>CM021101.1:110952525-110997770 GCA_007115665.2 Sequoiadendron giganteum
ATCCTATAGCATTGATCTCATATGATTCATCTTAAACATCACACTCTATATCTTGACTAGTTTAGGTGGCTCATCTTAAATCACACTAATAGATGAGTCCTACTAAAAAAATTAATGTGATTTCAAATGAACCAGCTAAAAAATAAAAAGTTTAAATATGTTGTTTAAGCTCACCAATCTTGCACTAGGATTCAAATGATTTAATAAAGGTTTTGCACCTGCGAGGCTTATAAATGAATAGCACTGTGGAACGAGGGTTTTTGCTACGAATGGAACATGATAAAAGGCAAAAACTCGCAGGCAAGTAGTTAACAAACTTTTTGGCATGCTTGAGCTCGGCAAGGGGAACGGAAGCATTGGCAGTGCAATCAGCTACGCGGAAAAACCTTATAAGCGAAAATAAAAATTTGTTTAGCTGTGTGATTTGTGGAGAAAGGTAAAAACTACCAGTTGCTTATGCCGTGTGAAAGAACCAAACTGAGCCAGGACTTGACTATTCAGACGCATGATCGCATTACAATATTATATAATACAATCATGTCTATCGATAGAAGTCCTTCACAAATGTCATAATAAATCCCACCAAGAAAAGTGATATCACTATAAGAGGAGTTCACCACACTCAGCAAATTCTTTATTTTCTAGGAAACTTTTATATTTTTAATAAATGCCTTTCATTTTTTATATATCTTTTTTCTAGGGGAGAGGACCCAGTAATTGTGCACCCTAACTTTGCGCTTCCCAAAATTCTACATGGAAATTTCAAATCACTCCAATTTTTTTACAGTAGCTTACATGGCAAGTCCCCTGCTTATAACTTTCGTTTCAGGGCCACATCAGCATGCTTTTTGTCAAGGTGTCCAAAAAGGCCCAAGAAAAAAGTGCTACCAATACTTGTGCATTCACATTATGAGTAGTTGAGCGCTGATGTGGCACCACATGATTGGTTGTTTTTTAGATCTAGGGGATACATTTTGTTTAAGTTAGGATACTTATGTCACAATTATTAAACATTATATAAACAACTACTATCACAACTATTAGAACATGCTCAACTAGTGAGTCCTTTCCCTAATAGATTCTCTCTAACACAGTCACGATAATTATGTGCGCAGGCACAAAGCCATAGTCAATAAATAGTCCGACTCTAATCACTACGGAGCCATCGCCGAATTTTAATTATACTCTCGACGAATGAGTATAACATCTTGCAATGATCAAATAATATACTCTAAAACTCATACGCCTATCAGTTCTTCCGCAAACAACTTAGCCTAGAACATTGTACCGTAAATAATTATACGGTTTCTTTAATATCTGTTTTTTATATATTTTACTGCTGTAGAAATAAGCTGTTTAGACAACAAAAACTGTTAAAACGTCTATGTATAGACTACTTGTGTGCTCAACCATTGAAAGCATTACCAAGGTGGCACTATCCTGATTTATTTAGATGGGCGACGTCTACCTGACATTAGGATGCACATTTGACTGTATTCTATTTATAAGTAATTAATAAATACAGTCAAATGTGCATTCTGCATACACAGTACAATTATTTGTATGGGACAAACAGTTGATTTGACTTTAAAAAGTATGATATAGTAGGTCATTGAAGTAGTTTCGTCTGGATTATTTTCTTTATTCTTAATTACGAAATTGTACAGGACAAGTGATGTGGCCGTCTGCAAATATATATTTTAATTGTTTGTCAATAGTTTTAAAAACGGAATAAATTAATGTTAAAAAATATTAAATTATAATAGTACATTTAATAATTTGGTAAAAAGCATGTTCCCAACCTCCAACATTCCCCTTCTTTTTATATTAATTTGAACATAGGATGGAACAATGTATGCATATGGATTGAACATAGTAGATCAACAAAAATCTAATGAAGTGCCTCTACCAGATTTTTCACTCACTGAAGACATGTCAAATTGATCACATTGATGAATGTTCTAACTATCAAATTTTATAGATCGAGTCCCAACCTCCATGCACAATCAAAGAAACACTCTTTCCTAGAGTTCCTTTGAGCATATCAAAGATCCTCATTTTGTGTCATGAGATCCAAATCCCTCCTCTAGTGTATAGCAAGAACAAAATTATAATGTGTGAAATTTGATCCAACAAAGAGGAGAATAATCATTTTCATCAAACGATTTCATTGAACAATACAATAGTGTCAACTAATTATTTTTAAGGAAGAGGCTAATTGTTAAGTGGGAAATGTGATCTAAATCCATGTTTCATCGAAAATAGTACTCCCTTACCTTTGAGGAATGAAGCACAAGGGTAGGGTTCCTATTTCATGCTTGCTACACTCATGCACACCTTAGAGATCTCAATCCAATGAGAACAAAGGAAGAGATCTAACAATTGGGTATCCTAGGGTATGTATAGAGATTAATGAGGGGTTCACCACCAAGTTTAGACTTGGAAAAGACAATGAAATGCAAAATGAAATGTAAAACCCTAATATGATGCAAACTTGAACTAAATGAATTAAAAATGCATATAAAACATTATAACAAGTTGTAAGATCAAATGTGTGCACCTCGAAACTTGAAGATGACTTGAAGGAATCCTCAAATGTTGGAAATTCTGACTTTTTGACCTAGTGGGATTCATTTGCCAAACATTTCTTAAAAACACTTACAGTGGGACTCATTCGCCACTTGTGACGAATGAGTCTAGTTTGGATTTCTTGGAACTTCAAAGTCTGAATCTGGTCTTTAATGTCTGCTCTTTCTTTTTCTCTTGATTTCAGGATCTAAAACTCTAATTTTAGGGTTGTAGATGACTTTTTGGTGAGGACTATGACCTTGCAAATGGGGAGACAACTCTAAGAACCTTCTCCAAGCTTGTAACCTAGTCTTGAATGATCTTTCAAGCTCCAATACAACTAGATCTGCAATCACACATGTAAAGAGGAGAATAACTTGTTGATTGTTAGTGGATAGGAGTTTTCCTTCGTCAAACCTCTTTTAGGTAATTAAACCAAATGATAAAATAATGAAAGATGAACATGAAACATGAAACATGAACAATGATACGTTGAGTGATGTCTTGTAAATCTGTAATCTAGCATGAAGTTTCCATGAAGTATGTGCATCTTGATCTTGAAATGAATGAAGAACAATGCTTGACCTTGGATCTTGGATGCAACATCACAACACTAGCTCACCAAAATGATTGATGCTTGACATGATGATGGATCTTGAATTTTTGCAACAATTGATAAAGAATTCTACCCTTGAATGCCTTAAAAATGATCTTGAATCTTATCTTGATGATCTTGTAAAGTCTTGGAATGCTTAAGAATTTGAACTTAAAACAAAATTTTCCCTTAAAATCTTGAAAATAGGCCAAATGAGACCCATTCGCCCTTTGTAGTGAATGGTTCCCACCTGGATGGCACTCATTCACCCAGAGTGGCAAATGGGTCCCACAGGGTCTATTTTGAGTGCTAAAGTGTTGAGAAGTGTGTAAATTAAGTTTATATGTTGATCTTGTGGGGTTTTTGATTGAAATATGTCTTGGGATGCATAATATATGGTCTTAGGGACCTATTAGTTTTGATATAAAGGTCATAAATGTAATAGGGCCCAAAATCCAATGTGAAAGTGTAAATAAATACACTTTACAACACTAAATTATGGGGAAAAAATGGGTCTATTTAACTAAAAAGGGCCCTAAATGCAATGTGAATGTGTAGAACATATTACAACACTAGATTAGGCCCACATAATTTACAAGCCTCCTAAATTTAATGTGAAGGTGTACAACATTAAATTAGGGAAAAAATATGTTTATTTAGCTTAGAAGGGCCCAAAACCTAATGTGGATGCGTAAAACTCATCACAACACTAGATTAAGGTGATATCATGTCCAATTCATCATTAATTATTCTCAAATTGAGAATAATTGTATCATTTCAAAGAGCATACAATTTTCATTTCTATATTTAGCCCCCACTTTAGTGAGAGGGTGAACTTTCTTCAAACTCACACTAAAGTAGACATTCAAGAGGGGTCCAAGTGTATGAATATGGATAAAAAGGGATGACAAAGATCAAAGGAGGTGGCCAAGCCCCTAGAATTTGAGATCCTTCATCAAACCAACATGAGCACAAAAGTACATGCACAAGGTGTATGATTTTCACCAAAACAAGATACACAAACATACAATGACAAAGACATAGAGAAGAAAAGAATAAGATGGGTGGATCCAACTTCCACAAAAATGTGCTCACTCTAGGGACATGAAACTTTAGGTCATCTGCAAGGTGAGTATCCATAATACACTCACTTTGGGGTCGTGGAACTTTAGGTCGTCCATGGGGTGAGTGTCTGAAAGTGTGAGGCACACAACTAGTATGTGCCCACATGCACGAGTGGCTAAGGGAAGAAATGCCTCTATTTGAATCCAATTTAACTAGATCAAAGTTATACCTCCTAAGAACTTTGATAAGGTACCATGCAATAAGGATCTTTGAGCTTCACGAGAAAATACAAACTTCGTATACTTGGAGCTCATGAACAAATAAGATGGCTCCATAGGCAAGCAAAGTGTATTATGCAAGGTGGCCATATAATCGATGTTGTAAATGCATAATAGTGTCAGGAATGTTCAAAGGGATTTTTCTTAATTCATCCCAAGGTCTATTCTTAGGGAGCTTTGTGTCTAATGTCTCCAAGAGAGGACAAGTCAAAGAAATATCATGCTCTCGAATGAAATCCAACATAATGACACCACCGAGAAGACGATGCATCACAAGAAGATAGAAAATTGCATAGTGAAAAATACTCATGTTGATGTATTCC
The DNA here is from genome assembly GCA_007115665.2 of Sequoiadendron giganteum. NCBI lineage: Eukaryota > Viridiplantae > Streptophyta > Pinopsida > Cupressales > Cupressaceae > Sequoiadendron > Sequoiadendron giganteum. The sequence continues at coordinate 110,957,355 of CM021101.1, forward strand.
CCCACTTTAAAGCGGTTGCTAACACCATTGTTGTGAGAAATTGCTTTAATGTAGAAGAAGACATGAGAGCTTACTCAAAAATCCCTATGCCAAGTCGTATATTTCTAATAAGCTATGTCATGAAATAAGGTTTCCCCCAAAACTCAGTATGTCACATGTGATCAAACTTAAGGCTTGTTATCCACATCCAAAGCTTTCTCTTATATTTACATGAAAGGTGATCAACTAGCCAAAAGAGATAACAACAAGTGACATTTGAGAACAAGCTTACATAACTCCTTGCCCCAACTTAGTGCAGGACAAGAATGAGCCAAAATGATTGACGAGAAATAGGCTAGTGTAAAAACGAATATCAATTAGAGGAATTAGGTGCTTCAACACAAGGAAAACCACAACACTCATTAAGATGTTGAATTTTATCACTTAAAGCCTTACATTCATTAGTAGCATGACCATGAACTCTATGATATGCGCAAAGTGAATGCTTGTAGTAAAATTTCTTTCATGTTCTTGGAGGGAGGGATATCAAATGATCTTGGAGTAGTCTTGACGAGATACCCTCTTGATCAAAATTATAAGATGTTGCTTTATTTTGTGACAAAGATATGTCTTGCTTAGTAAAAGGTGTCATACCTACACAAGACTCTTTAGATTATGATATTTTGTTCTCTTCTTTAAAGGAAGATGTCAAATATACTGAATTCAAATCGTAAGTGTTTTGTGTGATGACATTGATGTTAAGTGAGTATTTCTTTGTTTCTTTCATGTTTTTCAAAGGATAATAACCAAGAGCATTAATTTTTATCAGTTCAAGGTGCACTACAATTAAAGTCAGCTTAGAAGAATCTTTTGTAATAGTGTATATATTGAGTGAAGGCTTGCTTGTTTCTTTTAGAAGATAATGACTAAGACCACTAGTCTTTTCTTGCATGTGAGGCTCTATAGGGACATTGATACCTTGTTCTCTAACACCACATTATTTTCCACTATATCCAAAAAAAATTATCATTTCATAACCTTTTTCCATAAAGATTCTTCATCTCTTTTGGATTCGGTAGTTGCTCACAATTAAGTTTATCAGAGTTTTTTGTGTAATTTGTTGTCTTTTTTTCTAAAGTGGTTAAGGTGAATGATTTCAAAGGGTCTTCCAAATTTTGTGTGGTCATTGTCGCTTTTTCTTTTCCTGTGTTTGAATTTTTGTTTATGATCTTGTATTCTCCCATGAATGTTGGTTCAAAGTCTAAGGAAACCGAATCATCTTCTAATAGTTTCTTGATTTTCTCAATATGTTTTTCTTTTTCTTTTTGTTGCATGGGTTCTGCTTGTGTAGTTGGTGTCAATTTTTTGAAAGGATTCTCTTTACCTTTCTCAATATTTAAACAATTTTTTGGGTCGGGGTCAACTTCAAGTGTGTACACTTTGTTATTGCAAATATACTTCATTTTTTGATGAAGAGTAGAAGGCACCCCATTCATTGCATGAATCCACAGTCTACTTAAATGGATATTATATGAAAGATCATGAGGCATAATATGGATCAATTTTTCTAATGTGGCCTTTCTAGTTGTAATAGGCAAATTGATCACACCAAGCAGTTTTTTTCCTACATTGTCAAATCCCTTGATAGATAAAGAATTAGGTTGAATTTTTGATTTGTCCATGCCAAGCCTATTCAAAAGGGTCACACTACACACATTAAGGGTGAAACCATTATCAACAAGGGTTCACTTTATCCCCACCCTTTTATATTAAGATATTATTATGAAAGATTCATTTAATTTTGCAGTTCCGAAGGAGGTTGTTCACTTTGGTACAAAAAAATGTCAGCATTTATTCCTTTAATCATGGTTTTTATGTCATTCAGGTTTGCACTAGAGGGGACCACAACTTGTTGCAAGGTTGTTTGAAGCATAGTGTGATAATTAGGAGAATTCTAAATTAGGTCCGATAGGTATATCTTTGTAGGAGTATTCTTAATTTTTTCAACAAGATCATACTCTTTCCCATGCTATGTGAAGGCAAATGAGGAGGACCAGACAAGATAAGATTAGGCAATGGGATGGATGTTAAAGGTCTTTGTCTTGGTTGCATATTATTTCTAGTGTTATATGTATGAGTAACAATATTATGACTCGGCTATTGTGAAACATTATTCTTAGGTGGGTAAAGGATAAGCTCAGGTTTGTTTTGAGTTTGTGGTTTGTGTGAAGGTGGGTAAAGGATTTGAGGATTCTTAGGATGTCCCACAGGGTATATAGGAGGTCCAATAGTCAAGGAAGATCTAATGGACACTTGTGCATTCATAACCTCGATGGTCATGGTTTGATGTATCTCTAATAAAGGACAATCTAGAATCATCTTTTTACCATCAACTAAGGAAGCCACATTATTACTGTCATTTTCTTGCACCATGATATCCTCCCTAGGAGGAGAGTTGTTAGGAGAAATACAAACCAAATTTTCTTGACATTCAAGGATGACTTCTTCCATAATGAATTAATCACAAGTAGGGGAATGATCAATGGTTAAATTTTCCTGGTCAATAAGGGTTTCCCTAGGTGAATGGGGACAACTAGGATTCTCATTAATTTCATCTAACAAAGTAGATCTTCTTCATAACTAAGAGAGATAATAGGAGAAGGACAATTATGATAATTTAGGATTTCATTCCTTTGTTCCCTAATGCCTTCTAAGGTAGGGGAAGGATCATAAAGAGGGTTGTTATAGACCTTGAAAATTTGATCATTTAATACCAACATATCCTCATCATTTACAATCTCATCCTCTTTAACTAAATCATTGTCACACACAAAGGGGGAATGAAAATTAGGTAGGGTGTTTTTTAGAAATGTGTCTATGATTTCATTCTCTTGTGCCATAATATCTTCCAATGTAGGAGAGTTTATGGAAGAGAAGATTTCAACAATGTCATGATTCTCTATGAGTGCATCTTCTAACACTAAAATACCTTTGTCCCATGTAGGAGAGGTATTAGGAGAATAACAACTATGATCAACAGGATTTTTGATATTTTCATTTTCTTCTATCACATCATTCCCAAAAATAGGAGAGATAAGAGGGGGTGTAGGTTTAAGGAAAGCATCAACATTTTCACTCTCTTGCACTAAGAGAATCTCATAACTAGGGAATGTATCGAATGAATGACTAACATGCTTATTGACTAAATTTTTCTTTGTAAACCTGGAAAATATAGATACTAACATTTTGTGAAAAGAATCTATGCAAAAATGGAAAGAGACTTAAAATGTAATTTGTAAAGATCTAGAATGAAATGAAATTTAATTATTTCAAACAAGGTAATATACTGTTTACACTATGCAATGATATAACAGGTAAATGTTGTAAATGCAAATCTGGAATTAAGCCATGCATGAAATGGAACAATTTAAGATAAATTTAGTGAAATGCATGAAACAAATAATCAATCCACTGAAACAAATAACCAATGGAAGAAAACAGAAGTGTACAGAAACAAGGTTTTTAATATTGTAAAAGGCAGTTTCAGGATGTGCACTAGGAATGATTCACCTAAGGTGGCGAATGAGTCCCTCTAGGGATTTGTTTCAAAATTTTCAAAAGGTTTTAATTGATTTTATTGTTTTTATGTTTTATGATGTGTATCCTAAGTGCAAATGAAATATTTAGATGATTTTCAATTATTTGAAATGCAAAAATGTAACATATATGCACTTTCACTAATGCAAAATTTTGAAACCCTAGAATGCCAATTAACTAATGAAATATTGAGTACAATGTTAATACAAGCTAAATCTAGGATGATGATGCACTCCAGATTGGAGTTATGATGTTCTAAAGTTAGGCTCACCAAAATTTTGCATCAAAAATTGCACTCCCTTACCTTTGAGGAATGGAGCACAATGGTAGGGTTCCTATTCTACGCTTTCTACACTCAAGGACACCTTAGAGATCTCAATGCAATGAAGAACAAAGTTTAGTGTCAAAAAATGGGTCTTTTGACATTTTTCCAGTCGTTTGGGTCCTCCTTGTGGATTTTGGCTTAATCTTGTTTTGACTTAGTGTTGTAATGTGGATAAAATATTCAAATTAGGTCTTGGGCCCTTGTGAACTAATGGAATTTAATGGTACCTTGCAAAAGTGTCATGAAGTGTTGTAACATACTTTCACATTTTTCTAGTGTTTTATCAATTAACTGACTATAATAAACACAATTTTAATCATAATTAATCTTAATCTAGCCTTGTTTGGAGTGTTGTAAAGTGTTGTAACACACTTTCACATTTCCCTAGGCTTGTCAATAATAATTGGGTTTTTTTATGCTTTAATTGGCCCTATTTTTCATCCACAAGCCTCATTTATTGCATCTTTTTGAGGATAATCATAACACCAATTAGTAACCAATCATAATTTAGGTGTTCCTAGCTTGTGTGGCCCAAATTTAGTGTTTTGGACTCATTCGCCACCTTGGGCGAATGAGTCCCACCTAGGTCTTTTTGGCCCCAATGCAAGTTTCACACATTTCTAAACACTTTTCATTTTTGGTCCCATACATTATGTGTGATGGGAATCATTCACCACCTTGGGAAAATGAGTCCGTCTGACCAAAATTCAAATTTAATTCAAATTTCCAAAGGGATTTTATTCTCCTAGATTTGATGCCAGCTTGTAGTGTTGTAGTTTTGGGAATTCTTGCATAATTAAGTATAAATACGAAGTTCTTTCACTCATTGTCATACCAAGAATTTCAAGTATTCATAACCTAGCATTCACAAGAGATCATTAAGCATTCACAAAATCATTCAAGGCATTTCAAGGGAAGATTATCAAGCATTCAAAAGCATCAATTATCATTTCAAATATTGCACTATTCATATTTGTTATTGTGCTAACATTTGTGATGTAGAGTTCATGATCCAATCAAGAATTGCATTCAAGATCTATCTCCTTCAAGACAGAATCAATAACCACATCCATTATAGCCATTTCAAGCATAATTGCAATACTTAATTGTAAGGTTTTGGTGAGTTTCAACATTATCTTTTTTTCATTCATCATTCTAATTTCATATTTTCTTTCATTTCAAGGTTTAATTATAAACAACGGCTTTGAACAAGGAAAAACCCTATTCTCTAACCCCACAACATTTTTTACCTCTTTTTGTGTGTGGTTTGCTAGGCTAGGTTGCAAATTTGTCAAGAATCCAAGTTGGAGAAAAGTTGTCAAATCCCTAAAGTTGTCAATGCTATCATCAAGCCTTGGAGAAGCTTGGAGAAGACCTACATGTGGAATTTTTCATATTTGGATCTAAAAACTAGTCAAAAAGAGAAGATCAAGCCGAGAGGCATATAATCTAGTTCAAAACTTCCAAAAAAGTAGAAGTGGACTGTTTCACCACTACTGGTGAATGAGTCCCACTATACAGGCCTAATCAAGATTTTTATAAATTATCTGGATACCCTTTTGGCTGAAACTTGCTCCAGTGTATTTTCCCATAAATTGGACTGATTTTCCCAACTTGGCGAATGAGTCCTAGTCAACATAAACAACTAAATTTTTAGTGATCAAGATCTCCATTTTACCTTCTTCAGATTTCAGGTGCACACTCTCCATTTTTTAGCTTTCTATTTTTTTTCATGGTCATTTCTAGGTCATTCATTGAAGCATTGCATCAAACTAGGGTTTTTCATTTCATCCTTGTTTGCATTATCTTTCTAATTTTAGAATTGGCAGTGAACCCCTCATTAGATATCATTCAATCCCTAGAACCATCCCTTTGCAAGACTTCAATTTCCTTTGTATTATAATATAAAGGGTTTGTTCTTGAGTGAAGAGAAAGAAAATTGTCTCTCCCTTTAGGTCCAAAACCCTAGAAGCGAAAGAGAACTTCACAATTTTCTTCTTTTCATTTTGGTGAACTTGCATATAGAGCATCATAATTATGATTTGGAGTGCATTTACATACTAGATATAGCTTGCATTAACATTGCATTATATTTTGCATTGGTTAATTTTCATTCTAGGGTTTCAATTTTTGCATTAGTGAAAAGCTCATTTATCTTACATTTTGCATTTAATTTCATTGAAAATCAGTAAAATTTTGCATTTGCATCTCATATTTCAATCAAAAAACATTAAAAGCATAAAATTCAATTCAAAAATTATAATTTTTTTTTTGAAAAATCAGTACTAGGACTCATTCACCACCTTGGGTGAATCAGTCCCTTTGCATATTTTTCATTGCATTTTTTGGCATTTACAGCTCAATTTATGAGTTTCTATTTGTTCTTTCTACATTTTAGTTTCACTTTCCAAAATTTCAGTTATAAGCATTTCATTCTTATTAGTTTACATTTCATTTTCATTCACCCCACATTTAGTAGCCTTTGCATGAGTGTTTGGTGTCCTATTGCTAATACATTAGTGAGAAGAAGTTTGAGACTCATGTCATCCTATGATAGAACAATCATTGTGGATCTTGGGTTATCTATAGCTTCCACTTCTAGTATTGACATTGGTACACTAGGAATGGATAAAACCCTTACTAACTCTTTTCCTTCGAATAACATGCAAGTTGAACCAAGGAATGATAGCATCCCACAAGAAAACATAATTCACATTCATGAGGACCTAGTAAATTTACAACATCAAATAAGCCTTGAAAACATTTCAACTACTAGAATCCCTACAATAAAAAACATTCACTACATGCTTGAAAGGGACAATGGCCTTGACCTCATGAAAAAAATAGTTCAAATATTTGGAAAGCATCTTCCCTCAGCCACCAGTTTTCCTTTATTGAAAAAAATGTTACAAGCCAAGGAGGAAAACAAATTCCTCCTCCCACAAAAATAGCCTCAATCCCTAGCTATATCACTCCCCAAGTCATCACAACAATGCAACAAGTTTGCAATCTGTGATACCTTGCCTAGGTATTCCTACTTACATCCTGATGCAAAGAAAAGGATTCACAAATCAACATACCACTCGTTTGACAACTTTCATAAAATTATTCATCTCAAACAATGATTAAGTGCATTCTAGATCACATTGAGAACACTCTCATGGCAACCCACAATTCAATGCATCTTACTACCATTTATAACTTCCACAAAAAAAATCATAAAGCCAATCACTTCGGTGAGATTTAAGATAACATAATTCTAGACTTCCGTTCCAATTTTCATGAAGATCCAATGGTGGAAAATAAAGTTATTACATTTTTACCAAAACTGCAAACCCTAGACAGTGTTCAAACCCGCCCTCACAAAAATGATCATAACTTATTCAAATATTAATGAAATTTGATGAGAATTGAATAAAATGAAATTATATTCACATATAAACAAAATTAAATTTGTTTTAGATCCAAAATATAGACTTTACAATACATACCATCACATTTTTCAGACTGTAAATTCTACACAATATTGTTAGAATAGGCAGTCTCACCAGAATAGTCATAGCTTCCACAAAACCCAATAAAAATCAATGAGACAAAAATAATTGGAAACTAGAAATAGACATATTTCCATCCATATATTATAATCCATTATTTGAGTCCATACCAGGCCGTACAAAACACAACTTCAACCTGGAAACAATGTAAAAATCAGAAAATGCACACAAAACTTGAGGTTGCCATTCATCAAACTTCAAAAATAATGTCTCCAACCCCCCAATTCGAGTTTTGGAGGGTGTAATTATAAATTTCCAGCCAAAACCAACTACTTTAAACCACATTTTAATTACCTTGTTGACAAAACACCTTAATGACATTTTATGACAAGTTGCTTTACAACTTTCTTGAGGAACTTTTACAATTTTTTACAATATGGAACAAATTTAAACATAATAACAAATGACTTAAAATATGACTTCCTAAGACTCAAACACCTATAAAATGTTTTGATAAACTTTATTATAAGACCCAATACATAAAATAGAGAAACTATTTACAAATGGCCTCATGGTGGCTTGAAAGCAACTTGGTGCTCCTACACCACATCCCTAGTTCCTATGTGGCATCACAAGTTATATCTCCTACATTACCACCTATAATAATTCCATTCACTTTTCCTACAAAAAAATACACTCCATCACCACTTTCAATTCCATCTCATAACACAAGCAATGACCCTCTCATAACTCAACTTTTCCAAACCATGGCATCCCTTCAAAAGAAAATTTCCACCATCAACCAAAATTAAAATAGCCCACCCACATATTATGTCAAAATTAGTCCATTATCCTTGGAGATATTATGAACACCGATGCCACAAGGTGTAAGGTGCCTAGATTTGAGAAATATGGAGGGAAGGGAGATCCTTCTAACCATGTTAATGCCTACACTACCTTAAATGTAGTGAATGTTTCCTTGATGATAAAATTTTGGCAAAGCTCTTTCCTAGGACCTTAAAAGATACCACCTTGGAGTAGTTCTTTTCTTTACTGAATAACTCAATTTGTTCATTCGATTAACTTGTTGAGGAATTTGTAAACCATTTCCAAGTGCATATGGCTCCCAAGATGACCTTGGCTGATTTAATGAGATGAAAGCAAGTAGAAGACAAAAAGATAACTGATTTTATCTCATGCTATCAATCGCTTTATTCCCAAATTGATGTTGAGATCCTGAACCCACACCTTCAAAAGATATTTATAGAAAATTTGCAAACTAAGATTCAAGATAAGTTGACTATGATGAAATTCCCATCCTTCATGCAATTATGTATTGCCCTCTGCGATTATCAAAATTCATTAATATTCGAGATACAAAGTCCACTTCTAGCCGAATTGAGAGATCCAAGCCCACACACCAAAATAATTCCAAAAAATTTAGACAAAAAAAAGGGTTACTTCAATTCAACTGCCCTCAAAATATAACTCAAAATATCAATAACCAAGTAGTTGTTGTCAAAGCCTTGATACCCTTTAGCTATAGAGATCCAAAAAGATAATTTAATCCCATACCTGATACCCTTCATAAGATAATGTCCCAACTTCTAGAAAAATGAATGATTACCTTGCTACTCATCAAAACAACCGACTCTAAAAACCCTTTACCCCCTAGCTTTAAATTAAATACCTATTGCCACTATCACCGATAAAATGTGTTAGAGTAAAGTAATTAATTAACTTTACTCTCCTCTTAAGAATTCGCTTTATGCACATATATTAGTCATTTCATAATTAATATTAATTATTAAATGCGCTCACCTTTAGGGTTAGGGTTTCCTTTAGGTTTAGATCTCTTTTTATAAGGATTGATCTCTTGTATCTTTTTTTTGATTCATTCATTTTTCTGATAATACAATTTTGCACATTGTCAGAGTCAAACCCTTGTTTTGTTCTCTCTCTTTCTCTGTGACAAGTTTCTTGCATGGAGGTGTTCATTGGGTTCTGTGGATTTGTATTTCTTAAATCCTACATGGTATCAGAGTCAGATATGCTGCAACTTGTTCTTTTTTGGAAGAATTAGAGATCTAGGTTTTGGTTGCACCAGATCTGTGTTTGTTTTCTAGCCTTTTATTTGGAATAGGGGGGTTTATTTTCTTGGTACACTTTGAGCTCAAACGAACCTCATCGTTGAGCTCGCAGCATCCAAAAACCCCTAAATCAACTGTTCATTCATCGATTTTGGCTAAAGTTGATTAGGGAGGCAAAACAAATTTTCCCTAAAGCCGTATGGCCCCAGGGCACATTGTTCGAGAAAAAAAATTCAAAAAAACACTTTAAAAAAAGCGCAGCCAGTGTAAAAGGGTACGCCACCCGATGGCCACCCATTCACCGCCAAGTGGCCACCCAGACGCCACCGGGCTGGGCGGAGCCACCAGCCCGTTGACGGCGGCATGCGTAGCCCCTTGAGGGCTTAACTTAGCCAGACTAGGTCATGTGGGTGACCAGCACCCTGTCGACAACCCCTGAGGGCTTACCCTGACAACATCAGGGTCATATGCAGAACTAGGGGCTGCGTGCCCAGCACCTAGCCACCAACCCCCTGGTCGTCAATGTGACCAAGGGCTGAAGATCTTAGCCCCTGAGGGCTATGTTATTTTTTTAAAAACCCTTTGGAGCTGTTTTCAGGGAATCAGGCGTTTTTTTTGCATACGATCTCCGTTTTGTGGAAACGAGATATCACCGGAAAGCTGGTTCCAACACCGTTCCATTGGTGCTAGTTATTTCTTTTGATTTTGTAGTTTTGTAATCGTTTTTTCAAGTCAAAGTCAGAACTTGATTTTTTCACTCCCGGGGGCATATCTTTTGCGTTCGTGCTCCGTTTTGCACAAACGAATAGGCGTTGGAAAGGTGTTACAGATTTCTTTGCAGATATATAGTCTATTTGATTAGATAATTTACCAAGTAAATTTTATTCAGATTTGTGTGCTTTTACACTTTGCTCAATTACTTGGATGTTCTAGCACCTGCATGGGTTTTGTTTGCGTGGGATGGGCTATATTAATTTGATCTAAATGTAGTAAAGTTAGATTTCTTGTTTTTTTTAATTTGAAGAGTTATCATGGGTTTTTCTACTCACCCTTCAGTTGTTATTCTGGAACGGGGTAATTATGAGTCATGGGCAAAGGGTATACTTACACATTGTAGGTGGCTTAATCTTTTGCCTTATTTGTATGATCTCATACCTAAACCAACAACTTTAGAGGGAAAATTAGCATGGGATATCATTAGAAATAACATAGTAGGAACTATATTGTCTAGTGTTGATCATGACACTATGTTGGCTATATCAAACATTGATTGTCCTCACCCACTTTGGACACATCTTTGGGAGATCTATGGAGACCCTAATCTCTCTCCATTCCCAGAGGATCCTACTTCAAATTGTCTCTTACCCATTGCTTGGAGAGATAATACACCCTTTGATCATGATACTTTAGAGGAGCTTAATTATTTAGACACCCTTACATATTTCGATGGATCAGAGGCTTGTCTCATAGTTCCTACTCTTTAGACTGAGACTTCATTAGCATCTCCTATTGTTCCTGATTCTGTGTAGTAGGGCATCATTCACCTTCCAGACATAGCTACTTTGGACTCTTATCTTGCAGACATATCCTTCTTATTTGTTGAGTCCTATATTGGATTATTTTGAGGACATCCATCTCCTCTACCTTGACAGTTAGGCTATTACTGTATGCCCACCATTATCAGTGCATTCAGAGGTTGCATTTCAGGATTCTCCATATCAATTTGGATTTGACATCATTTGTTTTAGCTAAGACAGAGAGATTCTTCAGCATCCGATCATGGCACACATCTTGAGATAGATTGGTTCATCACTCTTCATAGGGTTTCTTCAACATCTTCCTTTGGATCCATTTCTTCCCAAGGGGAGGAATATCATTTTTTGCTTCAGGATCTCCTTTTGGATTCTACATCAGGCATCTACCATTATGACAAGAGTTTCTTCATTGTGGGGGGCCTTCTTCTCTCTTTCTATCTCTCCTATGGAGACCATTGTATATGTACTTATATGATAGAAGCTGTCTATGGGGGGTATCATGTAATCCACCTCCTATCCTTCTTTCATTAGTACATCACATTCCTTTCTTTGCATTCTATTTTGGGGAGGAGTTTTGTTCCCACTAGGTTTTCTCCTTTACCCCATTTCATTTAGTTTGCATTGCTTTTGTAAATGGGTACCTGATCAGGCCTAGTTGCCAGGACCTCTGTTTACTTTCATTCATTGTAGTTACCTTTGCTTTCTTGCACATGTTTGTAGCTGCACTCTTGCTCATCTTAAGGGGGGTGTTAGAGTAAAGTAATTAATTAACTTTACTCTCCTCTTAAGAATTCGCTTTATGCACATATATTAGTCATTTAATAATTAATATTAATTATTAAATGCACTCACCTTTAGGGTTAGGGTTTCCTTTAGGCTTAGATCTCCTCTTATAAGGATTGATCTCTTGTATCTTTTTTTTTTTTCATTCATTTTTCTGATAATACAATTTTGCACATTGTTAGAGCCAAACCCTTGTTTTGTTCTCTCTTTCTCTATGACAAGTTTCTTGCATGCAGGTGTTCATTGGGTTCTGTGGATTTGTATTTCTCAAATTCTACAAAATGGACATGAAATAGAACATTACAAATGTCTTAAACATCTTGTGCAAGACCTCATTGATTCTGGATGTCTATCCATTTGAGGTGTTAGTGGTCAAGTCAATAAGTCTTTTGCCCCTCCAAACCAAAACTTACAAATTTTTACCAACCCAATGCCCAAACATAATATTTCATTTGTCAATGCCAATAAAATTGTGAAGAATGATGTGATGAATGTTGATACAAATGATGAAAATAATGATTTTGTCCTAAATAATGCTATCAAAGTCAATCCTATAGATGAAATGGTAGGGATGATAGATGTCATCCCTCATAAGGGCTGACCCAAGAGTCCTCTTGATATTGCTTTCTCCTCTAAGGATATAGTTAAACATTTTTTTGATGGTCCTCTCTACATAGCCATCTATATCTATGACAATCCCACTAATGGGATACTAATAGATCCCGCATGGGGAGAAAATGTGATCACCAAGGAATTTCTACTTTTGCATGAAATCTAACAAGATGAATATGATAAACCGAAAGCATGGATCAAGAAACACAATGGTTTTTTGTGTCCTACAATTAGATTGATCACCTTACCATTGCAAATAGGACCAAAAACATTAGATGTCACATTTTCCATCATCCTGTAGTTAGACCAATTCCGTGTGAAGCTAGGCCACCCATGGATTCCCTCCATGAAATTTTTCCCTGTGGTTGTACATAAATGCTTAAAGTTTCCCTTCGAAAATTAAATATTCATTGTTCACCATAGTGGCTTTAACCGCTTGTCATCTAAAGGAAAATTTTCCCTAGATTCATTTTGGCTTGAGCCCATGGAACCTATAGAGCTAAGAGAGGACTTATTTTTCTTGTCTTATCAAAATTTCAAGGAAAAGAAGATAGCATAATTATCTCTCTGAAACATGTCCCCATCCACCTCTGAACCTCCCATCCTTGACGAAACCATTCTTCCACCTAAACAAGAACCAAACAACCAAGACCAAAAAAAATATAAACTTCACCTACATCCTCTAAAAGACCAAGAGACAATGAAAACAACCTTGTCACACTTGGGTGCTGCCACAATAGTGTGTTTCACTTTTTGGGACATGCTAATTTTTCCTAAAATCACTTTTTTTAGAAAAACTAATTATTTTAGCCTTGAGAGGTTCCATTTAAAGGGTTTTAATTGAGGAGGTATAGATAAGACCTCCTTATATAAAATCCCCTTGGATCGAACCCCTCTATCATTAAACCATACCCACAATGGAGTCTCCTTCGCACCTATCAAAATCCTAGCAAAAAACACATTTTCTTTACCTTTTGATGGATTAAATAATGTCATTTAGAAATAATCTTTTTCAAGATTGTAGCCCTTGAAACTAGCTTTCCAACAAGTATATTTTTGATATGTTTTAATTATATCTTGTATATAATTTTTAATTTTTACTGAACATAGGTTTTTCTCCAAACATCAAGTTGTTTGTTCCACAGAGGTGGAAAAATAGTAAACCATTGTAAAAAAAATTCAAAAAATACCGTTTCCCTTGGTATTGATGTCCTTGTTTCACTAGAAAAATAAAAAATTGATTTTGATATATACACAACAAGTTAGGTTGTATGACACACATGCATGTACAAATTATACTTATAGTGACTTTGAAAAATAATTAAAAAATATATATGCAATAAAAAATTATGAAAAAATATCCTTTCACTAGATATTGATGTTGAGAATCTATATTTCAAAAATTAGAATTTTTTCCTTTATAGAAAAAATGTTATTTTGTACGACACAAATGTTACTTTTTAAAAATGTTGTTTTTTATTTAAAACTAGTTATTAAGGAGATGTTGAAAGATTCATGATTTATTCTGATTTTTTATTTTTAAAACATATTTGAAATCTACACAAAAATTTCCACAAATCATTAGTTTGCATCATCTTCAAATTCTTAATGGTTTAGCTGCTATAGGTCATAGAAGATGAAGATTTAGTTAAAAATATTGATGTAAATTTCCATCTTGGGAAAAAAGTGAGACACAGTATTGTGATTACACCCACCTCCAAGAATAAAAAAAGTTTAAAAAGTCAAAGAGAAATTGATTGAACAACCTCCTATGGTTCGTTCCGTTCCTCCCCTTGGGGAAGAAAATAATCCTATGGTTGATCAACCCACTCCTATGCAACTTGAAAAAAAAACCAAAAGAAACATAGGTGCTAGAGAGCATAGGAAAAGACATTGTGCCCTTGCTCACAAATTACATGAAGAATTAAATAAAGAAAATCAAGATCTGAACTTGACTGAAACAATGCATGCTGACCCCCCTCCCCAACAAAAACAAAATGACCCAATACAAAAACCACAAGAAGAGTTGAACTCTTCAATGGACATTATCATTCGACCTATTGTGGTTAATGTAGATGATGATGATGAGATTGCTAAAATTGACAAAGAGGTGCATAGTGAATTGAACACATTGTTTTCCTCTTCCATGATTTTAAACGAAAAATCTCCTATCAAGAGTGTTAAACCTAGTGCTTCTCCTAGTTTGACACTTTCCCTTGTCCCTTTGGCTAGTTTCCCACCTTTGGTATACACATAACATGATTGGGAGGAAAATGACTTTCTCATAGGTTGACTCACATTTTCCTTACTATTCATTTGCATTTTCTTTTTCATTTTGTTTTGTGTGATTGCATGTGTGTAGTGTGATTCACAATGATGTTTTGTTCAATGTTCTCTCTCTCTTTGTTACATTCCTCTATTTGTACTTGCATTCTTCTCTATGTTGTGCATCTTGTTCACTTTTTATCTTTATCTTTTTTTTTGTTTTGTCCTTTTGGGGATGATGCAAGGCATTGAGATATTCATGTATGCTTCATGTTGACCCAAAAGGATTTCTTTTTACTTTTAATTTTGCCTTTATCATTTTCTTTTGATTTACTTTTGGGGATGACGCAAGGCATTGAAACATTCATGTCTCCTTCATGTTGAACCAAAAGGATTTCTTTTTCTTTTTCCTTTTTCATTTTGTCTTTATATTTCTCTTGTTTTTTCCTTTCGGGGATGACACAAGGCATTGAGACATTCATGTCTCCTTCATGTTGACCCAAAATCTTTTCCTTTTCCTTTTCTTTTCATTTGTCTTGTGTTTTCCTTTCGGGGATGACACAAGGCGTTGAGACACCCTATGTCTCTTCCATGTTGACCTAAAAGGTTTTTCTTTGTTTTTGCTCTCTTTGTGTCATTCTTCTAGTTCTATGTGTACTTGGGGGATGATGATCGTTCCAATATCTCTTATAAACATTGCATTAAAGAACATATTGACCCCAAATCCATAGACCCCTTATGTGTTTGGTCTTTTAATTTTGAGGGAAATCCCTCTCTTTTATTTTTCTCTTGCATGACACAACTTTAATTGGAAACATATGACTTGGCATAGGGCTTTCCAAGTTGGCTCTTATGTCTTCTTTCTTGTTTTCATTTTTCATTTTCTACTTTAAATTAATTTCTCACAGTATGGTGTTTAGTAATTCCTTTAAAGTGGGGGCATACATTGACATTATTATTTTGAATTTTTCCTTTTCTTGGTTCTTAGTGCAAACCTTCTTACTTCATATGATGCGTTTGTCACTTTGTGGATGACATTGGATGTAATGTCCTTTAGGAGCATGATCTCTCTTAGCATATTAAATTACTCTTAATGAATTGATGTGACACGCTACATCCCCTAAGTTGTGAATTTTCTATTCTTTGATTGGTCCTCTCTTGGAGACATTAGGCACAATGTTCCTTACGTTAAATACCTCGCATGAAGTAAGCAAGACTCTTTTGAAAATTTCCTATTTTTATATTTTGCATTTGTTCTTATATGGCCACCATGCATAATACAACTTCCATGCCTGTAGAGCCATCCTATTTTTTCATGAGCTCCAAGCATGTGAATTTTTGCTTATCTCATGAAGCTCAAAAAGGCACTTTTGTGTGGCACGTTATTAAAGTTATTAGGGGGTATAACTTTGGTATGGTTTGAGCAAGGACCCCAATCCGAGGCAAATCTGAGGCATGACTTTCCCCATAGCCACTTGCATGTGTGTGTGAGTGCATACCAACCATGAGTGTATGTTTCTCACCTTTTAGGACTTCTCACCTAACAAACATTGAGGAGTTCCATCGCCTCAAAATGAGTATGTATTTTTTAGACAAACAACCTAGATCTAATCCAGATCAGGATGGAAAAATGATTGAATCTTGATCTGATTCTCTTTTACTTATTTTCTCTTTTTCATATTTGGCAATGTACGATTTTCCTTTCCGTTGTTCTTTATATCATTTTCATGTGTGTTCCATTGTGCTTATGTTCTCTATATCATTTTTTATGATTTTTATGTTATATGATGTGTATCTTAAGTGCAAATGTAGTTTTTAGATGATTTGAGATGCAAAAATGCAACCTATATGAACTTTAACTAATGCAAAATTTTAAAACCCTAGAATTCCAATAAACTAACCCAAAATTAAATGCAATGTTAATGCAAGATAAATCTAGGATGATGGTGCACTACAAATAAAAATTATGATGTTCTAAAGTTAGGTTCAACAAAATGTGTCATAAGAAATAACACTCCCTTACCTTTGAGGAATTGATCACAAGGGTAGGGTTCCTATTTCACGCTTTCTACACTCAAGGAAACCTTAGAGATCTCAATCGAGTGAAGAACAAAGTGTAGTGTCAAAAAATGGGTCCTTTGACATTTCCGCAGTCATTTGGGTCCTCCTTATGGATTTTGGCTTAATGTTGCCTTGATTTAGTGTTGTAATGTGGATAACACATTCACATTAGGTCTTCGGCCCTTGTGAACTAATGGGATTTAATGGTACCTTTCAAAAGTGTTGTGAAAGTGTTGTAACACACTTTCACACTTTTCTAGAGTTTTATCAATTAACTAAGTATAATAAACATAATTTTAATCATAATTAATCTTAATATAGCCTTGTTTAGAGTGTTGTAAAGTTACAAAATTTCACATTTGTCTAGGCTTGTCATTAATAATTTGGATTTCTTATTCTTTAATTGGCCCTATTTTGCATCCACAAGCCTCATTTATTGCATATTTTTGAGGATAATCCTAACACCAATCAATAACCAATTAAAATTCTGGTGTTTTTGGCTTATGTGGCCCAAATTTGGAGTCTAGGACTCATTTGCCACCTTGGGTGAATGAGTCCCACCCAACTCTTTTTGGCCCCAATGTAGGTTTCACAAATTTTTAAAAACTTTTCATTTCTTTTCCCATACATTATGTGTGATGGGACTCATTTTCCACCTTGGGCAAATGATTCCATGTGAAAAAAATTCAAATTTAATTCAAATTTATGGATGGATTATATTCTCCTGGATCTAATGTCAACTTGTAGTCTTGTAATTTCAAGAATTCTTCCATAATTAAGTATACATACAAGGATATTTCACTCATTTTCAACCCAAGCATTTCAAGTATTCATAACATAGCATTCACAAGAGATCATTAAGAATTTGCAAGAGCATTCAAGGCATTTCAAGGGTATATTATCAAGCATTCAAGAAAAAAATTCAACCATCAATCATCATGTCAAAAATCGCATTCTTCATGTTTGCTATTATGCTAACATTTGTGATGTAGAGTTCATGATCCAAGCAAGAATCAAGAACCACATCCATTGCAGCCATTTCAAGGATAATTGTAGCACTTAATTTCAATGGTTTCATGAGCTGAAAAATCATCTTTTGTTCATTCATCATTCTCCTTTCATAATTTCTTTCATTTAAAGTTTAATTACAAACAAGGGTTTTGTCCAAGGAAAACCCCTATTATCTAACCCCACAACATTTTTTCCCTCTTCTTTTGTGTGGTTTGCAGGGCTAGGCTATAGATTTGTCAAGAAGAAAAGTTGGAGATTTTTTTTCAAATCCCTAAAGTTGTCAGAGTTGTTGTCAAGCCCTGGATAAGCTTGGAAAATACCTACAGGTGGAATTTTCCAGATTCGGATCCAAAAACCAGTAAATAAGAGTAGAGTAGACCAAGAGGCATAGAATCTAGTTTAGAACTTTAAAAAAACTAGAAGTGTCCACTGATTTACCACTATTGGTGAATGAGTCCCACTATATAGGCATGATCAATATTTTTACGGATCCTTATACCCTTTTGGCTGAAACCTGCCACAGTGCATTTTCTGAGATAATAGACTGATTCGTCTAGTTTGGTGAATGAGTCCTAATCAACATAAATAATAAATTTTTAAGCGATCTAGATCTCCATTCTACCATCTTCAGATTCTAGGTGCACACTTTCATTTTTTTAGTTTTCTAAATTTCATTTCATGTTCATTTCTAGGTCATTCATTGAAGCATTGCATCAAACTAGGGTTTTGCATTTAATCCTTCATTGCATTGTCTTTCCAGGTTTATGCTTGGTGGTGAATCCCTCATTAGATATCATTCAGTCCATAGAACATTCCCTTTGCAATATTTCAATCTCCTTTGCATTGGAATCTCAAGGGTTTGTTCTTGAGTAAAGAGCCAGAAAATGGTCTCTCTCCTTTTAGGTCCAAACCCTTAGAAGCGAAAGAGAAATTCATAATTTTCTTCTTTTCAAAAAGGAAGAGATCTAACAATAGGGTATCCTAGGGTATTTTTAGAGATTAATGAGGGGTTCAACACCAGGTTTAGACTTGGAAAAGACAATGATATGAAAAATAAAGCATAAAACCCTAATATGATGCAAACTTGAACTAAATGACTTAAAAATGCATATAAAACATAATAACAAGCAATAGGATGAAATGTGTGCACCTAGAGACTTGAAGATGACTAGAAGGAATCTGAAAATGCTGGAAACACTAAATTTTTGACCTAGTGGGACTCATTCGCCATTCTGGGCGAATTAGTTCCAATTAGTTCTAGTTTTGGATTTTTTAACAAGAGCAGGTTTCAAGCAAAAGGGTATCTGAACCTACAAATATTTTTGAAAAAACCTATAGTGGCTCATTTTCCACTTGTGGAAAATGATTCAAGTTTGTATTTTCTAGAAATTCAAGGTCTAAATTTGGTCTTTAATGTCTTCTCTTCCTGTTTCTCTGAATTTCCATATTTGAAACTCTGATTTCGGGACTATAGGTGAATTTTTGGTGAAGATTATGACCTTGAAAATGGGGAGAAAACTCTAACAAATTTCTCCAAGCTTGTAACGTAGTCTTCAATGATCTTTTAAGCTCCAAAACACCTAGATCTACAATAAGAAATGTAAAGAGGAAAATAACTTGTTGATTGTTAGTGGATAGGGGTTCGCCTTGGTCAAACCTCTTTTAGGTAATTAAAAAAAATGATGAAATAATTAAAGATGAACATGAAACATGAACAATGATACCTTGAGTAATGTCTTGTAAATATGCAATCTAGCATGAAGTGGCCATGGACTATGTAGATCTTGATCTTGAAATGAATGAAGAACAATGCTTGACCTTGGATCTTGGATCTTGGATGCAACATCATAACACTAGCTAAACTACATGCTTGATGCTTGATATGCTTGACATGATGATGGATCTTGAATTTTACAGCAATTGATGAAGAATTATGCCTTTGAATGCCTTAAAAATGATCTTGAATGCTATCTTGATGATCTTGGAAAGTCTTGGAATACTTAGCTCTTAATTGCTTGATTTGATATCATGTGGGCCTATATGAAATAGTGATTTGAAAGCTTGTTTATATAGGAAATGTACTCAAATGACCATTTATTTGATCCCAATGGTTGACATAGAATAAATTTGAAATTAAAACCAAATTTCCCCACTTAAAACTTTTAAAATAGGCCAAATGGGACTCATTCGCCATCAATAGCCAATGGGTCCAACCTAGATGAGACTCATTTTCCCAGAGTGGCAAATGGGTCCTAAAAGACCTATTTTGAGTGCTAAAAGTATCGATAAGTGTGTAAATTAATTTTATATTTTAATCTTGTCGGGTTTTTAATTGAAGTATGCCTTGGGATTCATAATATAGGGTCTTAGGGGCCTATTAATGATTATTTAAAGGTAATAAATGAAATAGGGCCCAAAATTTAATTTGAAAGTGTAAATAAATACACTTTACAACACTAAATTAATGCAAAAATGGGTCTATTTAGCTAAAAAGGGCCCTAAATTCAATGTGAATGTGTATAACACATTACAACACTAGATTAGACCCACTTAATTTGAAAGCCTACTAAATTTAATGTGAAGGTCTCAATAAATACACTTTACAACATCATAATAGTGAAAAGTTAAGTTTATTTAGGCTAGAAGGGCCCAAAACCTAATGTGGATGTGTAAAAATCATCACAACACTAGATCAAGGTGATATCAAGTCTAATTCATCATTAATTATTCCCAAATTAAGTGAAATTGTAACATTTCCAAGAGCACACAATTTATGAATGTACTTCAATCCAATAAGTGAATTATCCTAGATCTAGCTTTCCTCTTTTGGACTTAACATTAGAACACAAACCAACTAGGGCTTGATGATTGACTAGCTACCTCAAAGTGGAGCCAATTTTCTATGGTTTGGTTCCTTTGTTAAAAAGTGTAGATTTGATGTGTGATTTAATTAACTTATTGGACATAAACCCTAGATTTAAAAATATAAATATGATTGTATAGATGAAAAATATAAATTATAGAAAAAGATACAAATATGAAAGAGTCGGACAAAGGGGTAGTTGTACATGAAATTTGAGCCTTGATTGCATGGATAGGGGCACTAGAACAAAGTACTTTGGATGTTTTGGGGTCTTCAAATGCCATATCACTTTAGTATAGTCTGCTCTTTGTTTAAATGTAGCCTATTCTTGACAACATTTTTGAGTTTTACCTACACACATGAAAATAGGAGAAAATGTTGTACTATATAGGAGTTTGCCTTAGTCAAACCCTAGTTTTGGTGTTTCCACATCCAAAAAAAATGATGATGGAATATATTGTGTGCCCTAGGTTGGGTAGAGGCAATGTAAACTATAAATGATTAGAAATTGATAATATTACCCTAGGTATGAAAATCTTAAAAAAATGATGTCACACCATAAGTTACAACAAAATTTGATGATGGATTATTGAATTTCCTTGAAGACCTACAAGAGATTAGTCCATATAACACAATATATTGTTCTAGCTAGCATGTAGAGAAGAGTTGTATATACCCTCACAATTTTCATACCAGTGATAATTTTAAGAAACCCCCCTAAAAAAAGATATAAAATCCGTGTGAATCTTTCATTGTTTTAGGAAAACATATTAATTTCTATTGGCAAATTTTTCCTTTTTAAAAAAGTAAATAAATTTAGCAGCGATTTTTTTAACATCACTAAAATTTTATAAATTTTTTTGGTGAATCTTGAAAAATAATAAGAAAATGCTTTAATTATGATGGTGAATCTATCCAATCTAAAAATAATTCTCATAGAAAAGTAGTGTCCCAAGAGTGGAAATTATTGATGGGTTTAAGGGGTTGACTTTCCACCATTGTTTTAAAATAAAATATAATGGACCTCATTATATTCTACAAGGTAAAATGTACCCACAATTTTTAATTCTCATGGTGCTCAAAATTGCTTTCAGACCATTGATCTAATAACCCTCGAACTTTATGAGGTAAAATGTACCACAATATACAATGCTCATGAGACTCAAAATTGTGGGCCCCATGAGCATTATAGATCGTGGGAACATTTTACCTCATGGAACACAACAAGGGTCATTAAATTATATTATAAATCAATGGTGGAAACTAAAGATTAGAAATAAAGTCTTAAAGCAAATAATAATTATGACATACTAAATTGGAAAATTCATATAGATTTCTAATATAATTTATAAAATTTAGGTGAATCTAATCTAATCTTGTATCGAATATTGTGGTGAATTTTTTAATTAAATTTTTTAATAAAATAAATTCTTTGATGATTTAAATAAGACTGTAATAAAATTTTGTAAAAATGTGGTAATTCAATTCACGTTATAGCTTGAACTATTAGTCAATTGGTGAATATCAGCCACTAAGAAAATCATTGTTGCATACAATAATTGTTCATATCCTAAAATAGAATGTTCTAATGTTCAAATAATAGTGAATTTTTTTTATATGCATCTTTTTGTATACATGTTAACTTGAAATCATTTTTAAATCACTAAATATTGTCACTCAAAGTTTGTAACCCTTGAAAAACATCTTTAGACTAGGGAATCCAACACCTATTTCTGAGGCATTTTAGCTCAAAATTCTAGAGATGTGAGGGAATTAAACTTTCTTTCCTAATCTAGACCCAAAATTATAAAATTATTAATATAATTAATTGTATATACAAAATATGATGTCAATATAGAGTAAAATTATCAAGGCTAACAATTACAATACTACATTTAGCCCCCACTTTAGTGAGGTTATGTCTTAAAATCATAATCAAACTAAATGAATCGAGAAGATAGATTTTCTTTATCAAAATGATAAAGAGACAAGATGAAACCAAGTTGAGAGATGTGCTAGCCGCCAAACTTAGGATCCTATCAATCCGCAAAGTTAAGAGAAATAATGGACTACACATAAAACATACATAGTGCATACATAATGAAAAAATGCAAAATACATCAAGAAAACTTGCAAAATACATGAGGAAAACACACTGAATACACAAGGAAAACATGTGGAATACACGAAGAAAATATAACTCGTAGATGGAGAAAAATGAAACAAATATTTACATGATGCATAGAGAATATAGGAATTTAATGTTAGTAAAACCAAATATTTGAGTTAGCAATTTAAGAAGAACTTAGTATGTAAGATTGTCTCAATTACCAAGAAGCCTCCCTTAAATGCACAAAAACATAGAAGAATTATAAATTAGTTAATACAAACAAAGTTAATACACACTAAAAATACCCCATTGACCACAAGATATAAAGTTGTGTTATGCTAAGTGAACATAGATATGATAAATGATAGATCCAATAATTCACAAAATCTATCAAGTTGTATTATGTTAGGTGGCTCATAGGGTACATGGATCTACTAGCTAGGTAGTTGCACTATGATATGTGTCCATGCAAAATGATAAATGATATGTATCATAAGGCTAAAATTTTGTGTAATGCTAAGTTTATCATGAGATACATTAATCTACAAACTAGTAAGCTATATTATGCTATTTGTCTAAGTAAAATACATAAATTCACAATATAACAAGTTGCATTAAGCTAGGTGATTGTGAATAGGGCATAAAAATCCAATGTCATGATTTAATAACCATGCCTTAGGGGAAATTATGAATAATACCACCATAGAGGGGGCACATCAGTATGTCGAAGCTGAAAAGACACCAGTGTGTGGATGTATGAAAATGGGTAGGTGATATTCCCTCCCTTAAAATTTAGCATACTTTCTATGATGATATTTTAGGGAAAAGAAGGGGGGAAGTGGGGATCCTTAAGATGGAGGCACACCTCAAAAAATATTCATCATTTCCCCCCAATTGTATATGTGAGAACAACCATGCTAGATACTATTGTGTTCCTATCATAGATGAAGTATGGTTGAACATAATATTGTACTACATTGAATGGAAATGATAAAACACATGGAGATAAAAATGCCACATACTAAGGAGCAACACAATAGAAGAGATATTATCATTTAGAATGAATAGGTACATCAACACATGGAAGAGAGATAGAACCAAAATTGAGAAGTTATATTTTATTTTTCAAGGTTTGAAATTCATTCGTGAAATGACTAAGTAATCGATGGTATAAAAAAGGGTTATTTTCTTGATTATGTTTATGAAATTTCTTATGTTGGAGGAGGATTAATCAAGTGGGGTTTGAGAAGCCTCAAAATAATATGTTGTTTCTTAGATAGAGGATAAGGAATAGGAAGCAATCCTTTCTCTTGTGAGGAAATTTTTGTTTTCTCATTAGATGAAGTCATAAATACATTAGATGGTGGAGGATGAGATGCAGATGAAGGAGAATGTTGGAAACCTACAAACCTTTTAGTTAGGTGTGGTGCACGCTTCTCAATATCCTTAACTCCTTGTTACATGTATCCATTATATAAAATTTTAGATAGAATTTTAAATCCAACCCCTTAATAGTTTTCCAACTTAGATGGAGAAGAAGTATTTATTAATTGAGAGGTATTATTATTTTTTGATAGAGGAATAAAATTATTAACATGAGAAAAAATAATTATTTTGTAAGAATTCAGATCCTTTTTTAGTATCGAAATGTTAGAAGGAGGATAATAATTGTTATATTTTTCCAACACATGAGGAGTGAAAGGTAATGAGCCCTCATTTTCATCATGGGATGCTGATTCTTCTTGGTTTTTCAATGTTAAATGAATTGGAATAGTAGATTTTGAATTTTTTAGAACATTTTACAAATGAAAAAGGAGAATGCTTAGGTTAAGGTTGTGAGATATTATACTATCCTACAAATGAGGTTGTAAAATCTAATGAGACCCATCTGTCACCAATATATGTATTTGAAGATGAACAAAATTCAAAAAATCCTCATTGTTATAAGGATTTGTGGTGTTGATATTAAATGTTTGAGAAGAAGAATGAAAAGATTATGTGGATACCACATAAAAAAATTCAATTTGAAAGGATTTGAAATATGTATTTGAAAATGAAACAACATCAAATCACTGCCATTGTTATAAGGATTTGTAGTGTTGAGATTAAATGTTTGAGATGAAGAATGATAATATTGTGAGGATGCAATTGAGAAAATATTTGATTCTTTAGGCTTTGATGGTGATATTCTATACTCCCTTGTGAAAGAAGGTTTAAAATATAATTTGATCATCTCAAAAGAGTGTCATTGTATGTAATTTACTATAAATATTATTATCGTCATTGGAAGGTAGTGGTTCATCTTTTGTAGATAGAATCGAACTACTAAGAGAGTTTGAAGTTTATTTCTAAATCTGGTTTGTAAACAACTTTCAGGATTTGGATCCACTTTAACCTTACATACCTTTCTATTATATTCAAACTCCAATGTATAATAAATAATATACAATACTCTCCTCATGGTCTAGACCCATGGTCTACCAAGAAAAACTTTATATGAAAGAATATCATACATGACATAGATGTGAGTAGGAAAAATCATAGGTTGTACCTTAATGGGTAGTGTTATTGTTCCTAATTATTTCCTTCCAACACTATGAATGTAAGGAATAGAAAGAGTATTAGGTTTGATAATAGATTTATCTACACCAATCTTGTGCAAAAAATAAATGCTACAAATATTAGCACTTGATCCATCATCAATTAGAGTATGCTTAATTCTATGTTTATTAATGATGAAAAAATAATGAGAACATCATGTTGTTTTCAAATTTTAAGAGAAGTTAATTCACTTTCATTGAATACAATATTTAAGTTGGTTCCATGCATGCAATCTAACAAGGTTTCTATATACTTTTTTTTGATAGAAGGTGGTACAAAAATATTCTATAATTCTTACTGGAGCATCTTGTGGTATGTAAGTGAGATTTTTATTAATTCCCAGAGAGAGATCTTAGCTTGAGTATTATGAAGTTTCTCAAAAATATCATACTCTTTTTCCACATGTTGAGGAAGATGAGGTGTGGCAGGAAGATAAGGTAGGGGAATGGAATGGAAGTGGGAGTGATTTTTTGTTTGTTGTTTTGAGTATTATATGTGTGAGGCAATACATGATAATGTGGTTGTTGCAATATATTTTTGTGTATATGATTATTTTGAGTGAGTTGTTTTGTAATGTTTAGGATGTGACAAGGAGGTTTGGGCTTGTTTGGAGTATCTCCAATAGTGAGAAAAAGTTTAGTTTTTGGTTAAGGAACATGAGAAGGAGATTCAATTATAATTTTTGGCTAAGGACACATCTGGGAGAGGGTGGGTAATCCCACAATAATTGGTTCCAAACATGGGACATGAAAATTTAGAAAGAGGGAAAAAATATTTGAAATACTTTCATTTAAAGATATATTTTCAAATGAAGGTCCTTCGCTCAAAGATCTTTATAGAAAAACCTATTGCAAGAATGTAAAGATTGAGGGTGTTGTCATTGATGTCAAATAGTCAATTGGTTATCAACTAGTTTTTGTTAGTTGTATATGTCAACGATGTTGAGAAAATTGTAATAAAGATGTGTTGCATATGTTCAATGGTTGCTCCGGGTTTTTCTCCATATTTTCTCATATGCTTGTGTAGTTTTAGATATGTTGATCATGGTTGTTAGAAGATACTATATCCATATTTTTAGTTGTTGATTCATTGTTCGGTGCGAGTTATGTTCACCAGTTGTGAATTAAGGTGTTCTATGTTCCTAGTTGAGGTCCAAGAGAAATGTTTCTGGTCTAGATTTCTCTTTGATGAAGTCTTAAGACTTGTGGTTCTAGATGTTGGTTGTTTTTACTATAACCAGGTTTGTCTCCTAGTCCACCTATGGAATTGCCAATAACAATCAAGGGCACCTCGGAGGACCTAGACCAACTGACGAGGATTTTAACAATATCCTCCTACACTTTGGGCTCTTCAAAACCTAGGAGGGTGGTCCCTATAAATTTTTTATAAGCATGGAACTTATAAACAATCATTAACAATTAACAAATAATCCCATTTAATAGCTCAACAAAATAGGATAATACTGAATTGAATTGGCTTTTCATCAATAATACCAACTACTTGGAGCATGAGATGATTACAACAATATTTCACAACTTAAGATAGTAATTTAATTTGCAATTTGGCAACAAGATATAAGCAGAGAAAAACAGACACAAAACCTCACACACATATACGATTTAGACAAGTGCCATATATCATTGGGGAGTCAAGTTCACAAACATTTAAAATTCCATAACAGGTTCAAACACATAGCATATAAGATATCTGACAACAATTGCCTTACAACATCATCAATTTATATCCTAACCCAATACTTCTTACCAAATCCCTTTATAAACATGTCCATCTATAACTCCAATCAAGAATTTTAATTAATTCTTTGAATTAAAGCCAAAATGGAAGTCATACACACCACAACAATGAGATGAGCGCAATAACCCTTGATTATAATATTCAAAATTATGATATGCTTATACAATGGAGAGGCATGAGCTTGAAATGAATCATTATATCTCAAATGCTAGTACTGTTATGAAACATTAAACCTTCATAAACCCAAAACCCAACTATAGAATGAAACAAAATCTAAATTTCATTTACACTGAAACAATCAGGCTTTACAACTTGCTCTTCAACTATGCCTAGACTCGACCTCAAAATATCTAACTCACCAACCCTTATTTCTCACCTTGAAATCCTTCTTATAGAGAATGAAGGAGCAAACAAGCATCGGGCTAGAAATATACACATGTCATCGGTCAATTGGACCACTCTATAAAATTTCAAAAATATGATTACAATCGCTAAGTCCTGGAGCACCTTCTTGTTAATTCCACTCATTAGGGAATGGCCACTATGTTTTCCAAACCTCAAAACCTGTGCCAAAAAGCTACCATGGAAAAAAAACCATAATCAGTTATAACCATAACCGTTGAGTTGTTAATTGTCGGTAGTAGACACCGCTTTACTCCTCCTCGGTTAAGTACTTGTCCACCCATTTCTGATACTCTTCATCCATTGGCTAGTCAAAATTCACCACCTTATTCACCTTAATATTGTAAGGTGTGTATTTCACTACAACTTGATTGGCCTCTCTTTCAAAAGATTTTAAGAATGTCCTGATATTAATTATTTTGTCCATGCTACTTACCAACAAGTCATAAGTAGAATCATCACAAATCAATTTGATTTGTGCATTTATAAATTCTTCTGCCCTTTCTTGCCATTGCTGCAATTTTTTAACATTTCCTTGTGCATCAGTGATGTTTGGCAAAAATGTATCACTCCAATCATCAAAACTCTTTACCAGCTCCCTGATTCTCCTACTCAAATCATCAGGTAGGTTCTGGAATCCCTTCAATGACTAGGGCCTATTATTTGCATCAAACCTAGAATCCTTATACATAATATCCAAATCACTAGCCCTAGAGATCCACTTCTCAGCCAAAGGAAAAACTACTTCCCGATCCCTATTTGTGTTTTTTATTCCATCCAAAACTAAATAATATAAGGAATGTACAGATGGTAATCTACCATCCACCTTCTCATTTAAATGTCTCAAAAATTGTTTCCACCACCTCATTTTGTTTGGAAGTTGCACCATGCCCACTTGCCTTAAAGGCAACCTGTAATTTTGTGATCTTATTTAACATTTGCTTCTTGGTGGGATCCACAGAATAATAAACTTCTTCTTCAATTGGCCCTGGTGTAGGACTGAGAGCAGGTGTGTAGATAGGGGATCTTGGAGTAGAAACAATTGTAAAAGTAGGGGGGATTGATCTTGGTGTAGGAGGTAATGTCCTGATACCAGGAGCACAGGAGGATTCTCCTACCTGTCCATATTTCAATCTATCTACTTCAGATTGCAGCTCAACATTCCTTTGCTGCATCATA
Organism: Sequoiadendron giganteum; assembly: GCA_007115665.2. Lineage (NCBI taxonomy): Eukaryota > Viridiplantae > Streptophyta > Pinopsida > Cupressales > Cupressaceae > Sequoiadendron > Sequoiadendron giganteum. Next base: position 110,986,017 of record CM021101.1, read on the forward strand.
CTATAGTCCCCAATTATTATGTTGTACTTCTCCATCAGACTCTTCTTTTCAGCTGTCTTCTGGGCCAATTTGGCCACGTTTACTATCATGCTTGTAGCTTCTGTTGTTGAAGTTTTAGAAGATCTTTTGATAATCATCCCTCCTCTTAGGTTTGGACTAATATTAGTTACATTTGGTTTTCTTCCCTGGGGTTCCAATGTCCATATGGCCAGAGTTTCATACTCCTCACTGAAGGCAGAATCTTGCAAAGCTTCCTTAACCTCTTCTTCATTGTTTTGCTTAGGATGCTTGGACTATAGGATAGCGTTGAATGCTACAACATCGGCTATGTCCCACTCAGGAAAAAATAGGACACCATCCTAACTCACAAGTCTCCTTCCTTCTTGAGGAGTGATGATCTTGAATTCTTCCATTAGTTCAGCCTTGACTTCATCATCATTCTCCTACTCAGACCTATCAAGTCTTGATTCTCTCCTTCTCTTGCATTTATCCTCATATTCCTCCAATTTCATCCTCCAAATTAGTTGCAAGAATACATGAGTCTTCACAAAGGCATCATCATCTAAGAATGCATTCCAGGCCTCCATCCTGGCATCTTGTATAGACTGCCCCTTGATATCCATATCAGACAACACCAATCATGTTGATCTAGGAAGGGAAGGGATACCAACCTACATGTCTTGATCAGTCACAATTATTTCATCCATCAAAGCCTCTTGTGTCTCCTCAATCCTTTTCTTCTTAGGGCTTGGATCTGATGGTACCACTACAGGATCACCTCTTGATGCTAAATCTAAATCCACAATCCTTATCCCACCAGACACTCTAATCCTTGGGGCTAGCTGTGATGACTTTTGCATTATTTATTTTCCTTTGTTATCCCCCTCATCCTCCTCACTACTATCATTCCTCTTTCTCTTGTATAGAGGTTTGTCAATTGGGGGCTGATAATTTGGCCTTGTTTCCTCAGGCCTCACCTCTGGTCTTTGAATTGCAAAGTCCATTTCCAAATTGACCTTCTTTGTCCTCAAGGTGCCTATAATTTATTTAAAATTATCCAACAAGAAAGAAATTTTGTAGTGGAATGGAGTAAACTCCATTAATGGATCATATTTTGGATCCATTTTATGCACCATGGCCAACAGCTTCTCATAGGCAATCCATTTCTCTTTATTCAATTCCTACCTATTCAAATCAAACTCATTCCTAATTAGGTCCTAAGGAAAGTTTAATTCATGTACAAATTTTCCACCTTTAATTCATTGCTTGAACAAGGAAAAGAATCCTTTAGGGTCATGCTGCCTCCTAGATCCACTCTTCAAATGATAGTTATCAAAAAACCTTGCATAGTGGACCCATCCTCCCTTGGAAAATACAAAGTCTCAAACAACAGTATAATAAGGGAACAAAGTCCCTTTTCCTCTCCCTGTCAGGTTGTCTTCATGAATATAACCTAGCTGCCACATGACCTCGGCAACTCCCATCCTTGATGGTACATTATATGGAAGAATGTGAGGGGCTCCTTGGAAACCAAACACCTTTAGGACAGTGCTCATGGGGTACAAGATGATGTCATCCCAATTGTGGAAGACCTTTAAATTAGGATTCCTCACCTTCGACCAGAGGAAGCCATGCAAATCTTTAGGAACTCTTGGCACATTTATGACCAACCTAGCTTTGATTCTGAAGGCAAAGCAGTTATCAAACTACACAAAACTGGCACCTCCCCTATTGTAAGACAGGTCCACACTCCACACCTGTAATGGTAATCTCTCCCCATTACCCTCTTGTCTCAACTCCATCTTCTCTAAGAAGAAGTCGACATTCCTGTATAGAAACATATGCATTAATAGGGAGTACCAAAAGCAAGGAGTACTAACATCCCCCATAAGCAACCTCAGCAAACCATCATGTATCTTTTCTCCTAGAAAAGATGCATAGTCATACACCATGGAGAAGTTGGGATGCTGAATTTGAGCCACCATAAACATATATGCAATGGGAATTATTGTATTTTGTATGAATCCCAAAATCTAGCACAATGAATAGAATGTTGCCAAAAAGTGATTGGAAAAACGGCTTAGCTTGAAAGGCTCCTGGTCATTTGGGCTTATATGAATCGTTCAACTGCCTGCCCTGGCCAGGTGAGGAGGAAGTAACTTTAATCTGAAAAGAGGCTTTGACCTCGCATATTCCTGCTTCATCTCCTCTAAATCAATTTGGACCAAGAATGAGCTAGACTCACTCAAATCAAAAACCTGCTAAATTTCATCTCCACTTATACTCAGCAGAATCCCACCATCATTATTCCTCACTACCCTTGTAACTAGTTCATAATGTGCCACCTATGCTTTGAGTAGGTCCACATCAGGAAACACATTCGGCACTGCTAGTTTCCCCAAGTCATATCTCCACCCATTGGAGAAAGGGTGGGCTAGGTTTCTTTGTCCATACCACAGTCTAAACATTTCTAGACCTATCATTGGAACCCTAACATCTACAATATTATAGTCTTTGCGTACTAGTCCCTCACCTAGGGTTTTTCCATTCATTAAAACCAAACCCCTCCTTCTGTCATTTGTCGATAATGGGAGTTGATCCAGAAAGTCATCATATAAATTCCTCTGTAAGTAATCAACATGGCCAGAGTGTTGCTTCGGTCGTGCCATGTCAAACAACTAGGGCTTTCTTAAAATTCAAATTCTTGAAAAAAATAGGGCTACCTAGAAAACGAAATCACAACACACTTAGGAAATTTCCAACAATTCAAACGAACCAGTAACCCTATAACAATAATCAACAACCCCCTGACTAGCACACTACAACCTTTCACAAGAATCACAGTCAAACTAATCCATTGATACATAAAGTAACACACAGGATTTCACGCCTTGCAAAGAACCAAACTTGCGCTGTGATTTCTTGAAAAACTTTATCTCTAGCTCTGAACTGCTTCAAAAATGCTTGAATGCTTTTGTGGTGAAGATAGAATGAAATCAAATACTTTATGTCAATTGAATTTAGCCAATAGACGTCTCATCCACCATTAAATCCCATTTGCATGATATGCCAACGACTCCAATTGCATTTGATGCAAATTTAAACTTTAGCCGTTGATCTTTTTCTTTTTTCAGATCATCAAATGGCCACCTTCAAAAATGATAATGTAATCTCCATGTCAGTGTCAAGGGCCCACCACAATACACAGCTACAAAGGGATACACATGGTGCCTGCCCGTGATATCGCAATCACTAAACACCCTGCATCTTTGGATCAGATGATGGCAAGCAACCATTGATTCCCACAATCGATCATCATGTTCACACATAGTAGTCAGCAACACCAAACATAACCATCGAGCAAATTTTCATCAAGATTAAAACACCGCCATTGATCTTGAGCACATGCATCTTACATCTCTTTTAGTAACCCAAATTTTCTCATATTAAAACCTGATACAAATATTAAACACTTTATTTATCCTTTTTTGTCATCAGTGGCTAAGACACAAGGCGCCCACCCATGATATCACAATCAGTTGAAACGCAGTGGTGATGTCATCACGAGATCGTGGGGAACGGTCAAGTTCAACTGCAGGATGATCGATCGTCATCAAAATACTTTCCTTGCAAAATAAGATAATTATTAAAAGGGGGAAAGGGGACATCACCTAGGCCAATGACAAACTATGGCATAAGGTTGTTCTTAAAATGTGGGGCATGGGCTGACCTAGACTTAGGAAATAATAAAGTTAGGTGAAATATTTAACACAATTTATTAAAAAGGGGCCCGGCCTAGATGAGTCAATGGGGCATAAGTCCTTTTAAAACCTCCCTCAAAAAGGTAACGACGAAATAGATCCAACCCAGCATTTAAGATGGAACATTAGGATTTCATGAAGGCAAAAATAAAACCCCAACCCTAGGCTTCTCCAGAATAGCATGACAAACCAGTAATGTGGCAAAAAATTAATGGAACTCAAAGAATGAAATTTGAGGCTCCATCATCGGCTCCAGTTGGGGACATTCATTCCATTGGAATGAAGTGAGAATAATAGAATCTCAGGAAGAACAGACCAGTTGCAGAGATAACAAAAAAAGAGGATTATCCAGACAAGACAATCCAACCAAAATGAAACCTGCAACTAACATATATACAAACCTAAACTACTGTTCATGGAAAACAATACTTCAGCTGAAGTATAACTTCAAGAATTGTCCATGAACTAGCAATTCAAGAATATCACCTATCATTTCTTGGAGGAAATATGAATCTTCCCCCCACTTATCATTTAAAAGGAATGGACCTAACCAGATTGCATCAAATTTACCATATTTTCCTTTATCTTCCAACCTGGCATTCCACATCAAAACCATATCTCCATTTTGATAGCTCCTTGCAGTTGTCTTCTTGTCATTAAAATTATTCACCTGCAACTGCAATTTGGCATTTTTCATCTGAGCTTCCCTCCTGGTCTCATCTAACTCTATGAGAGCTTTCACTCTCAACTACATTTCATCGTCTATTTCATTATCATACATCTAGATAAATTTGTACATTTCCATCAAGTTATTCTGGAGTAACCTTGCATTTATCCCATAGACTAAATCAAATGGGGCACAACCTATTTCTTTCTTCACAGTTACCCTATCCGCCCAAACTACTAATTTCAATTTAGAATCCCATGCCTTCTTATTTTGATCTAGGATTCTCTTGATAATCTTCATCAAACTTTTATTGCTTGATTCTTCTTGTCCATTTGCTTGTGGGTGGTAAGGTGATGAGTAAGAGACTTGGATGCCATGCTTCTCATAGAAATCCATATATTCTTTAGACCTGAAACACATTGCATTGTTTGACACAATCTTCTCTGGACATCCAAGTCTAGTCACTATATTATTCATTAAGAATTCAATTACCACCTTACTAGTTGCTTTCTCTGTTGGAATTGCTTCCACCCACTTGGTAAAGTAATTAGTGGCCACCAATATCCATGAATGTCCCCCACTTTATTTACATGTTATCTCTCCTACAAAATCAATACCCCATTTCTAGAATGGAGATTGTACTACAGCTAGTTTTAAAGGTAAGTTACCAGAGAATTTCAACTTACCAGAGAAAAGCTGACAAGCATCACATGTCTTCACTAATTGGTGTGCACCCTTAAAAATAGTAGGCCACCAGAACCCAACCCTCATTACTTTGTGTGCAGTAGTTTTGGCCATATAATTCCCTCCACAAAATCCACTATACATGTCATTCAAGAGTTCTTTTGCTTGATTTTGGTCTACACATTTTAACATAACACCTTCTCCATTTCTCCACAAGATCTTTCCTGTTATGATAACATACTTGATAGCACGTAACTTCAATGTCCTCTTTTCATTTTCATTCAAATCATCAGGATATTTCATCTTTTGTAAATAATAGATCACAACTTTGTACCAATTAGAATGTTCTATGTCACATATGTGTGATTTGTCCTCTTCTTTAAAAAAAATTATCTAATTTTCTTGCAGATTACTTTAGGCCATAAGCTTGGCCAATCCTTTTCCTCTCACTAGCTTGGTAATCTGGATTTCAATGTTGAATTCTTGGATCCTATTGATCCATCTACATCTTCTTCCTAACACTTCTTGTTGTGTAAAAATTTCCTTCATAGCAGCACTGGGTACATAGGATATTATGGTAGCTCCCATCAGATATGTCCTGAAAGCTTTTACTTTTTTTACTAGTGCATATGCCTGTTTTTCATTTATGTCATATTTAAGTTCTGCAGCCTGCAAAGACTTACTGAAAAAGGCAATAGGCTGTTCAAAACCCTCAACATTCTTTTGTAATAACACAGCAGCAATTGTGTGGAATGAAGCAAATGAGAAAATTTGCAAGGGTTTGGAAAAATTAGGGGTTCTCAACATAGGACCTTCCTTTATAGCTTTCTTAATGGCCTTGAAATCTTGTACTGACTCTTCTTCCCATTCAAATTTTTCTCCTTTCTTAAGCATCTTAGAAATAGGGTGAACTATCTCAATAAAATCTATTATGCACCTCCTTAATAAATTGATTTGTCTAAAGAAAGATTGTATTCCTTTGACATTTCGAAGTTGTGGGACCCTATCTATTGCAATTACCCTCTCTAGATCAATCTTGACCCCATCCTTGGAAACAATATGTTCCAAAAACTTCCCTTCCTTTAATCCAAAAGCACACTTCTTTGGATTTAAGGAAATACCATATTCCAATGCCATACAAAAGACTTTCTCTAAATGTTCACAATGGTCATCTTCTTTCTTGGAATATGCTATTAGATCATCCTGATAAATCACCAAAATAAAGTTAATAAAATCTGAGAATGCCACATCCATGGCTCTCTGGAGAGTAGCCCCTACATTTGTTAGACCAAAAGGCATTCTCACATATACATAAGTTCCCCAAGGTGTAGTGAAAGTTGTCTTAAATTTTTTAGACTCCTTAACCATGACCTGGTTATAGCCAGAAAACCCATCCATAATAGACATTAACTCATAGCCTGTCACCCTCTGCAACATGGCTTCCATATTTGGCAATGGATAGTTATCCTTCAATGAAGACACATTCAAATTTCTAAAATCCACACATAACCGGATGTCTCCATTTTTCTTTCTCATAGGCACCAAATTTAATACCCAAGATGGATGTCTAATTGGTTTGATGATACCTGCATCTCTTAACTTCATTAATTCTTCTTGCATTTTTAGGGCCAAGGTAGGATTAATAGGTCTTTGTTTTTTCCTAAATGGCTTAGCATCATCATTCAAAGGAATTTCATGTTGAACCAAATCTTGCCTATAAGCCTTAAGATCATCATAAGACCAAGCAAACACATGTCTGAATTTTCTTAACAAATCAATCAACATCCTTCTCACCTTTGGTGATAATTTCTTTCCAATATACACCTTTTTTGGTGATGCATCTATTCCAAGGTCTATTTCCTCCAAGTCATTAGGATGGGAAGCAACACAATTAGTCTTCATCCTATCCTGGTTGTTAAACACTCTTTCAAGAAAACCTAAACCCTTAGGAATTGTGTTGGTCTTTAATTGAATAACTTCATTCCCAAACACAGTATCTTTACCATCAAGTTTTTCAACAAAAGCTCCAAAATTAATTTCTTAACTTTCATACTCATCCACAAAACTTAAGAATCTCAATATATCATCATCATTGTCAAAATATTTCTAGTTCTTGATATTATCAGGAATAGATGGTTTGGTTTGCACTTCAACTTTTGAAATCCCAGCATAAGTCATGTCATCTAGTCTTAATGCAATATTTTCTAACAAACATGCCACCTTATTGTGGCCTCTCTCCATCCAATTTATACCAAAATCATCAAAGTTCTCCAATTCATCCCAAACAACATTTCTATACTATTTCAACCTTTTATTCTTTGACACATCTGGACCTGACTTGGGAAATCAAAAGCTCAGAATCTCCAATTACCTTGAGCTTCTTGATCCCATGTTTTTGATCCAATCTAAGTCCCAATAACAAGGCTTCATACTCGGCCACATTATTGGTGCATTCAAATAATAGAGTGAAAGAGAACCTAAATGTGTTTCCACTTAGAGACCTTAGCAACACACTTGCACCTGATCCTTCCTTTGAACTTGCACCATCAAAATAAATATTCCACAAATCATTAGATTCTGACACATGTTCAACTTATGTATCAATTGGTGCAATAGGTTTATCACAATCACTAGCGGATTCCTCAGCCCTTAACTCATTTATGCCACAGCCCGTAAAACATGTCAAATTCTTAGTCGAATCATGCTCAATCATATGAGGCACTTTGGAATCTCTTTTAATATTGACATCTTTTCCATCAATGTAAAAAGTAGCAAATGAAAAATCACATTGCATGTTACATCCCATTGATGCACTCCATTTCCTAGACAAGAGCATCCAAAAATGAGGAGGGATGTCTGCAGCTAGAACAGTCATGGCCAAAACTTTATCAGGGTATTGGGTCAGTTTATAAGGCAATGCCTTGATAGTCCCAATAACTGGCACTTCTCTTGAATCCAATGCATAGCACTTCCCCTGAGTAGTGTCTATTATTAAGCCCATTGCTTCCATAATCTTGATTGGCATAGCATTATTTGATGCCCCTGAGTCTATCATAAAATTTCTCAGAGTCTTCCCATTTATATCAACACTCAGGAAAAAGGGAGTTATCTTCTCAAGGCACATATTGATATAATTCCATAGATACATAGGGGGAATTTGTGTCACAATCCCCTCCACTTATTTCTCTTTTATTTCTTCCTTATAATTGGCTTCTTTACAATCTCCTGGTTCAATTTTACTACTAGGAATTTCAGTAATCAAGGCTATTGTTTTTTCTTTATGCTCATCTATTCTCATCATCTCCAACTAAGGTACAATAACTTTAACTTGGGACAATACTTGAAAAATGTCTAAGGGTGTGTACTTAGGCAGGTTAGGAATCATACCTTCATTGGCTTCTTTATTTTCCAATTGTTGCTTTCCTTCAAGTTTATTTTTCTTTGCTTCTGGAGTAGACTCAACAGATTTGGTAATCACTTTGGTCTTTACCAGCAAAGGAGTTACATCTTCACCAGGATTTTGGATCTCAGTCCTTTTCGCCCATATCTTTTCATTCTTGAACTCCTTGATTTTGACATCATTTTTTCTATCTTCTTTAACACCCTTGTTTTTATCTCTTTGTTCCTTAATGAAAAGGCCAACAGGTTTGCCCTGCTCACCACCCACAGTTCTATTTCTTAGCTATAATGTAATTCTCATCTAAGCAGCCATCTCTTCAGTCAACTAGGAAATCTCATCCTTTGATGGTCTCCTTAGAGACACTGGATCTTCAGCCTGCTCCATATTGCTACCATGATTGTCAAACTCACCTTCCTCATCAGAAAAAACTTGTTGATGGTAGATTTCACTTCTCTGACATTGATTATTCACATCAACTTCTTGCAATTATTCATCATAAGAACACTCAAATTCATCAATAAATGATTGGGCCATACAACAATCAACATCATTATGTTTAAAATCAGGAGTCTAATCATGAGTATCTTCTTCTTTTATTTTTTCAGCTTCAAGTAGCTGGGAAATGCCACAATAATTTTGATCATGTGGATGCACACACCTCTCACACCATGGTCTATCTTGTACCAGATACATAATTCTTCTGTAAAGGATCTGGGGTCTGTTGATCACTTTTAGGCTTCTGAGCCGGTAGTATTGGTTTTCCATCCTTCCAATTTGTATTGTAGAGATAATTTTGCAATCTAGGAGGTCTATCATTTTTATTATACTATTGCTTATCATTCCCAAGACCCTTCTCTTTCTTAGAAATAATATATTTTATATCCTTCAAAGCGCTAAGGACCTTGTCCCATTTCTCATCATCCTTAGGGCCTATAGTAGAGACTTTCTTAGTTTTATCACTAGGATTCTTCAAAAGAGTAGGCTCTTACCTCCTACCATATTTTCTAGAAGACCTCTTATTGCTTTCAATATTAATAGCTACTGTAAAATCATCCCTCATGGTTCGAGGGTCTTTATCTTTGAGGAGATACGTCATTTTAGCATCAAAAGCATTGAAATAAGTAGTTAAACAAACATTTTCATCAAGTCTCATCACCTGTAACAACTTATACATTTCCTTTTTAAATATCAAGTTAAACTTTGTTGAAGGCTCATTAACTGATTTCTTGATGGTGTTGAATTCATTTAACATGAAACTAGCATTAGTCTTATCACCATATTATTCTTTGATGCACTTTTCAGACTCTTCCCATCAACCAATACTAGTATTTGGTAGACCCCTATACAAATCCCTTGCATCTTCTATTAAAGATTGGACAAAAAACTTCATTACTATATCCTCATGTTCTACTTCATAATCATTCAACATATCGATGAAGGCTTTCAAAATTTCCTTAGCTGAAAAAGAATTATTCCTAGTGAACTAATTCATCTTTTCTCTTAACTCATATGGGATGGGATTTGGGTAACCCAGAATACCATCAAAGAACCGTTGTCTATATCTTTCCAATTGTATAGGTCTCCTATGAAATAGTCCATCAATTTTCTAAGATTCATCACTAGACCTTGTATTCTAAGTTTTAGGACCATCTTGATGTAGATTTACAAACTTGGTTGCCTAAATTTTTGGGCCGAAGTTATTTGTGGTATTCTCCATACTAGGTTTAGGATCATTTTTCAAAACATCCTCGTGACCTGATGAATTTGTAGCTTGTGCAACCTCATCCACACTTGACATTCTTAGGAAACTTATTTTCCTTCTCTTTTTTGCATTTGCAGCCTCAATTTCAGTCCTCTCTAGTTCTTCTGCTAGAGCTACTCCTTCCCTCCTAACCTTTTCCAAGGCAGTCTCTATTTGTGATGACACATGTGAAAGGGGATCTTTCTTAGGAGTGAGAAACCACCCTCTCATTTATCTTGATCCCTTCAGCCTTCTATTTTCCCTTGTCCAAAACAGGTTTAGGATCTGGATTACTTGATTTTGGCTTAACAAGGTTCAAGGGTTTTTAGTTTGCAGGCTTGGATTTGACCTCAGCTTGGCCTACAAGATTCACTTTAGACACTGACTTCACCTCCTTATCAAAAAAATTTTGTACAATAGGACCCTCCTCTTCTGGTTCAGGTCTACTTTGGTTTAGGAGCTTTATAGTTGCCAATTGTCTAATTAATCTATCCCTCTCAATGACAACATGCATCAGTTCTATTTCCTTTTCTTTGTCCTTTTTTATCCTAATCTCAGCTTGCTTTTGGATCTCTTGTCTTAAGGAACTAATATCCCCAAAAAAATATTTAGGGTCAGGCAAAGTCATGTCATAACTTGATGTTTCACTTAAGTCTATCAAGTTTGCTTCTTCTTGCCTAAATAATAAAGGGGTTCCATCATCTTCAACAGGAGGAGGAGGCACATCACTTGTGCATTCTCTATGATGGATTCGACATCTACTCCTACTTCTTCTCTCAATATATTGGATGCTAATAGGCCCTTTATTATGAAAGGCTACATCCTCTTGAATAGGTGTATTAAATAATGCATCAAAAAAACCATAGCTATCTGACTCAGAATGTCTAGATACATGTTCAAAAGTCTCAGGGATAGGATGTAGAAATTTACTTGTACCTTGGTGTACATGACTCTGCGATGTGGTAGCAGCATTTCTAGTTTCTAGTTTCTTCTTAATCCAGTCCTTCTTCTTCATCTTAGGAAGTTCACCTTCCAATTTTTGTTTCAGGTGATTCTTTACGAATGACCTGGTGTTCTTCATATCTCCTTACTTGTCCAAAAATATTTTAATTTGTATTAAATCTTCAAATGAAATGCACACTAGTGCTAAGACTTCAGAGTTGCCACCCAATTATTTTGGGAAAACCAACTGCTCATGAACACTTGGTGGGAATTAAAAGACACTTAGAATTTTCTCGTACGGACAATGTATGAATTCCCATCACGAGATATTTTCAAATTTTGGACAACAGATGAATTAGATAAAAGAAAAGAAAAGCCACAAGCTCGACCTTCAAATCACATAAATACTATGATAACTCTATGAAAAATGGATAATTGACCCACTGCCAAGAAATATTCAAACTAAGTCCCCAGTAGAGAAGCCATTTTGTTGGTTGTTTCTAATGTAACCAGGTTTGTCTCCTAATCTACCTATGGAATTTCCAATTCCAATCAAGGG
>CM021101.1:111000180-111194938 GCA_007115665.2 Sequoiadendron giganteum
TCTAAGAATGCCTTGCTGGCCTCCATCCTGGCATCTTGTACACACTACCCCTTGATATCCATATCAAACAACACCAATTGTGTTGATCTAGGAGGGAAAGGGATACTAACTTGCATATCTTGATCAATCACAATTATTTCATCCATCAAAGCCTCTTGTGTTTCCTCAATCCTTTGCTTCTTAGGGCTTGGCTCTAATGGTAGCACTGTAGGATCACCTCTTGATGGTAAATCTAAATCCATAATCCTTATCCCACCAGGCACTCTGATACTTAGGGCTAGCTTTGATGATTCCTGCATTATTTGTTTTCCTTTCTTATCCCCCTCATCCTCCTCACTACTATCATTCCTCTTTCTCTTGTATAGAGGTTTGTCAATTAGGGGCTTATAAGTTGGCCTTGTTTCCTCAAGCCTCACCTCTGGTCTTTGAATTCCAAATCCCATTTCCAAATTGATCTTCTTTGTCCTCAAGGTGCCCATTATTTCTTTAAAATTATCCAATAGGAAAGAAATTCTCTTGTGGAATGGAGTAAACTCCATTAATGGATCATATTTTGGATCCATTTTATGCACCATGGCCAACAGCTTCTCATAGGAAATCCATTTCTTTTTATTCAATTCCTACCTATTCAAATCAAACTCATTCCTGACTAGGTCCTTAGGAAAGTTGAATTCATGTACAAATTTTCCACCTTTAATTCGTTACCTGAACAAGGCAAAAAATCCCTCAGGGTCATGCTACCTCCTAGATCCACTCTTCAAATGATAGTATAATGAGGGGACAAAGTCCCTTTTCCTCTCCCTACAAGTTGTCTTCATGAATACAACCTAGCTGCCACATGACCTTGGTAAATCCCATCCTTGATGGTACATTATATGGGAGAATGTGAGGGGCTCCCTGGAAACCAAACACCCTTAGGACAGTGCTCATGGGGTACAAGATGATGTTACCCCAATTGTGGCAGACCTTTAAATCAGGCTTCCTCATCCTCAGTCAGAGGAAGTCATGCAAATCTTTAGGAACTCTTGGCACATTTACCACCAACCTAGCTCTGAGTATGGAGGCAAAGCAGTTATCAAACTGCACAAAAATGATACCTCCCCTATTGTAAGATAGGTTTGCACTCCACACCTGTACTGGTAATCTCTCCCCATTTACCTCTTGTCTCAACTCCATATTCTCTAAGAATAAGTCGGCATTCCTATATAGGAACATATGCATTAATAGGGAGTACCAAAAGAAAGGAGTACTAACATCCCCCACAAGCAACGTCAACAAACCATCATGTATATTTTCTGCCAGAAAAGATGCATATTCATACACAATGGAGAAGTTGGGATACTGAATTTGAGCCCCTATAAACATATATGCAATGGGCATTACTGTATTTGGGTTGAATCCCAAAATCTAGCACAATGAATAGAATGTTGCCAAAAAGTGATTGGCAAAACAACTTAGCCTGAAAGGCTCCTGGTCATTTGGGCTGATATGAATCTTTGAGCTGCCTACCTTGGCCAAGTGAGGAGGAAGTAATGTTAATCTGAAAAGAGGTTTTGACCTCACATATTCCTGCTTCATCTCCTCTAAATCAATTTGGACCAAGAATGAGCTAGACTCACTCAAATAAAAAACCTACTGAATTTCATCTCCACTTATGCTCAACAGAATCCCACCATCATTATCCCTGACTACCGTTGTAAGTGGGTCATAACGTAAGTAGGTCCACGTTAAGAAACACATTCGACACTGCTAGTTTACCCAAGTCGTATCTCCACCCATTGGAGAAAGGGTGGGCTAGTTTTCTTTTTCCATACCACAGTCTAAACATTTCCAGACCTATCACTGGAACCCTAGCATCTACAATATTATAGTCTTTGCATACTAGTCCCTCACCTAGGGTTTTTCAATTCATTAAAACCAAAACCCTCCTTCTGTCATTTGTCGATAATGGGAGTTGATCTAGAAAGTCATCATATAAATTCCTCTACAAGTAATCAACATGGCCAGAGTGCTGCTTCAGTGGTGCCATCTCAAACAACTAGGGCTTTCTTAAAATTCAAATTCTTGAACAAAATAGAGCTACCCAGAAAACAAAATTACAACACACTTACACAATTTCCAACAATTCAAACGAACTAGTAACCCTATAACAATAATCAACAATCCCCTGACCAGCACACTACAACCTTTCACAAGAATCACAGTCAAATTAAACCAGTGATACAAAAATTAACTCACGGGATTTTGCGCCTTGCAGAGAACTAAACTTTCACTGTGATTTTTTGAAAAACTTTATCTCTGGCTCTGAACCGCTTCAAAAATGCTTGAATGCTTTTGTGGTGAAGATAGAATGAAATAAAATACTTTATGTCTATTGAATTTAGCTAGTAGATGTCTCATCTGCCATAAAAGCCCATTTGCATGCCACACCAATGGCTCCAGTTGCATTTGATTCAAATTTATACTTCAGCCGTTGATCTTTTTCTTTTGTCAGATCATCGAACAACCACATTCAAAAAGGTTGATGTAATCTCCATGTCAGCATCAAGGGACCACCACAATACATAGCTCCAAAGGGATACACATGGCACCCGCCCGTGATATCGCAATCACTAAACACCTTGCATCTTTGGATCACGTGATGGCGGGCAACCGTTGATTCCCACCATCAACAATCGTTTTCACTCATAGTAGTCAGTAGCACCAAACATAACCGTCAAATTTTTTTTCATCAAGATTAAAACACCGTCATCGATCTCGAGCATGTGCATCTTACAACTATTTTAGTAACCCAAATTTTATCGTATTAAAACCTGATACAAATATTAAACACTTTATTAATCCTTTTTCGGCATTGGCAGCTGAGACACGTGGTGCCCGCCTGTGATATCACAATCAGTTGAAACCCAGTGGTGATTTTATCACGAGATCACAAGGAACAGTTAAGATCAACCGTAGGATGATCTACGGTCATCAAAATACTTTCCCTACAAACTAAGATAATTATTAAAAGGGAAAAAGGGGACATTGCCTAGGGGTGGGTGCATGGAAATGTGTAGCGATTCCATGGACACCCCCTAAAAAAATATTTGAAAAACCATAACACAAGCACGTTATAATGCTCTTGCATTATGGCTCATTATGCCAAGCCTGAGGCTCAGCAACTACAAACCAATAATGCGAGTGCATTATAACGCGCTCGCATTATTGACTGTTAAAAGAATAAAAAGAAATGAAAATCTCTCATTCAGATTTTGATTGGTTTTTTTTGCAGCCGTGGCCAAAACCACCACAATTTCATGCTCATGTTCTAGGAGGAGAATTTCAACAAATTTCTTCGCCAAAAATCCCTATTTCTTCGCAACAATGGTGCCAAGATGATGAGGACCTATGAGAGGTAAGGATTCTATGGTTTTTGTTTTTAATTAGTTAGTTTTAGGTTGAATTTGATATCTATTTGTTTGAATTTTTAGGAGATGCAAATCAACCTGAAAACCCTCAAAATCCTCAACACGAAGACCAACCAAATCCTCAAGATCAAAATCAACCACAACATCAACCTCCTCCACCAATGACTCAACCCCCTCCTAGCACTCAACAAAATTTAATGAGTGAAATTGAGAACAACAAAAAGAGAATTGAGGATTTGATCAGTAGGTTGAGTGATCCAAATGGTTCAACCACAAAAAGAATGACCCTAGCAAATTCATTAAAAGATATGTTAGAAACTGTAGATTCAATTAGCAAACAAATAACTGGATGACAAGATAGGAGGCAGGCGACTATCGATTATTATGCAAATAAATTATCATACAAGGATGTGAAGGATTTAAAAATTACAAAAGGTGATTTGTGCCCATTATTCACCGACCCACACACAAATCAAAATCTTACCCTCAATGCGAAGAGGTTTCCTATCCATTGGTGCCACCACCAATAGATTAGGGACCATTTTTATGATAGGTGGTACATAGTCTTCAATTACCCACCGTGCAACAATTGCGAGGTCCAACAATATTTCCTTAGGAAACTATAAAATGAGTTCATATTGAACAAAATCCCAAATTATTTTGATATGAGGGATTTCTAGGGCAGTGGTGGGGGGTTAGCTAAGGATAGACCTAGTGCACAGCTGGATCCTACATGGCAAGGTAGACGAGCTCTTGCTAGGCCACCTCGTGAGCATGTTGTTATGCCTTCCATCACGAAGGAAAGTGCTGACATACAGACATTGCAGGCAATCAACACTTTGAACCTGAGTGTCATCCATCATACTAGCCCTATTCTATAATGCTATCTAGGGGAGTCTTTGAGTGGTGGCCTTCAAACACATCTGTGTCAATCTTGCGGGGCTACTTGTTCATATGACCCCACCAACACTCAGGAAACTAGTACGCAGGATCCATCTGCAGCTATGTAGATGGAGAGGGAAACTGACATTTTGCATGAGGCATATGGCATTGATAGTCAGGTAAAAGTTAGTGCATGTGTTCATTGAATTTAATTTATTAAATTTCGATTTTGAAATGCAAGATTAACTAACAATGTTTTATGATTTTAATAAAATTGCAGGGTCACAGTGTTGAGACTCGATACACTAGCCCCCCACCAACCTATTTTTGCAGTACATCTATCACTAGGGTATGTAACTAGTAAACAATTATAAATTTATTGCATGTTAATAGCATTGTTTTACGAATGGTAATTTAATATGCAATTTTGGATGTTGAACAAACTAATATTGGAGGTTTTGATGGAACACTTCCCAGTGGTGGTGGATTTACTCAAACCTTCATGCAGGTAATAGAATAAAGAGCTTAACTAATGAATCAATTACTTAATAGATTTGTGTAGTTTATATGCAGATCGTTGATTACCTTGAATATTTTGCTGTTTTATTTTTAGTTGTTGCGAGATGATACACCTCCGAATGTGATGAGGGCAATGGATATTGGTGTGACATCTCCTATACAATCCCCGATGGCTTTGACAAAAGAGGTATGAGGAAAATTAGTAAATTTCAATTTACATTTGTTGTTATAGATGTTAGTTAATGAAAAATCAAACCATTATTGATTCATGTAGTTTTTGTCTATTTGTATGGTTTATATAGGGCTTGACAACACTTGAGCATGGGCGTGACGATATTTCCCTCATGGAGAGAGATCGTGAGATGGCTGTAAGTGATTATTTTGTCAAATATATCATTTTTTATAATGTAATTTCTATATATTCATGTCTTTACTTCTTATTGTAATAGTTAAAACTTCACCAAGAACTAAACCTTAGGAGGAGTAATAGGAGCACTCCATGAGCACAGCAAAAATGAGTGATAGACCTATCGCCATCCGAGCAAAAAAGAAAGGAAAGATTTTATTTCTAGGGCATGGAGAGCAATGACTTTTGATTCTATAGTCCTTTGTTGTATGCCTACATGGCAGTTTTGTACATAGTTTTTATTGGACATATTTGGCTTTGTATGCCTATATGGCATTCTCATAAGCCTATATGGCTATTTTGTACATATATTTTATCAATGCCTATCCATATTTGCATTCTAAATTGACGGTTCAATAGTTATGAGTTACGTGTATTCAAGGTAATTTCTATGTTAATACAAATATCTTTTATTGATGCTTATACTTATGTGATTGATGTATGTTTGTGTATGGGATCATAGTAATTTCTATTTGATGATGCTATTGTGTCTTTAAGGTTTACTTATTAAAGGGTGCATGAAACAAGTTTGAAATCCTTAAAAATCTTTGAATTTCTTAGGTTTTTCTATTTGTCGAGTCTAGGCTCCAAGCTCGAGTCCAAGTCAAAAATTGGCTTGTCAAGTTCAAGATGAGTCCAATTATTGTAACACTAGTGTGAACACATCGAGGAATAATGTATATGCCGATGAAGAGAGAACCCATCCTTGTTTCCAAACAAACCATGGTATAGATATGGGTGGTCGAGATAAAAACGTCACTCTTCTGGATAGTTCAAACAATAAATTTTCATGGCTGCAAACACACCTTCATTATGCGTGTTCTTGATCCTACTGAAGAAATGATGGAACATGTTGTAGATCAAATATTTCAACCGTAAGTCCATAAGAAGGCTACTTGTCACAATTTCCGCAAATGTCTTTAAGATGTTCATCCTTCTTGAGTAATGCCAACTACTATCATCGGTTGCCATGCTTCTAATGGAAATTCAATTTGTTGCAATACCCAAAGGCTAGCAGGTTCATTTGCTCTAATACCACTGTAATGACTCGAGCTCTAGATCAATATATTTTTGATTTATTTCTTATTGGTTTGACAGAGCTTTTCATCCAATATTATTAAATTAGATAACGAAGTCCCCAAATTATAAATGAAATAAATTTTGAATATGAAATCTAATTCAAATATTAATTTGATAAATAAATATAATAGTTGTTTCTAATTAATCAATTAAAATCATGTGCTAGCTTTGAATATAAATCTACCTATCATTGATATATAGGCCTTGAGAATTGGGATGCCTTTCCTGATTGATACTTTGTACTCATGCATCTAACTTTGAGTCCTTTCCAGATTATATTCTTGAAAGGTATACTCCCATATTATAAAAAATTTCTCATATAGACCAATCCCACACTAGGTAATTCAATAATAAAAATAAGTCTGCAAATTGATTACCCTGATCTTCCCTTCTTATTCTCTTTTATACTCGAAAACTACACAATTGAATCCTGATAGCAATATCACAATTTGACACATTGTAGAAAATACCTCCTACTTATCAATTGATGAGCTAAAGGGGCTCTATAATGAATGTTTCATAAGGCACAAGACTTGCTGAAGGTTTTGCAAATGGGGTTGCAAGCTAACTGGGCTTAACCTTGGGGAAAAAACTTCATGGTTAAGCGCTTGAGCTGGAGTAGTACTGGGATGGGTGACCTCCTGGGAAGGCCTAGTGCCTCACCTTTGTGAGCATCACCTACATGCAATGAGTGCTAAGTGGGCCATTCATTATCATGAGAGATGGGTTCTTGTGAACTCAACCCTCTTTCAATCCATGTCAGCCTTGGGACTGCACAGGAAGCTGGAGGTCATACCAAGTACGAGATCAACAAGTTTGTATAAGAAATCTAAAAAATAGAGAACTGTGTGAATAATTCTTATCTTATCTCCTCCCAAAGTTCATCAACAACCTCCATTCAAGAATCTCAAGGCTTTACATACTGTTTTACACCCTTTTCTAACTGATCCACACCCTCAACTAAGTAAAAACCAACTTTCAAAACAAGTAACCGTTGCATTTCAAATTTGTTGCTTTAAGCAACTTACAAATTTGCAACTTTAGACTCCTCCAACCTAAGGGGTCGATCCGGTGGAACATAGCTCAAAGTGATTCCACATGTTTTAGTGTGAAAGAGGACCATGCCTAGTGGAAACATACCTATTTGGACGTGTTGGAATAGTCTACTTGGTCACACAAGTTGCACCACTTTGTAACTTTGCACCGCTTGCATTTGATGATTTTTCCATCAAGTGAAAATCCGCCACCATGGGAAAACAACTCCGAGATAGCCAAAACCGAGAGAGGTTTTCATAGAGGGGGTCAACATGATCCTATAGCATTAGATGAGAATTTTCTAAGCATCACAATATCTAAGTAATAGCATGCTGAAGTTTGCAGCCATTTTGCACTTTGGAGCCTTTAGGGATTGATCCGGTGGAACGTAGCTCAGAGTGATTACATGTGTTTCGGTGTGAAACACAACCATTCCTAGCATAAACATACCTATTCGAACATGTTGGAACAGTTAGTTTGGTCATACTAGTTGCAGAGAGAAAGTTGCGCCACTTTGCAACTTTGCACAACTTGAATTTGACACTTTTTCCATCAAGTGAAAATCCGTCGCCACGAGAGAACCACTGCAAGATAGCAAAAACCAAGAGAGGTTTTTCTAGAGGGGCCAAATGCCTTCTTGTAGGATTAGACAAGAAAATTTTAAGTGTAATGGTATCCAAGTAATAGCATGTTGAAGTTTAGAGCCATTTTGCACTTTGGACCCTTCAGGGATCGATCCGGTGGAACATAGCTCAGAGCGATTGCACATGTTTCGGTGAAAAAGAGGACCATGCCTAGCATAAAAATACCTATTAGGATGTATTGGAATAGTCTGCTTGGTCACACAATTTGTAGAATGAAAGTTGCACCACTTTGCAACTTTGCACTGCTTGCATTTGATGCTTTTTCCATCAAGTGAAAATCCGCCACCATGGGAAAACCACTCCGAGATAGCCAAAACTGAGAGAGGTTTTTGTATAGGGGATCAATGCCTTGCTGTGGGATTAGATGAGAATTTTTTAAGCATCACTGTGTCCAAGTAATAGCATGCTGAAGTTTGCAGCCATTTTGCATTTTGGACCCTTAAGGGATCGATTCGGTGGAACATAGCTCAGAGTGATTCCACGTGTTTCGATGTGAAAGAGGACCATGCCTAGCATAAACATACCTATTTGGACATGTTGGAATAGTTAGTTTGGTCAGATGAGTTGCAGAGTGAAAGTTGCACCACTTTGCAACTTTGCACTGCCTGCATTTGACACTTTTTCTATCAAGTGAAAATCTGCCGCCACGAGAAAACCACTCTGAGATAGCCAAAACTGAGAGATCATTTTGTAGAATGGATCAACATGATCCTATAGGATCAGATGAGAAGTTTCTAAGTATCACGGTATCTAAGCAATAGCATGCTGAAGTTTGCGGCCATTTTGCACTTTGGACCCTTAAGGGATCGATCCGGTGGAACATAGCTCAGAGTGATTCCATGGTTTTTGGTGCGAAAAAAGACCATGCCTAGCATAAATATACCTATTCAGATGCATTGGAACAATTAGTTTGGTCGTATGAGTTGCAGAGCAAAAGTTGCACCGCTTTGCAACTTTGCACAGCTTGAATTTGACACTTTTTCCATCAAGTGAAAATCTGTTGCCACAAGAAAACCACTTCAAGATAGCCAAAACTAAGAGAGGTTTTTCTAGAGGGTCCCAACACCTTCCAATGGGATTATATGAGAATTTTCTAAGTGTAACTTTATCCAAGTAATAGCATATTGAAGTTTGCAACCATTTTGCACTTTGGACCCTCCAGGGATCGATCTGGTCGAACATAGCTCAAAGCGATTCCACATGTTTCGGTGTGAAAGAGGACCATGCCTAGCGTAAAAATAACTATTAGGACATGTTGGAATAGTTTTCTTGGTCATATAAGTTGGAGAACGAAATTTGCACCACTTTGCAACTTTGCACTGCTTGCATTTGATGCTTTTTTCAATCAAGTGAAAATCCACTACCGCGGGAAAACCACTCTAAGATAGCCAAAATTGAGAGAGGTTTTTGTAGAGGGGATCAACGCCTTCTTGTAGGATTAGATGATAATTTTCTAAGCATCGCAGTAACTAACTCATAGCATGCTAAAGTTTGCAGCCATTTTGCACTTTGGACCCTTAAGGGATCAATCCGGTGGAACATAGCTCAGAGCGATTCCACATGTTTTAGTGAAAAAAAGGACCATTCCTAGTGTAAACATACCTATTCGGACATGTTGGAACAGTCATTTTGGTCATACGAGTTGCAAAGCGAAAGTTGCACCACTTTGCAACTTTGCACTACTTGCATTTGACACTTTTTCTATCAAGTGAAAATCTACCGCCACAAGAAAACCACTTTGAGATAGCCAAAATTGAGAGAGGTTTTTGTAAAGGGGATCAATTCAATCCTATAATATTAGACGAGAAGTTTCTAAGCATCATGGTATTCGACTAATACCATGCTTAAGTTTGCAGCCATTTTGCACTTTGGACCCTTAAGGGATCAATCCAGTGGAACATAGCTCGAAGCGAGTCCACGTGTTTCGATGCAAAAAAGGGCCATGCCTAGTGTAAAAATATCTATTCAGACATGTTGGAGCAGTTATTTTGGTCACACGAGTTGCAGAGCAAAAGTTGCACCACTTTGCAACTTTGCACAACTTGAATTTGACACTTTTTCTATCAAGTGAAAATCCGCCGCCACGAGAAAACCACTCCAAGATAGCCAAAACCGAGAGAGGTTTTTCTAGAGGGGTCCAACGTGATCCTGTAGGATCAGATGATAATTTTATAACTATCATGGTATCCAAGTAATACCATGCTGAATTTTGCAGCCATTTTGCACTTTGGACCCTAAAGGGATCGATCCGGTGGAACATAACTCGGAGCGATTCCACGTGTTTCAGTGCAAAAGAGGACCATGCCTAGCATAAACATACCTATTTGGATGCATTGGAGCAGTTAGTTTGGTCACACGAGTTGCAGAGCGAATGCTGCACAACTTTGTAACTTTGCACAACTTGAATTTGACACTTTTTCTATCAAGTGAAAATCCTCCGCCATGAGAAAACCACTCCGAGATAGCCAAAACTGAGAGAGATTATTCTAGAAGGGTCTAACATGATCTTGTAGGATCAGACAAGAATTTTCTAACTATCACGGTATCTAAGTAATAGCATGCTAAAGTTTGCAGCCATTTTCCACTTTGGACCCTAAAGGGATCGATCCGGTTGAATGTAGCTCGAAGTGATTCCACATGTTTCGGTGCCAAAAATGGACCATGCCTATCATAAAAATACCTATTCAGACGCGTTGGAGTAGTTAGTTTGGTCAGACGAGATGCAGAGCGAAAGTTGCACCACTTTACAACTTTGGACTGCTTGAATTTGACACTTTTTCCATCAAGTGAAAATCCACCGCCACGAGAAAACCACTCCAAGATAGCTAAAACCGAGAGAATTTTTTCTAGAGGGACCCAACGGCTTTTTTTAGGATAAGACAAGAAGTTTCTAAGTGTCACAGTATCCGAGTAATATCATGCTGAAGTTTGTAGCCATTTTGCACTTTGGACCCTTAAGGGATCAATCCGGTGGAACATAGCTCAGAGTGATTCTACATTTTTTGGTGAGAAAGAGGACCATGCCTAGCATAAACATACCTATTCAGATGTGTTGGAACAGTCTTCTTGGTCACACGAGTTGCAGAAAAAAAAGTTGCAAATTGTTTACATTTCGAAATTCAAAGTTTGCAAATTTTCCTATTCAACGCATTTACAGAACAAGGTGCTACAACACCGAACATGAACTCAAACCTTACAATATTTGAGTATATCTCATTATGTAATTAAATCTTATTACAATGCCTCAGGCACTTCATTCTTATAGATCTTTAACAATGTCATTCATACATTCGAGATTCTCTTTAAATGTCTACATAATAGGTGTTCATTATGAGGTTAACTTCAAATGAGTAACTTGAGACTCCCTCTCTAAGCTTCACACACTATTTTATAATGGATTGAAATCAAAATTGAGATTTTTCAAGATCATCAAAATAAGGATGTTGCATTGCTTTTTTGGCTGAGATTCTCTTTGATGGCTCTTAAATCAACATTTTCTGCAACAAAAGATCAATCAATTTTTAGTAGTTTACTTAAAAATATGCAAAGTAAAAGAGAAAAAGAAAGAGCAACTGAAATGGAAATGAAATAAAAATATATGGAAGGAACTTACAGATGTTGCATGCAAGCATCAAAATAAGGATGTTGCATTTCTTTTATGGCTGACATTCTCTTGGATTGCTCATATATCTGCATTTTTTCAAGGGGACACCAATCAATGTAAAAGAAGATGATAGCATTGGCATCAAACAAATTAATGTGCATACAAGTATAAATTAATAAGAACCAATGTGTGTATACTTACAAATTAATCCAACAAACCATCCGGGTTTGCTCTACTCTTTATTGTGTCAAGTATTGCCTCATGGTCAGACTCACGGACCTTCCATAATGTCTTGTTCAAAGGTCTACCCCCATATTTGGTCAAATGAACATTGGATGCCATGAAAAGGTTCAAGTAATGAAGAATCTTACGATGCATGTCAAAGTCCTGAAATAGCCAATATTTAACATTTGAATGTGGGTACATTCTAAGCCATGTTCCAGTAACCACAACTAAGCTTTTAGGGTATTCAATGTTTTCTCCATCTATAACTGGGGCCTCCAAAAAAACTTTGGTCTCAACACAATGACACAAGTAATAGTGTGTTCCCTCTTCATTGTCTTCATCTGTAATAATTGCATAAACATGCCCTACATTGATAGGTGCAGAAATTCTCTTGAAATTTGTCAACATTACAAATACAGTACAAAGTAAGATAATGATATGGAATTTCAGCAACTAAGAAAGTAGATATATCACCTGGTTGAACTAGATCTGATACGTGGTCAAAGTCGACTGATGATTTCATCTATGTCAGTTCCAATGCCATCAGAGGGAAATACATGTGAAGTGGGCTAAGATAACTTGTGAACCATTTGACAACCCACTCCCCTGACTCACAATCATTCCAGGCTTGCATTGTGCATGAAAAACAAAATCATGCCATCTTTCATGCATCGATAATCCATGAACTTGAATCTGAGATAAGGAAAGAGTGTACCTCACTTGATCCTATTAGTGTACAACAGTATTCATATGGTGCAATTTTAGTATCATCCATCAACCAAAAAAATCTACGAACTAAAGATGTACCTTCATTACCTGGACCCATCAAAGAATTACACCACTCAATAATTGATTTTACATCTTTCAACTTTGCACTGTCTTTATACTTTAACTCTTCTTGTGCTAATGCAATTTTCACACATGCTCCTACACCATCATGCTCCCCATTTCCATGTCCAACCTCACAAAAGTTCCACATATGTTGAACACCTGTAATGACATGCATCTTGCACAACCAATAGAACATGCACAAGTTCTTGAAATGTGTTACACAGTTATCAGACCATATTATATGTTGATCTTATTCTATGCCCCTCTAAGCTAAACCACTGTAGAACATTTGGAAGCAACCTTGCACGAACTCTAGAGAATGTGTGTGATCATCACTAATGTAAAAGTGGTACTCCCTCAATACCTTCCCTTGCTCATCTGTAATATCAAATGCATGAATGAATGCTATGTGCACAAATATCAAAACTTGTGTGGAGTTGTAATAATGTGATTGCACCTCATGTAGTGGTTGTAGAGTGTAGTTCTCTACAAATTCAACCATGGATACTATGCCTCCAACTACAAAGGTGTCCTTGCATAGCTTGGACTGTGTGTCCAACCATTGGGCTCTATGGGTATGCATTGCATACTCAGATAGTATACTGTCACAAAATTTGGTCATAAATTGGTACACTGGAATCTTCTCAATAACCAAACCACACCTTTTTGCTTGAGACCCATCTTTTGTAGCATATGCCAATGTTTGATACTTCTTGAACTCTACTAGTTTTTGTCCTACCTCATCTATGCTTTCCATATGTTGACATACTGGCATACGTTGGAAGCCACCGCAATGCTCGCATGAACCATCCAAGCATGTTGTCCTATAGAATATCTGGCCATCCTCTAATTCACATAATTTTTTTGACAAGAACTCTCTTGAATGTTTTGGTGGGGCTTCTATGCCACAATCCCGCAAAACATCGTTAGTATGCAAATCTAAACATATAGAACGATAAACATCATAATGGTTAGAAAATTCAATATGTAGTCTACAACAACAAGTAGTGCGTGCATGATTTATTTTGACATAAAAAGGTTTAAGTAGTTCAAAAAATCTTTGAGAAATACTAATTTGAGGATAATCATTTTCCAATTTCCGAAAAAATTGGATTTGAGTCATATCCAAAAAATGCTTTGGATGTGGCTCACGATTCTGACTACCAATTCTCCTTCTTACCACATCCCTTTGATTTGGAGATGGCCTTGTGTTATTCTTCCAATACTCTTCAATTAGTGTTCTCAAGGCTTCGACACCTTCTTTATATTTGTTGTGACAGTCTCCTCGAGAATGCCCATAATTCATTTGCATCATTTCCCTCAATTTTTTGCCGCCTTTGAATGGCTCTTGATAAAAGATTTCTACTAATTCCCATTTGTTCACTAGTATTTTTAATTAGGCTAGCTCTCTTTGTTTGAAAACTTACCAAAGTTGATGTAATAACACGTCGGGTGACATTACTATCCTATGAGTGTGAGGTCTTACCCACACTCTCATAAGAATCCATTAGATTCTTCACAATAGTGTCTTCACTCGATGCATTCGATGTTCTCAACCCAAGAGTCTTGATGATGATGTTCCTATACTTTACACCCCACTTCATTTCAATAAATAGTTGACATCTTGCAGTCTCATTTAGCCTTTCAAAGAATCGTTCCCAAATCTTATCAGCATATCTTCTACAGGTGCATGTTGAAATCTTACCTTCCATGTGCTACAAAATATCATCATCAATATTAATCAAATACTTTGGCTTTCTACGCAAAATTCTTGGTG
This sequence comes from Sequoiadendron giganteum, assembly GCA_007115665.2. NCBI lineage: Eukaryota > Viridiplantae > Streptophyta > Pinopsida > Cupressales > Cupressaceae > Sequoiadendron > Sequoiadendron giganteum. The sequence continues at coordinate 111,014,594 of CM021101.1, forward strand.
GTGTTCTCCTAGGTACATACATCTCAACATTAGGAATTTCATCAATATTTAATTGAGGTGGGCTAGATTCCATACCTTCGATCGAGGGTGGAGAAGAATACATACCTTGAGGTTCACATGGGGATGATGGCATACCTTCTTCTTCAATTTTGAGTGATGATGTACTCTCAAATTGAGATGTGTTGGATGGTGTCCAGCAATATTCACTTGCGGTACATGGTATCCTACCATATTCACTTGCAGTAGATGGTGTTCGTCCATATTCACTTGTGCTAGATGGTGTCCCTCCATATTCACTTGTGCTTAATGGTGTCCCTTCATATTCACCTGTCTTAGAGGGTGTGTCTCCAACTACGGTATTTGAATCTGTCTTATGATGATGCTTTCGCATTCATGTTTGTTGTGCTACCAATTCCCGTTCTCTTTTTGATGGTTGAGGTTCCTCTACAATCGGGTTATTTTCATCAATCATTTCCAATTTATTCTTTTCATGATATGTTGCTACCCAAACTCTCTCCTTTTCTTTCAAGCTTTCATTCTCTTTGTCTGTTAGTTTCCTCTTTGTCTTTTTCTTTGGCATGGCGGATAATTTTATCTGTACGATGGTAATGAGATGAATATTAGTTCCTAAAAAATGTATCCATTCAGGTTAATTCAAAAATATATGTCATTGAAGGCTTCATTTAAATAATACTTACAATCATCGTGTACAAAAGTTAACCTAGCATGTAGACAAATGTGTACAAACTATGGAAGCACTTGACTGACCAGAGCACATTTCTAACTAAAATCGAATAACCATGATGGTGATTCTTAAAAATAATGAGTCAATGGCATTTTGAGTGTTTGATAAGTTTTTGGTGTAGGATCACCTTGACAATCTATGCTTCCATTTTGAAATTTGATTCAATTTTGGGTATCTTCATGTTGTAAGAGGGTCATTAAAGACATTTTCCATGTACCGGTTATATGAGCTTTCAAAGGCATGTTTTTTGTTATTTATAGGCATTAGGGGGAGTTGGTTGTCATTTCAAAAGGTTTAAACAACCTCCATTGGCTTGAAGGGAGGATTTTTGTTCAATTTGAAATCCATTTTTTTGATAAAAAAATGTTGTTTTCCAAAAATTCACTAGTTTTTTCCACTTTCCTTCACTTGTACAGATATATACAACCTCCCCTTGATAGAAAAATAATATAATATTGTATTCACATGTGTTAACTCTCTAATGCATTAGTTTTGAGGGCTTAATAGTACGTTTGAATGAAGCAATTGACAATTTTCTGAAACTGCTCATTTGAAGCCAATCAAGGGTTTGAGTAGGATTTAATTATGAAATAATCATCTCACCTAATATTATGACTTGTTTCTTAGTGTGATGGCATGTAAATTTTTAGAGTATGGTATTTTATTTTTGAACATTCCTTGGAATGAAACTAATGACAATAGGATGGGGTTCTTAGGCTGAAACAAGCACTTTTCCATGAGAATTTGAGGAACCAAGGAGTGATTTTGAAAAAGTGTTGAAGGAGTGGTCTATGTAATGAAATTTTGACCTTGTGTAGGGTATTTTGAAGATGTTTGATGCTTTGGAATGCTCTAGGAAGGACAGAGTATAGGAGTTTCTATAAACCTTCCCTCTTTGCATTGAAAAATGGGGGTTTTTGTATTGGAAGCCTAGTTGAGCAGGTAAGGTCCTAAGATCTAGGAAATATCTTGTTTTGAGACCTAATTAAATACTTTTTTGGGGTTTGGAATTTTGGTCTAAGGATGTAAGGGTAGTTCCTTTATAAAATTGGCCTACTTGGAGGCCTAAAATAGTGAAAAGGTCAGTTTTCTTAAAGTTGTCCCAAAGGAGTCATGTGATGGGTTAAGGTATGTCTAGAAACTCTGAGATGGGTGCTAAAATCATTCTTTTATTTTCCTGGTGTTTTTGGAAAGTTTTGGAGTTAAGGGCCCAAAACTGGTTTTGCACAGTAACTAGATTCCAAGGGTGAAATGTGGGAAATAGTGTTTATGTTTGTTGTCTAGCTTGGAGGAGTGTTGGGATTGGTCCATTACACCTTTTTAATCTTGTTAGATGCCTTGGTTTGGGAGATACATGTGACAATTTGCAGATGCCTGGCTACTAGTAATGTGGATAGTGAACAAAGGAACTAAGTTTGTGTGTAAGGGCATACTTCTGAAAGGTTTCATTTTTGTTGTACTAACTCAAACAGAGATTTATTAAGCAAAGAATGGTTTGGTTGTGCCTTAAGAATTATAGTTTATGTTTGTAAACAATGGTGCCATTATGGAATATTTGAGACAACTTGCGAATAGCATAATCATTGGTTGATGTTTTGAGGAACCTAGTTGATTGTAATTAGTTATTTTCAAGATTTTCAAGGTGTTTTTAATGTCCTTAAAAGGAATTAGGAAATCTTAATGCTAATTTGAGTATACGAATCAAATGGAGGAGTTCAGCTCAATTATGTAGCCTTAGCTTCTTCTTTCTTCAAACTCCACAACAATTTGAATTCTTCAAAAGCTTGTTCCCCTCCAAACTTCAATTGTATATCAGTTTTCAATGGAATTCAAATTTAAATTGATATTATATGTCTTTCAACATGGGAACTATGCTATTTAATGCAAAGGTGGTAGAAAGATCATGGAAAAGGTGATGTAATGTGAAAAACCTGCTTGCATAGTTCACAACATCATCAAAAATCCATTTTTTGTCTGAGCATGGACAAAACTAGGGGAATATGCAGACTGTGGGCCTTGAAATCATGGCTGTATAGTGTTTTTTACCATTTTAGTGGAGTACAACATGTGCTCGCTTTATAACATGAGCGCATTATGTGAAATATGGTTTTCTTTGTATATTTCTTTTATCCCTCTTTATCTTAACTGTCTATCCTAGTTCTATAGTTGTCCCCTACACCCTTATAGTAGAGGAGATAAAGGTGAGTGTGTGTGTTTGTGAGAGAGAGAGAGAGAGGGAGAGGGAGAGAGGGAGAGGGAGAGGGAGAGGGAGAGAGGGAGGGAGGGCAGGAGGTCAGAAACAGAGGGGAGACAGGAGATAGATAGGGAGGAGAAGAGAGAGAGAGAGAGGGAGGGAGGGAGGGAGAGGAGGGAGGGAGAAAGAGGCAGAGGGGGAGAAAGAGTGGGAGAGATAGAGGCAGAGGAGGGAGAGAGAGAAGAAGAGACATGGAGGAAGAGGACAGAGAGGGAGAGAGGAGGAGAGGCAGAGGGTTGAAACAGAAAGTGGGAGACATGGAGATATATAGGGAGGAGAGAGGGGGAGAGGGGAAGAGAGAAAAAGGGAGAGAGGAGGGAGAGGGAGGAGAGAAAGATGGAGAGAGGAGGGATAGGAGAGGGGAGAGAAAGAGAGAGGGAGGGAGAGGGAGAGGAAAGAGATTGTGGGAGAGATGGATATAGAGAGGGAGGGAGAGAGAGAGGGAGAGAGATGGAGGAAGAGGGAGAGGGAGGGAGGGAGGGAGAGGCATAGGGTTAGAAATAGAAAGTGTGAGACATGGAGGTAGATAGGGAGGGAGAGACGGGGAGAGTGGGAGAAAGAGAGAAAAATAGAGAGAGGGAGGGAGAAGGAGTGGGAGAGAAAGATGGAGAGAGCGAGGGAGAGGAAGAAGGGGAAAAAGAGAGAGTGGGAGAGAAAGAGGGAGAGAGGGAGGGATAGGGAGAGGGGGAGAAAGAGATTGTGGGAGAGAAACCCACAACCCTTAAACCCTAATCCCTCAAACCCTATACCCTCTTAATCACTGAACCCTGAACCCTGAACCCTTCAACCCTAATCCCTCTACCCCTATACCCTCTTAATCCTTGAAGTCTCACCCCTCAACCCTTAAACTCTAATCCCTCAACCCCTATACCCTCTTAATCCCTGAACCATGAACCCTGAACCCTTAAACCCTAATCCCTATACCCTCTTAATCCCTGAACCCTCAACCCTCAACCCTTCAACCCTAATCCCTCTACCCCTATACCCTCTTAATCCCTCAACCCTCAACCCTCAACCCTTAAACCCTAATCCCTCAATCCCTATACCCTCTTAATCCTTGAACCCTCAACCCTTAAGCCCTAATCCCTCAACCCCTATACCCTCTTAATCCTCGAACCCTCAACCCTCAACCCTTCAACCATAATCCCTCTACCTGTATACCCTCTTAATCCCTAAACCCTCACCCCTCAACCCTTAAACCCTAGTCCCTCAACCCCTATACCCTCTTAATCCCTAAAACCTCAACCCTGAACCCTTAACCCTTAAACCCTAATCCCTCAACACCTATACCCTCTTAATTCCTGAACCCTCAACCCTCAACCCTTCAACCCCAATCCCTCTACCCCTATACCCTCTTAATCCTTGAACTCTCAACCCTCAACCCTCAACCCTTAAACCCTAATCCCTCAATCCCTATACCCTCTTAATCCTTGAACCCTCAATCCTTAAACACTAATCCCTCAACCCCTATAGCCTCTTAATCCCTCAACCCTCAAACCTTAAACCCTAATCCCTCAACCCCTATACCCTCTTAATTAGTCAACCCTCAATCCTCAACCCTTCAACCCTAATCCCTCTACCCCTATACCCTCTTAATCCTTGAAACCTCAACCATCAACCCTTCAACCCTAATCCCTCTACCCCTATACCTTCTTAATCTTTTAACCCTCAACCCTCAACCCTTAAACCCTAATCCCTCAACCCCTATACCCTCTTAATACCTAAACCCTCAACCCTTAAAACCTAATCCATCAACCCCTATAACATCTCAATCCTTGAACCCTCAACCCTTAAACCCTAATCCCTCAACCCCTATACCCTCTTAATCCCTCAACCCTCAACCCTTAAACCCTAATCCCTCTACCCCTATACCCTCTTAATCCTTGAACCCTCAACCCTCAACCCTTAAAACCTAATTGCTCAACCCCTATACCCTCTTAATCCGTGAACCTTCAATCCTTAAACCCTAATCCCTCAACCCCTATACCATCTTAATCCCTGAACCCTCTACCCTTAAACCCTGATCCCTCTTAATCCCTCAACCGTCAAACCTCAACCCTTAAACCCTAATCCCCCTACCCCTGTACCATCTTAATCCTTGAACCCTCTATCCTTAAAACCTGATCCCTCAACCCCAATACCCTCTTAATCCCTCAACCCTCAAATGTCAAGCCTTAAACCCTAATTCCTCTACCCCTATACCCTCTTAATCCGTGAACCCTCAACCATTAAACCCATATACCTCAACCCCTATACCATCTTAATTCCTCAACCCTCAACCCTTCAACGAAAATCCCTCTATCGCTATAACCTCTTAACCCTTGAACCCTCAACCCTCAACACTTCAACCCTTCTCCCTCTACCCCTATACCCTCTTAATCTTTGAACCCTCAACCCTCAACCCTTGAACCCTAATCCCTCAACCCCTACACCCTATTAATCCATGAACCCTCAACCCTTAAACCCTAATCCCTCAACCCCTATACCATCTTAATCCCTAAACCCTCAACCCTTAAACCCTAATCCATCAACCCGTACACCTTCTTAATCCCTCAACCCTCAACCCTTCAACCCTAATCCCTCTACCCCTATACCCTCTTAATCCTTTAAATCTCAACCCTGAACCCGTCAACCCTAATCCCTCTACCCCTATACCCTCTTAATATTTGAACCCTCAACCCTCAACCCTCAACCCTTAAACCCTAATCAATCAACCCCTATACACTCTTAATCCCTAAACCCTCAAACCTTAAACACTAATCCCTCAACCCCTATAACATCTTAATCACTGAACCCTCAACTCCTATACTCTCTTAATCCCTCAACCCTCAACCCTCAACCCTTAAAACCTAATTCCTCTACCCCTATACCCTCTTAATCCTTGAACCCTCAACCCTCAACCCTTAGACCCTAATCCCTCAACACCTATACCCTCTTAATCCCTGAACCTTCAACACTTAAACCCTAATCCCTCAACCCCTATACCATCTTAATCCCTGAACACTTAACCCTTAAACCCTAATTCCTCAGCCCCTATACACTCTTATTCCCTCAACCCTCAACCCTCAACCCTTAAACCCTAATCCCTCAACCCCTATACACTCTTAATCCTTGAACACTGAACCGTTAAACCTTAATCCCTAAACCCCTATACCCTCTTAATCCCTGAACCCTGAACCCTAAACCCTTCAACCCTATTCCCTCTACCTATATACCCTCTTAATCCTTGAACCCTCACCTCTCAACCCTTAAAGCCTAATCCCTCAAACCCTATACCCTCTTAATCCCTAAACCCTGAACCCTTAAACACTAATCCCTCAACCCCTATACCCTCTTAATTCCTAAACCCTCAACCCTCAACCCTTCAGCCCTAATCCCTCTACCCCTATACCCTCTTAATCCTTGAACCCTCAACCCTCAACCCTCAACCCTTAAACCCTAATCCCTCAACCCCTATACCCTCTTAATCCCTGAACCCTCTACCCTTAAACACTAATCCCTCAACCCCTATACCCTCTTAATCCCTCAACCCTCAACCCTTAAGCCCTAATCCCTCAACCCCTATAACCTCTTCATTCCTCGACCCTCAATCCTCAACCCTTCAACCCTAATCCCTCTACCCCTATACTCTCTTAATCCTTGAACCCTCAACCCTCAACCCTTCAACCCTAATCGCTCTACCTCTATAGATTCTTAATCATTGAACCCTCAACCCTCAACCCTTAAACCCTAATCCTTCAACCCCTATACCCTTTTAATACCTAAACCCTCAACCCTTATACCCTAATCCCTCAACCCCTATACCATCTTAATCCTTGAACCCTCAACCCTTAAACACTAATCCCTCAACCCCTATACCCTCTTAATCCCTCAACACTCAACCCTTAAACCCTAATCCCTCTACCCCTATACCCTCTTAATCCTTGAACCCTCAACCCTCGAACCCTTAAACCCTAATCCCTCAACCCCTATACCCTCTTAATCCCTGAAACTTCAACCCTTAAACCCTAATCCCTCAACCCCTATACCATCTTAATCCCTGAACCCTCTACCCTTAAACCCTGATCCCTCAACCCCTATACCCTCTTAATCCCTCAACCCTCAAACCTCAAGCCTTAAACCCTAATCCCTCTACCCCTATACCCTCTTAATCCTTGAACCCTCAACCCTCGAACCCTTAAACCCTAATCCCTCAACCCCTATACCCTCTTAATCCCTGAAACTTCAACCCTTAAACCCTAATCCCTCAACCCCTATACCATCTTAATCCCTGAACCCTCTACCCTTAAACCCTGATCCCTCAACCCCTATACCCTCTTAATCCCTCAACCCTCAAACCTCAAGCCTTAAACCCTAATCCCTCTACCCCTATACCCTCTTAATCCCTGAACCCTCAACCGTTAAACCCTAATCCCTCAACCCCTATACCATCTTAATTCCTCAACCCTCATCCCTTCAACCCTAATCCCTCGAACCTTCAACCCTCAACACTTCAACCCTTCTCCCTCTACCCCTATACCCTCTTAGTCTTTGAACCCTCAACCTTCAACCCTTGAACCCTAATCCCTCAACCCCTATAACCTATTAATCCATGAACCCTCAACCCTTAAACCCTAATACCTCAATGCCTATACCATCTTAATCCCTAAACCCTCAACCCTTAAACCCTAATCCATCAACCCGTACACCTTCTTAATCCCTCAACCCTCAACCCTCAACCCTTCAACCCTAATCCCTCTACCCCTATACCCTCTTAATGCTTTAACTCTCAACCATGAACCCGTCAACTATAATCCCTCTACCCGTATACCCTCTTAATCTTGGAACTCTCAACCCTTAAACCCTAACCACTCAACCCCTATACCCTCTTAATCCCTCAACCCTCAAACCTTAAACCCTAACCCCTCAACCCCTATACCATCTTAAACACTAAATCCTCAACCCTCAACCCTCAACCTTTAAACCCTAATTCCTCTACCCCTATACCCTCTTAATCCTTTAACCCTCAACACTCAACCCTTAGACCCTAATCCCTCAACACCTATACCCTCTTAATCCTTGAACCTTCAACCCTTAAACCCTAATCCCTTAACCCCTATACCATCTTAATCCGTAAACCTTGAACTCTTAAACCTTAATCCCTCAACCCCTATACCCTCTTAATCCCTCAACCCTCAACCCTCAACCCTTAAACCCTAATCCCTCTAGCCCTATACCCTCTTAATCCTTGACCCCTCAACCCTTAAATGCTAATACCTCAACCCCTATACCCTTTTAATTCCTCAACCCTCAACCCTCAACCCTTCAACCCTAATCCCTCTACCCTTATAATCCTTGAACCCTCAACCTTCAACCTTTCAACCCTAATCTGTCTACCCCTATACCCTCTTAATCTTTGATTCCTCAACCCTCAACCCTTAAATCCTAATCCCTCAACCTCTATACCCTATTAATCCTTGAACCCTCAACTCTCAAACCCTAATCCCTCAACCCCTATACCATCTTAATCCCTTAACCCTCAACCCTTAAACCCTATTCGCTCAACCCCTATACCCTCTGAATCACTCAACCCTCAACCCTCAACCCTTCAACCCTCGTCCCTCTACCCCTAGACCCTCTTAATATTTGAACCGTCAACCGTCAACCCTTAAACCCTAATCGCTCAACCCCTATACCCTCTTAATCCCTGAACCCTCAAACCTTAAACCCTAATCCCTCAACCCCTATACCCTCTTAATCCCTCAACCCTCAACCCTCAACCCTTCAACCCTAATCCCTCTAACCCTATACCCTCTTCATCCTTGAACCCTCACCCCTCAACCCTTAAACCCTAATCCTTGAACCCCTATGCCCTCTTAATCCCTGAACCTTGAACCTTTAAACCCTAATCCCTCAACCACTATACCCTCTTAATTCTTGAATCCTCAACCCTTAATCCTTCAACCCTAATCCCTCTACCCCTATACCCTCTTAATCCTTTAACCCTCAACCCTCAAACCTTCAACCCTAATCCCTCAACCCCTAAATCCTCTTAATCCCTGAACCCTGAACCCTTAAACCCTAATCCCTCAACCCCTATACCCTCTTAATTCTTAAATCCTCAACCCTCAATCCTTCAACCCTAATCCCTCTACCCCTATACCCTCTTAATCCTTTAACCCTCAACCCTCAAACCTTCAACCCTAATCCCTCAACCCCTAAATCCTCTTAATCCCTGAACCCTGAACCCTTAAACCCTAATCCCTCAACCCCTATACCCTCTTAATCCCTCAACCCTCAACCCGTCAACCCTTCAACCCTTCAACCATAATTCCTCTACCCCTATACCCTCTTAATCTTTGAACCCTTAACCCTCAACCCTTAAACCCTAATCCCTCAACCCCTATACCCTCCTAATCCCTCAACCCTCAACCCTCAACCCTTAAACTTTAATCCCTCAACCCCTATACCCTCTGAATCCCTCAACCGTCAACTATTAAACCCTAATCCCTCAAGCCCTATAACCTCTACCCTATAACCTATTAATCCCTCATCCCTAAAATCTAAACCCTTAAACCCTAACCCGTAAACCCTCTACCCTCTACCGTCAATCCTCTACCCTCTACCCTCAACCCTAATCCCCTAACCCTTAAACCCACTTAGTAAACTCTCTACCCTAATCCCTCAACCCTCTTGACTCTTAAACCCTCAACCCTTAAACACTCAACCCTAAACCCTCGACCCTCAACCCTAACCCATTAAACCTTAAACTATTAAACCCTCTAACCTCTACCCTCAACTCAATACTCTCTACCCTAAACCCTAATCCCTCAACCCTTATACCATGAAATCCAAGAAAAATCTCTACCCTAATCCCTAAACCCTCAACCCTTAATCTCTCAACCCCTATAACCTCTACCCTATATATTGGACCCTCAACCCTATACCTTATACAATAAATGCTCAACCCTCAATTCTCAACCCCCAACCCTTAATCCCTCAACCCTCAATCCTTAAACCCTAAACCCTCTACCCCTTACATTGTACCCTAAAACTAATCCTTCAACCATATACCCTAAACCCTCTACCCTCAACCAAGCAAACCATTAACCCTAAACCCTTAACTCCAAACCCTTCAACCCTAAACCCTTAAACCTTCTACCCTATTCCCTCAACCAAATACTCTCTAGAATCGACCCTATTCCCTCAACCATCAAACCTTAAACCTTAATACCCTAGAAACCATCAACCCTATAGGTCCTCCACGCTAATCCCTCAACCCTATACCCTCAATCCCTATCACTTTCTCTATATCTATACATCTCACCTCTCCCTCCTTCCCTCCATCCTACCCTCTCTAATTGTCTCTATCTAGCATCTCCCTCTTTCTGCGTACCTCTCGTTCAATCAATCTCTACCACCCTCTCTCGCTCCCTCTATTCATATCTCTTTATGTCTCTCCCACTCCATCCCACTCTCTCCTACTACCTCTCTCTCCCTCTCTCTCATGTATCTCCTTCCCACCCCCTCTCTCTCAGGTCTCTCCCTCTAGCAACCTACCTAGGTAACTCTCTCTTTTTCTCTCTCCCCTCTCTCTATCTATCCCTCCAACCCTACCTAGATAAGTCCCTCTCACTCCACCCCCTTCTTTCTCTACCTCTATCAGGTCACTCCCTCCCACACTCTCTCCCTCTCTCAGGTCTCTCACTCACACTCCCTCTCTCTACCACTCCCTCTCTCTCACACTCCATCTCTCTCACAATCCCTCTCTCTCCCACTCCCTCCCTCTCACACTCCATCTCTCTCACACTCCCTCTCACTACCTATCTCTCAAGTATCTCCCTTTGGCACCGTACCTACATAACTGTCTCTTTCTCTCCATCTCTCCCTCTCCCCCCCTCTCTCTCCCTCTGCCTCAATTCTCTCTCTCCCACCCCCCTCTCTCTCTCCCTCTCCATCAATTCTCTCTCTCTCACCCCCCCTCTCTCTCTCCCTCCCTCTATCCCTCCCACCCTACCTAGCTAAGTCCCCCTCACTCCAACCCATTCTCTCCCACTCCCTCTCTCTAAAACTCAAACTTCCACCCCCTCTCCATCTCTCTATATTCTCTCTCTCTCTAAATTCTCCCTCTATCTAAAGACATACATAAATGCATACATACAAGCATAATACATATAATCTTACATCCATACAAGCGTACATACATACATGACATACATGTATATACAAACATACAAATATATTAGCATACATTCAACATATTGGCATTTAACATAAAGGAATAAATAATGTGAGTGCGTTATAACGTGTTCACGTTATTCCTAGTTGACATGTTCCCCGCAGAAGTAAAAACCATGTGAAAAGTGAGATATAATGTGAGCACGTTATAATGCGCTCGCGTTATAATGCCCTCACATTATATTTTGTTTTGGGAATTCCCAAGCCTTAGGCTTGGTATTTTCCTTGGAATACCAACCCAAAGGCTTGGAGGGCATTCCCAACGACTAGAGACGTGTTTTTAGAAAATCCATCATTTTTCTCATAATCGAGTTCGTGCTTACTATCAGGATTGCACGTGGTTCAATATCAAAAAAATTGAACACATGGGTAATATTGGGTTATCTTTTAGCTATCCAATGATGTAATTTTTTTCACTTTCTGAAAATGTTAAGTCTTTCATCCATAATTTATTTTATCTGTATGTCTTTTTTTTGGCAAAAAGCAATGTTTCGTATTTTTTTTTGTTATAAATTAACCATTCATCATTTTTTCAAATAAATTACACTTTTAGAAACTAGACTCCATTCTACAGAATTAAAAGAAATAAAACTAAAAAAAATCAATTAGTTTCCAAAATTTGTAGGGGTAGCACAGCCAAAATTCTATTTTTCAAGAAATGTCCACTTTGTAAATTAGTAAAAATCAAATATTCATTAAAAAATTATCAGAAAAATCATGCATCAACTACATACTGTTAGCTAACTTCTAACCGTTGCGATTTTAAAAATACTAAAAAAAAGTTCACCGTACGAGGGTCGTACAAGAGTTGCTATGTTATGTTTTTCTGATAAAAAAAACACCAATTTGTGTACATCCCTCATTTGAACCCCTTAATCTCAACCATTTTCAAAATAAATTAGTAGTTTAGAAAGCAGACTCAGAGCACTTGAATCCTTATTTTTGTTCCATCTCAAAATTTTGAGTCTAAGTATCATCAATTTCACGTCCAAGGTTAGTATTTCCTAATTTTAGGAAAAAGATGTACACTTAAGTCCCCTTTTTGGGAACCATCTTCGTGCACTTACCCCTAGACCAATGAAAAATGATGGCATAAGGTTGTTCTTAAAATGTGGGGCATGGGCTAACCTAGACTTAGGAAATAATAAAGTCAGGTGAAATATTTAACACAATTTATTAAAAAGGGCCCCGTCCTAGATGATTCAATGGGGCATAAGTCGTTTTAAAACCTCCCTCAAAAAGGTAATGACAAAATAGATCCAACCTAGGGTTTAAGATAGAACATTAGTATTTCATGAAGGCAAAAATAAAACCCCAACCCTAGGCTTCTATAGAATAGTATGAAAGACCAGTAATGTGGTAGAAAATTAATGGAACTCACAGAATGAAATTTGAGGCTCCATCACTAGAGATGAGTTTTTTAATTGTATTGAAGATAATTTTTGTATTGTAAAGTTCATTCCTAATTGTTCCACATGTTTTACACTGGTATAGTTGACCTTGTGTGGAATAGTACTTTCGAAGTTAGTGAAGTGTGTTGGATCTATTTGGGTCCCTTGAAACATATGTTTGGGTCGCCCTCACTTTAATTCCACCATAGGATGTTTTGGTGTTGACCTAATTTGAATTTTAATCTAGATAGATGGCATTGGATATGTTTCAAAAATGACGATAGTGTTAGAACACAATGATCTAGAGGCAGTGAATCAATAGATATAAAAACTTTTAGATTTGAAAACCTATTTGCAGATTCAACCTTACAACCCATATGTGTAGATTAAAACATAAACCAATATAAAAATTACATGCACATGTAACAACAACTCATAACACTAGATATATGCGGAAAACCCAAGATGGGAAAAACCACGGTGACAAAAGTTGCTTGAGTATACTGCTCAAATCCAATGTCACAAATGAGATATTTGTTACAAATTTTAGGGCTGCAATCCAAGGAAGCTTCAACTCCCTAACTTAGAAGCTACAACTTCAAGGATGATACTATAGCCTATTTTAGGAGCTACAACTCAAAGGAGACTACAATCATTTAGTCTGAGCTACAACTCAGTTCAATCAAGCTACAACCTCAAAAAAATTATGAGTTCATATATACATACAATTAAGTTCTACTCAACCTAAAAATTCACCGTTACAAAGAATGAATAGTTGCACACCCTGCAACTTACACTACTATCGCTAAAGCTACACTCTCTTCAGCTCTGCACTATCTTCTCTAATGTATTCTTAGTTGTACATCAATTTGTTACACACTATGTGCACTTGCAAACTCTTCACACTTCCCTTCACATCTAGATTCAACACATCACACACAACTACAACTACACATCAATAATTTCCCAAATTATATTTTCTCGTTGACCTCCATTCAATGCCTCACAATTCTAACACATGATCAAATCATCTCAAATATTCTATTAGGGTTTTCTTCACTTCCACACTTCACCAAAAAGCTTCCTTTTCCTCAAGCTACATGCACATCTATCCAAATCATAATTAAGATATCTAATAGGGTTTACTAGATATCGCCATATCTTTCAAAAAGCTTCCCAAAATTTAATCTGGTTATAGATAATTTTCCTCATTCTCTCTATCAAACCCTAAAATCTGATTATGCATTCAATGCATCCTTTTGATCATTCCATCTGATATTGACTCTTGTCTCTGTAATCATGTAAACTACCACCTTGTGCATCAAATCTCATTACATTTTTTGTTGAAATAGATAGAGCTTTTAATTCTCATTGCCATGTCGGTTACTATTCAAAACCCTTATTCACACTATCATAGCCATTTCAGATTTCTATCTTTGAATTCTGGCCATTGATCATCTTCTTTACACCGTGATCCATTGGCTCTCATTCACTATCACAACTTTGAAACACTGTAACCATCAAATAAATGGTTGTTTACATATTTTTCATTGATCACATATATAATTTTTTAGCCATCAATCATTGATTTGCAATAGTGATGCAAAATCAACCACTATTTGTTTGCAACATGTCATCCTATCACTCACTTTATGATGGTCAATGCATGTCATCCTCCTTCATCATCACCTTTCACTTATCACCATTTGATCGCCATTAATCAATCTTCACCATTGATCACAATCATATATCATTCACCGTATGTGGGGTCCACCAAGACATGCATCCAAAATATGCTCATCCTGAAAGTTTGAAAAAAAACCTTGCAGGGTTTGCAGGATGTTTCCATTTGTCATCCATGTCATCGCCACACAAATCACAACAATGATGTGATTTTTTCATTCAGGGAAATTATCTTCACCATCTATTAGCCTACATCATCATCCACTATCATCACCTTCACTTCTTCCTATTGGTTCGCACCATCTTCATCCATGATCAATATCTATACATCATGCATTAATCTGCACCATTCCCCATTGACCCTATGGGTCAAATAAAAATATTAATAGGGTATGTAGGCATTGCCATATTTTCCTCGTTCAATCTCTACCGTTCATGGCATACATTGATCATACACCTTCTGATGTCACCAAATGTCATTTTCCACTAACTTTGTTGACTTCACATTTATTTTATGAGTGGTAAGTTAGACATGTTCCTAAAAACACCACCTAGCCTTAAAGCGTAATCTTTATAAGTTCATCAAACTAGATAAAATACTGCCAGCGCTTATAGGGCGAGGAGTCAGCATAACATAGAAAAACACTACCCGAGTTAGACCACGTGCCGAAAACATTGCTAGAGCTATCCTTTATCAAAATCCTTGAAGTGGTAAGTTAGAGAAACTTAGAAAGACGTCGCCCAAGTTAGACTTAGCAAAAAAAAAAATTTCTTCTAGTGCTCAATGGAATGTCTTTCCAATGAGACATTCAAGCATCACCAACCTATTGAATGGGGTCAGTCACATCATGGAATGAATGAAATAAATTTTTATTTATGTGACCTACAACCTATAACACCAATTCACTGACAAAATAAAACTTATTTGAATGTTATGACTGTAAAGTCTGTTAGAACCAAAAATTTCCATCAAAAACCCTAAGGTTTTCCCATTTGAATTTAACTATTTCCATCAAAATCCTATGGTTTTTTATTCATTTATACCTATTTTCCTATCTTTTCATGAAAATTTTTGTTTTATTTCTCAACCAAGGTGCTAAAACATTTTAGTTTTCATACCGCTACCTTGTACCCCTTGAAATTTCTATCTTTTGTTTCTTACCGCTTTATCGTTGAAAACTATCAGACTATCCATGACAGTGCAGTGGAGGGTAAGACTGGTGGTCATCAAACAGCTATCGCTACACCATAGCCAGCTAGAATACAGACCACAGTGGCCCAGTAACAATCAGTGGAAGGCAGACAAAAGAGCCACTGCGGTACCACCACCGGTTTAGAAGGAGACCGCGGTGATAGCGATAAAGTTTTATCAGACAGTGAAGGCGGTTGCCATTGCACCATGACCGGCCAAAGAAGGGACCGTGGTAGAGCAGTGGGTAATGGTAGTGGCTAAAGGGGTAGGCAAAAAGTGTTTTTTGTGCCACCACGCGTGGTCAAAGCATAGACCATGGTGGCACGGTGGACAACAAAGATAACTATTAGAGGTGGATACCATGGTACCGTTAGGAGGCAAGGAGAAGACTACATTAACACGGGTAAGGGTGAGAGATGATAGAAAAATCTAATACCACCATACTGCAAGGAGTTAAAATGAGGCCTACGGTGGAGCGATAAGGGTGGAAAGACCATGACAGTCAGACCGCGGTTCCGTTGACAGATGAAGTGAAGACCACGGCGAGGCAGTAAATAGCCAGAGTTGACAGTTAATGTAAAACTGCCATACTGTGGGGTGCAAACAATATGAACGCGGTAGAGTGGTGGAAGAGGTGAAGCATGGAAAAGTCAAACACCAGCACACCACAAGGAGACAAAATTTTGAATGCGGTAGAGGGGTAAAAATAAAAGCTATGGGAAATATAAAAAATACAGGCGGGAAAAGGTATTAAATTAAAATCAAATGTTGGTCTATAGTTTAAAACATTTAATTTTCCAATAAGGCAGTGCAATTAAATGTTTTAATTTCTGCCATGGAATGTAAATAGTTATACTAGAACAAATGAAGGGTCACGACCCTAGGATTTCATGGTATAATTTTTTTGTAAATTCGGTTAACAGAGTTTTTTTATGGGGGAAAAAATAACAAAACTGGGATGGAAAAATGATGAACAATCCTTCTTGAAACAAGGTGTAATAGAGAAAATATATATAGACTGGTGAGGTCTTTTCTGAATTCGGTTGTTAAGATGATATAATTTTTGAATTTCCTATCTAGTTGTCTCCAATTAGAATTTCTTCAATCATTTAAATCAGGATAACAAATATATATCTGATTTATCATGGTGCAATTTTCACTTTGTTCAGTTTGATTAATACCGTTTGCAAAGTCATAACTAAATTCCTTTAAGCAAGTCACAGTGATTTTAGGATTTTTGTTGGATGATTAAAGAAGAACCTGGTAGGGAAATATTCAAGCATAATTTATGCAAGCTATAAATTGGGTGAAATAATATGCTGGTCATAGAATTTCATATTTTAAATATGCCTAACAACTTGAATTAAGTTGGAGAGGGAAACACCTTGAATTCTTGTTATTTTTTGACTCCATTTCCCAATAGATAGAAGGCACCGATCTTCCATATGCTGGAGGGTAGAATTCATAACAAGAAATATATTCAAATCTTTTCTTTTGTGTAGTAGGTGTATTTGTAGTCATTTTGTCTATCCACACCTATTTTCCATTGTGGGTAGATTGCTTAGCAGGAAATCTGTTTTGAATCTGCATCTTTCACATAGGTTCACCCACCTAGGTCTAGTGAAACCTAAAGAGTAGAAAGTTTAATTGAGTAATTGACCTTGTACGTTGTCCAAAATTTTTTTAAGGTCCTGGAAAACTCTTATGGTTAAAACCTGCATTTTTGAGAACCAACAAACTCCTACACACATCTAGGGTTTAATTGATAAAACCTAGACCAAGAGAATGCACAAATGAATGATGGCATCTCCATTCACATCATGACCTACACAATACCTTTTTGGAAAGCTCTCGAGAAACCCAGTTTGAATCTGTCATCTAATTTTCCATAACATCCACTACACTCACACTCATCCTCTATCATTATGCCAACAATCATCTTTTCCTAATTTTCCCTTTTGACATCAATGACAACTATATGACAATAATGTCCCCCTTTGGAATTTATGGAAAAATTCTATCTGCTTATCCAGGTACCACTGAAGCTCTACACCTATTTGATTATTCACACTATAATACATCAACTCCCCCTCTAAGATACATTTGTTCTCTTCTTAGTAAGCTTCTATTTTGCATCACATTTTCCCCCTTTTGACATCAATGGAAAAAGGTACTATCCCCTTGAGGAAATGATCCAATTTTGACAAAAAATGTAACCATCAAGTCGTTAAAAATTGTAAGACAAGATTTTACATTACTTGATCACATTATTCTTAACCAGGGTTAAATAAATGATCAATGAAGCTCTCCCTGGATATATGCCATATCAGTATGTTGAATAATCAAGATACTAAGAGGGGGGGTAAGTACATATCCACTAAAACTTATTGAACAAACACCTTTAATTAATTTAATGCATCAAACAAATAAGAGAAATAACAAAAGATGAAATTCCAGAACACAAGAACACCAAATTTTATGTGGAAAACCCAATGAGGGAAAAACCATGGAGAGGATTAGCTCACAATATATAGTTCTTTCAATACCAGTTACAAAAAGAGGCTAACTTCCAAATACAAAAGCTCACTGCTTACAAGGACTCACTATCTAGAAATGGAGGATCACTACCTACAAAAATTATGCAAACAAAATGACTTTTCGTTAGAGTTTGAACTGATGAAGTTACACAGCAAGTGTAGATTCAGTTCCTTTGATGCTCAGAGTATTTGCTTGCATGAAAATAGACTAATATTCCTCCTTCTATCCACACACTTTGCTTATCACTACATACATAAACACATTCCTTCTTTCTCACATTCATATTCATCTTCAAACCATCTTGTATTTATATACCTGATATATTCGCACACATCAATTAGGTCAGCCTAATTGGATGCAATTCATACTTTCAAAAAGAATAACTTATTGGCTTCATATAAATATTTTTTTGAAATTAATTCAACCATGTCATGCAATACTATGTTGGTTGGGACCAAAGCTAGGTCTCACATATAATGAAAATTTAAACAGATTATTCAGTCAGCCATGATTAACCTAATAATGAAATGCAATAAAAAAACCGATGCCAACACACCATCCAATCATATGAACATCTGAGAATGCATACATACACACTTCTGGTAATCATAAGCCTTTTCAAAATAACTTAAACATCAATGATTATCGAAGAGAATATGTGGACAAAAATACTAGATCAAATACTGGATTTTCTACACACCGGTTCAAGGTACCGGACCAACATGGTGACATAAATGAAAATATACAATTAATCTTTTATATACTTAATTCCAACAATCTCCCCATTTGGCATTGATGGAAACATGTGCAAAGATTCCAATTCAAAAAATCTCCTTCAATCTCTCCAAATTTATCCCCAAATTTCTCGAAATCTCTCCCCCTTTGACATCAATGGCAAAGGCTGCCAAAAAAAATGTAAACATGATGACATCCAACATTCAAAAAATATAATTCATTCAAAATTTTAAAACCTCAAAACTCTCAAGCATCCAATCTTTTAAACTTATTTCAAATCAGAATGACACAAGTTGCACCTAAAATACCTTCTTGTACCTTTCTTTGATAATAGGATATAATTTATTCTATTCAAGTACTGTAGAATCCATTCTTGTGGATATGCTTTCCAATAGATCCAACAGTGTGAAAGAGGATGACTAATCAGTAGATGAGCATTTTCTTTCACAATCTTCTGCATCAAAGAGTATTCCAAAAAGATGATCTAACCAGACCTCAACAATTTCCTTAAGAATCTATAAGGTCTTTACTACATCATATCTTTGTCTCTGGACAATGATCAATTCATCTTGTAGTTCATCGACTCTCAGCCTTTTCTTTCTCTCTTTTTCTTCAAAAATATCGAAATTCTTTCCAATGTTGTTCACTTTGGATTCAATTGCTTCAATCCTACTTAAGTTATCGACTGCAACAAATCACCATAGACAATATTTGTAGATATCTAACATTTATTTTATGAACTTTTTTGTCTCCATGATCAGTCCTGATAGACTTTTCTTGGCTTTAGAGCATCTCTTTTCAACCAAGGCTTCCAACATATGTCCTTTCAGACCATCAAGCAAAATTCTCTCTTCAACTAATTCAAATAATTTTTTTGGTAAGGAATCAAGAGTGATTGGTACATCAATAAATTTATGAAGTAAATACTCAATTAAAGCATCATTAATTTTGAGTCAACTGGAGAGGCCATACTCCACAATTCACCAATTTTCTTCATTTTCCATTTCACTAACATAGATTGGATGTCATCTGGATCGGAAGATTCTCATCTAGATAGAGATTATTCTTCTTCTTCCTTCTCTTCAGGAATAAAAAATGATTATCTCAATGAGAGCTTTTTTATTTTTATTTATTTTGGAAGAGAAAATTTGGTGACCACTTCCAATTCCTTTTTTTCGGAGGAAGAACCTTCCTCAAATCGACTAGACATAACTTCATCAGAACTCATTACTTTCTGCAAGGATAAGAGATCATTTTTACACACACTTACTTTATCTTCCAAGCATTCCAAGTGTCTCTATATTTTTCTTGCAATAAGAATCCTGGATTCCCACTTAACATCTTTATTTCCCAGTAATGAGTCCAAAAAATAGTGTACCAGACATGCAAGAAAGGACCCCAAATGGAAAGGGTATCCTTCTTTAAGTGATAGTAGTATGCTTTTGGTGATATTTTCAAGAATTAATCTATACAGATGGAACTCGTTGTTCTCTTTTACAATTTTATGTGCCAAATACACAATAATGGTTGAAGTAGAGCCATCTCAATTTTTGAAATAAAATTTGTAAGAAATTTCATACACAACATACCTAACTGAGGAATTGACAATAGTGTAAATTAACAGTGCTCGGGGATCTTTGTCAAATCCCATCATCTCCTCTACTTCCTTGTACTTTATGGTCTTCCTTTCATGAATTTCTCCAACACTGCATAATCTGATAACAACTTCAATCACTTCCTTCATAATGAGATAGGATTTATCCAATGCAATGCTTCCATCCTTGAATTTTCTCAAAGGGAAAAAGATAAATTATATGTCATCAATCTAATGGAATTCTCCCCACAAATCCAAACCTAGGGTTTATAAGTTCTGTAAGGCGCTTGATTCTAACCCTAATTCTAATTTCTTTATTCTGTGATGATCGAATTCATCCAACTTGAATCCTTTTAATCTCAGTGGGATATTCCCACTCGATCCTTTGCTTGAAGGTTCCATTATAACTCTTAACTTAAAAATCCAATAAAGATTTATTCTATTACCTTCCTCTACGACTACGAGAGAGAGAAAAAATTTCCACTTGCTTTCAAATGTCCACAAAGATCTTGTAGAGGGCTCCAAATCGCTTTAGAATCACTCTAGGAAAGTTCCTAGTTGATCTACAAATCCTTCAAATTTATTTGATGATCAAAATTATATGTGAAATTTTCTTTTATACATCATCATTTTTCCCTAACTCACATTAATTGCAAAAAGCTGACAAAATGTTTCTTCGACTTTACTAAGAAACCCTAATTCACTTCGCAAAAGAACATGCTCAATCTTTTTCTTCTTGTTTCATTTGAATCACTTTTATCATTTCATTCCTTTCAACATATCCACATGCCAGCATATGACATTCTATATTTTTGGCTGTTTAATTGATTTTCTGATAAAGCTCCCCCTAATACCATGCTAGGTCTAATTCCCGGAGGAATCATCTACACCAAATTAGGGTATAGACACATCAATATTTTATAATTCTTCCCTTTTTCTTCCATATCTTACTCATTGCATACTTAACCTATTCCTTGTCAATATTTTTCATGGGTTCACCATCTTCCATCGGAGCTGACTCTTCTCCTTTATTACTTTTGCAAACTTTTGAAATATGTCCTCGTTTTTTGCAATAGTAGCAAACAATATTTCTCTATCTTGTTTGATTTCCATCAATCCTTGTTCTACATTTATTTACTTTATGTCCAAACATGTTACAATTATAACAATATCCATCAAAATATTGAATTATCCTTCATCCATTAAATTTGTTCATCATCACCCGACTTACCTGAGATCTACATTCAGTAGCTTTATGTTTGATATTCTTGCATGTATAAAATTATCCGGAGAAGGGACCAGAAAAATAATTCATCCTACTACACTCAGTTTCCTTATGACCAAATTTATTACATGAAAAAAAAACATCATTGAATGATGATTGCCTTTGTGCATTTGGTTGTTGGGTAGGTGGTCTCATTCCTAGATTTATTTTCTACTTCCCTTTTATCTTGAGTCTTCTGATTGTTTACTGGATTTGAGTTCCGCATCTTTTCATCAACTTCATTACCTAAGGAACCTTTTCTTTTAGAAGGTTTTTCCCCTACTATTAGTTCATCAAGCTTGGTGGAGCTTGTCTTGAAATTATATTCACAAAGTTTTTCTTTCTCAAGTTCCGCTTTCAAATTCAACACTTCCTGTTCAAGCCTAGAGAAAACATCGGCCTTGCTTTGTATCACTATTTTCAGGCACTCAAATATCTTCTTTTCATCTATTTTCAACTTTAGTATGATATTTTCTTCATTTTCTTGTTTCAATTGCTCACTCACTTCTCTATTTCTTTCTTTGAATTTCTTTAACTACTCTTTCAATTTATGAATGCATTCATTTGCTTCATCAAGATTTTATTTTAGATCTCTATTTTCAATTTCAAATTTGTCAAGATCTTCAAGGGTGGTCTAGAGCTCTTCCTTATCCATTTGTTCAAACTACAGGATCTCCCTGAAGCTGTTAGACTTCTCCAGAGGAGCCAAATATCTGATACCAATTGTTGAATAATCAGGATACTAAGAGGAGGGTGAATAAGTATCCACTAAAACTTATTGAACAAACACCTTTAATTAATTTACTACATAGAAAAGATAAGAGAAATAACAAAACATGAAATTACACAACACAAAAACACAAGATTTTATGTGAAAAACCCAATTAGGGAAAACCCATGGTGAGAATTATCTCACAATACATAGTTATTTTAATACTGGTTACAAAAGAGGCTCACTATTAGATACAAAATCTCACTGCTTACAAGAACCCACTGTCCAGAAATGGAGGCTCGCTGCCTACAAAAATTATGAAAACAAAATGGCTAACCGCTAGAGTTTGAACTTATGAAGTTACACCACAAGTGCAGATTTAGTTTCTTTGATGCTTAGAGTATTCACTCACATGACAATAGACTAATCTTCCTCCTTCTATTCACACACTTTGCTTATCACTACATACATACACACACTCCTTTTTTCTCACATTCACCTTCATCTTCAAACCATCTTGTATATATACTTGATATATCTGCATCCATCAATTAGGTCAGCCTAATTGGATGCAATTCATATTTTCAAAAAGGATAACTTGTCAGCTTCATATAAAGATTTTTCTGAAAATAATTCAACTGTTTCATGTAATATTATGTTGGATCAGACCAAATGTAGGTCTCACATATAACGATAATTTAAACTGATTATTAGGTCAGCCATGATTAACCTAATAATGAAATGCAATCACAAAACCTGATACCAACACGCCATCTAATCATATGAATATCTGGGAATGCATACATACACGCTTCTGGTGATCATAAGACTTTCACAAAACCTTAAACCTCAATTATTACTGAAGAGAATATGCAAACCAAAATACCAGATCAAATACCGGATGTTTTGCACAATGGTTCAAGGTACCCGACCAACATGGTGACATCAATTGAAATATAGGATTAATATTTTATATACTTCCATCCCACTAATCTTTAGTGATATGTGTTAGGAGAAACTACTCCTAGGTTTTTCCTCAAGTATTCAAACCATTGTATAGGGAGAGGCTTTGTAAATATATCAGCCACTTGCTCCATGGTAGGAACATACTCCTTGCTAACTTCCTTATCTACAACATTTTATCTGATGAAGTGATACTTGATTGATATATGCTTGGGTTTGGGGTGCATCAATTGATTCTTTGGGATATTAATGGAACCTGAATTGTCACATAGAATTGAGATAGGCTCATTATACTCTACCTTGATGTCCTTTAATTTTTTCTTCATCCATAGGAATTGAGTACAACACGCAGATGTTGCAACATATTATTCTTTTGTAGTAGAAAGGGTGATAGAATCTTGATTTTTACTCATCGAAGAAACTATTTTGTTTCCCAAGAAGAAATATCCTCCACTAGTACTCTTGTTTTCATCCACACTTCTTTCCCAATTTGCATTTGTGTATGTTGTTAAAGTGAAATATTTTCTTTTCGAATACCATAAACCATAGTCAGCAGTACTTTTGATATATCTAAATATTCTCTTTACTACATTGACATGTGATTATTTTGGATCATCCTGAAACCTAGCTACCATACAAACTGCTTGCATTATATCAAGCCTAGATGTAGTGAAATATAGAAAACTTCCAATCATTGTTCTATACAAATTTTGATTTGCATTCGGTGACTCATTTGATTTTATCAATTTACAACCACTAATCATGGGAGTACTTACTAGTCTACGATCTTCCATTCCAAACCTTTTAATAATTTCTTTTGCATGCTTGGTTTTTGATATAAATATACCTTTATTAGTTTGTGTAATTTGCAAACAAAGAAAAAATCTAAGTTCTCCTAGCATGGACGTTTCAAACTCATCTTGCATGCTTGTATCAAATATTTTGCATATTACATCACTGCTACCACCAAATATAATATCATCTACATATACTACAACAATGATCATTTCGTACCTTTTCATTTGAGATACAAATTTCTATCAACACAAACTTTCTTGAATCCTTGTTGTTGTAGATATTGATCCAATCTTGAATGCTAAGCCCTTGGTGCTTGATTTAGAACATATAGTGCTTTTCTCAATCTGCAAACATAATTATTATTCTCTTAAAGCTAAAAAAAATTTGGTTGTTCATTATATACTTCCTCTTCTAGGTTTTCATTCTGGAATGTAGATTTGACATCCATTTGGTATACCTTAAATCCTTTGTAGATTGAGAATGCAAGAAACATTATTATTTCTTCTAACCTTACAATAGGGGCAAATTTTTCCTAAAACTGAATCCCTTCTACTTGTGCATATCCTTTTCCCACTAACCTTGCTTTTTTTATGACCACAAATCCATCTTCATTTAGCTTATTTCTAAACATCCATTTAGTGGAAATGACATTCTTTTTAGATGGTCTAGGAACCAATTCCCATGTTTTGTCATTTTCAATCTGATTGAGTTCCTCTTCCATTTCTTTTATCCAACTTTCATCTTTACTGGCTTCATCAAAGCTTTTTGGTTCAATCTGAGATAAGATGGAAAATTTCACTTGTTCCTTGTTCTTTGCAAGCCTTCTTCTAGTTTGCACACCTTCATTCTTATCACCAATTATTTGATTTGCAATATGATCCTTTTGCACATATTTTTCAAGTGATCGTTCAACCACTTCTTCATTCTCTTGTTCTTGTTCTTGTTTTGCTGTTGCACCTATATCATCCTTATCTAACTCAATTCAAGATTGTTTTTGCTAGGCTTACCTTGATTTTCACTTTCATCAACACTAACATGTACAATCTCTACAATTCTATGCAATCTCTTATTTTAACACTTATAAGCATTTCTTTGGTTGGAATACCCCAAAAATATCCCTACATCACATCTTGAATCAAAACTTCCCAAATCTATAGCTTCTCTTTTGATATAGCATCTACTGCTAAATACTTTGAAATGCTTTGACTAATCTAGGCCTGCCGAACCATAATTCATATGAAATTCTACCACTGTTAGATCTAATAAGATCTTAGTTTTGAATGTATACATCAGTTTGTACTGCTTCTTTCCAAAATGTATCTGTCAAGTTTACCTCATTCAACATGCTTCTAGCCATCTCCTCCACAATATTTTTTCTTCTCTCTACCACACCATTTTTTTGTGGTGTTCTTGGAGCTAAATACTAGCGTTGGATTTCATGATCTTCATAATATTTCATGAATTCTCTTGAAATAAATTCTCCACCTTTGTCTAACCTGAGACAATTGATTCTTCTCCCAGTCTCATTTTCTACCAGCTTCCTATAACCTTAAAATGCTTCAAATGCCTCAGCCTTCTCTATCAAAAATTTGGCATATGCCATTTTGGTATAATCATCAATCAACGACATGAAATATCTTTCTCCTTGAAATTCCCTTGTCCTCATTGGACTACATAGATTAGTATGAATTATCTCCAAGGGTTTCAAATTTGAATAATCCTTTGTAGGAAACTTAAACTTTTTTTTCTTTCCTTGTTATCCTTAGCAAATTATATTTTTCAGGCTTTACAATCTTAGGCATATTTCTGACTAGACCTTTTGAGCTTATTTTTACCAAGTTTTCAAAGTTGACATGTCCCAATATTTTATGCCATAGCCAAATCTCATTTTCTTGGTTGATTAAACATTTTTGGCCTCTTAACTCAGACAGATTATAAAGATTATTGTATGTCCTTTCTCAATAGAAATTGTCTTACCATTCTTCCTTATCTTGCAGTCTTTAGAATTAAATACAACTTTGTATCCATTATCACACATCTGGCTAACAATAAGAAGATTATGTCTCAAACCTTCAACATAGAGCACATCTTCAGTTTTGTTCCTCCCATCTATGCTCAAAATTCCTTTACCACGAATCTTGACAACAGTATTATCACCTAAGCTTACGAATCCCCCTTTTCTCATTTGAAGTTCAATGAATTTTCTTTTATCACCAGTCATATGTCTAGAGCAACCACTATCAATGACCCAAATATCATGTTACTTTGCATGTACTGTGGTCTGGGAAATCATTGAATGAATGACACAATAGTTATACTCTTTCTCCTTCCTTACCTTCTTAGGCTTCATCTCAATTTTGTTTTCTTCTATCTCAAAAGTTGTATTTTATTTTTCTTCTTTAGTAGGTGAAGATTTCTTCTTCTTAGATTTCACATTTGGTCCTATAAATATTGCTCTATAGCTTAAAGTTATATGACCAAATTTTTTGCAATTATAACTAATTATATTCATATCAACCAAGGGAGAAAATGGATTAATTCTTAAAAAATTTGAATTCTTCCTTAAAATGACTCTACATTCTCTAGCCCTATAACCAAAATTGTTACAAGTATAGCAATATCCATTGAAATATGATGTGTACATGGTCATGGAGTATCCTTCAATTCCATGAGGAGATCTTCTTTGTCTAGGCCCCCTTGGATAGTGTACTCTTGTGAATCCGTCATTATCTACTCTTTTTATGCTCTTCATCTTATTTTGTTGATAAGGAACTATTTGGTTATCCTCCTTGACTACAATCAATTTCTTTTCTTTATCAGATTTTTGTTCATCTTTAGGGGCATCCTCTTTATCAGTTTTTCCATCACTTGCAACAAATTTTTCTCGTGCTCTAAATCTTTCATAAAGTTTTGTAGAGGCATCCACAAATTAACTCTTTCCTTATTCTAAACTTAAACTAGATTTCTCTTTATTTATAGGCTTTTGTGTACTTTTCAATTCATTCAGAATATCTATACCACCTTTCAACTTTATTCCATTTTTTATCTAGTCATTAGCCTTCTCCAATTATTTTCTTAAGGCAACTATTTATGCCTCAAGATTTGTGCACCTATCCACCTCATATTGTAGTTTATATTCCATAACATCTTCAACTATTTTGAGCTCTTCTACCTGTATTTTTTAGATTTACCACTAGCTTATTTGATTCCTCAAGTTCTTGAATTAGCTTATCATTCTCCTTTTGATCATTTTTTCAGTTTTTAGTTTTCTCTCTTAAGCTCGCCAAATTTATCTCTTAGTTCATCAAGATCTTCAAGAGCACTGATCAATTATCCTTCAATATCAACAACTACCTCCTCTTCTCCTTCATACGAGTCCTCAATTTGTGCATCTTCCTAATCCATGGCTTCTTTAGCCATTAATAGAAATTTTCTTCTATCTTCTCTCATTACAAGGGCATGGCCTCGATCCTCTTCTAAAACATCACTAGCATTAGACACTTCACTTTCTTCATTGTTGTATAGAATCTTCTTATTCTTTCTAAAATTCTTCCGTTTTTGATAAACCATTTTCTGCTTTTTTTTTAATTTTTCTTGCTTGAAACTACCCTCTTTATCATGTGGACACTTTGAAGCAAAATAGCCTATTCTACCATAATTAAAACACTTGAAATGGATCTTACCTTTATATTTTTTGGATCCTCTCCTTAGTCTTTTTATGAAGTTTGCTTCTTCCACATCAGTTTCTTCATAATCAAATGAATGACAACACCTAACTTGTCTTTCTTATCAACTTCATATTTTTCTTTCTTGACAACCTTAAATGCAACTTCTCTTCTAGATGATTCGACATCATGAATTCTCATCTCATATGCACTAATTATGCCATGAACCTCATCAAGAGTGAGTTTATATATTTCCCTTCCTTCTTCAATTGGAAAATCTTAAAATCATTTATGGCTATCATAGACATGAGAACTTTCAACACATATTCTTCTTTCAAATCTACAACATATCCTTTAATGCCATTTACCACATCATCAACTCTCTAAAGATAGTCTACAATCTTCTCTTCTTTACTCATCTTCAAGCCTTCAAATTTTTCTCTCAACACTTGTAACTTTGCCAACTTCACTTTGGTGTCTCCTTCATAGATCTTGAATTTTTCCCAGACATCATAGGTAATTTTACAATGCATAATTTTTTTATGTACAAAATGAGACAAGTTATTCATAATGATAAACTAAGCTTTCTTATTGTCCTCATAATTCTTCTTTCCTACAAGATCAATAGGAATAGTAGATAGAACAGTATATTGGGTCTTGAAAAATGCCCAAACTTCAGTTCTAAGATAAAATAATTATCATTCCATTAATGATCTCCACATAACATAGTTTGTTCAATCAAACCTAGGTGGCTTTTTTGAACCTTCCTAAAATTCCATTGTGTTCACCTAGCCAAGATCTACCCGAGCTGATTAAGTTTCTCCTAGGGAACCTAGGGCTCTGATACCAATTGTTAGAACATAATGATCTACTAAGAGGGCGTAGATTAGTATATATAAAAAAAATTAGACTTGAAAACCTATTTTCATATTCAACCTTACAACCCAGATGCGCAGATTAAAATTTAAACCAATATAACAATTACATGCACATGAAACAACTCATAACAACAAATATACATGGAAAATACAATATGGGAAAAACCATGGTGAAAAAAGTTGCTTGAGTCTACTACTCAAATATAGCATCACAAATGAGATCTTTGTTACAAAGTTTAGGGATGCAACACAAGGAAGCTTCAACTCCCTAATTTAGAAGATACAACTTCAAGGATGCTACTACACCTTGTTTTAGGAGCTACAACTCTAAGGAGACTACAATTGCCTAGTATGAGCTACAACTCAGTTCAATGAGGCTAGAAACTCACCAAAATTACAAGTTCATACGTGCATAAAATTAAGTTCTACTCAACCTAAAAATGTATCGTTACATACAATGAATTGTTTCACATCCTGCAACTTACACTACTCTTGCTAAAGCTACACTCTCAACAACACTCCCCTACTCTACACTCTCTTCAACTCTACACTATCTTCTCTACTACATCCTTAGATACACATCACTTTGTTAAGAACTTTGTGCACTTGCAAAATCTTCAAACTTCCCTTCACATCTAAATTCAATACATCACACACAACTACAACAACACATCTATAATTTCCCAAATTATCTTTTCTCATTGACCAGCATTCAATGCCTCATGATTCTCACACATGATCAAATCATCTCAAATATTATATTAGGCTTTTCTTTGCTTGCACACTTCACCAACTAGCTTCCTTTTCCTTGAGCCACACACACATCTATCTATCTCATAATTAAGACATCTGATACGGTTTACTAGATATCACCATATCTTGCATTGATCCACCTAGCATTTAATTTTGTTATAGAGAATATTCATCATTCTCTCTATCAAACCCTAAAATTTAATTATGCATTCAATGCATCTTTTTAATCATTCTATATGATATTAATTCTTGTCTATGTGATCATCTGAAGTACCAACATGTGCACCAAATCTCATTACAATTGTTTTTGAAGCAAATAGAGGATTTAATTCTCATTCCCACATCGGTTACCGATCGAAACCCTTATTCACTATCGTAGCCATTTCAAATTTCTATCTGTGAATTATTGTCGTTGATCCTCTTCTTCGTGCCATGATCCATTGGCTCTCATTCATTTTTACAACTTTAAAACACAACCATAAAATAAATGGTTGTTTAAATCTCCCTTGTTGATTACATATATAACCATTTAGCCATCAACCATTGATTTGCAATAGTGATGAAAAATCAACCAGTAAACATTTTCCACATGTCATCCTTTCATTTTCTTTATGACACTCAATGCATGTCATCCTCCTTCATCTTCACCTTTCACTTATCACCATTGATCAAATTCATTTACTTCTTGCCATATGCAAGGTCCACCAAGACACGCATCAAAAATACGCTCGTCCCACAACCTGAAACCAAACCTTGTGGGGTTTGCAGGCTCTTTCAGTTTTCATCGATTTCATCACCACACAAATCATAACAATGATGCGAGTTTATCAATAAATCAGAGTATTTTTTCCATATATCAGCCTATGTCATCATCAACTATCATCACTTTCACTTCTTCCTATCGAGTCCCATCATCTTATCAGATGGTCAATATATATGGATTAATATCCACAATTCCCTACTGACCCTATGGGTCATACAAAAATCTTAGCGAGCTATGTGAACACCATCAAATATTCCTTGTTCAATCTCTACCGTTCATGGCATATTTTGATCATAAACCTTCTAACATCACCAAACATCACTATCCACTAACTCTATTGACTTCACCTTTCTTTGTTGAGTAGTAAGCTAGACATGTTCTAGAAAACACCACCTAGCCTTAAAGCACAATCATCATAATTTCATCATACTAGACAAAACACTACCAGTGCTACAAGGCGGGGAGTTAGAAAAACATATACAAACACCACCTGCATTAGAAATGTGTCAAAAAAAAAACCAGAGCTATACATAGAAAAAATCCTTGAAGTGGTAAGCTAGAGAATCTTAGAAAGATGTTTCCCAATTTAGACTTAGCCAAATTTTTCTTTTCTTCAGGCGCTCAACAGAATGTCTCATTGATTAGACATGTAGGCATCACCAACTAGGCAATGGGGCTGGTCACATCATATAATGAATGACATAATTTGTTACTTGTTTGACTAGAAACATGTAACACTGGGTCACCAATGAAATATAACTTATTTGAACGTTGTGACTATAAACTCCTACACGCATAGGGTTTAACTGATAAACCCTAGACTGAGAGAATGAACAAATGAATGCTATGATCTCCATTAACATCACAATGTGCACAATACCTTTCTAGAAAGTTCTCAAGAAAACAAGTTCGAATATAACATCTAATTAGCCATAAAATCCACTACACTCACACTCATCCTTTTTCATTACGCCAACAATCACCTATTCCTTATTTTCCCTTTTGACATCAATGACAACTATATACCAATAGATAGTATAAATATAGGATGAGATAGTGATGGAAAAATACAAGAGAAAATAAGAGAAGTAAGTGAATGAAAAATAGAAAATACATGCAAAATTGATGTTATCCAATGATCGTGTGTGATACGAGTGTGGCAAATTAGTGTGAAGTCTAAAAGCTGAGTTTTTGGATGTAGTGAGTAGAAGGTGAAATATATCATTCATCCATGTTTGCAGGTGATTGTGGTGGAATCCTTTGTTGCACTGACATTACCTTCTCTCTGTAACAAGTCTTCCTTGTCTTCTTTGTATCTCTATTTCAGTGAGCCCTCTAGGTTGTTAGCCCTATTAGATAGTGAGTCCTTTTTGGACAGTGAGTCCTTGTTTTGGCAGTGAGCCTTATTTCTCAGCAAGTGAGCCTCTTGTAATCAATTTTGATATTCTCTATAGTGTGATTTAATCCTCACTATTATTTTTCCCTCGTTGGGTTTTCAACAAAAATCTGGTGTTATTGTGTTTATGTGTTAGATTTAATTTTCTGCATTTGCATGTGATTATTAATCATTTAAGAAGTATTAAGGATTAGTTCTGATGATTGAATTAAAAGTTTTAATTTTGTGACAACCGGTTTACCCCCCCTCTCAATTTTCCTATTCAAAAATTGGTATTAGAGCTTGTTTCCTTAGTGAAGAGCTTAACTACTTGAGGAAGGTCCTGGATGGTTGGAAAAATGATTTATGATTATCTAAGGTTTGATAGAACTAATTATTCTATCTACAAAGTGTTGATGGAAGAATATTTGGAATATTTTTTATATGATGTGGAGAAAGCTTACAAGAATCCTTACACTCCTCCTAAAAATGGTTTGAGTATTCCTAATGAGATCAAAATACATGAAGCAAATATTAAGGTGAAGAACATCTTAAAGAACAGTCTGGTACATTCTGAGTTGATTAAAGTTTAAATTATAATGACTTCTAAGGAAGTATGGGATTATTTAAAAAGGGTGCATGAAGGTGATGAAATATTTAAAGTTGCAAAATTAAAAATTTTGGATACACTATTTGAGCTTCTACATATGTCTGAGATTAGATGAGATAGTGGTTGGAATGCAATGACTTGGCACTTCTATAGATGAAACCATGATTGTGAAGAATTTTCTTGGAACTCTTCTTGATGCTTATAGTGAGATAGTATGTTCTATTGAGTAGACTATAGATTATAAGAGCTACACTAAAGATATGTTTTTGGGACATTTGACATCTTATGAGATGAGGAAGCCAAATCTAAGGAATGGATTCAAATCCAAAACTTCTTTTAAGGCTAAAAATCTGAAGATTTGGATGAGGAAAGTATTGAGAAATAGAAGAAAACTTTTTAGGAAGGATGAGGAAAGCCTTCGACAAGTATGAAGGTAAGTTACCCTTTAAATGCTTTAGTTGTGGAGAAATAGGCCTTTATGCTATAAAATGTCTAGAAAGAGCTAAAAGGAATAAACAAAGATATCAGAAAAAATAGAAAGGAAAAAATATTAATAGAGCATTTTATTTGAATGAGAATGCTAGTATATCTAATGAGAATTCAAAATATGAAGATCCTGATGACAATGAATGCTTGTTCTTAGTGATTCAGGATTAACCTACTTCTGCTAATTCTAAAAAACAAGTAAAGAAAAACCCTTCAAAGAAGTAGAAAACTGAAGGTACTATTATCTCTACCCTACATGCTAAAAAATAAAATACCTATTGGGTTTTTGAAAGTAGTTGTTCACATCACATGACTGGTGATAAAAGTAAATTTTTTAAGCTTGAAATATCTGATGGAGGCTTGGTTATTTATGAAGATGAAATTGGTGCTAAAATATATGGTATAGGTTTAGTAAGTTTTGATGGCACACCTAATATTAATCATGTCTATGTAAGAGAGGGGGACCAACCATGTCGAGGATCTAGGTCACAAAGAGCCAAGCGTAGAAGGTTACCAAAAATTACATCACTGTAAAGGGGTGTTTAGAATAGATGTTGTGAATGATGAGGACTATAAATTACCTCGATAACTCTTTAGACATATAATCTAAGTTTAGGCTAGGTGAGTTGGTTTTTAGAGTCGATACTATACCTCAAACAACTCTCTATGTAGGAACATAAGCATGGTTTTGGGATGATAGTCTAGCGTGTTGGCATCTCATAGGTGCATTGGCATCCATATCGCCATAGGACAAAAAGTACAATATCAATCACTAGAGAACAAGTTGAAAGCCTAGCTAAGTACTCCTAAATGAGAAAAAAATAACTATAAAGTATGAAAGGTACAAATAGAGATGATAAAATAAATAAAGGAGATCTAAAGTGACAAAGATGGTCTCACTAAAGTGAAAAAGATGGTCTCACTAAGGTGCCAGTTTACTAGCTAGCTCCAAATGCATGTTCACCTACACACAAGAAAGAGGGGAAAATTCATGGGGCTATAAAGGGGTATGCCTCATTCAGACCCCCATTTTGGTGTTCCCACCTCCATAGACAACTAAATATCAATGATAGAGAAAAATGTGATAAAGAAGTAGAGAAAGTAGAAATGCAATAAACAATACAAAAAAGTAAATATCTACTCAACCAAATCACAAAGGGAGGAGAGAAATGTTACCACCTCCACCTGAAAGCTCACTAGCCAATGGAGGAGAATGTGGACTTGGCAAGGTCACCACAACCTCGACTGTGATGAAGGGAGGTCTCATAAGACTCCAAGCCCATCAAACTATGGCTTGATTCACAATTTCTTTATAGATTTGATGGAGTGTTGTTGCTACAATGGAGTGTTGAAGTACTGCTAAAGAGTGAATGAGATTATAGAATGTGAGATTTAATTGCTATGAGTGTGTGAAGAGATCAAGTGGAGTGAGAATGGATGAATTTGAAGGACAAGTGGGAATAATCTTCCATTTTGGGGGTTAGTTGGTTGAAGAGAGATGTTCTAAATTGACCCCAATCAAAACTGTAACATCTCTACCAACTTTAGATGCAAGAATCCATCAGGGATGGAAGCACGCCATGCAGATTTCTACATGCCACACGTGCATCCCTGAAAAATATTTCGCCAGTGACACAATAGATAGATACCAAGTGGAAGGAAGGCAGTTGGGTGATGTGTAATTTCAACTTGATATTTGGTTTTCTACGGTGAGGATATGTAAATGAAGAATTTATGTAAGAGGTGCAAATTCACTCCTATACATTTTTCCACCACTTTAGCAAGCATGAATACTGATGAGTGCTTTAGTAAAGTATATCAAAGAGTTAGAAGTGTTCTAAATTTATACCTAAATCATTGAGGAAGCAGATCGTGATCTAGTGGGCTCAAAAGTGCGGGACAGAACAAAAGACTCCATAGCCCTGCAAAACTATGAAGCTACAGAACATACATTGAAGGCCCTCAGATCAATGATGGATAAATCTCGTAAGATGAAAGCATCTTATAGGCCTACAGACCTAGAAGGAGGCAGCCCCCAAGGTCTCTCACATGGAGCAAGCCCCATCAAGTATGTGCCTTACAGGCCCACAAACTTGCAAGAAGGTATCCCCCAAGATCTCTCACATGAAGGAAACCCATATGAGAATGCCTTACAATCCTAAAAACCTATAAGGAGGTGTTCCCCAAGATCTCTTTCAAGGAGGAAACCCAAAGGAGGAGACTCCGTAGAGTCAAGTTAGAAAGTGGCTGTATAGGCACACCTACAAAGCAACATGTTTACTGATAGATAAAGCATGTCCAAAAATAAAGCGGCCAAGCATGAATTGAAGTGGACAATCATGTAGACCATCAAAAAATTGCAAATTTTTCAAAGGGTTCCCTCAGGAACCCAACGTGAAAGGGGGTCCACTCAAGGGATGCGGTATTTGAAAGTGTGAAAGAGAATTTTTTTTCAAATGAACTCATCATCAAGGAATCCTTTTGAAACATGTTCACTTCATCCAAGAATTCAAAAGGAAGAAAATTCCCCCTTGCAAGGGGACATTCAAAGCTTCTCCCACCTCATAGGAAAGATCTCAATTTCTTTCTTTGTGAAGCCATGATGAATGAAAAATATTCCGTTAGGGGTCCAAGTTAAGAATGTGATTCTTAAAAGAGTTTGCAAGGTTTCTCGAGAAAAGATTCATTGAAAATGAATGTGTTTTCTAGAAATTGGAATATCATAGAAATGAAATTGTCACAAATGAGATGGACAAATCAAGAAAGGAGGATAAAAATATAAGAGAAGAGCACGAGAGAATCAATCAAAAATAGAGGACATAGGGGCATCTTGTTTCACGAGGTTAGATTTTCTCATGCTTATATAAATAGTAGGTAACCATGGTGCAAGGTGAAAGATCATCAATCCCCAACTAGATTAGGAAGAATGCATGGAAGACAAGGTAAAAATAAAAATTGGGTCAACATGGAAGGGAAGCTTAAATGTCCCCAACACTTTGCATCATCCCCAATTTACTAAAAATCAAGCAAAAACATGGAAGAATGATGATACAAATAGAATAAATTTTATGACACAAAAATCACTCCTATATCCAAGCACCAATAAGGGTTACAAGGGTCATCCAAGAACACATAGCATGAGTATGGGAGAATACATTACAACACACACATCTATTCTAATGATAAAGAAGAGGCCTACCGCTAACACTGATTGACCAAGAGGTCATCCAATTCCCATTCTAGATCGTCAGAAGGGGAAGGAGGAAAAGACTATAGTGGTGGAATATTAAGGGGAGGAGCTTCCAACCCTCCCATGATAAGGGCCAAGGAAGAAGGCCCCTCAAGGTTTTCTCCATTTAGCTCTTGTGGAGCTATGGTAAACAATTTCACAAAGATCATTGAGAAAGTTGGAACTTCATATAGAGAGTTAAACATGCACTTTACAAGAGTGCCATATCATGCCTTAATGGATAGAGAGGATTGTGTGGGAGATTCACCACTTGAATCATCGAGTGATTCGAGATCGGTGACAAATTGAGGAGAAGTCAGAGCTAGCTCTATCACTACAACAAAAAAAGCTAGTGCAAGACCACCTTTTAGAGAAGGTAGGCTCCTCTTATGCCCTCCATTGATGGAAGGGCCAACCTCTACCCTCAAATTCATTGGGGGTTGGGAACTTCCCATAAACGAGGCAAGAGGCGGAGGAGAAGAGGAGGAGAAAACCATGACAAACACCACCAAAGGATTAAGAATATCCATGGGTTTCAGGAAAGGTAGGATGTCTAGAAGAGATATCAACAAGGGTAGCTCAACCAAAGGAGCAATGAGCACCTACACCTTTTTGGGGTCAGGCACACTTTCTGTCACAATAGAAAGTTGAAGTGATATAGAGCTTGATTGAATGGGAGTAGAGGGGAAGACAGAGGATGCAATAGGAGGCCCTAAAGCAGGGGTGGTCATCTCCTCATCCTTCTTTGCAAACTGGCCTGCTCAGCTGTGAGAGAATTTCATCGATGCTTGCACTCATGTGCAAGGTGGTTTTTGTGACTCTTTGCGCTAGAGGCTGTATTTTGCAAAGGATTGGAAGACTCCTACTCAGCCATAGGAGTTCCCACCATAGCTATTTCCATTGGAAGGATAGGCTCCCGAACGATGGCAAGAGGAGTAGGTTGGGAAATAATGGGGGCAGTCAGCTCTAGTTCCTCGACAGTGGGCCTCTTCCCATTTACTACTTCTAGAGTAGGAGTAGTAGGAGGTCGTGAAGGTCGGGACATAGAAAATTCCCCATGGGGACCTTTCTTTCTACCTTATAAGTAGTACTAGGGTCTAGGTGGTTTGGTAGGAAGATCAAATATCTAAATCTTGGGTTTTCACCAAGCTAGATTCATCAAACTCAAAGGGTAAAACCTTGGCATATTCATCTATAACTCTTCTCTGGAAAGGGAAGCAGGGGAGCCATCCCAGGGATAGGGCAACTTCTCCTTCCCCTTTTGAGAAGGGAAGGTAGTTTATTGTTGCGCTACCAGAAGGGTCAAATTTATCTTTGCTTTGTCCTTAGTCTTATACTTCACATAACTCTCATAGAGTACATCCATTCTTGGAGGAAGTGGACTGATCGGGGTGGGCCAAAAGTGATCCAAAAAATATCCCCCACGGGATACCAATGGCTGGTACCTAGTATCATGCACTAAGTGCACAACACCTTCACAGGAGAACTTATAAAATATGTGAATGACAGAGGTGATTCCATTCATGGAAGCTAGCTAGGGCATTCCTAACTTTTCTCTGAACAAATCTAACTCTGAAATAACATCAAAGAATATGTTTATGAACCTAGGTCCAACTAGGACAAACAAAGTTATCAAACCATAAGGTTTAAGAATGAGGCCATCATGCATATAGATGATGGACTTTGTTTCTTCGTAATCCTCCTTTTGAAATGAGTTCAGCCAAAATATCTCCTCTCTAATGACATTCACTTAATTCGTAGGGTCAACTAGGTCTCCTTTCACAATGTTCCCATTGAGGCGAGAGGGAATGTAAAGGGGAGAGGGCTTGTTGTTCAATTCCATATCTTGTGATGTCAATGTCACGTCGGGTGAGCCGATCATAGGGTGTAAAAAAGGAGTAATTATAATCATGTTAACATATGCTTCAAGCCATATGGTAGAATCAGAGGGATTGATAATCATGTTGGTAGAATGCGATGAAAATGGGTCTATGTATATCTACAACTCACTTTTTTCTTTTTCCACTGATTTTTTTGTTTTTTTCTTACTCCCATCAAGACGAATAGTACTATCCTCAATGTGATCCTCTATCTTGTGACACAAACACATACATCATTCGATATCATGTCTGTTAACTCGATGATACTGACAAAAGGAATTTGCATCATACCAACTAGGGTAAGGTTCCTTGAGAGGCTTAAGGTTCTCCAAGGTTATCATGTTATCCCTCAACAACCTTTTTAGGATGGAAGAATAAGATTCTACTAACTGTGTGAACTTTCTGTTGCATTTGAGGTTGTTATCATTCATAGAAGCTACTACATTCACAATAGCCTTACCCTTTCTCGAGATCGATACAACGAATCTACCTTCTGAATGGGAACATGAGGAGGGTAATCCAAAATGAAGTACCATTGTTAATATTCTTGTAGTGTTGCACACAAATGTGTGAAAGAATGGTATTTCATAAGGACAAGATTTTCCTAACAAGGTCTTCGTAAGTTCCCTATGAATACCTTCTCCACATTGAAATCAGACAATAGGTACAAAATTTGTGAGAAGAGTGCTTAATACCATTCTATAAAATCAATAATCTTCTTATCATCCCCTTGCTTACATCAGATGAGATCCGAAAAGGTCATCTTTGATATGATGTTGGCTTGGAACTATTGAAGAAATTGATTTAAACGTTGATCAAATGAGAAAATAGAGTTGTCAAGCAAGGAACAGTACCACTCGAGTGTTGTATCTTTAAGAGATTAGGGGTAATTTTTCCATCAATGCATCATGATGGAAGAAGTTTTTACATAGGAAATTAAAGGTGGACACATACATTTGTGGGTCCCCTTTTCCACCATACTTCTCAAATTTAGGAATCTCCATTCCTTGTGGGAAGGGAGTACTCAAGATTCTTACCAACAATAGGCTATGCCAAAAGAAGGGCTGAAAGATAGGTTGGGTAGAGGCTTGGGAGAGACTCACCAGTTGGATTTGAACCTTGCCCATATTGTAAAAAAGGGTGTTTAGAATAGGATCATTAGATGACATAAGACCAAAGGTACCCCCTCTAGAACCACCATGAGAGCCACCTCTAGAACCACCAATGTGACCACTGTCCAAACCACTACTTGAGCCACCTCCACTTCTAAAGTCGTCACTATAGACACCACAAGAACCACCCTTGATATTGAAGCTACCACCACTACCAAAGCCCCCACCATTCAACTAGCCGAAACCCTCACTACTAGAGGTGACAGGAGGGGTGAAACTGAAACCTAAGGGCATTATATTTACTTTGGTAGTTTCAAATCTCATGTAGGTAGGGGGAACACTGATCAAAGGGACCATGTCATCCATGTAGATGGATGTGGGAGAAATTGATAGTCCTAACTATCTTTCATGTTCTTTGAAAGAATCCACTTGTACAATGTTAACATTGTTTGAAGGGCCACATGCTTCAGTCAGACTAGAGAAGCTAGCTAGGAACTCCATACATGTTCATTCTTTCTCACTCTATATTGTATCTCACTAATAACCTGAATGACCTTATCCATCTTTAGGTTCTTCTCTAGGTGATTCTCCAAGTATCCCAAGTATTTGTTAAGGGTAGATATATATTATGAAGGAATGTGAATAGCCTTGTGCTCATCTACCAATTTTCGTGTAGGAGATGCAAGAGAAGTGGGGATGTGATCGGTCTCATCAAAGAATCCTACCTTGCCCCTTGATAGCTTCTCTTAGGTAGAAAGACCAATCGTAGGTCTATAAAAAATGCATGTAGAGAAACTAGAAGTGACCTTCATCTTCTCCATCCGAATTTTTCATACACTTCTCTTAACGATATACCTAGAGGTCATGGACTGGGTTGTGATGCTCCTAAAAATTCACAACACTTAGGGGCACAAAAACCACAAGGGAAAAGCTTCAACACCAACAAATGGGTAGAAATTTGTTCACGTTGGCTACACCAAAAATTTAAGAGAGGGGGACCAACCACGTTAAGGATCTATGTCACGGAGAGCCAAGAGTGGAGGGCTACCCAAAATTACCTCACTCTAAAGGGGTGTTTCAAATAGAGGTCAAGAATGATGAGGACTATAAAGAAATTTAATCACTCTGTAGACCTTAAATGTAGGTTTAGGCTAGATGAGTTGGTTACTAGAGTTAATACTATACCTCGGCTAGCTCTATGTCTAAGGATGTAAGTGCAATTTTGGGACGAGAGTGCGGTACGCTTGCATATGTATGGATAGAGGAAAAAAAGTATAATATGAACCACTAGAAAACAAGTTGATGGCCTAGCTAAGTACTCCTAAATGAGACAAAATGAACAATAAAGTAGGAAAGGTACAAATGGAGATGATAAAATAAATAGAGGAGAGATAAAGTGTAAAATACAATATCACCAAGGTTCTAGTTCACCAGCTAGATCCAAATGAATGTTCAACTACACACAAGAAAGAGGGGAAACTGTTGGGGCTGTATAGGGGTCTACCTCAGTCAGACCTCCATTTTGGTGTTTTGACCTCCACGGATAACCAAATATCAATGATAGAGAAATATGTGATAAATAAGTAGAGAAAGTAGAAATGTGATAAAAACTACAAAATAGTAAATAGCTACTCAACCAAATCACAAAGGAGAGGAGCGAAACATTACCATCTCCACCCAAAATATCACTAGCCAATGGAGGATAATCCATACTTGGAAAGGTCACCACAACCTTGACTCTGATGAAGGGAGGTCTTGTAAGACTCCAATCCCATGCTTCTATGGCTTACTTTACACTTGCTTTGTTGAGTTGATGGAGTGTTGTTGCTACAATGGAGTGTTGAAGTGATGCTCAAGAGTGAATGAGATGCTAGACTATTAGATTTAATTACTAATAGTACTAGAAGAGATCAAATGGAGCGAGAAGAAGTGAATTTTAAGAAGTGGAAAGAATCTACCATTTTCGGGGTCGGTTGGTTGAAGAGGGATGTTAAAAATTGACCCCAATAGAAATTGTAACACCTCTTCCAACTTCAGATGCAGGAATTCATCAAGGATAGAAGTGCACTGTGCAAGCGCCTACGGATCGTGTGCATGTCCCTGATAAATTTTCTCCCACTAAAACAATAGAAAAATGCCAATTTGAACAAAGGCACTTGGGTGATGGGGAATTTTGACTTCGGATTTGGTTTTTTAAGGTGAGGACATGTAAAAGGGGAATTTGCATAAGGGGTGCAAATTCACTCCTATATAGAGAGTCCTATTTTGGATAGTGAGTCCTTATTTTGGTAGTGAGCCTTGTTTCTCATGAAGTGAGTCTCTTGTAATCAGTTTTGATATTCGCTATAGTGTGAGTTAATCCTCACCATGGTTTTTACCTTATTGGGTTTTCCATGTAAATCTGGTGATATTGTGTTTATGTGTTGGATTTAAGTTTCTACATTTGCATTTGATTATTAATCGTTTAAGAAGTATTAAGGATTAGTTTCAACAATTGAATTAAAAGGTTTAATTTCATGGTAATGGATTCACCCCTCCTCTCATTTGTCCTATTCAATAATTGGTATTAGAGCTTGGTTCCTTGGTGAAGAACTTAAATACTTGAGGAAGGTATGAGATGGCTAGCAAAATGATTTATGATTATTCGAGGTTCAATATAACTAATTATGCTTACAAGAATCCTTCAATATTCTTGTATATTTAATGATAGAAGAATATCTTAATGATGATAGAAGAATATCTTGAATATTCTGGATATGATGTGGAGAAAGCTTACAAGAATCCTTGAAATCCTCCTACAAATGGTCTGTGTATGCCTATTGAGATCAAAGCACATGAAGCAAATAGTAAGATTAAGTACATCTTGAAGAATAGTCTAGTACATTATGAGTTGATTAAAGTTCAAAAAATGAAGACTGCTAAGGAAGTCTGGGATGCTTTGGAAAGGGCACATGAAGGTGATGAAAGATTTAAATATGAAAAGTTATAAAATTTTGAGACACATTTTGAGCCTCTACCTATGTCTGAGATTCGATGAGATAGTGGCTGGAATGCGATGACTTGGTGCTACTATAGAAGAAACCAGGATTGTGAACAAGATTCCCGAAACTCTTCCTAATTCTTATAGTGAGAAATTATGTGCTATTGAGTAGAATATAGATTATAAGACCTAAACTAAAGATCTGTAGTTGGTATTTTTGATAGATAATGAGATGAGAGAAAAATCTAAGGAATGGATGCAAATCAGAAACTATTTTTAAGTCTACAAAAGTTGAAGATCTAGATGAGGAAATTCTTGAAGAAATAGAAGCTAATTTTTTTAAGAAGGATGAGGAAAGGCTCCATAAATTATGAAGGTAAGTTACCCTTTAAATTAGTTAATTGTGGAGAAATAGGTTATTGTGTTGTAAAATGTATGAAAAGAGCTAAAAGGAATAAACAAAGATATGAGAAAGAAAAGAAAGGAAATAATATTAACAAATTATATTATTTGAATGAAATTATTCAGAATATGGATATCTTGATGAGCATTAATTCTTGTTTTTGGCAATTAATGATGAACCTAATTTTGCTGATTATGTGGAAAAAGGTAAAAAAACCCGTCCAGAGAAGTGGAAAAATGAAGGTACTATTATCTCTGCCCTACATGCTAAACAAGAAAAGAACTATTGGGTTGTTGAAATTGATTGTTCACATCACATGACTGGGGATTAAAGTAAGTTTTTTAAGCTTTAAAAATATAATGGAGGCTCGATTATGTTTGGATATGATATTGGTGCCAAAATTTGTTGGATAGGTTCAATAAGTTTTGTTGGAAATCATAATACCGATGATGTCTACTATGTTAAGGGTTTAAGTGGTAATATTTTGAGTGTTGGAAAGATGTGTAGTAAGGAATATGGTCTTGCCTTAAAGGATGGGTTATGTGAGATCTAGAAAGGATCCAAAAAATTGATTGCTACAGGAAAAAAATATGAAGGAAATATCTATCTGCCGAAGGGTGGTGATGGATGATGCTTTATGACTTAGATTATTGGTGACATGACTAAAGGTGTATAAAATAGAAATAGAGATGTTCTTGAAGTCTACCTATGTTTACTTTTTGATATCAAACTGAATACTACAAGTGAGGCATGTAAAGATGAGCATTGGATGAAAGCTATGAAATAAGAACTTATGTAAATTGAAAAGAATCAAACTTGGGAATTGGTCCCAAGATCAACAGAAAAAGCATCATTGGATCAAAATAGATGTTCGATAATAATTTGAATGAGAATGTATAAGTGGTCAGAAACAAAGTGAGGCTTGTGTGTAAAGCTTACTCACAAGTAGAAGACATATATTTTTAGGAAATTTTTTCTCTGGTAGAAAGAATGGAAGTTATACGGATGTTCTTAGCATTTATTGCTTGTAAATATTTCAAGGTCTATCGGATGGATGCCAAGTCAAGAATTTTGAATGGTGAGCTAGAAGAGGAAGTCTACATGGAACAACCTGAAGTATTTTAGTTGATAGATGAACCTGATATGGTGTGCATATTGAAGAAAAAATTATATGGATTGAAGTAAGCTCCTAGAGCTTGGTATACGAGTTTAGATAGGTATTTGATTTAGCAAGATTTCAACAAAGATACAACATATAGTAATCTATATTTTAAGATTGAAAATGATAAAATATTATTGTGGTTACATATATTGATGAAATTATCTTTAGAGGAAATGAAACTATGTGTAAGATGCTTGGGGAAGAGATGCAGACAAAATTTAAAATGTCTATGTTTGGAGAGATGATTTTCTTTCTTGGGCTACAAATCTATCAAAGAGAAAGGAATTTTTAATTCACAATCTAAGTATGTGAGTGAGATGTTGACGAAGTTTGAGATGGATGGTTCCAAACCAGTACGTACTCCTATGGTGACAGGTTGAAAATTTGGTAAAGATGATGATTCACCTAAGGATGATCAGAGCAAGTATAGATCTATGACTGGTGGACTACTATATTTGAGTTCTACTAGATTGGATATTATGCATGTTGTTTGTCTTGTGCCTAGATTTCAAGAATATCCTAAGGAAACTCATGTTTCTTATGTTAAAATAATTTCCAGATATTTGAATGACACTCTAAATTAGTGATTATGGTATCCTAGAGATACTGACTTGACACTTAGTGCTTATAAAGATGTAGATTGGGTTGGATGTGTAGATGATAGAAATAGTACAATTGGTGGTGCATTCTTTCTTTGATGTAGATTGGTGGCATGGTTGAGAAAAAAATAAGATTCAATCTCCCTGTCTACTCCTCAAAATGAGTATATTGTTGCTACATCTTGTTTTACACAAGTTCTATGGATGAAGAAAATATTAAAAGATATCACAATGGTGTATGATGATCATATTACCATTTTCTGTGATAATAAAAGTACAATTTAAATTTCAAAGAATCCTATGATGCACTCGAAGACAAAGCATATATCTATTAGGTATCATTTCTTGAGAGAGAAGGTTTTGGAGAATGAAATAAAGATTGGGTATGTTCCGACGAAGGATCATATTGCTGATATTTTCATGAAGGCTCTTCCTAAAGATACTTTTGAGTATCTCCAAGAGACATTAGGGGTCATTTCCCCTCCTCTCTTAAACTAGATGCATATGGATATGCATCAGTCTTGTGGATTTGTGGATCTATCATTCTTTTGGACTAATTATT
Organism: Sequoiadendron giganteum; assembly: GCA_007115665.2. Taxonomy (NCBI): domain Eukaryota; kingdom Viridiplantae; phylum Streptophyta; class Pinopsida; order Cupressales; family Cupressaceae; genus Sequoiadendron; species Sequoiadendron giganteum. The sequence continues at coordinate 111,059,137 of CM021101.1, forward strand.
TTGTGGCTACCTCTTAGGGGGAGCAAGTAGTGTCAGGTGTTATTATTGTGAGTATTCTATTTTTCATGTCAAAGGAAAAATCAATGTAAAATACATTTTTCCTTTACCATTGATGTCAAAGGGGGAGAGGAAGAATGTGAAAAAGGAGAAGAAGCATATAAGATATAATCTACTAAGGGGGAGAAACAAAAAGGAAAATCTTGAGAAGTGTAATTAGAGCTAGTATGGTGTCTTTGATGGTTTTCTATATCATGTGTTGCCATCAATGACAAAGGGGGAGATTGTTGCAAGAATGGAAAGATTGAAGGTGTTTTCATTGATTTCAACTAGTTAATTGGTTATCAACTGGTTGTTGTTGGTTGTATATGTCGAGGATATTGAGAAAATTATAATAAAGATATGTTGTAGATGTTTAGTCGTTTCTCCAGGTTTTGCTCCAGAGTTTCTCATATATTTGTGCAGTTTAGATATGTTGATCATGGTTGTTAGAAGATTCTATATCCATATTTTTAGTTGTTGATTCATTGTTCAATGCGATTTGTGTTCACCAGTTGTGAACTAAGGTGTTATGTGTTTTTGGCTGAGGTCTAGGAGAAATGTTACTCCAGTCCAAATTTCTCTTTTATGAAATCTTATGACTTATGGTTCTAGATATTAGTTGTTTTGATTGTATTGAAGATAATTTTGGTATATGGAAAGTTTGTTCTTATTTTTTCTTTTTTTTTTAACATAGGTATGGCCAACCTTGTGTGGAATACTACTTTCAAAGTTAGTTAATCATGTTGGATCTATTTGGGTCCCTTGTAGAGTGTGTCTGGGCCACTCTCATTCGAATTTCACCCTAGGATGTTTTGGTTCTGACCTAATTTGAATTTGAATTTGGATAGTCGACTTTGGATATGTTTCAAAGATGAAGATAGTATAAATTAAGGATGAGTTAGTGATGGAAAATATAAAAGATAAAAGAAGAGAAGTAAGTGAAAGAAAAAGAGTAGATAGATGTGACAATAATGATATTTGGTGATTTCGTGTCAAGTGAGGGTGGCAAATTAGTGTGAAGCCTAAATGCTAAGTTTATAGATGCAGTGAACAGAAGGTGAACTCTATCATGCATGCATTTCTACGAGTGATTGTGTTGGAATATTTTGTTGCATTGAGATTAACTTCTTTCTAAAATAATTTTTCTTTTTCTTCTTTGTATCTGTATAGTAGTGAGTCCTCAGAGTTTTTAGCCCTGTTGGATAGTCAGTCCTATTCTAGATAGTGATTCCTTGTTTTGGCAGTGAGCCTCTTGTAATCAGTTTTGATATTCTCTATAGTGTGAGTTAATCCTCACTATGGTTTTTCCCTCATTGGGCTTTCCACATAGATCTAGTGTTATTGTGTTTACGTGTTGGATTTAAGTTTCTACATTAGCATTTGATGATTAATCATTTAAGCAGTATTAAGGATTAGTTTTGCTAATTGAATTAAAAGGTTTAATTCTATGACAACTAATTCACCCCCCATCTCAATTGTCCTATTCAACAATACCTTTGATTGAAGGTTAATATTTTACCAAATATCATCTTCATTTGAATGCCTTTGCTAATAAAAAACCAATCAAATAATACCTTTGAGTGAAGGTGACCTTTTTCTCAAAGGAATTATTTTATTACTATTTTTAAGAGTTATATGAACCAATTTATTTTTTTAAGTTCATGTTGTACATAAAAATTTATCTTTGTGCAACACCATTGTGTGTAAGATTCAACAAGCCTACAAGGAGAGTGGACTAGTTTGAGTGAAGGGTATCGAGTGATGTTAAAGTTAAGGTCAACAAGGGACATTCGAGTGAAGGTGAAAACTAATGGGTTCTACAAATTGTAGCATCATAAATTGTCACCCTTGACAATTTCCCACTATGCTTTGCTTCCTCGAACTAAGTGGATGGACCTAATTGTGCAGCTAATTTCCTAGCAAGAAGTGAAATGATTAAGCAAGAATTATTATCAAGAGGATTATCAAGCAAGAGTATTCTAGAGAAGATTTAATGTAGAAATTCATTATTCAATTATCTTGTTAGACTTTATGTGAGTTATCAATGTTTATGTTATCATAGTTTTTGTGAGATTTAGCCCTTGTACGTCTTCAAGAAAATTCAAGAAAACAAGAATCAATCCTTGAGGAGATGTGCATTACTTCAGTCCTTCAAGGAATCCAATTTTTAGTGGTGTGTTGCAGTCCATTGTTGATTCATCATTTTTTTATCATGCATCATCTATCCCTCAAAAGGATAAGCTCTCTTTCATTGATATTTCCATTATGGAGGTGAAAACACTAACATGGGTTTGACCAAGGAAAGCCTCTATATGGCACAACCCTTTATCTTTCTTTGAAAGTGTCAATTTTAGGTCTGAAGGAGTTTGGGAAAAATTTTAAGGTTAATTATTCATTGTTTCATTCAAATCCTACACCTTGACAATATAAAAAAACTCAATTATCTTGACACCCAATGAAGATCCAACAATGTGACACCTAGGGAAAGAAAGCCCTAATTTGGCTCTAGAGGACTTTGAATTTAGATCTAAAACTCACTCTTAGTCCATTTTCAGCCTCAAATTTATATCACAAGTGCATCAACTTTTTATCAGTCTATTTTCAAAGTATTAATTTATATGTGACTTTTTAGAGCTACTATTTTTACATCAGAATAGTTATTTCAAACATTATCCTAGTCATATCATTGTATTTCATTGCAAAATCCATCCCAAGTTTTTTCAAAGGAAAGTTCACTCACCTTTTAGGTTGTAAGTTAGTATTATAACTTGTCCAAATTAATCAAATCCCTGCTACCTCAAGCTCTAAATTACATGTGGTGGAAAAGAACCCAATTGAAATCCTAGGTGAACTCCAAGGGTTTTAATTTTTATCATTTCTTTTTCATGAACCTGATGTATTATCATTGTAAACCTTTTCAAATTTGACGCAAATCATACTAGATCTAGGTTTAGCATTGTATTATTTGTCATTGTTCAACTAGGCATTCATTTTTGCATCATAAAATACATAAAACTAGAAATTTAAATATCATATTGTACTTTAGGTTGCAATAGGGTTAATTTTAGTCATCATAGGTCAAATTTGCATTCCTATTGCATTTACAAATCTGTATTATGTCATTCTAATTTTGAAAGTGTTTATTACATTCACTTAGAAATCTTGCATATAGCTAAAAAAGTGATAAATTGTATTTTTTGTTTCGAAAGGGCATCAAAATCATCATTTTCAGATTTTTGTCATATTAGAATTAGTCAATTATTGCATATCACATCAAGAAATCACAATTGGAAGTGTCATTTATTGCTAGAATCTTTGTAAATTGGTTTACACTTTTATTTTGAATTACCTAAGCATAAATTAGGAAAATTTTGGAATACATTAACTATTAGACATATACATACATAGACTAGGGAACCTTAAATAGTATCAAATATATACAAACTTTAAATTTTACAAAATCCTATGTAGGAAGTAGTCTCTCTAGGTGATTTAGTCCAACTAATTTTGGCTCAAATATTTATTAGATCTTTTTCTTTGTGTTATCTATCTATTTTTTCTTTTTTCTTTTTGCTTCTAAGTTTTTTTCTATGATTTTTTAGCAATTTATTGTTCATAATGGGCACACCTAGTGTCTTTAAACTCACATGATCTTCATGACCTACTGTCCTATTGTCAACACTTTGGTGAGACATAGTTTTAGAATTATGGATTCCCACATTGTTGTTACATCCATTTTGGATCTCAAGTCCTTAAACTTTTTCACATAGGGTATTATCAATACCTAGCCCATTTTGGATTGTATCCCTAATTCTAACATACCAAGGAAAACTTTACAATTAAATATTTCTTTATATGTTGAGCCTATTGTTTCCTATGTTCTCAAATATAAAATAAAACAATTAGAAAAGGAAATAGAGGGATTGAAATACTACTTAGTAACTAGATCCTTAGTGAGACAAACAGTGCCTATGATGGATAACATAAGGAGACTAATTAATGATGTCCAAGGATTAAAGGTTTTGCATACTCTAGACCATATAGTTGATGCTAACATACCAATGATGATGAGTTATGCTCAAGCATTGGGATATACTCAAATCCAAGAAGGAAGCCAAATTTCCAACCCACAACTATATCCTATATTCTTACATTTATGTTACCAATTGTATCTTAAATGATACAAAAAACAAATGTTATAACTCCAAGCTCATGGATTTCTAGTGGGAATCTTTATAGTTTGAAGAAATCACATGTTCCAACTCAATATTCCTCACCTATCATGAATTTTTAACATAGTATTCCACCAAGAACATAAAAAAACCCACCAAATTCACCACATTCCCAAAAGATGTGAGACAAAGATTCAGTCATAAACCAAATTTTGCAAAATGTGAAACTGTACTTGAAAAAAATTATCCACAATGAATCAAACTTAAAATGAAAAACCACTAGAATATGTCATAAGGAGCACATTGTCACATGAAATCTTGCAAAAACTCATGCCAAAAAATATATTCCTCGATTTGAGACTTGTACAATGGTAAAGGAGATCCTAATAATCATATATCAGCTTACACTTCATTGTATAGTGATATTATCTTTAACAATAAGATCCTATCCAAAGTCTATCCTAGGTCATTGAAAGAGATGGCCTCAGAGTGAATTTTCTCACTATCAAATAATCAAATTTAGGTATTCAATGAACTTGTTGATTCATTCCTCTAAAATTTCCAAGAAAACATTGGTCCTCAAATTATATTAAGTGATTTTGTCCAATGCAAACAAGGAAAAAATGAAAAGGTAACATATTTCATATGATGATATTAGTTAGTCTACTCACAAATCAATTATAATCTTATCGATTCTGATGTTCATAGAGTGTTCATAGGAAATTTGCAACATGGATTTTGGGATAAGATATTTTTATGAAGTATTCATCCTTTACATACTTTTGTATGATGCTTCATGATTAATAGAATTAGGTTAGCTAGTATGAAGAAGAATATTCATTGCCTTCTAAGTGATCCAAATTTGTATCTCAAAATAATTACGAACAACTCAAGAAGCAAAACAAGAAAAACTTTATCAAGATACACACACCTCAAACAACCAACTAGATTGAACCACAATTTGTAGCCATAAGTTAAAATTCATATGAATTTAGGCTAAGAGATAGATAATTTACCTAATTTCCCAAATCCATTCATTTAATCATGTTACAAATTTTAAGCAAGAACTTAATCTAATTATCTTTGATTAGACCTATGGATATTGTCGATGGATGAAAAATGGGTTTGAAATCTTATTAGATTAAGATTTACAACATCCCCAATCAAGTTACCTACAAGAAACACACACATGCAAAAACAAATATCTAATCTAAACACAAATGCATATTAATAGGGATACTCCATTATTTTCCTACAATCACAATCTTGTGTTTACAAATAGATGCTCTCAGTGGCATGGCAAGAGGTTATGATTGACGAATATGAGAGATATTTTAATGAAGCTAAAATAAGAAAAATGAAAAATACTAGTGGTAAATGCAAAGATACTATGAGAAAATAGATATCAAAAAGAGTGCAAAACAAAGAGTACTCAAAGTGGATTCAAAGATAAATAAAATGCAAAGAACGTGGATGATTCAAAGATGAGAGGGGGCTATGCTTAAATAGGAATCCTCAAGGTGAATCTGGATTACAAAATGAATGTGGGATAAAAGATTGACTTGGAAAAGTATATCCCACATACATGAGATGAGTGGAATAGAAGAATTGAAATAAGATAAATAGGTGATAAAGCAGGTGTGAAAAAGGTTAGAAGAAGGATGTAATGAAGAATATTAAAATGGTTATAAATTATTATTAAATGGATTAAATATATGAAAATTATGGTATAAAGAAGGAAAATGATATTATGACATAATGAAGAATAATAATAAAATAATATTCAAATCCACTTAATGATTAGAAAATTTTGAATAAGAGAATGATTTTAATGAAAAAAATTATGTGTCTACATTTTTCCCCTCTTCGAGCCAATGCAGCCTATCACGTTATTTCAAAGAAAAAATGATCGATTAATACATGCCCTAGAGATATCATGGTAAGGATATTGATGAATATGATATGCCCCCTCGATATATTGATCAAACATATTGTGAGAAGATTGATCTCTCAATAGATTACAGGAAAATTATTAGATGATTGATATTGCACAAGTGATTAAGCAGTGATGTACATTTGATGAAAATACATAGTTGATGGGTGTAACTGAACAATTGATGTAAATGATCAGTACAGTTGGGTTGATGAGATGATTAAGGTGATTGAGATTGATTCTTGTGCAAGGAAAATTGATACAATTATTGATTAATTGATTAGGGGGTTATGAGATTTTGAGAACAAATTTAATTGATTTGCAATTTGATTCAAGAGACATACATCAGTTGGATAAAGAAATTGGTTGATTTCTCTGTGAAAAGAAACATGAATAAAATGATGGGGAAATACAATGAAAAAAATTATTGATGAAAGGGAGAATCCAAGGTGATGAGAATTATTGTCCTTTGTAAGTGCTTATATCATCATGAAGCTTATTATGTCGTAAATTAGAATAAGCGTCTAGATAACATGAATGTCTAGATGACTTGAATATTGTTTTCATTTCTATTTATAAATGAAGTACAAGCATCTAAGTATAAGGACCTTAGATGACCCAAATACTTATTGCATGGAAGACACTATTAGAAAAGGAATTCTCTCATCGACACTATACTCATAGGTCCTCGATGGTTTTAGATAACCATGTCTTAAGACGAGTCATCCTGTGAATGAGAAACAATCCACAGACAACAAAAAAGTGAACATGCACCATTCTCACCTCTCTAGTCCAAGACATCCTTGGGAAGCTAAAAGATATGCCACTAAAGATAAAATCATAAATCAATAAAAATATTGAAAAATAAACAAAAATCATACTTCCATGTAGATTTGATTCTTGTCACAGTTTACATGTTTGGTTGGATTTGAAAGATGGGTTGATAGATAGGATGCAATGTTTGTTTAATTGTCACTCATAGTGTGTTTTGATTTTGTTGAAGTTCAAAGTTGTGTGGCGATCTAAGAGTGTCACTACTTTTGGATTTTTGAGGTTATTTTATTTTTTGGTTTATCAGAATATTTGATTTTTTGGGATTTTCAGAATATTTCATTTTTTTAAGATTTATTGAATATATCATATTTTTGAATTTTTTGAATATTTTATTTTTTTGGTTTCCTAATTTTTTTTTCTAGATTTTATAAATATTTGATTTTTTTTATTTTTTATTTTTTTATTTTTTTGAATATTATGATGGAAAGAGACAAATTCCAAGCAAACAGACAAACAAAGAGGATAGTTTCTTTGACCATGAGATGTTCAGTATCCCAGTCCACAACTAATTTTGAGGAAATTCCCCAATGAGGGATAGGCCAAACTAGTATGAATGGTAAAGAGAGAAAGTGAGGGGAATGTCTTGGATAGGACAACTAAGAGGGGGGGTGAATTAGTTGTAACAGATTTAAACCTTAAATTCAATTATCAGAAATAACACATATACTGATTAGGTGATTAACCATTAAATGTCAATGCTCAAACATAATAACACCATAGTTACGTAGAAAACCCCGTGATGGAAAAATCATGATGAGTATTAACTCACACTATAGAGAATATTGAAACTAATTACAAAAAGGCTCACTGTCTAAAATATAACTCACTATCTAGACTCACTATCCACAGGGCTACAACCTTGATGGCTCACTGCCACAAAGATACAAATAAGATAAATAAGATTTTTTAAAAAGATACAACAATCCCAATGCAACAAAGAATTCCACCACAATCATTGATCCACTTGCATGAATGATAGAGTTCACCTTCTGCTCACTTCATCTAGAAACTTAGTGTTAAGCTTCACACTGATCAACCACACACATAACTCACACCCTTTCAGAATAGGATCAAATTTGTGTCTACTCTTTCACTTATCTTCCTTCTTTTCTTATGTACACTTTTCATTGCTAGCACATTTTGTATTTATACCATCTCCAACTTTGAAAAGATTCAAAGTTGGCCATCTAACTTCGAATTCAAATTAGGTCGATGCCAAATATCCTACATTGGAATTATAATGAGGGAGACCCAAACACAAGCTTTATTGGGACCCATAATAGATACAAAATGCTTCATCAACTTGGAATGTAGTGCTTGACACACAGTCAGACAAACTAGTGTAAAACACATAGATCAATTAACCTTGATGCTTCCAAATACTAAAACCATCTTTAATAGAATTAGGGAAAAAAAAATCTCAAACCATAAAGATAAATCCATACCAACAAAAATTCTTCCAAACCTCAACTATAACACAAAAAACATAGTTCACAAGTACTGGACCACCATCCTCAATAGCTAACAAGTTGTAATCTTCTTTTTATACAATTTTTTCAATATCATCAACATATACAATAAACAACAACTAGTAGATAACTAGCTAACCAGTTGACATCAATGACAACACTTTGATTCCTCTTTCTATTCTTGCAAAAATATCCCCCTTTCTTATTGATGGAAACACATGATGTGAAAAGCCATTAAAGACACATACCAGCTCTGAAAATACTTCGCAGGATTTTTCTTTTGCTCTGCCCCCTTAGAAGATTATCTTCCTCATCACCTAGTTTCTCTCTCTTCTTTGCATGCTCTTTCTCTCCCCCTTTCACATCAATGGAAAAGTAAAAAAATATATGCTCATTGAAACTTCCTTTGACATGAAAGAAGAATATTCATAATGACAACAATTTAAAAAATGTTTTCTCCCCCTAATAGGTAGCCAACAAAATCATCGATCCAAAAAGATAAAACCATGAATCCACTAGATTGATTCATGTCCAAATGCATCTTAGTTTGTAAAAGGATGGGAAATAACACCTAGCTTATCCCAAAGATACTCAAAAGTATCTTTAGGAAGATCCTTTATAAATATATTTGCAATATCATCTTTTGTTGAAACATACTCGAGATTGAATTCATTCTCCATGACCTTCTCTCTCAAGAAATGGTACCTGATAGATATATGCTTTGTTCTTGAGTGAATTAAAAGATTATTTGAAATGTTAATTACACTTGTATTATCATAGAAGATAGAAAGAGGATCATCATACAACACTGTGATATCTTTCAATATATGTTTCATCCATAAAGCTTGTGTATAGAAAGGTCTAGTAGCAATATACTCATCTTTATTAGTAGACAAAGATACTAAATATTTCTTCTCACTCAACCATTCCACTAATATACATCCAAGAAAGAATGCACCACCACTGGTACTCTTGCTGTCATCTATACTTTCGGCCCAATCTACATCTGTATAAGCACTAAGTGTAAAATTAGTATCCTTTTCATACCATAACCCATAATCTAGAGTGCCATTCAAATATCTGAATATCCTTTTAACTATAGTAACATGTATTTCCTTCGGATCTTCTTGAAATCTAGCCACAAGACAAACCATATGCATAATATTTGGTCTAGTAGCAGTCAAATACATTAATCCACTAATCATAGATCTATACTTGCTCTGATCAGTATTAGGTGAATCATCATATTTACCGAACTTGCATCCAGTCACCATAGAAGTACTTACTAGTTGGAACCATCCATTCCAAATATTTTCAACATCTCCTTCAAATACTTAGATTGTGAAATAAAAATTCATTTCCATGATTGATTAATCTATAGCCCAAGAAAGAAATTCATCACGCCAAATATAGACATTTTAAATTCTTTCTGCATTTCTTCCGCAAACATCTTGCAAATATTTTCATTCCCTCCAAAGATAATGTCATCAACATATACAACAATAATCAGGATTTTGTTATTTTCAGTCTTGAAATATAAATTATTGTATGCCATAGCTTTGTTAAATATTTGCTAACTCAAGTACTTATCTAGCCTTTCATACCAGGCTCTAGGAGCTTGCTTCAATCCATATAAGGCTTTCTTCAATTTGCACACCATTGTTGGTTGATTTTTTAATTGAAATCATTTTGGTTGTTCCATGTAGGCCTCTTCTTCTAGTTCACCATTCAAAAATAATGACTTGACATCCATCTAAAATAATTTGAAATCTTTATAAGAATCCAATGCCAAGAACATCCTTATAGCTTTCATTCTTGCTATCAGGGAAAAAGTCTCCTGAAAATCTATACCTTCTACATGCAAGTAGCCTTTGCACACAAGCCTTGCTTTTTTTCTAACAACTTTCCCCTTCTCATTTAGTTTGTTTCTAAATACCCATTTTGATCCAAGGATATTTTTGTTTGTCTGTCTTGGGACCAATTCCCAAGTTGGATTCTTCTCAATATCCAAAAGTTCTTCTCTCATTTCTTATTTCGAGTGTTCATCCTTACATGCTTCACTTACTGGATTCGGCTCAATCTCAGACAATAAGCACAAATTTACTTCAGCAACAACTTTTCTTCTACTTAACACACTTTTTGTCTTGTATCAAAAAATCTGACATTCTAAATGATTCCTTTGTACATATTTCAATGTCCTAGGGGACATCATTGGAACATCTTCTTCACTTTCATTCTGGTTTTCTAGCTCATCTTTATCCTTTTCTTCCACAACTTCCTCTATTATTGCATAGTCATGTTCATTAGACATATACCCATCAATATCAATAGAATTATGTATTGTTTCATCAAACTTCACATTCGAGCTTTCTACAATTTTACTTAGTATTTTGTTGAAACATGTGTATGACTTTCTTTTGTTAGATTATCCAAGAAATATTTCTTCATCACTTCTTGCATCAAACTTACCCAAAGTCTCCCCATCTCTTTTGAAATATAATTTGCTTCTAAATACCTTGAAATGTTTGACTATATGAATTATTTTGTACTATAGCTCATAGGGAGTCTTTGTATTGTTTTCTCTTGCCTAAACTTTATTTAATACATATACAACAATGTGAATGGCTTCTTTCTAGTAAAATTTTGATAATCCAGCTTCAGTGATCATTGACCTAGTAGCTTCTTGAACTATTCTATTTTTTCTTTCAACAATTTCATTTTGGTATGGAGTTCTTAGAGAAGATAGTTATCTCTTTATACCATGCACCTCACAAAAAATATTGAACTCATAGGAGATGAATTATCCACCTATGTCAAATATCAACCATTTAATCTTCAAATTCAATTCATTTTCAACCATAGCCTTGAATACCTTGAATCTATCTAATGCATCTAATTTATCTCTTAGAAATGTAACCCATGTATATCTAGAATAATCATCAATTAAAAGCATATATTACCTCTCACCAAGTGTACTTCACACTCTCATAGGACCACAAAGGTTTGTATGAACCAAATACAATAATCCAGTAGTATATTATTCTCTTCATCTGTGATGAATTCTTGTTTTCTTTCTGAACTATAAATTCCTACTAGATAGCATTTACAGGATCTATAATTCTTGGTAGATCTCTCATGGCCTAAACATAACTAATTCTTGCCAAGTTATCAAAATTCATGTAGCACATTCTCCTATTCCATAACCAGTTGTCATTTATGTGAGTCATTAAACATCATCCATCAACACCTTTAAGTTGATAAATGTTCCCTTCATATTTATTTCTTGTACCAATCAATGTTATGGATCCTTTTTGGATCGCACATTTCTCATTATTAAACACAAGATCATATCCTTTTCTACACATTTGGCCAATGCTCAATAGATTATTCCCTAAACCATTGACATAGTAAACATCGTTAGTATGATGCTTTCCATCAAAACTTACTAAACCTATCCCAAATATTTTAGCACCAGTATCACCTTCAAGCATAACCAGACCTCCATCATATTTCTCAAGTTTCATAAACTTACTCTTGTCAACAGTCATGTTATGTGAGCAACCACTATCAACTACCCAAAAATTATTTTCTTGTTTAGCATGTAGGGTAGAGATAAATGTACCTTCATTTTTCTCCTTCTCTTTATCTTGAGGACTTTCTTTTGAATGTCTTTCTGATTTTGTAGAAGGAGGTTCATCCTTAATTACTAAGAACAAGAATTTATTGTCATCTGGATCTTCATTTTCTTAATATTTATCTGAAATAATAGCATGCTCATTCACATTGTAAGCTTTGTTAACCTTCTTCCCTTTTTTATTTTCCTCATATCTTTGTTTATTCCTTTTGGCTCTTTCCGGACACTTTACAACATAGTGACCAATTTCTCCACAACTAAAACACTTAAAGGGTAATTTACCTTCATACTTATCGAATCCTTTTCTCATTCTCCTTACAAAATTAGCTTTGGTTTTATCAAGGTTTTATTCATCTAGATATTCAATTTTGGTAGCTTTAAAAGAATTCTTTCTTTTACCTCCACTTCTTAGATTCAACTTCCTCATCTCATAAGATGCCAAAAATCCTAACAACATATCCTGTTGCAAGTATGAATGTTTTTGGTGGTGTTTTCATTAATTTTTCCATTGATGTCAACACATTTCAAGTTGTTGAAGAGAAAGGAATCAACTATTGTAGGTGGTACATGTATATTTGAGATACTGTAAGAGATTTTGAGAGTACATGGAGCTAGCTTTATGGTGTTATAGGTGTGCTGATATCAATTTCTTTTGAGAAAATTAATAAACAATGAAGAAAAATTTGTGTGTGTATCTTGAATGTGCTCTAGTAATGTGATCCAAATTTCTTGTGTGTTTATCCTATGGCAATGAAAATCTGTAGTATTGTTTATTGGCCTCATTGGATATTCTATCTCGAGTTATAGCTTTTGGGTTTATGGAGAGTGAATTTTGTGTTCATCGGTGTGTGAACTGGTTTGGAAAAATTGTTTTTCTATGGACTGGGAGAGATGTCTCTGCTCTATAGTACTCTAGTGGTTTGTATTAGATCTTGCGGATCTAGAAGAAGGTTCATATTGATGTTATTTGTGTTCTAGCAAACATGCTCATAGTTTGGTGCTTCGGAAGACTTGTTCCAGAGCCACTATGTATGTATGCATGGTCTGGTTGGACTGCTGGTAAGAGTTCAATGTATGAAGATTGTTATAGTTGTTATTGATGTATATGAAGGTTTCTAAGAGGTGTTCTTGTATCTCGTGAAGCATTTGTCTGATCCACATGTGATCATATTGTTGTGGATGCATGTACTTAAAATTTTATTGGTTTTTTCATTGGGTTTGGCTAACTTGGTGTCTACACACTACATGAAGAATAAGCATTGATTAAGGAAGAATTTGATTGATCCAAGATGTTTTTTGGGTCCCAATTCATTATGTATTTGGTCCACTCTCATTCTTATCCACCACAAGAATTTTGAGTCACTGACCTAGTTTGAATTTGTAAAATAAAGGATGTGTAGCCGACCTTGGAGAAAGTTTCTATGGTTGAATGGTATAAATTCAAGTCAAGATATTATAAATTTAATGCAAAAAAGTGTGTGAAAGTGTGAATCAAGGCATCAGTACTTCAATGTGTTAAATTTCTAAAAGCAGTGAGTTGAATGTGTCTGTAATTCCTTGATGAGGCTACAAATGTGTGAAAATTGTTGTGGTGTATTTTCTATTGTTTTTCTTTGTCTGTAGGTAATGAGCCTCCTTCTAGATAGTGAGTCCTATCTGTAGGTAGTGAGTCTTTGTATCTAGAGAGTGAGTCTTTTCTAGGCAGTGAGCCTTTGTATCTAGTTTTTGCAATACTATTATATTGTGAGTTAATCCTCATTGTGGTTTTTCCCTCATTAGGTTTTCCACGTAAATCTAGTGTCTCTGGTATTTGTTTTTTTATTTACATTTCATGTTTATACTTAATAACAAATTAAACTGAATGTGGAATTGAATAAGATCAAAATTAAAAGTAATTTTATACAACTAATTTATCCCCCCTCTTAGTTGTCTTGTGCATTTCAAAAATTGGTATCAGAGCTTTGGTTCCTCGGAGAAGAGATTAACTGCTTGAGCTAGATTAGATGGTGCACAAGTTCCAGATGCCTATATTTGATGGAGCTGACTACAGTGATTGGAAGGTGTAGATGAGAGGTTACTTGATCTCTCTTAGTTTCAAGACTTGGAAAGATTTTGAGACAATATATGTTTAATCGGTTAGTGGTCATTCTTTTGCAGATGATATTTCTTCCTATGAGGAGAATGAAAAATCAAGGTATGCTATCTTTCATGCCTTATCTAAGACTGAGCAGAAAAAAATTATTTCTTTAGGCACTGCTTATGAAGTATGCAAAAATTTTAAAGATATCTATGAAGGAAATGATAGTCAAGTTATCAAGGAAGCTAACAAAAAAATGCAGATATGAGAACATGAAAATGGAAGAAGGTGAAGACATTGCAAGCTATTTTCAAACAGTTGAAATTATAGAAAATGAAGTCAAAAATCAAGGTGGTACCATGGCAGATGAAGATGTAATAGAGAATATTTTGATGACCCTACTAGATAATTACAGTGACAAGGTCTCTGCTATTGAAGAACTATATGATCCAAATAAATTCACCAAAGAGCAAATTTTTGGCACCTTGACTACATTTGAGATGCGAAAGTTTGGAAGAGAAAAGGAGAAAATAGAATCAACCTTTGAAGAAACTAAGATATAAGGTGATCCAGATAGTGATGGTTCAGAAGAGTTGGAAGAAAAATTTACAAGGAAGTTGAAGAAAGGTACTGGTAAGTATAAAGGTATGTTACCTTTTAAATGTTTCAATTGTGGAAATATTGGTCACTATGCTTCAAAATGTCCAAATAGAGTTGTACACAAGAAGAACAAAGATAATAATAGAGACAAAAAGGACATAAAGCTCAAGAAATTGTATTATGTTAGAGAAGATACTGGAATTTCTGATGATGAGTATAATTTTGAGGATGATAAAGATGAATGCTTGTTTCTAGCCTTGGAAAATAAAACTGTGTCTACTAACCATGGAAGATGTGCAAGGGAATGTGGTCCAGAAAGCAAGAAGTATGAGATGGAAGGTACTCTAGTTACTTCTTTTCATTCTATACAAGATGAATACTATTGGGTAATTGTCAGTGGATGTTCAAATCATATGACTAAAGAAAAAAGTAAGTTCACTAAACTTGAAAAGTATGATGGAGGATTAGTCATGTTTGGAGATGATTCTAGTGCAAAGATTGTTTGAAAAGGAAAAATTATTCTTAATGGAAAAAATAGTATTGATGATGTATATTATTTTAAGGGCTTAAGGCATAATCTCTTGAATGTTGGAAAAGTGTGTAGGAAAGGATTTAAGCTTGTGTTTTAGGATAACACCTGTGAAATCAAAAAAGGGTCTGAAATTGTGGTAGCTGCAGGAAGAAGAACTTATGGAAACATCTATTAGCTTAAGAGTGATGATGGACAGTGCTTTATTTCTCAAGTTAATGAAAGTTGGCTATGGTACCAAAGGATGGGACATGTAAACTTTGAAAAACTAATCAAGATTAATTCAAGAATTTTTTTTAGAGATCTACCTAGAATTATAAAGCCTAGCAATGCTATCTATCAAAGTTGTCAATTGGGAAAACAAAAAAGATGTAGTTTTAAAGGAAAGGAACATTCATCTATTGAAATGTTTGAACTAATTCATATAGACCTTTGTGGTCCCACAAGAATAGGAAGCCTTAATGGTGACAAGTATTTCATGCTTTTGATTGATTATTCCAGAATGACATGGGTTACTTTTCTTAGAGGAAAAGCTCAAGTTCTAGATAGGTTTAAAGTTTTCAAGGAAAGGGTAGAGAATGAAGTGAACCTGAGAATCAAATTTTTAAAATCTGATAAAGGTGGAGAATTCACTTTTGATGAGTTTAAATAATTTTGTGAAGAACATGGTATAAAGAGACATTTTCCTACTCCTAACACTACTCAAAAAAATGGAGTTGTGGAAAGGAAGAACAAAACTGTTTAAGAGGCTACAAGAACTATGATGAAAGAGGAAAATGTTCCTAATGTATATTAGAGAGAAGAAATCCATAGTGTTGTTTATATTATTAACAGATTTAAGATCAGAGGTAACAACACAAATATCCCTTATGAACTATGGATTGGTAAGACTCCTACTATTAAGTACTTTAAGGTGTTGGGAAGCAGATGTTACACTAAAAGAGATGATGATATTTTTGAAAAATTTTATGCAAAGATGTGAAGAAGGTATTTTCCTTGGATATTCAACTAACGTCAAATAATATAGATTCTTCAATAAAAGATTGAGAAAGATAGTTGAAAGTGAAAATGTGAAAGTTGATGAAGACATACACATACCAATTGAAATAAGTGAAGTTGAACGAGATGATCCTATTTGTGGACAAGTGAAAGAAGAGGATAAGGAAGAGAAATAATAGAGGGAAGAAGAAGAGACGCCAAAACCTACTCCTAAGACTCCTAAGTATGTACACAAGAATCATCCAGAAGAATGGACAATTGGGGATAAAAGTGAAGGTGTAAAGACAAGAAGTAAAGTGGTAGTAGATGAGGTAACTTTGTGCTTAATATATAGGATAGAACCTAAAAAGTGAGTGAGGAATACAAAGATGAGAATTAGGTTAGAGAAATGAAAGAAGAATTGCAGTAGATAGAGAAGAATCAGACATGGGAGGTGGTTCCTAGACCTATAAACAAGAATGTAATTGGTACAAAATGGGTATTCAAGAATAAGCTAAATGAAGATGGTGAAGTAGTAAGAAACAAAGGAAGGATTTTATGCATCTATTATTCATAGGTTGAAGGAATAGAATTTGAGGAGACATTTTTCCTAGTGGCAAGAATGGAGTCCATTTAGATGGTTTTTCCATTTTCTTCTCACAAATATTTCAAAATATACTAGATGGATTTTAATTTTACATTCTTGAATGGAGAATTGGAAGAAGGCGTGCACAAGGAACAACTGGAAGGACTTATGTTATTTGACAAACCGAACATAGTCTGCAAGCTGAGAAAGGAACTATATGTACTTAAACAGGCTCCCAAAGCCTGGTATGCAAGGTTGAACAAATATTTGAAACAAAAAGGATTCAACAAAGGCTCCATAGACAACAATATTTATTTCAAAGTTGAAAGAAATAAAATTTTGATAGTTGTGGTGTATGTTGATGATATTATCTTTGGATGAAATGAAGGTATGTGCAAGAAATTAGTAGATGAAATGCAATAAGAGTTTGAGATGTCTATGATTGGTGAGTTGAATTTATTTCTTGGACTTCAAGTGAATCAAATTGATTAGGGAATATTCATTTGACAATATAAGTATGTTAAATAATTATTGAATAAGTTTGGAATGGATGATTCCAAACCAGTCTATACCCGTATGGTGACCAGATGCAAACTCAGTAAGAATGATTCTCCTAAAGCTGATTAGAGTATGTACAGATCTATGATTGGTGGACTATTATATCTTACTACTACTAGACTGATTATCATGCATGTAGTATGCTTGGTTGCCAAATTTCAAGAAGAACCTAAGGAAGCACATGTTATAGCTATGAAGAGGATATTCAGATATCTAAAAGGTACTTTGGATTATTATCTATGGTATCCTAAGGATACTGATTTCACTTTGAATTCCTACACTGATGCAGATTGGTTTGGCTATGTAGATGACCAAAAGAGTAAAATTTTTGGTGCATTATTTCTTGGAGGAAGATTAGTTTCATGGTTAAGTAAGAAACATGATTCTATTTCTTTATCCATTACTAAAGTTGAGTATATTGCAATAGCATCTTGCTATACAAAGGTACTTTGGATGAAATAAACTTTGAAGGATATAGGTGTTATGTGTGATGATCCTATCCCTATATTTTATGATCATAAAAGTGTAATAAATATTTTAAATAATCTGGTAATTCATTCTAGTACACAACATATATCTATCAAATATCATTTCTTTTCTTGAGGGAGAAGGTGTTGGGGAATGAAGTTAGGCTTGAATATGTGTCTACTAAGGACCAAATTGCAAATATATTTACTAAGGCTCTTCGGAAGGATACTTTTGAGTATGTCAGGGAGAAGTTAGGGGTTACCGCCCCTCCTTTTTTGAACTATGTGCACATGGAGGCGCATCAGTCTAGTGGACTTATAGATTCTTCAGTTGTCTAGACCGATGATTGATGTCTACTCCTTAGGGGGAGTAGAGAGTATAATTTTTGTAGTATGAGATGTCGGTGCACTCCTAAGGGGGGGTGATCAATGTTTTATATGGAAGAATTTTCATGAAAAAATTTCCTTTTCCATTGATGTCAAAGGGGGAGAGAGATTCATGTGAAAAAATTGAAAGGGAGAGAATATTGTAAGGAGACGAGAGTGCAGAAACATTGTGTAGGTTGTCTAATATTAAAAAGAAAGGGAAGAAGAAGCAGGAGAGTGTGTATGCTATCTTTGAAGGTTTTTCACATCATGTGTCTCCATCAATGACAAATGGGGAGATTTCTGAAAGTATGAATGTGTTTGGTGGTGTTGTCATTAATATTGTCATTGATGTCAACATAGTTCAGGTTGTTACATAGAAAGGAATCAAGTGTTGCAGGTGGTACATGTATAGTTGAGATACTATAAGAGATGTTGATAGTGCATCAAGCTATATTTATGGTGTTGTAGTTGTGCTGATATCAAGTGCTTTTGAAAAAATAATAAATAATGAAGATAAAGTTATGTGTGTGTCCTAAATTTTCTCTGGTAATGTTCTCTATAATTATTTTGTGTTGATCCTATGCTTGTGTGGATCTATACTATAGTTTATGGGATTTATTGGATAATATATCCGAAGTTATAGCTTATGGGTTGATGGAGAGTGAAAGTTGTGTTCACCAGTATGTGAACTAGTTTGGCAGAACTGTTTGTTTGTGGATTAGGAGAGATGTCTCTACTCTACAGTACTCTGATGGTTTGTCTCAAATATTAAGGATCTAGAAGAAGGTTGATATTTATGTTATCTATGTTCTAGAAAATGCACTCATGGTTTGGTGCTCTAAAAGACTTCTTCCAGAGCCACTATGTGTGTCTGCACAGTCTAGTTGGATTGTTGGTAAGATTTTTGTGTATAAAGATTTTTACGATTGTTGTGGAAGTATCTGAAGTTTTCTAAGAGGTTTTCCTATATCTAGTGAAGTGTTTTTTATGATGCACGTGTGATAATATTTTTGTGGATGCACGTACTTGAAATTTTATTGGTTTTTCATTAAGTTTGGCTGACTTAGTGCCTACATGTTACATGAAGAATAAGAATCAATTAAGGAAGTGTGTGATTGATCTAAGATTTTATTTGAGTTCCAATTAAGTATGTATTTGGTCCACTCTAATTCTTATCCCTTGTGGGAATGTTGAGTCGCCAACATAGTTTGAATTTGTAAAATAAAGGATATGTAGATGACCTTGAAGAAATTATCTAAGGTTGAAGATGGTATAAATGCAAGTCAAGATGTTGTGAATTGAATGGGAACACGTGTGTGAAATAGATGTGAAGAGAAAAGTGTGTGAAAGTGTGAATCAAGGTATAAGTACTTCAATGTGTTAGACTCCTAAAACCAATGAGTTGATGGTGTCTACAATTCCTTGACTAGGTTGTGAATGTGTGAAACTTGTTGTGGTGGATTTTCTATTTTATTTCTTTGTCTATAGGTAGTGAGACTCCTTCTCAATAGGTCCTATTTATAGGCAATGATCCTTTTTATCCAGATAGTGATTCCTTTCTTGATAGTGACTCCTTTCTGGGCAGTGAAACCTCTGGTAGTGAGCCTTTGTATCCATTTTTTGCATTACTATTATATTGTGAGTTAATCTTCACCATGGTTTTTCCCTCATTGGGTTTTAAACATAAATCTGGTGTCTCTGGTATTTTCTTTCTATTATCTTCATTTCATGTTTATAGTTAATAACAAATTAAAATGAATGTGGAATTGATTAAGATTAGAAGTGAAAGTAATTAGATACAACTGATTCACCCCCACTCTTAGTTGTCTTGTTCATTTCAATAGATCCTTAGTCCAAGTCTTGTAATTTATATTCTACTCAATAGACCTCACCTTTTCACTATAAGCATCAAGAATAGTTCTGAGAAACTTATTTGCAATCTCGGTTTCATCTATAGTAGCACCAACAGATCGCATTCTAGGCACAACCTCATCCAATATATGTACGTGGGCTTTAACATTCTCATCTTTAGACATGTGTAAGAGATCAAACTATGTTTCTAGATTCTATAATTTTTCCTCTTTTTCCTTTTCATCACCATCATGTGCTCCGTCTAAAGTATCCTAGACTTCCTTAGTTTTCTTGAAATTCTACACCTTAATCAACTCAGAATGTGCCAGACTATTCTTCAAGATGAAATTTTCCTTATTATTGACTTCATGTGCTTTGAATTCTTCAAGTGTACTCAGAACATTAGTAGGAGGAGTGTAGGGTTCCTTATAATCTTTCTCTACATCATATCTACAATACTCCATATATTCTTCCATCAATAATTTTGAGATATCGTAATGAGTTCCATCAAACTTTGAATAATCATAGATCATTTCTCCAACCATCCTAGACTTTCCACAAGTTATTAAGCTCTCCACCAAGGAACCAAGCTCTCATACCAATTATTGGATATGGCAACTAGGGGGGGGGGGGGGTGAAATAGTTGTCAAAAATTTAAAACTTGAATTCAATTACAAAAACTACCACATATATCGATTAAGTGATTAACCATCAACTACCAATGGACAAACACAATAACACAAAATTTACATGGAAAAACCAATGAGGGAAAAACCACAGTAAGGATTAGTTCACACTATAGAGAATATAAAAAATAATTACAAAATGACTCACTGCCTAAAATAGGAATCACTGTCCATAGGGCTACAACCTCAGATGGCTCACTACCACAAAGATACAAAGAAGAATTGTTAGAGAGAGACAAAAATCCCAATGCAACAAAGGATTTCACCATAATCATTGATCCATTTTCATGAATGATAGAGTTTTCCTTCTACACATTGCATTTGGAAACTAAGTATTAATATTCACACTAATAAACCACACACATAAATCACACACTTTCAAAATAGCGTCAGATTTGTGTCTACTCTTTCACTTATCTTCCTTCTTTTCTTATGCACACTTTTCATTGCTAGTGCATTTTGTATTTATACAATCACCAACTTTAAAAGATACAAAGTTGGCCAGTAGACTTCAAATTCAAATTAGGTCGGAACCAAAAATCCTAGGGTGGAGTTAGAATGAGGGAAAACCAAACACATGCTTCACCACAACCCATAATAGATCCAACACGGTTCATCAAATTCAAATCTAGTGCTTGACACACGGTCGGAAAAACCAATGTAAAACACATATATCAATTAAGCTCGATGCTTCCAAATGTTAAAATAATCTTCAATAGAACCAATGCAACACAACTCTCAAACCATAAAGAGAAATCTAGACAACAATTAATTCTTTTGGACCTCAGCTAAAACACAAAACATAGTTCACAATTACCGAACCAACATCCTTAACAACTGACAACCTGTAATATTATTTTTATATAATTTTCTCAATATTCTCAATATACACACTCAAAAACAACTAGTAGATAACCACATGACCAATTGACATCAATGACAACACTTTGATTCCTTTTTCCATTCAAGGAACAATCTCCCCCTTTTTCATTGAAGGCAACACATGATGTTAAAAACCATCAAAGACACATACCAACTCTAAAAATGCTTCTCAATATTTTTCTTTTGCTTCTCCCCCTTAGAAGATCTTCCTCATCACCTTCTTTCTCTCTCTTTTTCACATGCTATTCCTCTCCTTGTCACATGCTCTTTCTCTCCCCCTTTGAAATCAATGGAAAAAGAAAAAAAGACATGTTCATTGAAACTTCCTTTGACAAGAAATCAAAATACTCATAATGACAACACTTTAAAAATTGTTTGCTTCCCTTGAGAGGTAGCCACCAAAATCATCAATCCAAAAAGATAGAACCATGAATCCATTGGACTGATGCATCTCCAAATTAATCTTATTTTGTAAAAGGAGTGGAAATAACCCCTAGCTTATCCTAGAGATAATCAGAAGTATATTTAGGAAGAGCCTTTGTAAATATATCCACAATTTGATCATTTGTTGAAAGATACTCGAGATTGATTTAATTCTCCATGAACTTCTCTCTCAATAAATGATACCTCATAGATATATGATTCATTCTTGAGTGCATTATAAGATTCTTCAAAATGTTAATTGCACTTGTATTATCATAGAAGATAGAAATAGGATCGTCATACAACACTATGAAATATTTCAATCTCTACTTCATCCATGAAACTTGTATATAAAAAGATGCAACAAAAATATACTTAGATTCAATAGTAGAAGAGACCGAATCTTTCTTCTTACTCAACCATTCCACTAATCTACATCCAAGAAAGAATGCACCACCACTAGTACTCTTTTTGTTATCTATACTTTTGGCCCAATCTGCATCTTTATAAGCACTAAGTGTAAAATTAGTATCCTCTGGATACCATAATCCATAACCTGGAGTGCCATTCAAATATTTGAATATCCTTTTAATTGCAGTAACATGTATATTTCCTTCAAATCTTGTTGAAATCTATCCACAAGACAAACTGCATGTGTAATATCTAGTCTAGTAGCAATAAAATACAACAATCCACCAATCATAGATCTATACTTGCTCTAATTAGTCTTAGTTGAATCATCATCTTTACCCAACTTGCATCCAGACACCATAGGGGTACTTACTAGTTTGGAACCATCCATTCCAAATCTTTTCAACATCTCCTTCACATGCATAGATTGTGAAATGAAAATTCCTTCCTTTGATTGATTATTTTGTAGCCCAAGAACGAGATTCATCTCGCCAAACATAGACATTTCAAATTATTTTTTCATTTCTTTCACAAACATCTTGCACATATTTTCATTCCCTCCTAAGAAAATGTCATCAACATATACAACAACAATCAAGATTTTTTCATTTTTAGTCTTGAAATATAAATTAATGTCTGTCATACCTTTGTTAAATCCTTAATGACTCAAGTACTTATTCAGACTTGCATACTAGGCTCTAGGAGCTCGCTTCAATACATATAGACCTTTCTTCAATATGTACACCATATCTGGTTGATTTGTTAGCTAGAATCCTTCCAATTGTTCTATGTAGACCTCTTATTCTAGTTCACCATTCAAAATTGTTGACTTGACATCCATCTAATAGAATTTGAAATATTTATATGAAGCCAATGCCAAGAACATCCTTACAGATTTCATTCATGCTACTAGGAAAAAAGTCTCCTAAAACTCTATACCTTCTACTTGCGAGTAGCCTTTGCACACAAGCCTTGATTTGTTTCTAACAACTTTCCCATTCTCATTTATCTTATTTATAAATACCCATTTTGATCCAATGAAATTTTTGTCTACCGGTCTTGGGACCAATTCCCAATTTTGATTCTTCTCAATCTACAAAATTTCTTCTTCCATTGCTTCCTGCCAATTTTCATCCTTATAGGCTTCACTTATTCACTTCCTCTCAATTTGAGAGAATAAGCACAAATTTACTTCACCAACAACTTTCCTTATAATTAACACACTTTTTGGCTTGTCTCCAATAATCTGACATTATGAATGATTCCTCTGTACATATTTTGGTGTCCTAGGGGACATCACTAGAGCATATTTTTCACTTTCATGCTAGTTTTCTTTCTCATATTTATCCTGTTCTTCAACAAATTCTTCTATTTTTGCACAGTCATGTTCATCATACATATATCCATCAATATCAATATAATTCTTTATTGTTTAATCAACCTCCACATTCAAGCTTTATACAATTTTCCTCAGTCTTTTGTTGAAACATTTGTATGCCTTAATTTTGGTAGAGTATCCAAGAAATATTGCTTCATCGCTTCTTGCATCGAACTTACCCAAAGTTTCCTCATCTCTTCTAATATAGCATTTGCTTCTAAATACCTTGAAATATTTGACTGTAGGGATTCTTTTTTGCCATATCTCATAGGGAGTCTTTGTACTATTTTCTCTTTCTTGAACTCAAATGAATACATATACAATAGTGTGAATGGATTATTTCTAGTAAACTTCTCGTAATCCAGCTTTAGTGATCATTGACCTAGCAGCTTCTTGAATTGTTCTATTTTTTCTTTCAACAACTGCATTTTGTTGAGGATTTCTCATAGCAAATAGTTGTCTCTTTATATCATGCACTTCATAAAACATATTGAACTCATAGGAGGTGAATTCTCCACCTTTGTCAGATCTCAAGCATTTAATCTTCAAATTCACTTCATTTTCAACCATAGCCTTGAATTCCTTGTATCTATCTAATGCATTTCATTTATCTCTTAGAAATGTAACCCATGTATATCTAGTATAATCATTAATTAAAAGCATAAAGTACCTTTCACCAAGTAGACATTGCACTCTCATAGGCCAAAAAAGGTCTATATGAACCAAATCCATTCATCCATTAGTAGACTGTCCTCTTGATCTGTAATGACTTCTTGTTTCCTTTTCAAACTAGCAATTCTTGAAAATAACATTTATAGGCTTTGGAATTCTTGGTAGATCTCTCAAAGATTGAACATAATTGATTATTTCTAAGTTATCAAAATTCATGTGACACATTCTCTCATGCTATAGCCAACTGTCATTTATCTGAGTCATAAAACATCATCCATCAACACCTTTAAGCTTATAATTGTTCCCTTCAAATTTATTTCTTGTAGCAATAAATATTCTGGATCCTTTCAAGATCTCACATTTCTCATTATTAAACACAAGATCATATCCTTTTCTGCACATCTAACTAATGCTCAACAAATTATGCCTTAAACCCTTAACATAGTAAATCTCATCAATATGATACTTGCCATCAAAACTTACTGAACCTATTCCACAGATTCTAGCCCTAGTATCATATCCAAACATAACCCGACCTCCATCATATTTCTTAAGTTTCACAAACTTACTCTTGTCACCAATCTTGTGATGTGAGTAACCACTATTAACTACCCAAAAATTCTTTTCTTTTTTAGCATTTATGGTAGAGATATCCATACCTTAATTTTTATCCTTCTCTTTCTCTTTCTCCTTATCTTTCTCTAGAGGACTTTATTTTGACTATCTTTTTGATTTCGTAGAAGTACGTTCATCCTTAATCTTTAAGAACAAGCATTCATTGTCATCTAGATCTTCATATTCCGAATCTTCATCTGAAATACTAATATTCTCATTCACATAGTAATCTTTATTAATCTTCTTTCCTTTCTTCTTTTCCTCATATCTTTGTTTATTCGTTTAATCTCTTTTCAGACACTTTGCTGAATAGTGACCAATTTCATCAAGGTTTTCTTCATCTAAATTTTTGGTTTTCATAGCTTTAAAATCAGTCTCTATTTTACCTCCACTCCTTAGATTTGGCTTCCTCATCTCATAACATGTCAAAAATCCTAGCAGTAGATCCTTCGTACAAGTCTTGTAATCTATAGTCTTCTCAATAGCCCTCACCTTTTCACTATAAGCATTAGGAAGAGTTCTTAGAACCTTCTTTACAATTCTAGTTTCATCTATAGTAGCACCAAGGGATCACATTCCAGCCACAACCTCATCCAATCTCTATACATAGGCTGTAACATTCTCATCTTTAGACATGTGTAAAAGATAAAACCGTGTTTCAAGATTCTGTAACTTTGCCTCTTTTACCCTTTCACCATTGAACAAATTGATTTCTCTTTACTTTTTTGCAGGAATTTTTTCTTTTTTCTTTTTATATTTTTTAGGACGTTTTTCCATATTTTTGTATTTTTTTCAGGACTTTTTCCTTTTTTAGTATTTTTTATAGGAATTTTTCCTTTTTTTTTGTAATTTTTTAGGACTTTTTCCATTTTTTGTATTTTTTAGGAATTTAAAAGAGTGTACACTTTGAAATACTCAGGTATAAAATATGTGAATGTGCATAATATTGATGTGATCACTATTCAATTCACCTTCTAGAGTAGATAAATGGTATGCCCCAAATCCATAAATAGAAGTGATAACGTATGGACCCAACGAGTTAGGCTCAAATTTATCCTTCTTTTCTGTATCTTATAGATTGCAAAGATTTTCATGAAGGACAAGATCCCCAATGTGGTTTCAATTTCTGGTTATAACTTCAGCACATCTACCACTGATATGCTGTAATATGATTGAAAGTAGTTTGTCTTCGTTCATCCAACAATTCTAATTCTTGCAAATGGGAAAATTAGTATTCTTCATCACTGATTTGATTGTGCAAGGGGACCCACAAAGAGGATAGCTCAACCTTGATGAGAAGGATGGATTCAAATCCATAGACAAGGGAATAATGGGGTAGCACGCATGAGAATACAAACACATGTGATAAGCCCAAAAGGAAAGATTTAGCTGAATATGCCAATCTTGACTAGCTTCATTGACCATATTTTTTTGAATTTTGAGAATGGTCTCATTAGAGGCCTTAGCCTCGCCATTACCTTAAGGATAGTAATGTGTGTAAAAATTATGTTGTATATGAAATTTCTCATAGAGTTCATGGACATCTTGTTTTTTGAACATACAACCCTTATTTGTTACTATAGACATGGAAAATGTACAATTCGATCAAACACACTTGATCTTGATTACTAATGTCATTTCTCCCTGAATCACACTCTCAACTTATCATCACCTTCCATCTCTTAATTAGATAAATCATTATTTATTTAATTAGGTCTTTCTCCTTCGTTGATTAAATTAATCAATTTAATTTAATTAACCCCCTATCTCAGTTCATTTAAAAAAATCATTTTATCTAAATTAGACCCCTAAAGTCTTCTCATTAAATTGAATAAATTATAACTTAATTTATTTAACCTAACATTGTCCCCTTTAGTTAAATAAATCAAAAATATTATTTAATTAATCAATTTCCTCTCAATTCTGATTTAAATCAACTCATAAATTTGAGTAAAAATTGTCAAATCATCTAATCTCTCATTAAATTGATCAAATCTTGATTAATTTAATCTCAATCACTAAAATCCTCTAGAGAATGTTGCTTTCACGATAAATCAATTACTTGGATTTATTTAATTTCCTATTTTCTCTCAACATGGAATAAAGGAGGAATATTCCCTCAAATTTGAATTCAAAATCCAAGTGGACTTGTACATCCAACAAAGCATTCACTCCTCTTACATGTCCTTGTGCATTGAGCCAAGTGGCATTTATTTCTTTCCTTTTTCTGTCTCACATGTCATTTCCCCAATTTCAAATTCCACCTAATGACATTTATTATGCAGATTGACCAAAATGTGCACAACCATCAACCATTCACATATTGACAAGTGGCACTTGGCCATTGGGTGTTGAATAATCCCACATTGCTCAATTTCACTCATTCTTCCAATTTGGAAATCTATAAATGAGAGACTCTTCCTCTAATTCTAACATCCACAATTTGAGTAAACTTACTATACTCAACTTCATCCTCATGCACACTTAGAGAAAATTTACTCTCTTCACATTGAGAGCTAATTTTGTCTATTTCATAGCTAGGTTATGCCAAAAAATCATCAAGGAGATTCAATCATCCACAAATCATCACAAAGATTACAAAGGAGTTGGGAAAGGGCTAATTTTGACACACCAATTGGCACCAATTCCCCATGGGATCAAGAGTTTGCATGCTTAATTAGGATTTCATTCATATTTACATGTTTTGTTCTTCATTTTCCTATTTTAAGTATTGTAAATGAATTTCATGGGGAATCATTCTTCTAACTTGCATATGAAATCACTAATGTGTTTTCTTGTTTTCTTTGTGCAGGAATAGGATTGGGGTTCATAGTTACAATGGATATAGGAATGCCATAACGACAGATGATATAGTTTAGTATAAAAGTGGCTATTTTTTTTTCGGTGGTATGAGTGAGGGGAACAACATCAATATCTTTTGTGAAATAGTCTATGGAAACAAGAATTAAATTATGACCATTGGATGAAAGTGGATGGATATTTTCTAGGAGATCAAGCCCCCCCTAATAATAGGGCCACAGTGTAGTGAGAGACTATAATTCTTGTGCAAGAGCATGTTTCAAGTCTACATATTTTTGACACTACCTTCATTTTTTAACAAACTGATAAGCATCCTTTTCCACTTTAGTCCAATAATAACCCATATGCAAGAGTTTCTTGGCTAAGGTAAGACCACTAGAATGTTCCCCACATATACCTTCATGTATTTCTCATAATGTAGTTCTAACCTTTTCATGCTCAAAACATCTAAGTAAAGTACCATCGAGACCTCACCAATAAAGAGTATCGGCTAGGATTATGTAATGTGAAGCTTGATGGATAAAGTTTTTAAGAGATTTATTGGATAGCTCTGATGGCAAGGTGTTATCCTAGAGATAGGTATAAATATCCCCATATCTTGGGGGATTTTTCAAAGGAAATTGATGTGAAATAGGCCTTGAAATCATCAACCAATCTTTTGTAAGGAATCAATTTTTCATCTATTGTTTTATAGTCATCATTAACTTGTTTAATCACTAGATGAGAGTCACCAAGGACACACAACTCTAGGATTTTCCATTGCACAACCATATAGAGCCCAAAGAGTAATGCCTCATATTCTGCAATATTGTTGGTACATGGAAATTGTATCTTATAAGCTTTAGGTATACAATCCCCTTGTGGCATGAAAAAGAGAATGTCAACACCATAACCATCTTGTGTGAAGGATCCACCAAAATATAAAGTCCAAATATGTGTAGATTCTATGTTGAAGATCGATTCATAAGGAAAATTTGTAATAAGAGAGTGATTATCTATCATAAGAGCATTGACGAGTTGATCTGGTATAGATTTTTCTTTGATTTCTTTTCTTTCTACATACTTAATGTCAAACTTACTAAGAATCATAACCCATTTAGCTAATCATCTTGTGAGTGTTGTTTTGTTCAAGAGGTACTTGAGAGGATCAATTGTTTTGATGAGCTTTGTCTGGTGTATAAGAATGTAATATCGTAACTTTTGTGAGGTAAAAAATATGGCAAGACATGCTCTTTTAATAGGACTATAATGTTGGAAAATGGTCAGTGCTCCCCTCAGGATTTGTGACATGGCTTAACCAGCTCCCATGGATCTGTTAACTCTATTAGTTGTATCATGCATTAACAGATCGATCTTTTGATGCAACGAAAACTATAGGGCCAACAAGTAGTATCAGATCCAAAGGTGTCGGGTTTGAATCCCCTTGGGTAATGCTGAGGGGGAGATTGTTGGCAAATGGTCAGTGCTCCCCTCAAGATTTGTGGCATGGCTTAACTACCTCTCATGGATCTATTAACTTAGGCGGTTGTATCGAGAATTAACAGGTCGATCTTTTGGTGCAACGACAACTATAGGGGGGTATGTGCAGGATCATCATGGAAAAACCAGGCCCTTAAGTGGCAATAAAAATTCAAAAAATCAAAGTTAGGCAACTTGACGTAAAAATTTGAATAAGTTATCTATATTATTTTAAAAATGTGTAAGAATAGAATATGTAGAAAATTGAATTTAGTTTACAAACTACTAGGTTTATTTAAAAATCATAAAAATCTATTTGGTGAAAATTTGAAATTTCAATGCAGTACTACTTAAATTTCAGGGAAAAAAAGGAAGTAGTTGCTTGTCTGACCACCCTAACCACAATAAAATTATAATTATTTTTTATAATATTTTAGATATAATTAGAGGACTCATTTCTTGATTTGATGCATATTTTTTTGTAATTTGTTTCCAAGTAAATAATTAATTATGAATTTTTTATTACAATTTTTTAAAAATATAAAAAATCGTATGTCTGACCACCTTAACTTGGTCAAAACTTCATGAATTTTTTTTTATTTTTTTTATTCCTATAGTATGTGAAGCATAAAATGTGATGTATGTTTCACATTAAAAAAATTTGATACCGTTTGAAAGCTATAGATGTTTTTCAATCAACCTATCAATTAGGACTTTAGTTGTAATTCAAATAGAAAATGAATAATAATAATTTATTAAATTCAAAGTAAAGCATAATTTATATTTGTGGAAAGCTGAGAATCTCCTTTAAAAACCCATTTCTTTTCATCAATTTTGGGTAAAAAAATGGTTTTCAGCCACATGGTCCATCATATCACTTACATATCGCCACTTTTTGGCCCATCATGATCCTGCACATACCCAGGGCCAACATATAATTGAGCTCATATCCCACTAGAGTATGAATGATGTAATAGATTGTATAATCTTTTCCTTCAGAGTCATGTTGTGCTAAAAGTGCCCCTAGTGTTGTGGTGGTTGTTGATATATATAGAAGTAAGGGCTTGTAATCTGTAGGGGGTACTAATATTAGTCATGTCATTAGATATTCTTTGATTTTATTAAAATATTGTTGACACTTTTCATCACATCTGAATGGAATATTATTTTGTAATAGATGCTAAAATGGTTGACATTTATTTTCCAGTTGTGCTATAAAATGATAGATAGATTGAATTTTTCCTTGTAATGATCACAACTAACTGATATTATTAAGTGGAGGAATTTTGAGTACAACCTTTACTTTTGTAGGGTTAGCTTCAATTCCTTTATATGAGACAATGTATCCAAGGAGTTTCCCATAGGTTACCTTGAAGCCACATCTCTTTGGATTTAGTTGGACTTTGTATCCTTCTAATCTTGTTAAAATTTTATCCATGATCTCTAGATGTCTAGCTCTGGTGTGGGATTTTACCAACAAATCATCTACATTGTCTTCCAAATAGGTATGCATCATGTCATGAAAGCTAGTGGTCATTGCACATTGGTAGGTATCACTAGAATTCTTCAACTTTAAGGGCATGACATTCTAACAAAAGGTTCCCCAAGGACAAGTGAATGTTGTCCTAACTTGATATTTAGGAGCAATTTTAATCTGATTGTAGCCTGAGAAACCATCCATGAGGGATACATTTTTTTGTCATGTTGTCGAATCTACTATCATTTTAATAATTGGAAGTGGGAAATCATCCTTAAGACGAGCTTTGTTTAGTTCTCTAAAATATGTGCAAACTCAGACACCCCCATAAGGTTTTGAAACTAGTACTAAATTGGAAATCTAGTCAGCATACTCAACAGGCCTTATAAATCCCACATTTACCAAATTTTGTAATTCATCTTTTACCAATATAGAAACATGCAGGTGCATTTTCTCGCATTTTTCTCAACTTTTCCTTAACAAGTTTTGTCCCTAGTGGAAAAGACAAGTGATGCATTACTATATTTGGATCCAACTCTACATAGGACCACAAAAAGCTGACATGACTTTCCTTATAAAAATGTATATGATTTATTCTTTCTTAGGTGTTAATGATTCTGCTAGATGGATTATCCTTAGTTTTTCTTTTATGCCTAGATTTGTTGGTACTGTCCTCTCCACCAACACAAATGATTTTTCATGATAGAGTGCTAGGGGAGATGTGTCAAGCCTTCCATACTCAGGTGCCTTAGAGAGGTTTTCACCCTTGGATATGTATTTTATTTTTACTTTTTTAAGGTCTAATAATGTTGCACAGTGGTTTTCACTAGAAGACCTATTTAGAAAAGACAAGTGATGCATTACTATATTTGGATCCAACTTTGGAATGGCTACATAGGACCACAAAAAGCTGACATGACTTTCCTTATAAAAATGTATATGATTTATTCTTTCTTAGGTGTTAATGATTCTGCTAGATGGATTATCCTTAGTTTTTCTTTTATGCCTAGATTTGTTGGTACTGTCCTCTCCACCAACACAAATGATTTTTCATGATAGAGTGCTAGGGGAGATGTGTCAAGCCTTCCATACTCAGGTGCCTTAGAGAGGTTTTCACCCTTGGATATGTATTTTATTTTTACTTTTTTAAGGTCTAATAATGTTGCACAGTGGTTTTCACTAGAAGACCTATTTATATTATTAATAATTTTGTAACTCAAATTCTTGGCACCCTCCCCAAAGTAAGCTGCACTGTTGAGTTGTATGGAGAAACCTACTTTATGATCCTCAAGATGTGTATCTTCTCATGCTCTTAGAAATTTTATGAAGGCCTAATCATTTTGAAATACATCCAGTTGTGGTGGTCACTTCTAATCTAGATCAATGAGTTTAGGGTGAGCCAGGGGTAAAGGGTCATGATTTTATTCAAGATTTTAAATAGATTCAAGGGTACAAATGCTACAATCATTTTCAGGGGTAGGGACACTATCATAATCATAAATGTCAATGAAGTCATCAATGGCACTTTCGTCATTTTTTTATGTAGCATTAGAGGACTCTACTTCCTTACTTGAAGTACATTTGGTACTCAAGGTCTTATCTTTATGTGTGTCATATCTTAAACTAGGGTCTTTTCACATACAAGTAGGTTGTATTGGTTCCAAGATACCCTATTTTTGTAAGCTGAGAGGGATTTTACCATCATATCCTATTTGTTTCATAAGATAAAATCCTTTACCATATTGTTCAACAAGTATCTTTATTTTAGTTTATTCTTTTTATGTATCTTCATCTTTGTATAGCCATTTCAGGAGATCGACTTCTTCTTTTTCATTATAAAGGCTTCCTCATTTTTTGATAGTTGATTTACAAATCATTATAGTATCTCCATCTGATGTGGTCTTAGTCATATGTTTTTTTCCATAGGTTTGGGGAGATAAAGGTAGCTTTGAAGTGTCAAATTTCAAGTGTTGGATTACTAGATGTAGTAAGAAGAAGGTGTCTGCAATCATTAAAATAAGCTGTGAAGGTGTTAGAGCTATTATTGTGGAGTCTTTGTTGCATTGAGATCATGTTCTCTGTGTAACCTTTCTTCTCTATCTTCTTTTTGTATTCCAATAGTGATCCTTTCTCGATAGTGTGTCCCATTCTTGTAGTGATCCTTTGTACCAATTTTTCTATTACTTATATCATGAGCTTATCCTCACCACAGGTTTTCCCTTATTAGGTTTTCCACAGAAATATAGTGCTATTTTATGCATGGTGTTAAAGTTATTTAAATTTCTATTATTTTATTTTCATGATAATTAATGATAATAAATTAAGGTTTTAATGAATGTTTATGGATCTGAATGTTAATGAGGGTCTTGATTTTTTGATAAGATACAATTGATTCAACCCCCCCTCTCAGTTGTCTTATTCATTGAACTTGGAATTAGATCTTGGGTCATGGGTTCAAACCCATCGCTTGCGTTGGGCGGATTATTGCAAGGTGTGTGCTCTTGACCTGCTTGTGTTGTGTAGAACAATTCTTAGGTTCATGACATGGCTTAACTACCTCTCGTGGATTCATTAACTCTGGTGATTGTATCAGAAATTAATAGGTCAATATTTTAGTGCAACGAAAAATGTCTGTGCAACAAAAACTAGGCCCTTAAGTGGCAATAAAAATTAAAATAAATAGAGTTAGAAAACTTGACATAAAAATTCGAATAGGATAGTAACATAATTTGAACAATATTTTAGAATTTGTAGAAATTGAATGTAGTTTCTCAAATACTAGTCCATTTTTGGAAAAAAGTAAATTCGTTGGTGAAAATTGGAAATTTCAATGTAGTGGTACTAAATTTTGATCCTAAAAATTAAAAAAAGGTGTATGTTTGGCCAACCTAAGTACAGGAAAACAATTTTCCCTTTTTTGAAAATTTCAATATTAGTAGAGGACACATGCTTAGATGTGCCACATTTGTTTTTGTAATTTTTTGCTTGTAAATAATTAGTTATGTATTTTTTATTAGATCTATTTAAACAAATTAAATCTTTTTTTTTTTACGACCATAACTTTGTCAAAAAACTATGAAATTTAATATTTTTATTTTTATCCTATAGTATGGGAAGCAAATAATGTGTTGTATTTTTTGGATTCAAAAAATGTGTAATCATTTGAGAATTATAGATATTTTCAATCAAATATCATTAGGACTTTAGTGATAATGCATGTATAAAATCAATAATAATTATCTATTAAGTTCAAAATAAGGCATATCTTGTTTTTGTGGAAAGGTGATA
This sequence comes from Sequoiadendron giganteum, assembly GCA_007115665.2. Classification (NCBI taxonomy): domain Eukaryota; kingdom Viridiplantae; phylum Streptophyta; class Pinopsida; order Cupressales; family Cupressaceae; genus Sequoiadendron; species Sequoiadendron giganteum. Next base: position 111,093,343 of record CM021101.1, read on the forward strand.
ATTTTCTCAATAAACTCTTTTCATTTCATCAAATTTGGATAAAAAATTCGTCAACAATTTTTTGTCATATTGCCACTTTTTGGACCACAGCCATGATCCTACACTCACCCTACCCCTATCCATGTCATACCTAATACTCTTTCATATAATACTATCTTAGGTAGACATGGATCCATGATATTGAAGAAGTTACTTCAACTGCTAGATGGTGAAAATTGATCCTAAGTCCAAAAGTTGTTTGAAATCTGAAATAAGGAATAAAATACCCTTAAACACATTGATTCCATCTTCAAATGTATAACTCATAAAGGTTGAAGATAATGATGATTGTATTTCACCAATAAAAAATTTCAGATGACGATTTAGGTTCACTATATTTTACACCAAATTTTATAGGAGAATATTAAATCTCACCCTTGAAGTCTGAAGAAGAAAAATAAACTACTATGGAATCTGTAGAATCTTCCATAGATTCTCCTCGAACATCTAACTTTACAACTTCTAACAACAAAGAGAACACCAATTATACATCCACATGTGATGCAACTAACTGTGAAAAACCACCTTCCTCAAAAGAATTGGAATAAATTTATGGAAGAGGATATAAAGGATATGGTATAAAAGAATAAGGCATCTGTGTCCCTATAGAGTTAAACATGCAAGAGACAATAGGTGGTCCTGGGTATCATCCTTTTAAGAATACAAAAACCTCATGAATAAATTCAATTAATGTCAATTCCATAGTACAAGAACCTCCTATGGTGTCACTCTTTCACCATTAGCCTTCATTTTGATGGTTATAAGTGTGGAACTAGCTCTGTTGTTGGGGTAATATTACTACCTTCTTCAACTAAGCCAATTCCCTTATGTTATCATCTAAATTTCCTTTGCAAAAATAACATCATGGAATATGAGGATCTTATTATTGGTTTACATTGAGAATTGTCTCTTAATATTCAACATCTTCTTATATTTGGAGACTATTAATTAATAGAAAAAAAATTAAAGGATCATTTCAAGTGAAACAAGATAAGCTATCCCAATATAGTGATTTGGCATTGATAATATTAGATTATTTTACCTTGTATACTATCGATAATGTTCAATGAAAGGATCATCAACATTCAGATGAAATCGAAAGTACTACTTCCCTTATATCTCTCAATTATTCCTCCTCAGATTCTACTTTTACTGTTAATAATATTACATCACCATTGATATCTGAGAACATAAAAGAGGAATTGATATGTGATGTAGATAAATTAGGTGAATGATACTGACCCATATTTCAATATTTGCATGATGTCATTTTCCCTAAACCAATTACAAAGAATACTCAAGCTCCTATTGAAAAACATGCAGCATGATATATAATGGTCTCCTCCTTCATTTCCTTAACAAATCAAGGATCTTTGTGTCTCTCAAGGAAGCCGATTTAGGTAATTTTGGGGGATATTTTGGTGTTCTATCATTGGTTCAAAAACTAATTTGTATTGGATACATTATTGGAAAAACATGGAACAAGAATATTTTTCCTTTGTCAAAAAGTATCCTAAGTTCCAACAACATAACAATTTGATCCATTATCCTACTCACAAACTTTGTTCCCAAGTTGGTATTTGGCCATTTTTTGTGGGCTTTGGAATTCATTAGTAAGATCTTTCCTCCATCATCTCTAAGACATACCTTCATTATCATAGATACATATTAATTCATGAAGTGGGGCAAGGCATTTCCTCCTCATTCCATGATGGTTGAAGTTATTTTTTGTTTTGTCTTGGAGAACATAATAACATGATTTTATCCTCCATCAGCCTTAATTATGGATAATGGTACACCATTCAGAAATAAGGAAGTAAATAAGTTTATAGAAAATTCTCATATATAACATTGCTTTTCTACATCATATTATCCTCAATTGAATGGACAAGAAAAAGAAACTAACAAAACAATTAAATAAATTTTGCACTAAACTATTAACAAACATAGTAAATATTGACATACTTAATTTTACTATGCATTATGGGCTTATCACACAAGTGTTCATACGGATACAGGTAACAATTCATACAACCTTGTGTATGGTGCCAATATTGTTAAGCCTTTGGAGTTGGAAATTATTTCATTACAAATTTCTCTCAATGGCATCATAGGTTATAACTCCTAGAGATAACAATGACTTCAACAACTTGATTTTCTTGAAAAACAATGTATAAACTCTCTTGAACATTTTCAAGCCTATTATAAAGGTGTGAATCATATCCTAACTGTTGGTGTTATCTACCATTCATTTAAGAAAGGAAAATTTCTGCTATATGAAAATAAACATAATGTAAATGTAACACTAGGATAAAAGGAAAATTTTAGTCCAAATTGGTTAGGATCTATATCCATGATGAATATTATGGATTAAGAGAATACAAGATTTCTACGAAAGATGGTAAATCACTAAAAGAGCCTATAAATGCTATGTATTTACATAGATTTTATTCTTAGCATCACCCTTGAATAGTATGTTGTATTTTAAAGCTTGTTGATTAGATTAGATAGATATAATTTTCTATTTTTTCTTCCATTGCTTAATTCATGACAAAAATTTGTGTGTCTTGAATTTTATTTGAGTAATATTCATAGTTGGGCATGTGCAGAATCATCATGGAAAAAATGGGCCCTTAAGTGGCAATAAAATTCAGAAAATTAGAGTTAGGCAACTTGATGTAAAAATTTGAATAAGTTATCTATATTATTTAAAAAATATGTAATAATAGAATCTATAGAAAATTGAATGTAGTCTCTAAATTACTAGGCTTTTTTTATTTTTAAAATCTATTTCGTGAAATTTTGAAATTTCAATGCAATAGTAGTTAAATTTCAGGGAAAAAATAAGAAGTAGGTGTCTGTCTAACCACCCTAACTATAATAAAATGATAATATTTTTTTAAAATATTTTAGATATAAGTAGAGGACTCATGTCCCAATGTGATGCATATTTTTTTGTAATTTGTTTCCAAGTAAATAATTAATTATGAATTTTTTATTATAAATTTTAAAAAATATATAAACTCGTATGTCTGACCACCTTAACTTGGTCAAAAATTTATGAAATTCAATTATTTTTTAATCCTATAGTATGTGAAGTATAGAATGTGACACATGTTTCAGATTCAAAAAATGTGATGTCATTTGAAAGCTATTGATGTTTTTGAATCAGCTTATCAATTAGGACTTTAGGCGTAATTCAAATAAAAATTGAATAATAATTATTTATTAAATTCAAAGTAAAGAATAATTTATATTGGTGGAAAGCTGAGAATATCCTTTAAAAACCCTTTTCGTTTCATCAATTTTGCATTAAAAAAAAATTCATCAACCACATGGGCCATCATATCACTTATAGATCGCCACTTTTTGGCCCATCATGATCCTGCACATACCCGGTTCTATTATTATTTATTATGCATACTAGTCTATAAATAATGTAGTATGTTAAATTAGATGATTATAAGAATGTTATTTTACCTAAATTATATCATAGTTGCATATAGCTTAACATGTGTATATTTAGTAAAAAAGGGTAGAATTTAATTATACAATTACATTTAGTTGTTTAGTTAGATCACGTCATTCATTTACATATATCAATCATTGTTGTAATCATTAAAAAATATTACTAAGATTATTTAATAGATCACAATTATATTTATTTTGACATATATGAAAATTTAATACATGACCAAACAAAGATCACATATAGCACTTTGTGTCACCAAAAAGTGTAGTCTTCGACACTTTTTTGGCCTTTTCCCTTGGATTTTGGCCCTTTTTTACCTTGATTTAGCCTTGTAAGCTTGCAATTCAAGAATAGCATAACAATATTTTTCTAAGGTGTTGTGAAGTGTTGTAATTTATTTCCTCAATTTTCTAAGACCCTTTCAACATAATTCACCTAAACAACACCCTTTTACCCCTTTCCAAGCCTTGTGCCAAGGTGTTGTAAAGTATTGAAAGAAATTTTCACACTTTCCTAGGCTTATCATCCATTAATTAACCATTTTCTTATGCCAATTTGTCCCCTTAATTTGCTTTTGAGCCTGACTTAAGTGTGTTTCAGGAGGCAGAGCTGATTAACTTCATTAAACATCATTTTATTCCTGACCACCACTTGAAATTGACCAAGTGGACTAGGTCACCACCTTGGGTGACCTAGTCCCTTTCGGCATAAATTTCAAAATTAAAATAAAATCTAATAGGTATCTTGCCTCCTAAACCCTAGTGTCAGCCTATCATGTTGCATTTCGGGAAAATTAGGGTTTTGCATGTACAAATAAGGGTTTTCATCTTAATTTCTCCCTCTCCAAAGCTCATTTTTACATCTCTTCACAAGTACTCTTGCACTCAAGACTTCACAAGAAACCTCCATTGGAGTTTTTCTTGCATGTTGTAGACCTCAACAACAAAGGATTCGGTGAGCATTTAATTTTTTTATCATTCAAACATCTCTCCTTTGATTTTTTCTCATTTGGGTTTGAGTTACCATCAAAGGGGTTTGACTTAAGAAAAACCCTTATTCCCTAACCCCAACATTCTCTTGGTCTTTGCATGTGTAACTTGCAGATTTGTATTTAGATTTGGTGAAGTACAAAGTGTTGGAGAGTGTACAAACATTCCTTCCAAGTCACATCAAGGTATCAAGCACTAGAAGGAGCAAAAGGACAAGCTACATGTCATTTTTGGGAGTTTTAGACACAGACTGCTACAGAAAAAGGAAGAATTAATTAGGACCCATAGAATCAAAACCTGAATCCTCAGAAATCATCAAGTGGACTAGGTCACCACTATTGGCGACCTTGTTTCTGTGCTAAGCCTGAAAAAGGCTTTTTGCATTTTTGGGTACCCTTTTTCCTAAAACCTAGTCCGACATATTTTCCTGTTAGGAGGACTAAGTCTCCCAACTTGGCGTAAGTGTCCCTTTACTGATTTCAAACAATTTCTAGAATTTTTTGGGGCCATTCATCTGCAATATCTCATTTCCAAGTGCACAAGCTCTCGACTCTCCTATTTACTTTCTATTTTGCATACAGTTAGGTCATTTTAGGTTAGTTTGCATTAGTTTATATTTGCTTTATTCACATTTCATACATTAGATTACTATCATTTCATTTTCAGTTTTCAGCCACACAACACATACACATATCACAACCTAATCAATCGTCCCTCCCTTTGAATGCAACCACAAAAATACACATATCACCAAGCCGAAAGAGAGTTATTCTTATACACCAAAGTGCTTCTAGGGTGAAAAACTCTAGGAGCCTAGTAAAGGGAATCATCTTTCCCTTCTTTGCATATATTGTTGGTGGTTCATTTTAGTGAACCCAACCATAGAACACTTGCTAACTTTCTGATTTTTCATTTCATCTTAGGAGATAACTTGCATTGCATTGAAAATTTTGCACTGTTTGCATCATAGGGTTTGTAGAAAAAGTGCATTACATGTTCAATAAGAAAATACAAAAATATTGGCATTTCTAGTCTATGTTTGTATCAGAAAATCAGGAAAAGCATAAAAAGAAGTTAAAAACTCATAAATTAGTCAAAAATAGTACTATTGAGACTAAGTCGCAACACTGGGCGACCTAGTCCTCTTGCAAATTTTGCCTCATAGTTTCTATCATTTTCAACACTTTGTCTGCATTTCTTCTTTATGTATTTGTCCTTTTGTTTTCATTTCTATATTTTCTCTTTTAGTCCATTTCTTGTTGTTACTTAGCTCCCATCATGGCCATGTCTTTCAAAAAGTTGTGGACATCCCTCAAATACTTAATGGACATGTCAAGCTACACATTTTCCATTCTTCCTAATGATATTGAACCATCTCTTACTCAACCAACTCCCAATGATTGTCTTCCTACCAAAGTAGACATCATTAGAGATTATGATGCTAGCATGTATCAATTCCTTAATGACTTCCTTGACAACCTTGAAGCAAATGATTCTTTTTACCCCTCTATGAATCATCCAATAATGCCTAACATATCATCCCATGAAATTTTTTGTTACCTTCACCCAAAAAAAAACATGGGTCTAAGTAACCTACTCAAGGTGAGCCTAGTTCCTCTCATCCTGCCCCTCCTCAACCCTTTTACCATAACCCAATCACCCACCCTCCCATTAATCTTCAAAAAATTTATGGAAAAGGGTTTACCATCCTAAGAAAACAAGGTGGTGATCTCACAAACGAACATGAAATTCACAAATTTTATGAATAGTTGTCACCTGATGAACATCCAATAGGAATTGGTTATCAAGCTCCACCTCGTGATAGGGTTCCTCCTAGAGGCTCTCTTCGGCTCTCTGACGATGGTACAGTGATATTTGATTCCCCTCCCGACTTGGATGGTATACTTACTAAGGAGAGTTCACCATCCCCTCATAACACCAATGCTAAACCTCTGCTCATCTCAGGACCTCCTGCTCCCATACCCTCCTTTGAAGTTGGTGAATCTAGCCAACACAAGAGGGCATATAAATTACAAAAACTTAAGTTTTGCCTCAATCCACCACCTGAATGTGAGATAAAATTATACATCCTCCTAAAAAAAGGGCTAGTCACTTTAGCTCATTCTAATTGGTTGGTCATTTGTCCTAAAGATTCTAATGTACCTCATTATGCTTATCATCATGTTCTTGGCCACAAAAGCGATGAATGTCGCCATGTATGAGAGATACTAATTAAGTATCACTTTGTTGCTACCGAGTGCTACCCTATTGATCCCTAACCTACTCTCATACACCCTTCTCATGTAATAGTTGTGGAACATGTCCTTCTTACTCTTACATGCCCCTTCCAATCACCTATCTCAGCTCACCCAAGTCCTGCACTCGGTGGGGGAAATAGGTTGCTAGCCTTGTCCTAGTGATGCATTTGTTCTTGTCCCTTAGCTTCCCTATTCACCTCCCGCTTCTACCCACTGAGATTGGGAGGCAGATGACTTGTTTCAAGGTTGACTTACACTTTCCTTGCTAGTACTATGTTTGTCTATTTGTAATGTGCTCCTTGTACTATTATGTTTGATTTTGTCATTTCTCTTTGTGACATTCTTCTATATGTCTCTCCCTTCTTCTATATGTCATGCATTCCTTTTCACTTTTCGCTTTGTTCCTTTTTACTTTCATTTGGGGATGATGCAAGGAATTGATACCACAATGTTTACTTAATGTTGACCCAAATGGATTCATTTTCCTTTTTAATTTTCTCCTTTTTCCTTTCGTTTGGGGATGATGCAAGGAATCAAGACCATAATCTCTCCTACGTGTTGACCCAAATGAACCTCTTATTTCCTTTTGCCTTTGATTTGGGGATGATGCAAGGCATTGAGACCACAATTTATCCTTCATGTTAACCCAAATGAACCTCTTATTTCATTTCGCCTTTCATTTGAGGATGATGTAAGGCATTGAGACCACAATGTCTCCTTCATGTTGAATAAAAAACAAGGTACCTTTTCATTAATAGTTTTCTTTTGTTCTTTTTGTCCTTTTGGGGACAATGCAAAGCATCACAACATCCTATGTCTCTTCCATGTTGACCCAAACTAGCTCGTCTTTTTCATTTTTTTCTCTCATTGTGTCCTTCTTCCAGTTCTATGTATTTTGGGGAATGGTGATAGTTTTGTGCTCTCTAAACAAAAAATGCGGCCACGAACATATTGACTCCAAATCGTGTTTTCTATTTTTCATTTTGGAGGAAAACCCCTTTCTCTTTCTTTTCTCTTCTTATTTTGCATGATGTAGCCTTTCTTAGACACCTATTACTAGACATAGATAGGGATTTTCAAGCAGGCTCTCATGTCCTTTTCTTTTCTTTTTGAATTTTTCCTTTCTCTAATTTAAGGAAATTGCTCACAAAATAGTGTGTAGCAATACCTTTAAAGTGGGGGCATACATTGGAACTATTTTATTTTTCATTTGCATTAGTTTAATCCTTGATTCCTAGTGAAGCTTTGTCACTTCACATGATTTTTTTTCCCACTTTGTGGATGACATTCAGTATAGTGTCCTTCATAAGTGTGACTTATCTTAGCATATTGCATTCCTCTTAGTGGCCTGATGCGACACACTACATCCCATAAGTTGTGAATCTTCTATCCTTTGATAGATCCTATCTTAGAGACATTAGAATTTTTTTTCCCAAAGTTGAAGACCTCATATGAACTAAAACAAGACTCCTTGGAACACTCTTTTAACATTTTTACTTTTTATATTTTTCAATTTGCATTTTTTTGAAATTTTTCATTTGTGCATACATGGACACCTTGCATAACAAAACTTGCATGCCTATGGTGGCATCTTGAACTTGTTCATGAGTTCTAAGCATCCAATTCTTTCCTTGTCTCATGAACCGCACCCTTGTCTTTGTGGCACCTTATCAAAGTTATCAGGAGGTATAACTTTGGTATGGTTGATTGGGAATCCTCACTAGCAGCACAAATTTCCCTATAGCCACCTTTTTGTATGTGAGTGCATACCACCCGTGTGTATGTATATCACCACCTTTTGGCATTCTTACCTGGTAGACAACCAAAAGTCTCATCAACCCAGAGTGAGTACATCCTTTTCTTTCAGACAAACATCCTATATTTGATCCACAACTAGATGGAAAAATGGTCGAAGCTTGATCTAACTTTCCTCCACCCTTTCACATCACTCCTTGTGTGATATTTTGTACTTATGATTGGTTTTCCATGGGATCTTGATCCCGAGGGCTTGATCACCTCTCTTGATCATAGTCATCTCACCTTACTAGCATGATTACATTAGATCCCGATCGACATGCATGATTTGGCTACTTTAGTGTGAGTTTGAAAATTTCATCCTCTCACTAAAGCGGGGGCTAATTGTGTCACCAAAAAGTGTAGTTTTCGACACTTTTTCACTCATTTTGGCCTTTTTCTCTTGGATTTTTGGCCTTTTTTTTACCTTGATTTAGCATTGTAAGCTTGCAATTCAACAATTTAGCATAACAATATTTTACTAAGGTGTTGTGAAGTGTTCTAACACATTTCCTCACTTTTCTAAGAACCTTTCAACATAATTCACCTAAACAACACCCTTTTACCCCTTTCCAAGCCTTGTGCCAAGGTGTTGTAAAGTGTTGAAAGGAATTTTCACACTTTCCTAGGCTTCTCATCCATTAATTAACCCTTTTCTTATGCTAATGTGTCCCCTTAATGTACTTTTAAGTCTGACTTAAGTCTGTTTCAGGAGGCAAAGCTGATAACCTTCATTAAACATCATTTTATTCTTGACCACCACTTGAAATTTCCCTAGTGGACTAGGCCGCCACCTCAGGCGACCTAGTCCCTTTTGGCATAATTTAAAAATTAAAATAAAATATAACAAGAATCTTGCCTCCTAAACCCTAGTGTCAAACTATCATGTGGAATTTTAGTAAAATTAGGGTTTTGCATGTACAAATAAGAGTTTTCACCTTCATTTCTCCCTCTGTAAAGCTCTTTTTTACATCTCTTCACAAGTACTCTTGCACTCAATACTTCACAAGCAAGCTCCATTGGAGTTTTTATTGCATGTTGCAGACCTCAACAACAAAGGATTTGGTGAGAATTTACATTGTTTATCATTCAAACATCTCTCCTTTGATTTTTTTCTCATTTGGGTTTGAGTTACCATCAAAGGGGTTTGACTTAGGCAAACCCCTATTGCTTAACCCCAACATTCTCTTGGTCTTTGCATGTGTTTGTAGGTTTGTATTCAGATTTTGTGAAGTAGAAAGTGTTGGACAGTGTACAAACATTCCTTCCAAGTCACATCAAGGCATCAAACCATAGAAGGAGCAAAAGGACAAGCTACAAGTCATTTTTGAGAGTTTCAGACATAGACTGTTGTAGAAAAAGGAAGCATCAACCGAGACCCACATAATTAGAACCTAAATCCTCAAAAAGTATCAAGAGGACTAGGTCACCACTATAGGTGATCTTGTCCCTTTGCTAAGCCTGAAAAAGGGTTTTTGCATTTTTTGGTACCCTTTTTCTAGAAACCTAGTCTGATAGATTTTCCCGACATGAGGACTAGGTTGCCCAACTTGGCGTAAGTGTCCCTTTGCCGATTTTAGACAATTTCCAGAATATTCAGAGGTCATTCATCTACAACATCTCATTTCTAGGTGCGCAAGTTCTCAACTCTCCCATTTATTTTCTATTTTGCATACATTTAGCTCATTTTAGGTTAGTTTTCATTAGTTTATATTTTCTTTATTCACATTTCATACATTAGATTACTATCATTTCATTTTCAATTTTCATCCACACAACACACATATATCACAACCTAATCAATCAACCCTCCCTTTGAATGCAACTACAAAAATACACATATCACCAAGGTGAAATAGAGTTATTCTACACACCAAAGTGCTTCTAGGGTGAAAAACCCTAGGAGCCTAGTAAAGGGAATCCTCTTCCCCTTCTTTGCACATATTTTTGGTGGTTCTCACTCAAAACAATTAAGTAGAGAAAAATAAGTAAAAAATGGTCATATATATGATATTATTTGTATACATCATCATATCACCATGCTAATAAAGTGTGGTGTTTCATATAAAAGAGACATCCTTAATTTGTAGGCCTATAGATACAAAACTTCTCAAGAATTGGTTGTGGTGGTCAATGTGAGATTGTATAGGGTGAGTAGCTCCTAGATACACTCCATGTTAGTACAACCCTTAGCTTTCCTCTAAGCTCAAAATTAGCCTCAACCACTATTGTGTGCTATTTCTACAACCAATTTCTCTTCCCATAACCTAATCATCTCCTCTTGTAGGAAGTCTTACATACCACTCTCAAATAGAGCATGAACCCTCTCATCTCTCAACTCATTGTAGGAACTCAAATCTTCATATGTAGTTATCTAGCATGCTATAGGCTCAAATATCTCTACATGGTACCCTACACCTGGTGGTTTCCTATGCTCAAGTTGCATGGGTTGATATAACTACACATCTTGAACGATATCTAATATCACTTGACCTACAAAGTCAAGACAATCTTGGATGAGAACTAAAAATAAATTGAAAAAATATAAATTAGATGCAAGTATGATATAGAAAATATATCTAAATGTAGCATCTAATAGAGTATAAAGTAAAGGATAAATCATAACATATCATATAACCTAGATTAGTGTCTTGCTAGTGAGAAACTCTACATTTGAATGTTGTGGCTATATCCAAACTCCCTCAGGAGGATGGGGGCATCATAGGTATTGCTCTTCTACTCTCCCCATTCTCATGAATAGGTAAAATATTTGATGTAGATGGATATGATCATGATACATAAGGAATATATTTGGATCTCTCCTCGGTGGCATCTTTGGAATCCTCATACTCCTTTCAACCTACCATTACCATTGTGCCTAGTTGTTGATTCTTATCCTTCTCCTCATTCTATCCTCCTACATCTCCATCATTGTGATCCTCCTCCTCAAGATCCCTTTTATTGGCCTATGATCATGACTAGGATGGTCTCTAGGAAACACAAGGTCTAGATGTGTGGTGGACCACAATATGATGTATGAAGTTGTGGATCAAACATCATATACATCAGACAATATTTTTATCACACTCTTGATCATCTAAGTCACTCAATGGGACATATAGAATTGTAGGATGATCTATTTCATATCATCTGATGCCACTATGAGTCGATCAAAGATAAGTACCACCTAACTGTGATCAAACTATCTAATCACTTGATCATAATAAAATGTAATAGCAATATACTCATAATGACCAACAAAAAAGTGATCTTTTTGTATCTTAGATAGTTGTTGTCGTGATCTTACCCAAGGCTATAGGGTCATGTAAGGTCTCCAAAGGATGTGTGTGGCATCAAACTAATGAAAAGTGATGTGCTAATAAAATAGATATCCATAATAACAAGGCCTCCTAGGTGATCCAACAAAAGTGGGTTACACATTATTTCCAAACTTGACATTGAACTAAACTTTTTTAACTAAATCTTCGCTTTCAAACACCTATATCTACTAAGCCATGAGGAATTTGAAGTTGATGCAAACTACTGATTTGTGAAACTTTGTCTGTCTATTCTAAATATATTAATTTTTTAAAACATGGAATCAAATTGCATTTTATTTTCCATCTCCTTTAATAACTATTTTTTAATAGTAAACAACATTTTTAAAGAGTGATGTTAACTGTATAACACATAATTTTTTTTCTATGAAGGATAAAATTGTAACTTTTTTAAATTTAGACTTGTAACTATGATATCTAACTCATTCATATTGTTTCATAGAGTTTTATTGAATGCATTTTTTTTAATTAGGTTTTGAAGTCAAACCAGCTACAACTTAGACATAGGTTTATTATATAACACAAATTTTTTTTGTATGTATCAAAATTCTTTTTTTTTTGGATCAATGACATCAATACCAAGAGCATAGATATTTTTTAGGTTTTTTTTTGGTAATCTAGTATATTTCCACATGTTCAGAAAGGAGAGCTTCATTTTTGGAGAAAAACCTACATTCACAAGAAATAAAAAATAAATATAATAATCAAATTAATTATATTTAAAATTATACTTTTTTGGAAACTTATAATAAGGAATACATACTTACAAAACATTTTTTTTCAATTAATTCATTTGATCCCCCAAAAGGTAAATCAAAAGTGGTTTTTTATCTCGATAGGTGTAGAGGAGAATCCATTATAGGTTTGATTTACAAATAGTGAGGTTCGATCCAAGGGGCTTTGATCAAGCCCTCTTCAAGTAAAATTATTTAAGTGGAATCTTTCAAAGCTTAAATTATTATATTTTTAAAATATATGTGATTTCAGCAAAAATTAGGATGTCCCAAAAAGTGTAACCCATTATTGTCACAAAACCCTCCTAACAAGATACTAAAAGACTTGAGGATATGCCCATAGAGCCTCCATAGGATATCTTGTAGGCTATGTGAAAGAGATGCACCTAAATTCCCACACCTAAAGAAGGGTCAATTTTATTAGGCTCTATGTCTTACAGTGTATATATCACTCTAGATCATGATATAAGTGGGTCATCATGCTTCTTCCCTTGAAAAAAATGGTCTCTTCCTCCATCACTCATATCATATGTACAAGGACCCCATGCAAGAGTGTTCCTTGTCCATCTCGTGATACAACCAAGATTACAATAGCAATCATGATCCATTGAATAAGAGGATCATTGGCTCCTACATGTAGACATCACCATATTTAGATCAGTCTATTTCCATCTCAAGGAAAATCATCATTATTGTAATAATTATAATCATCATTTATCTTCATTATGCTTTATCCCTCATCTTTCCTCATGATCCTACACCAAACAGGTAGTCATAGAATGTAGTATACATCCTCTAGGGTGATCCTTATTTGTCCCATTCATAAATGAAAGGTAGAAGTGTTGGTATCCTAATGCTCCATCAATTCCATAGGTATATCATCATGGTATCTCATCCCAAGCATAACGTATACAAAATCTAAAGTAGAATCATATATATGTTATTGCTCTATGATGGTGAGCTATATGACTTGATCATGGAGAAGCATGAAGTAGTGGCCTCCAAATGATCTTACATGCATGGAGGACCCTATCGACAAGAAATAAGATTATTTGTTAGTAATGTATTTAAGCATTAGTCAAGATTCAATTAATAAATAGAAAGTTCTAAGATTTTGAACTAGGTTAGGGGTGCCCATGTTGGTCTAGGGTGACCATATCAATCAGGAACATGAAGAAATGTCTATGGATCCCAAGTTGGTCAAAAGAACCCCACTTTTCAAAAATCCTTAAAGAAACATGAAATAAAAATCTTATATGGGGGAAGTGAAAACATAACCCACCTCTCATGTCAGTGAACCCTATGTGATGTGGTCCCTTAGGACCTAAATCCTCAGTTCGTGATATGGTTGTTATTTTTGTATTTTTTCTCATAGTAATAATGGCTATAAATCTCAATTCTCTCAAAACACAAAAGTTAAAACTAATGAAAAAATGCAAAAAAGTAATAACTTATAGGTAAATAAAGCATTAAATTTCTTATACCATATTATATTATAATAAATATAGCTTGATATTACAAACTTTGATTTGTGTGCCGTCTATTACATTGGAATCACAATTTCACTCTCTTTCATGTAACATGCGTTTTAGTATTTTGTGTTATGCTTTCATAACCATAACATAAGAATTTACATCAAAACACTAATTAGTTTCGTGTAGCAATATTTCTACCCTATTTCCACCTCTTTAAAGGGTATGTGTAGGATCATCATGGAAAAAACAAGCCCTTAAGTGGCAATAAAATTCAGAAACTCGGAGTTAGGAAACTTGACTTAAAAATTTGATTAAGTTCTCTATATTATTTTAAAAATATGTAAGAATAGAATATGTAGAAAATTTAATGTAGTTTCTAAAATACTACGTCTATTTAAAAAACAAATCTATTTGGTGAAAATTTGAAATTTCAATGCAGTAGTACTTAAATTTTAGGGAAAAAATAAGAAGTAGGTGTCTGTCTAACCACCCTAACCACAATAAAATGATAATATTTTTTTATAATATTTTTGATATAAGTAGGGGACTCATGTCTCGATTTGATACATATTTTTTTGTAATTTGTTTCCAAGTAAATAATTAATTTTGAGTTTTTTATTACAACTTTAAAAAAAATTAAAAACTCATATGTCTGACCACCTTAACTTGGTCAAAAGTTCATGAAATTCAATTTTTTTTTTTAATCCTATAGTATGTGAAGCATAGAATGTGACACATGTTTTGGATTCAAAAAATGTAATAGCGTTTGAAAGCTATAGATTTTTTTCAATCAGCCTATCAATCAGGACTTTAGTCGTAATTCAATTAGAAAATAAATAATAATTATTTATTAAATTCAAAATAAAAAATAATTTATATTAGGGGAAAGCTGAGAATCTCCTTTAAAAACCCTTCTCGTTTCATCATTTTTTTGTAAAAAAATGTCGTCAGCCACATGGGCCATCATATCACTTAGATATCACCACTTTTTGGTCCATCATGATCCTGCACATACCGTAAATAAAGAAAAATAAGGGAGATATAAATGTACCCTCAAATTTTATTCTCATTATAACTATTAAACTAATGCATTTTTTTTTATGTGTAGGATGTTCTAAATTTCTAATGATTTTGTTTTATAGGATGTAGTTCCTAACATTTTGGTTTTATAGATTACTAAGTAGGGTCTTTGTTCTCTTGTTTAGTGAATGTTCTACATCCTCTATAGTATCCTTTATGGTATCCTTTGATGATATGATTTAATTTCAATAATTTACCTTGCATGTGCATGTAGTGTCATATTATTTCCAAAGTGGGGGCTAAATATAGCATCAAAAATTGTATTCCTTAGGTGAAACTATAATTTCACACTCTATTTTGAAATCACTTTACTAACCTTTCTACTAATAATGTTAGATGTTTCCTAGCTCTATGTTTTCTTATCAATGCAAGAGAATGTGTGAATTCTATCCTTGGAAAATATTTTATCAACTAAATAAAAAAAAATTGACCTTGAAAATTTCTCTCATGTTGGATAAATCTTGATTATAGTAGACCCTAAATATCCAAATCAAACTTTGTTAAGTGTGAAAGAGTTGGTTGGGCACACAAGTGATCCCATAATAGTGGTTTACACTTTTTGGGAGATCCTGATTTTTGTTGAAATCACATATTTTTAGAAAATATAATGATTGAAGCCTTGAAAAGTTCCATGTAAAGGATTACCATTGAAGATGGGTTGATAAAACCACCTTAGATCAAATCCCCTTGGATAGAACCCTGCTATTTTTAAACCATACCTATAATGGAGTCTCCTTTACACCTATCAAAATGCTGATAAAAAAATAGATTTTGATTCACCTTTTGGGGGATCAAATGAATTCATTTTAAATTTAGCTTTTGTAAGTATGCATTCCTTATTATAAGCTTCCCACAAAGTATAATTTTAAATAAATTTAATTTGATTATTATAGTTTATTTTTATTTCTTGTGAATGTAGGTTTTTCATTGAAAATTAAGCTCTCTATTCTCCAAATGTGGAAAAATAGTAGATTATGATTTTTTTTTGAAAAATATCAATGCGCTAGATATTGATGCCCCTGATAAAAATAAATAAAATTGAATTTCAAAACTATAATAGAGGGGGACCAACCACATCAAGGCTCTAGGTCATGGAGATTTGAGAGCCGAGGGCTGCCCTAACTTACCTCACTCTAAAGGGGTGTTTAGATAGGGCTCGAGAATGATGAGTACTATAAAGTACTTATGTCACTCTTCAGGCCTGAAATACAAGTTTAGGCTTGGTGAGATGGCTTTCAGAGTCAATAGTACACCTTAGACAACTATGGGTATGTGTCAGAACATGATAGGCCAAAAAGTGGCGATATGTAAGTGATATGATAGCCCATGTGGTTGATGATTTTTTTACCCAAAATTGATGAAAAGCAAAACATTTTTAAAGCATATTCTCATATTTCAACCAATATAAATTATGCTTTACTTTGAATTTAATAAATAATTATTATTCATTTTATATTTAAATTATGAGTAATGTCTTGATTTATAGGCTAATTGAAAAACATCTATAGCTTTCAAACAATATCACATTTTTTAAATCTAAAAAATGTGTCACATTCTATGCTTCACATCCTATACAATTTTTAGAAAAAAATGATTTTCATGAATTTTTGACAAAGTTAAGGTGGTCAAACATACAAGTTTATATATTTTTTAAAAGTTTTAATAAAAAAATAATAATTCATTTTTTACTTGGAAAAAAATTACAAAAAAATATGCATCACATCGGTACATGAGTCCTCTACTTATATCTAAAATCTTATAAAAAGTATTATCATTTTATTGTGGTTAGGGTGGTCAGACAGACACCTACTTCATATTTTTTTCATGAAATTTAAGTACTATTGCATTGAAATTTCAAATTTTCACCAAATAGATTTTTTTTTTTTTTAAACCTAGTAGTTTAGAAACTAAATTAAATTTTCTACAGATTCTACTCTTACACATTTTTGAAATAATATAGATAACTTACTCAAATTTTTACGTCAAGTTACCTAACTCTAATTTTCTAAATTTTCATCACCACTTAAGGGCCTATTTTTTCCATGATGATCTTGCACATACCCCTCTCTGTCCGACGATGGCAATGCAATTATGGGATGACAACGTGAAACGTTGGCGTGCTGGCATCCATATGGCCAAAAAATAGGAAGTACAATATAAACTACCTAAAAATGAACTAACAGCCTAGCTGGTTATTCTTAAATGAACAAAATAGAATGATAAGATATGAAAAGTCCAAACAAAGATAATAGAGAAAATAAATAAAAGCTAGGGTGATGAGGATGATCTCACAAAAAGACATGTTCGCCAGCTAGCTTCACACATACATTCACCTACACACAAGAAGGAGGAAAATTTTTTGTGGCTATATAGGGGTCCACCTCAGTAAGACCCCCATTTTGGTGTTCCCATCTCCACAAATATGAAAAAAGAAACATAGTAGAAATATGTGATAAAGGAAAGAAGAGAGAGTAAAACCACTTCAATACAATACAATTCTACTCAACCAAATGACAAAGGAGAGGAGTGAAACGTTACCACCTCCACCCAAAATCTCACTAGCCAATGTAGGAAAATATGGACTTGGCAAGGTCGCCACAGCTATAATTTTCATGAAGGGAGGTCTCGCAAGACTCCAAGCCCATGTTGCTATGGTTTTGTTTGCACTTCATATGTGGAGTTGATGGAGTACTGCTACTATAATGGAGTGTTGAAGTGCTGCTTGAGAGTGAAGTGGATGCTGAAAATGCTAAGATATGAATTGAGAATGTGTGTAGATCTTGAAGAGATCAAATGAAGTGAGAATGAATCAATTTGAAGGAAGAATGAGGAGGAATAAGGCATTTTTGCATCAACTAGTCAACGAGAGATGTTCCAATCCATCCCCAATTGAGAGTGTAACACCTTTCCCAACTTTAGATGTAGGAATCCGTCAAGGATGGCAATGTTTCACGTGGAAATTTGTACATGGTGTGCGCATCCTCGACAAATATTCTCTCACTCACAATAGACAGATCCCAACTGGAAGGAAGGAAGCTGGGTGATGTTGAATTTAACCTTCAGATTTTATTCTCTATGGTGAGGATATGTGAAGGGGAATTTGTGTAGGGGTTCCGAATTCGCTCCTATACATTTTTCCCCCACTTTAGTGAGAACAAATATAGATGAGTGCTTCGATAAAATAGATCGAAGAGATAAAATATTAGAAATTTATACCTGAACCAATGAGGAAGTAGACCATAAGCTCAAAATCATAGGAGAGGCAAAGGAATCCATAGGTATCCTTGAAGAGCTTTGAACAAAAGACTCCATAGCTCCACATAACTATGAAGCTACACAAAGTAGACCAGAGGCCCTTAGACAGCCAATGGACAAATCATGTAGGATGAAAGTGTCTCGTAGGCCTACAAAATAGCAAGGAGGTGACCCTCAGGATATATCACATGAAGGAAACCCCATGAAAAAAGTGCCTTATAGAACAAAAGACCTATAAGGAGGTGTCCCCTAAGATCTCTCACATAGAGGAAACAAAATGAAACAAGCACCTTACAGGCCTACAAACCTGCAAGAAGGCAACCCCCAAGATCTCTCACATGGTGGAAGCCCAAAGATGTAAGCACCTTACAATCCCATAGAATTTCAAGGAGGCAACCCCCATGATCTCTCACATGGAGGAAACCTAGCAATGTAAGGGGACTCCGCAGAGTTAAAAAGTGACTTTATAGGTGCACCTACAAAGAGACATTTCTATTCAGAGATAAAAATATGTCAGGAAACAAAAAGAAACCACGCAAACCATCCAAAAATTGGAAAGTTTTCAAAGGGGTCACTCAAGAACCCGACATGAAGAGGGGTCCACTAAGGCGACACACTATTTGAAAGTGCAAAAAAGATTGATAAGTCATCATGGAATCCTTCCAAAAGGTATTCAATTCATCAAGGAATTTGAAAGGAAAAAAATGCTCCCTTATGAAGGGAAGGTCAAATTTGCTCCCACCTCGGAGGGAAGTATTTAATTGATTTCTTTACGAACCCATGATGAAGGAAATATATTCATTAGGGGTCCAAGTTGATAATGTGATTTTCTTGAAGAAATTTACAAAGGTTTTCGAGAAGAGATCTATGGGAAATAAATGAATTTTCTAAATATTGGAGATGTTGTCACATATAAGAGGGAAAACTCAAGCAAAGAAGAGAGGAAGATAATAAAAAGGTGAAAGATAAATAATCATAAATAGAGGAAACATAGGGATTTGGTTTCATGGGGTTAGATCTTCTCATGCATTTATAAATAATAGGTAACCACGGTGTAAGGTGAAATATCATCAATCTACACTAGATCAGGAAGAATGCAAAGAAATCAAAGTAAAAATAAAAAATTGGGTCAACATGGAAGGGAAGCTTAAATTCCCCCAACACTTTGCATGTGTCCCCAATTTTTCAAAAATCAAAGACAAACATGGAAGAATGGCGATACATATAGAAGAAGGTTACAACACAAAAATCACTCCTATATCCAAGCACCAACAAGGGTAACAAGGGTCATCCAAGAAAACATAGCACAATAATGGGGGAACACATTACAACAAACACACATCTACCCTAAATATAAGGAAGAGGCCTCCCCCTAACACTCATCAACCAAGAGGTCGTTTGATTCCCAATATAGATCATTGTAAGGGGAAGGAGGATGATCTTGAAATGGTAGAATGTTAATGGGAAGAGCTTCAGATCCTCCTACAACAAGGGATAAGGAAGAAGGCCCCACAAGGTCTTCTCGACTCGTCTCTTGTGGAGCTATGGTCAACAATTTTGCAAATATTACCGACAAGGCTGAAATTTCATCTAGAGAGTTAAACATGCACTTTAGAGGAGTTCCATGTTGTATCTCAATAGATGTAGAGGGTAGTGCCTAAGATTTACTACTAGGCTCACTCAGTGAGTTGGTGATGTTGATGAACTCAAGACAAGTTGGAGCTAGTTTTGTCACTAGGATGGAACAAGCTAGCATAGAACCACCTTTTGGAGAAGGTGGGCTCCTCTTACACCCTCTATTATTGGAAGGGCCAACCTCCACCTTCAGCTTTGTCGGGGGATGTGAGCATAGATGAGGCAAGAGGCACAGTAGATGAGGGGAAAATTTCAGCGGACACCACAGACGTATTTGGCATATCCACGGGCTTATGGAGTCATGAAATGTCTGGAAGGGACATCAATAAAGGTGGCTCAATTGAAGTAGTGATGAACACCTACACCTTTTTGGGGTAGGGTTCATTTGTACTCACAACATAATTCAGAAGGGTGACTGGACTAGATTGAATGGAAGCAAAGGGGAGGAGAGAAGAGGACACAACGGAAGGCCCTATTACGGGGGTGATCGACTCCTCTTCCTTTCTCTATAAGTCGGTCTTCTCAACCAAAAGATCCTTTCACCATTGCTTGCACTCATGCACAAGGTGGTTTTTGCGACTCTTTGAGCTAGAGTTCGGGAGCTACGAAGGGATGGAAGGATTTGGCTCTAGTGGCTCGATAGTGGGCCTCTTCTAGTTTACTACTTTAGGAGTTGAAGTGGTATAAGGTCATAGAGGACGAGACATAGAGGATTCCTCATGGGGACCTCTTCTTCTACCATATCAATGGGCCTAGGCTCCATGTGTAGAATGGGAAGCTCAACTGTGGGATCCTTCAGCTTTCATCAAGCGAGCACCATATGATTCTCTCATAGACATGGAATAGAATTTGATGACGCCACAACAAGGTGAGATGGAGTGTCAGGTTGAACAATAGATGAGGAAGGAGAGGGACCCTAAGACTTTTCTTCTTCTCTTGTATGGGCCTTGGGGGCATCACTGGTAGATTTTAGTCATGCCTTATATGAAACAACATAAGGTGATGGAGGGTATCTTACCTTAGGCGTTAAGAACCCTTTATTTTACTTTTGATCTCTATTTGTGTTTTGTGTGTTGGGAATGATGAGAGTATTCCCCATCTCTTCTTTTATCCTTCTTTTGTGAAAATTATTTGGCGTTTCTAATGGAATATCTGGCATATACCATGTATACATGCCTCTTCTTTGGAGCAATTTTGGAGGAGTCTAGTGTCCCCTCTTTTTATGACTTCTTTCCTATGTATAGCCTAGATTATTGGCCGTAGTTTGATTCTTTTCCATTTTTGGTTGAAGTGCAACCATATAATTTTTTTGGATAAGAAGTTGCTTGTTGGTCAGCTCTGATTGTGAATTCAGGGGGCTTTGTAGGAAAATTTCACTGCTAAATGTGATCTGTCTATCCCTATTGTTTTTGGTGATTGATATATTATTGATGCCATGGGTCTCTTTATGGGAGAGAGGGAAAATTTAAGGCCTTTTTAGCATGGGTGTGGGAGAGAGAGGGTATCTCGTATTGGTCATTGGTGTCCTCTCGCTATGGGGGAGTTGAAAATTAATTTTTATGGATCATCAAGAGGTAATCTTGGGCATGCTAGAGTAGGTGGTTTTTCAATTGTCTATATATGGAGGTCATCATAATAATAACCTCATGGAGGCTATTGATATTCTTCTAGCGTTAGAGCATGGATGCACCCTTGGTTGGTGGCAGAGTGTCTATGAATGTAATTCCCAGGTTGTCATTGATATGATGAATAAGAGGCATTTTGAGGAAGTGAAATGGCAACTTGTGGTCGTGGCCAAACAGATTGTTTTGTTGAGCTCTTCTTTAGAATCTATTGGTTTTTATTACATTCCATGGGAATAGAATAAGGTGGTGGATGGTTTGGCTAGGTGGGTGTCTTAACAGATGGGGACTTGGAATGTGAATTACTAGGGTGACCTTCTATGCGTTTTGGCCCTTGTTCTTCAAGATTGCGTTATGGAGGATATGAGGAGATTTTTGGGTGTTACTTAATTCCTGGTCTTGGTTGTGCTCCTAGTGGGTTTGTTTCTCTGTTCTTTGTAATTCTTTCTTGATTTAATAAAGTTTCTACCCCTCTTTTATTTAAAAAAAATATCAATGCTTGGTTGCCATTTATCAAGCCAATCTTAAGAAGCAATCTCATAAAAAATTGTGAAAATAATTTTTAGATAGTTGAAGGGAACTCCAAATGATGGCCTATTATATAAAAAGAATAATAAAATTTATCTAATTGCCTATATTGATGTCGATTAGGTAGAATTTTTGGATGATTAGAGAATCACATGTGGTAGCACATTCCTTTTGGGAGATAGATGAGTCTCATGGTTTAGTAAGAAAAGGACTTAATGTCTTTATCCACTGCAAAAGTTTAATATATAGCTACAACATCATGTTGCACCTAGGTTCTTTGAATGAAGCAATATTTATAGGATTTGAAGGTGGTATATGATGAAAAAAATCTAATATTATGTGATAATATAAGTGCAATCAATATTTCCCAAAATACAGTAATACATATTTTAAATGGGTCCTAGGTCTAAGTGAGGACCCTTCTCCCTATGGAGAATGAGTCCTAGGTCACTTACCTAGGACACACATCTTCCAATGTTAAGTGTTGTGTAATTGAATTTATGAATGTCAGGTTTGATCCCTTAGAAGTTTCATTCAATTACATTTGGATTTGAATTGAAGGGGCCAATTAAGGCAAATTAAACTCAATTAATTAATAAAGTGCTAGATTAATGTGAAAGTGTTAAGGTACACCTTTCAACACAAAAAATAAGGCAAAATTAATTCCATTTAATTTCAAAGGACCCTAAACTTAATGTGAATATGATAAACATATTACAACACTAAATTAAGGCATCATTAAGCTCATTTTATTATTAATTATTTCCAAATTAAGTGTGAAAAAGGGATACTTTTTTCTACACTAAAAATTCATTGTTGGATGCCATGCCTCACCTAAGAAGAGTTGTTGATGTCATGATAGGATGTCATGCCTTATCTAAGAAGGCTTGTTGAAGTTCATTATTGGATGTTATGTCTTGTTCCATGTCAATGAAAGTTGTATTATAAATTATTGTTGTCAATATAATTGATTTTATAATGGTATATTTACTTGAGGATTAGAAGTGTTGTTGATAGTGGAGAGATATTGCTAAAGGTCTACAGTATGTCTTATGATCTCTCCTGACATTTTTGATGAAGACTATGTTTCTAAAAGAAACTTTTGGTCTCCACAAGTTGCTTAAATGTTTTTGGTTCAGGAAGTTACTTTGAAGTTTGTATGGGAGAATGTTCTACATTCCTATGCTATTGGAGATATGGTCTTATAGTTTGGGATTCAAATATTGTATTATGTGGACATTAAAATCTTATATTTTCAAGTCACTTATGTTGTCGAGGAAATTTTATAAAATGTAGAAGTTTGGCAATCTTGTTGGTTATCTCGAGTGGTCTAAAAAATTCTCTACATTTCTCTGTATTGATTTCTCTACTCTTGTGGCCTGGTGAATGTACTCTTTATGTCTATGCATTGTCCAATTTTTTTATCAAAGGTGTTCATAGATTTTATATCAAGAATTTGGGCTTTCGAATCGATGTGCAGAGAGAGATATGTTCACCAATGTGTGAATTGGGTTTGTAGTGTTGTATGTAGTGTTGTTCGGGAGAAATGTATTTGCTTTGAATTTATCCATGAGTTGATGTTTGGTCTTGTGAATCTAGGAAGTCATTTATATTATGTATTTCATAATTTAAGAGTGTTCATGATTTTGTGTAGTGTACAACGAGTTTCATATGTCAGTATGAATGGGTTTTGCTAGTTCAAGTTGGTGAAAAGGATTTTTTGTATCTCAGGTGGTTCACCGATTATTCTAGATCATCTAGAAGCATCTTATATGGTTTTCATTTCATCTTCATAAAAATAGAAGTGTGTACTTAATTGATCAATGGTGTTTACACAGGTAACAACCGACCTTAGTGTTTACACAACATTCGAAGGAATTTAAGTATTAATGAAGTTATAGCATGGAATGTGAGAGTTAATTTGGGTCTGAGATATGTTGTGTTTTTATCATCTTTAATTCCTATCAATTGTGGTAATTTTTAGTTGTGACCTATTTTTGAATTTGTGTGGCCAACATGAAGATTTTTTTCAATTCATGGATAGTATGAATGTAAGAGGATTTGATAAGAGATGAAGTGCTTTGTTGGTGTGTTGTGAGTTGTGATGTAAAATTCAAAGTAGTAGAGTGCAGAGATGTGAAATGCAATGTGATCTATAATACAAGATTGTTAGATTCAGTGAACTTGTATATGTCTTAATATTTTTGAAAGTTGTGGTGGATTCTCTTATTTCTATGAGATAATTTTATCATTTTAACATTCTTTCTTATTTCTTCTTTCTATTTTGGAAGTGACCCTTTCTTCTTTGGAAAATGAGCCATCCAACAGTGAGGCCCATTATATTTGGTGTTGATATTACTTATATTGTGAGCTAATCCTCACCATGGTTTTTGTCTTCTTCGGTTTTGCATGTAAATATCGTGTTCTCTTGTGTTTGGTGTTGAGTTGTTTAAGTTTATGTTATTCTATTTTTATACTAATTCATCATTATAGAATTAAGGGTTTAATGAATGAATGTAGATATGAATATTAATGAGTTTTTTTGAAGTTTTAAGTTACAACTGATTCACCCCCCTCTCAATTGTTATTTTTCCCTGAATTTCTTTACCTCTTTTTTCTTAAATGAATTACATTTTCCAAATCAAGGGTAGAAGGAAATCCAAAGTGAGCAATGATATTATTTAGAAGAAAACTATAGATTTCTTTAGTGTTAGTGGACTGAAGTAGAATAGCTTTGATCCACTTCATAAAGTAATCAATGATTATGATGATGAAGGTATGTCCTTTAGCAGAGGGAGATGATTTTATCCCAATAATATCCATCACCCATTTTGAAAATGGCCAAGGAGAGGTCTAATTCTAAAGCTCTTGTGCGAGACCTCAAATGAGATTATTCTTTTGTTGACATTGAGCGTATTTATTGAAAAATAAAAAAGAATCTTACTCCATTATTTTCCAATAATATACCATATGAATTAGTTTACATATGATTTACAACTGAAATTTATACCCCCAGAGCCAGAATGAGATTCTTCAAGGGAAACTTGGGGTATTTAAGCCTTATTGAGACATCAAAGAAGAAGATTGTAGATATTTAATATACCCCCATGCTCACTTCGGGTTATTTTTGATGTCTTGCCTGCCTTTCGACCGCTCCCGATGATTTTTGAAAGCCTCCCAATAGTATTTCAGTGCTCTCAACTAAATTCCACCACGTGTCACCAAAGCACTCATCGAAGGGGAGCTTCCCTTCCCTCCTCTTTTGGGCCCTAACTTCCTACCACGTAGCCTTCACCCGTGAGAAATTTTGGTGAGCCCCTCAAGCGATGCTAATAACAGAGACACTGCCACATGTCTTCTCATTGCAAGCTATCATCAGAGGATGAGGAGAATGAACTACGGGCTGTGAAATGTTTCCACGTGTTCCTTCGGTTCAAATACATACAAGAAAAGAAGCGATACAATCGCTAGGCTACCATACTGTCACATGCCCTAACTAATCTCACTAAGGGGAAACACTTGTTTACACAGTATAGGTCGAGACTACTACCATCATTTGAAGGGAATGTATCTAGCTAGAGAGCGACTAGATTCATGCTCTAGAATATTTTTGTTACAACGGTCATGATGAATCATTGCTATAAGCATTATGATTCATAATGAGATACCTTTTTATGATCTTTCAACTGGTGGATCCCCTTGGCTATATATACTACTTCTCTTGAGGAGAAAAGAAGTTAGGAGTTTTTACAAGTTAATCAGTTAGTTATTTTAAAAGTAGTGATTGAATAGCTGATTATTGCTAGTTTTAAATATCCAAAGAAGGGTAAGGAAGACACTAGGAATTTATTTTGTTAGATAACTATAAAGACTCATAGACTGTGCCCTTGTAATTTTTCCTTTCTATCTCTTAACTATTGATAACACCTTTGTTTTTTTGAATATTTTCTTGCAACTTGAATGATTTGAATAGAATTTTGATTTAGAACAATGTCTTTGACTCTTTCATTTCAGTAGAGCTCTGTGCAAATTATTTTGTCATGAAATAAATTATTTAGGTCTTTATCTTTAATGGTTGTTATTTCGAGCATAGAAGATTGATGAATGAGCCCTTAGATCACATCTGCAAGATAGACCTATCATGCCTTACATCTAAACCTTGGTGCATCACCCTAGTTAGATGATTCTATTTCATATCTTCTTCATTTTCCCATTCAAAACCCCAATTATAGAAGACTCGGCTTCTTTAAAATCTGAAGGTCACTCAGTTTAGCGTAATAGGTCCCCTCTATAACTGAGTTTCAAATTAAAAGGTTGTTACCTTATCAATTTTTGCATTAATAGTTTCTTTTTTCTTCGAACACCCGATGGGACCGTGAAATGTGCTTAAGCCTTAAGCAAGTATATGAGCCATCGACCTGTCACAAGATCCCAAACAACAAACAACCATAGTTTGTTAGTACCACTATAAGGGTCGGTACCAACTAGAACCCGTCACATAAATGTCCCAAACCCTCCACCAGCCATGCTACCTATCACCAACCAATATTATGTTGAATGTGATGCTAGAAGTCCTCTTAGAACACCTATAGCATCTGCTGATTTGGCCCTCATCCTGGTCTCTGCTCTCCAATGTTTCCCTAAGTTCACTAGAGATGGCTCAAGAACACAATTTGAACATCTGCAAGATGTGGTAGATGTATGTTTGGTGCACATAGTTATAGATCAGAATGTACCACTAAGGTTACTCACAACTTCTTTTAGATGAAAAGCATCATATTTGTATTGTACTTTGCTAACTAACTCTATTGACACTTGGGATCATCTTGGAGATCCTTTTTATGAAAGATTCTCGAATGATGGAGATAGTTCATCCTAGTATCACCAACTAGAGATCATCAAGCGAGCTCCATATGAGGCTCCAACTGACTTCAATGCTCAGTTCCACATAACTTGGTAGAGAATTCAGGCTACAATCCGCTCATCGTTGGATCTAGCATTCATGTTTTACCTAAAGTCCATCAATGCTGGTATCTCAATGATGATCCAGTCACTCGATGGAACCACTCTACCAGATGCATATAGTGTCACAATCAAAGCAGAGAACAATATGATCGATGTCGGAAAGTTTTCACCTTGACCCATCATGCCTATATTCCCCAAAATGCCAGCTCATGCCCAAGAAACACAAATGACCACACCGACTGCTCCTACACAATCTATGTACACATACGCAAGCACACCACAAAACATCGCAACTAGTTCATTGAAAAATGAGATAAGTGACCTAAAGGAAATGTTGTGGGCTATGGCCAATGAGATAACTATCATCAAACACAACTAGGATGCTCCTCCAAAGCTAGCCTATAAGAATTATCATCGTGGAAGGCCCTCCTACCAACAAAACTAATTCCAAGGAGGCACCCGCCAAATGTTTTAGGTGCCAACGACAAGTGAAATAGTATCGGTCGCCATTCCATTGCAGAACGCTAACCTAAGTTCTAACAAAAAGTTGATTGCAGGGCAAAAAAATTTTATCGATGATGGTAATCACTAGTGTTTTCCTTGCAATGATTCACATATGCCTCAAAATTTCCCACGTGACAATCTACAATAGAAGATAGCCGATCAACATAGTCAAGGCACAATATTGAATGATGAGGATTATGCATATACTTCTCAACAAATAGAAAACACAGTACTCACCACTCCAATGCAAGGGATGTCCCTAGAACAATAGACCGAAATATCTCCAAAGAACACCTTCTTCTCAGGCATGGAAGGGGAGGAAGCAGTGTTCACGTTCAGAGCATCCACCTCTAAAACTATGTGAGTGCAGTCTAACTACAACACATGCTTCAGAGGGAGATTCACGGGATGAAACAGTCATCCCACAATTAGTTATTTTGTAGCCTAAAAATACTCCTGACTGCCAGACTAATGCCCCTGCAATGGTATGACAAAGCCCTCTTCAAGAAGACTTGATCACAGGACCAAAGGAGCAATCACTTAAGGACAAAACTACTGAACTCTCACAACCAACCAAAATTATTGTGAATACTATGGAAGAAGCCCCTAATGAAGATCTCAAAGAAAAAGAGTCAGCATTCAGAGTCGGCGAAGGAAAAAAAAAGCTGAGGCCATTTTTCTTATCCCTTATTGTGGGTAAGAAATTACTACATAATTGCATGATTGACTCTAGCGCCAACACCACAGTCATGCCCAAGCTAATAGTTGAAGCCCTAGGATTAAGCTATGAACCTTTGAATAAAGGAGTCATGAAACTGGATGGGAATATGGTCAATATTATGGGGATCATTTAGGACCTTCCATTAAACTTGTTTATCTGCCCGAATATCACAGTCAATCAGGATACCATGATCATTGATATCCCTGCAATATTTAGTCCATGCCTATCCATAGAATTCACTTCTAAGCTAGGTGGGTACCTTTCTTTCAATTGGTCACACCTTATTATAATGACCAAGCATGGATATAAAATTAAATTGGAGTCTGAACCTTTGCATCCCGAACATGTTGCAAATGATGCTAGGATAGTCTTTGAATCAACTCACACTTCCATAACCAAGGAGGAGATGTACTGCATAAAGCTTCTAGAGGATGAAGAAATCACTAGATATCATATCGATCAAAGGGAGGTTATCCTAAGAGAGTTCTTTGATAAAGATCCTTTTGGCAATTATCATGCCACTGGACTAGGAACTTATTTCATTTATGACAAGGATCAAGCAATCTCGAAGGTGGCACAAAAACCCAAAGGCTTTTCGGCTACCGAACTATGGTTGCTAAATTCCGATAGTGCAAGATCGGTATAGGAGATAAAGTATATTCGACTTCCCAAAGCATCAAGGATATAATCATGTCCCTCTGACCCTATTTTTCTTGTTCTAGCAACAAGGCTGAATGTGAAGGCATTATATTAATTTTGAGCCCGATACAACAAATAGACACCAAGGAAATGGATTGGGTCAAGATTTATGAACTAATCAACAATCAAGTTCAGAGTATCAATACTGAAAAAGATGTTCATATGAGATCCATCGAAGAAAAGTTTTGGGACCTGATTAAGAGATTTGGAACTTTCAATATTCAAGTTGTTCCTCAAGAACAGAATGGTGATACAAAAAGCTTGGCAAAAATCAGATCCCTATCTCAACTGGTACTTGAACAAACGTACAACCAATCCTCTAAGTGAATGATACTCTGACTCGCAAAACTAGATGATGGAAAGAGTTGGAAAGTATTCAACAATGGTGAAAAAATCACCTTGATCAATTCACAACTAGGAGAAGTTACCAACCAATTTCAAGAAAGGGTAACCAAAAACAAGGGTAGAAAAGATGTGTAACAAGAAATCCATGAACTTCCAAAGAATTTCGTCACTTTCGAAAGCTCCCCTTTTGGAAATACTAGAAATAATAAGAGGAATTTCATAATAAATGAAAGCGATTATATGGATGGTCAGCTCAAAAAGGAAAATAATCCTAAATTCTGAAGGAGCGTCCTATATCAGGGTAAAGAAGGGTGCATAAATTTTTCAAAATAAAATGAGCAATTGTTCGCTTGGTCATATGATAAATTTAGAAAATATAATCCTGGCATTGTCTAGTTTGTGTTTCAAACAGAAAGAGAGATTGAATCAGTGTGCCAGACTAAAGGGTTAGTGAATCTCAGGGTGAAATCTTCAATGAACCTACAAAGGTCAGCAAAGCTAGTCCCGAACCGAGTTTCCTACTCAATCGAGCCTAGCATTTGGATTTTCAGCCTCATTTCGATCTGAAAAGAAAATGGAGATATTTGCCTATGTATCAATTTCAAGGATCTAAACCAAAAGCTAGCAATAAATTAGTAGCCACCACCATATATGGAACCAATCGACATAGCAAAAGCAAGTATATTTTCTCAACAAGATAACTATTTAGATTAGAGGTTGGATTATAAGGGTATGGTCATAAAATTTAGTCAACAAGAATCAAGAATTGACAGACATGAGAAATCAGATAGTAAGAAGGGTTTGCTCATAATGATTCAAGTGACACAAGGCATTCTAATAAAAGAGCATAGAAAGAGAAGCGTCAAGGGTTCCCATCAGGGGAATTCACTTTGAATTCTATATAGCTCAATTAGATGGTTCTCCCATGTAAATATGTAATTACTCTGATTATTTTTCTTTTTTTTCTTTTTGTTTGTTTGATCTTCCTAATCCGTGATACAACAAGGACTCACATTATGATAAAGAAAATAACACAAGTACCCAAAGAAATGAAAATTATGCAGCAAGCCAGAAATGTTAAATATAAACTATGTATTCATTATATTTATATAATTCAAAAACATAATAGAAAAATGGCTCAGAGGCCATTCTTTAAGAGCATTATATACTTATATATATATATATATGCTAGAAAGCCTTTTCCATGCTATATACAAAAGGACTAAGAGAGTCTCGACATTAAGCAGGAAAGAGAGAATTTTCAGTCTTGAGCAGTAGGAGCAACATCATCTGACACCACCTCATCCTCAGCTACACCAGCAACACCATCGAAAGAAGTGCTTGTAGGTGGGACCACCAGGTTGCTAAAGTCAGTGTACGAGTCAATATCGTAAAATGGCACCACATTTTACATCTAGAATAAAAATTGGCATGTATAGTTACCCTTCTGACGATGGACTTATCACGAATAAAGGTGAAAAACGCTCAAGAATTGCAACCACGGGACAACCGCATCCTCTTGAATGAACCTACGAAGGTCACCTGTAGTCATAATCCCTCTGTCAAATGTTGCATTTGTGGTTTGTGAGAGGTCAGCCTGATCAGGGTATCCATGGCGTCAGCTACTATATGAATATCAGGTAGGGACCCTATATAAAGAGCCTAAACCCGAACTCTACACAAACACTAAGAAGAATGTAATTAAAAAAAGGGTAAACCAATCACCTAATGTTGATTCCGCTAAGTTACTAAAAATGATTCTGCTACTGACTAGATGCCTATTTATAGAGACAACAAGGAGAAGCATGATAGTTTGCATACCATAAGCATGAGGTTAATCAAATACCACCTCAAACACTAGACCAAGGCTAATTTGAAACTCTAACAAAGTTGCGTTTGTAGGTATGATTTGCTGCATACAAAATCAAGGCAAGCTAATTAATTAGCATAAGCTACTGGCAGTATTTGACGGTAGCCTTTTCAGCCAGACTATCAAGTGTCGTCCTCCTAGACGTTCCTCATTGCCTAAGAAAATATACAGATCTATTTGAGGTTTATAACATACTTTGGCATAATCATTATGTTTGGGGTATTAATTACCACAACATATGACGATTGGCCTACCTTCAAATCATAGTTTCAATTTCCAAGAAAAATCACTCTATGGGTTGTAAGTACCTACGGTTATTATGAATACTTGTCATTTGAAAATGACAAGTAGTTTACTTCACATGAACCAAAAGGATGGTAGTACATGCCAAATTTAATGCAGAAAAAAGCAACCGAAATCTACAACTTGAAGAGGGATTGAAAAGCTAAGTAGTGCATGTGTTTGTTTGAAGGTAAAGAATTTTTTTATTTGATACAAGAATTGTGCAAGGAATTATCAAAGTGCAAAGTTGTAAAGAATCAAGGAGAAATTTTTTAGAGGTTTAGAGGAAAAATGGCATCCATTGTCCCTGAAGTAGCCCAGTATCCACAGATGAATGAGCTTGGTGAATCATCTCAAAGCTTGGCCAATGCGATAATCACCGCACCTATGGTCAATAGTTTTGAGGAACTGAAATCCTATGCTACGCCTGGAATCCCAGAAAAAGCAGAATGGTATCGCATGCGACCAGCAAAGAAGGGTCCACTTAGAGACGATAACTTGGTAAAGGAGGAGTGGGATAACATCTATGATCCCGAGCTCAAGACTAACCCTAAGGGACTTATGGAAGTTTCTTTCACCAAGATGAAAAAATCCCACAAAAATAAACTACCATTCAAGCAATGGCACTGCAAACTTCCCCAATATATGGTCCCTGATGTGCAACACTACCCAAAGAAAATTCGGGAAAGTGTTTGGCACTTCAATTCGATGATCAATGCCATTGAAGGAAGGAGGCTAAGATTCGTGCTAACTGCGGAGGCTCTTAGGCACATGTTGTGTGTTCCTGATATGGGAACTAGAGAACAACCGATGGAGCATTTTAGCCAGGAAAATGGTTCTGAATTCTGGAGGACTAGGAGAGATTCCCTCAACATTTATAATATTGAAACTGAAAGGTGTCAGGATAGCAAGAAGCCATTGAAAATTCTGAATCATCATGTTGACTATAAATAGAATGAGATGAAGGATTCCTTCTCCATGATGGCTTTTGTGTTTGGCCTAGACAATGACGAGATCATGTCTGAATCTCAGTTGGGCCTAGGTTTCCAACTCAGGAGACAAAAGGAACCTTTCTGGTATGATTTCACATAAATGATTATCAAAGATATGAACAAACAAATTGGTGAGTTTGAGAATGTGGGTAAGTTCAAGTATCCTTCTCTTCTTGCCTATATGTTTCTACATCAGGGTATATGCAGGATCATCATGGAAAAAATAGGTCCTTAAGTGGCAATAAAAAGATAGAAAATCAGAGTTATACAACTTGACATAAAAATTTGAATAAGTTATCTATATTATTTCAAAAAAATGTAAAAATAGAATCTGTAGAAAATTGAATGTAGTTTCTAAACTACTAGACCTTTATTTAAAAAAATAAAATCTATTTGGTGAAAATGTGAAATTTCAATGGAGTAGTATTTAAATTTCAACGTAAAAATAAGAAGTAGGCGTCTATCTGACCACCCTAACCACAATAAAATGATAATATTTTTTTATAATCTTTGATATATAAGTAAAGGACTCATGTTCTGATGTGATGCATATTTTTTTATAAAAAATTTTGAAGTAAATAATTAATTATGATTTTCTTATTACAAATTTTAAAAAATATAACAGCTCATCTGTCTAACCACCTTAACCTGGTCAAAAATTCATGAAATTATTATTATATTTTTTTAATCCTATAGTATGCAAATCATAGAATGTGACGCATGTTTCAGATTCAAAAAATGAGATACCATTTGAAAGTTATAGATGTTTTTCAATCAGCTTATCAATTAGGACTTTATTCGTAATTCTAATAGAAAATGAATAATAATTATTTATTAAATTCAAAGTAAAGCATAATTTATAGTGGTGGAAGCTGAGAATATCCTCTAAAAACCCTTTTCGTTTCATCAATTTTAGGTAAAAAAAATCGTTAGCCACATGGACCATCAAATGGCTTACATATCGCCACTTTTTGGTCCATCATGATCCTGCACATACCCATCAAAATATTGATTTCTTTAGGGAGAAAATGTATTTTTCAGTGTTCGATGAGAATAGGCATTAGAAGTTGGTTTCGGTATGGACTCCCATCTTCTGTTCCACCTATGACTATTATGCATTTTTGGAGAAATTATTGAACACGATTTTGCATTATCTTAGCAAAGATGGCGACTACTATCATCTGTTGGGCGATTAGACTAGAAGGATGCAATCCTTGTTTCCAAAATGTGACTGGTTCCTCAGTGAAGAATTCACATATGTTTGAGTTCATGGTTTTTGTGAAGAGTCGATCTGACTCCCCGCATCTGTCACCAATCAGGTATTAGCCTTCGAGGTCTTCCGACAAGTGGCTATTATGGACTGGAACTTTTTCTCTGACCTGAAGAAGAAAAAGCGGGGTTTTTCAAATCCCCTATGAGCTACAAAACAATGATCATGGTGAAGAAAAGGTCACCAAAGCTTCTTGAGGCTAAGTTGGAACACCTCAAGCTGGTTCTTATTTGTGATAAGTGGGACTACAACCCCAAGGATGAGTTGGGCGACACATTTATTAAGGTAAATCATAGCCCTCGATCCTATTGGGAAGCGTGGTGAAATCCATTTGAAGATATCAGCCGAATCTGGGTGAACTTACTGTAGATGACGACAGATAATCGAAGGTCATCATGGCTCAGTTTCTATCTTCTCAAGGGGAAGGTAGATGAAAATAAATGCATAGGTACTACCCTCTGAAATAAATTTGAAAGGCAACAGGGTCGTAAACTGGAAAAGATTCAGAATTTTTGGATCTACTACCAAGAGATTATAACACCACCAACCCTTTCCAACATTCATTAGTGTTTAACATGAATGAAATATTTGATACCCTCTAGAACAAGGAACATTCATATTCTGATGCAAGTGACGCGTTAGAGCCCAACCTTGAGGATGCCCCGCCACACTCCAACAACGGAAAGAAAAAACACGAAGTGACAATGCATCTTGACACTGTTGTTAGGAGTGTGCGAATGAATACCTCATGATTAGAGTCCTCAAATTTGTGATCTGTGACCGCAAGGAATCCTGGAGCCACGCAAAAATTGATGAAGGTTGTGGATTTGGAGAAGCCTCCACCAAGCAAAAGACAACACACTGAAACTATTACCAGAGCTGGTGTGCAAGAGGATAGGGTCAGCCAAGCACCGGAGATAGAGTTGACTTGTCAGGTATCTCTCTCTCACTCTCTTCTCGGCTAAAAGTTCATTTTTTCTTCCATAGTCCTTTCAACACCCACTGCCTCATGTATGAGCCTATCTTTCTCTGTCTACTCTGCAATGGTTGAGGGAGGTTTCTCCCAATTTTCTCATATGAGAGAGATGGTTTTCACTAACCCACGATGTGCCCCATCACTGGTCGGATCCTCCTTGACATTCCCATTTTCTTTCTCATCCACTTCCATGTCTACCGCCCCATTGGTGTCTGATGCTGCCATCCCTATTACATTATCTGAGTAAATTCTTACTCAACTTTCATACCCGTCGGAGCCTAGTGCATCTTCATTGCCACCACCATTCCCCTTGAGCCCCTCCATGCCTTCCTTACCTGGGATTTGAAACATTCCTCCCTTCTCTCTGCTTATGGTTCCACTTCTGAAGAAGAACACATTTGAGGTAACTTTCCTCTCTTTCCCTTTCATTGTCCCTCCCGGTGTACCCTTTAAAGGTGAGTGCATTAGATCACCAACTCAATTCTTGTCTTAGATAAATTCGACAAAGCAGGCTTGAGCTCTCCACCTCCAGAAGCAAATTGAAAAGGATGCGAAGAGGCCAACAAAGCCTATAATCCAAAAAGTGTATGATGAGGCTCAACAATAGTTGTATTTCACAACCCTGGATCCAAATATTGTCAAACCATAGGGAGAAATAACACCCAATGACTACGACATCCATGCCATTGGACTAGATTTGCGTGTTGCCCAACCACAAGATAGATTCAAGCTACTGGAGGAGACACAATAGGTAGTGACTACTGAATTTCTTAAGTCTAGTCATAAATTGAAGAAGATGGAGGAAGATCTCAAGGCTGTCATGGCAAGGCTAGAAGTCACGTTAGGCAAGGACAAATCATAGGAAGTAGAAAAGGTACACCTTGCAAAAAATGTCTAGGCTGAACGGTCTAGCTTGCAAAGGGAGCTCGAGAAATTACAAACCCAAGAGTCCAATCAGGTAGCCGAGCTGTCACAAAGAAACTAGTAATTATCCGACAGGTTGGCCCATTCAGAGGGAGAGGTTCAACAAAATATCAAAGAATTACAAAAGTTGTGTGTTAATCTAAAGAAAATGGTAGGAGAAAAGGAGGCAAATCAAGCAAGTGCACAAGCTCAATTTTAGGAATATCTCAGGAA
Source organism: Sequoiadendron giganteum (assembly GCA_007115665.2). NCBI lineage: Eukaryota > Viridiplantae > Streptophyta > Pinopsida > Cupressales > Cupressaceae > Sequoiadendron > Sequoiadendron giganteum. Next base: position 111,129,323 of record CM021101.1, read on the forward strand.
GTTTCGGCTTTCCCTCGATCAAGAGTTTGCAAACCGAATCTAGGGTGAGGAAAGATGGTGGGCCGCACAAAATTACTTGAAGGAGAAGCTCACCTCCACTGCAAAATAAATTTCAGGGCTAACCCAGGAGATTGGGATGAAGGATGGAGAGATTAATCTCTTGAAAATAATCATTCAAACTCCTCCTCCATAGAAAAACCTCTTCTTAGTGGCCCAACCTATACACTTCCTACTGGGATAGGGTCAAGGCTTTATGCCTGACACTCAAGCCCACACTTCGGTTCATGGCGGAAGCAAAAAATTTATGCAGAGAGGTTCGCGACACAATGGAACAGCTCCCGAAATCCATAGGGGAAAATGTTCCTGAGGAAGAGAGGCTGCTAAGTAAGCTATACACAGTGCCAAGTGAAGATCTTGAACGAGCAGGGATCGAGGATCAGAAGGCAACCATTGGGGTTGCAATGGAGTTTATCCGATGCCGAGAGACCACCCTCTATGCTCCATAATGCTTTGCTACATTGGGGTAGATAATGGACAGTGTTCGGGCAGGGGTTTTCCAACTAACCCAGATGGGCTTGCCCTCTCCGTTTCTCCCTGATGAATCAGTGGCTTCCACAGAGTTGATTGTATCCAAGATTGAGGAGAGGAAGTAGGATTTATAAGTTTTTCAAACTTGTAGCCAGCCTCCTACCACCGAAGACATTGAGGGTGTAACACATCAAATCGTGCGGCTACTCTTTCAACTGTGCGATGGGTCTGGAGTATCTATAGTGTTGTCTTTTAAGGAAATGATCAACCTACATGAGGCACACGAGATCCTATGCTCCATATCAATGCCTTCTGAGGCCAATTGGGTGCCTTTATAGGTCACCCTTTCTAAGCTCTGACTCCAATTCCCAATGGTTAAAGCTCTGGTTTTAAGACCAAAAAATTTTGGATTCACCGTTCAATAGGAAAAATGCCCATAGTAGTCACCAAAAGCTATGGATATTTAATATAACCACATGCTCCCTTCGGGTTATTTTTGATGTCTTTCCTTGCTTCCGACTGCTCTCGATGATTTTTCAAAGCCTCTTGATAGTCTTTTGGCACTCTCAACTAAATTCTACCACGTGTCACCAAAGCGCTCATCGAAGGAGAGCTTCCCTTCCCTTCTCTTTTGGGCCCCAACTTCCTGCCATGTAGCCTTTTCCTATTCAAAATTTTGGCGGTCCCCTCAAGCAGTTCTGATAATAGAGACACTATCACATGTCTTCACATCTCAAGCTCTCATCAAAGGACAAGGAGAATGAACTATGGGTTGCAAAATTCCACCACATGTTCCTTTGGTGCAGATACATACAAAGAGAGAAGCGGTGAAATCATCAGGCTACCATATTGCTGCGTGCTCTAATTGCTTTCACTGAGGGGAAACACATTTTTACACAATGTAGGTCGAGACCACTGCCATCATTTGAAGGGAATGTATCTAGCTAGCAAACAAATGGATTCATGCTCTGGAATCTTTTTGTTACAACGACCGTGATGAACCATTGTTGTAAGCATTATGATTCATGATGAGATATATTTTTATGATCTTTCAAGTGGTGGATTCCCTATGCTATATATACTACTTCTCTTGAGGAGAAAAGAAGTTAGGAGTTTGTACAAGTTAATCAGTTAGTGATTTTATAAGTAGAAATTGAATAGTTGATTATTGGTAGTTTGAAACATCCACATAAGTGTGAGGAAGACACTAGGACTTTTTTTTGTTAGATCAATATAAAGACTCATAGACTATGCCCTTGTAATTTGGCCTTTCTCTCTCTTAACTATTGATAACACTATATTGTGTCGTTTCTTAATAGTTTATTTGCAACTTCAATGATTTGAATAGAATGTTGATTTAGAACCATGTCTTTGAATCTTTCTTTTCATTCAATCTCTGTGCATATTATTTTATGTCATGAAATAAATTATTCCCATCTTTCTCTTTAATGGTTGTTATTTCGAGCATAGAAGATTGTTGAACGGGTGCTTAGATCACATCTGCAAGATAAATCTATCATTCCTTACATCTAAACCTTGGCACATCGCCCTAGTTAGATGCTTTTATTTCATATCTACTTTCTTTTCCCATTCAAAACCCTAGTTATAGAAGAGTCAAATTCTTTAAAATATGAAGGTCACTTAGTTTAGCGCAATAGGTCCCCCCTTTAACTGAGTCTCCCATAAAAGGCTATTACCTTGCCAATAGTTGGTATCAATAGTTTCTTTTTTCCTAGCACTCCCGATCGGACCATGGAAAGTGCTTAAGACTTAAGCAAGTATATGAGCCATTGACCTATCACAGGATCCCAAACAACAAACAACCCTGGTTTGTTAGTACCACTATTATGGTCGGTACCAACTAGAACCCATCAAATAAATGTCCCAAACCTGCCACCAGCCATCCTACCTATCACCAACCAAAATTATGTGGCATGGGACACGAGAAGTCCTCCTTGAACATCTATAGCGCCAGCCGTTTGGGCCCCCATCCCAGTCTCTTCTCTCAAATATATCCCTAAGTTCACCGGAGATGGCTCAAGAACACCATTCAAACATCTGCAAGATGTGACGAACGTATGTTTGGTGCACAGAGTTATAGATCAGAACATAACACTAAGCTTAATCACAACTTCTTTCAGGGGAAAAGCATCAAATTGGTATCGCACATTGCCGACTAACTCTATTGACACTTGGGATCAGGTCAGAGATCCTTTGTATGAAATATAATCGAACGATGGAGATAGGTCTTCCCAGTATAACCAGCTAGAGATCATCAAATGAGCTCGATATGAGGCTCTAACCGACTTCAATGCTCAGTTCCACATAACTTGGCAAAGAATTCAAACTGCAATCCGCTCACTGCTCGATTTGGAATTCATGTTTTACCTAAACTATATCAACATTGATATCTCAAAGATGATCTAGTCACTTAGTGGAACCAATCTACCAGATGCATATAGTGTCGCAATCAAAGTAGAGAACAATCTAATCAATCCCAAAAAGTTGTCGCCTGAACCCATCATGCCTATATTTCCTGAAATGCCAGCTCATGCCCATGAAACACTGACAATCGCACTGGATTCTCCTTTGCAATCTATGTACACATTGGCAAGCACACCACAAAATATCGCAACTGGTTCATCAAAAGATGAGACGAGCGACATAAAGGAATTTTTTTGGGCTATGTCCAATGCAATAACTATAATTAAACACAACTAGGCTTCTCCTCCAAAGCAAGCCTATTAGAATTATTAGGGTGGAAGGCCTTCCTACCAATGAAAATAATTCCAAGGAGGCACCTGCCAAAATTTTTAGGCGCCAAGAACAAGTCAAATAGTACCAGTACCCTTTCCATTGCAAAATGCCAACCTAAGTTCTAACAAAAAGTTGATTGTAGGTAAAAAAAATTTGATCGATGATTGTAACCCCTAGTTTTTTCCTTGCAACGATTCACATATGCCTCAAAATTAACCACATGACAATCTACAATAGAAGATAGAGGAGTAGCGCAGTCAAGGCATAATATCAGACGATGAGGATTATGCATATACTTCTCTGCAAATGGAAAACATAGTACTCACTACTCAAATGCAAGGGACGTGCCTTGAACAAGAGACTGACATAGCTCCAGACCATACCCTCTTCTCATGGATGGAAGGGGAGGAAGCAGTGTTCACATTCAAAGCATCCACTTCTAAAACCAAGCGAGTGTATTCTAATTACAACATGTAATCTGAAGGGAGATTCATGAATTAAATAGTCATCCCATAATTAGTCCCGAACTGAGTTTCCTACTTAATCGAGCCTAGAATTTGGATTTTTAGCCTCATTCCTGTCTGAAAGGAGAATACAAATATCTGCCTATGTATCAATTTCAAGGATCTAAACCAAACGCCAAAAAGAAATCACCATCCACCACCCTCTATGGAACCAATCAGCATAGTAGAAGCAAGTATGTTTTCAATACGAGATAGTTGTTTAGATCAGAGACTGGATGGTAAGGGTATGGTGATAAAATTCAGTCAACATGAATCAAGAATTGACCAGCATGAGAAATATGACGGTAAGAAGGGTCCGCTCATAATGATTCAAGCAACAAAAGGAATTCAAATAAAAGAGTGTAGAAAGAGAAGTTCAAGGGTTCCCATAAGGGGAATTCACATTAAATTCTGTATAGTTCAATTAGATGGTTCTACCGTGTACATATGTAATTACTATGATTATTTCTTCTCTTTGTTCTTTTTATTCGGCCGATCTTCCTAATTCGTGATATAGCAAGCACTCACATTATGATACAGAAAATAACACAACTACCCAAAGAAATGCAAATTATCCAACAAGGCAAAGATGTTAAATATAAACTACATCTTCATTATATTTATAAACTTCAAAAATACAATAGAAAAATAGCTCAGAGGCCACACTTTTAGAGGAGTATATGCTTATATATATATATATATGTTATAAATTCTTTTCCAGGCTATATACAAAATGACTAACATAGTCTCGACATTAACCATGAAAGAGAGAATTTTCAATCTTGAGAAGTAGCAGCAGCATCATCCAACACCACCTCATCCTCAGCTACACCAATAACACCATCGGAAGAAGTGGCGGTAGGTGGGAACACCAGGTTCCTAAATTCAGTGTACTAGTCAATATCATAAAATGGCACCACATTGTACATCCAGAATAGAAAGTGGCATGCACGGGTAACCTTCTAACGATGGAATTCTCATGTTTGAAGGCAGAAGACGATCAAGAATGGAAACCACAGGACAACCATGTCCTCTTTAATGAACCTATAAAGGTAACCCACAGTCGGAATCCCTCTAGCAAATATTGCATTTGCCACAACCTCCTCGAGGTCGTTCAGGTACTTCTTCGGAAAAAAATTCATCACCAAGTAGATGGTAAGTGGCATAGGGACTTGAATATGAATGAGTGATGCCACAAAATGAGAGGAAATCTTAGTATTTACCCTATACTTATATTTTTATTCAAGGCAATCTTGGCCTAGGACCCATTTCATAGCTAGGATGGACAAAGAATGTTTATTCTTCATCTTCCTCCTTAGACGCCTGCTTGATATTTTGCCAAGAAAGGCCATTTGTGGTTTGTGAGAGGTCAACCTGATTGGGGTATCCATGGTGTTAGCTACTATAGGATTGTTAGGCACCAACCCTATATAGAGAGCCTAAATCCAAACTCTACATAAACACTAAGAAGACTGCAATTACCAAAGGGTAAAAAAATCACCTAATCTTGATTCCGCTAAGTTAGTAAGTATGATTCTTCTACTGAATAGACGCCTATTTCTAGAAATGGTAGGGAGAAGTACGGTAGTTCGCATACCACCTTGAACACTAGACCAAGGCTCATTTGAATCTCTCACCAAGTTGTGTCTATAGGTATCATTATGTTCGGTGTATTAATTACCACAACATATGACGCTTGGACTACCTTCAAATCGTCGACTCAATTTCCACAAAAAATTGCTCTATGGGTTGTAAGTACCTAAGGTTATTATGAATACTTGTCATTTCAAAATGACAAGTACTTCACTTCGCATGAACCAAAAGGCTGGTGGTACATGCCAAATTTAATGCAGAAAAAGCAACCGACATCTACCACTTGAAGAGGGACTGAAAAGATAAGTATTGAATGTGTTTGTTTTAAGGGAAAAAAAGTTTTTTTTTATACAATAATTGTGCATGGAATTATCAAAGTGTAGAGTTGTAAAGAATCGAGTAGAAAGTTTTCAGAGGTTTAGAGGAAAAATGTCATCCCCTATCCTTGAAGTAGCCCAAAACCCGTAGATGAATGAGCCTGGTGAAGCATCTCAAAGCTTGGCCAATGTGATAATCACCGCACCTATTTTCAATATTTTCAAGGAACAAAAATCCTATGCTATGCCTCAAATCCGAGAAAAACTAGAATGGTCTTGCACACGGCCAATGAAGAAGGGTCCACTTAGAGATGCTATATTGGTAAAGCAGGAGTGGGATAACATCTATGACCCTGAGCTCAAGACTAACCCTAAGGGCCTTATGGAAGCTGCTTTCACAAGGATGAAGAAATCCCACAAAATCCAACTACCATTTAAGCAATGGCATTGTGGACTTCCCCAATATATGGTGGCTTATGTGCACCATTTCCTAGAGATAATTCAAGAAAGTCTTCGGTGCTTCAATTCAATGACTGACACCATTGAAGGAAGGAGGCTAAGAGTCGTGCTAACTATAGAGACTCTGAGGCACATGTTGTGTGTCCTGATATGGGGACCAAAGAATGACCAATGGAGCATTTCAGCCAGGGAAAGGGTTTTAAATTTTGGAGGACTAGGAGAGATGCCCTCAAATTTTATAATATTAAAACCGGAATGTCCTAGGATAGCAAGTTCCCATTGAAAATTCTAAATCGTCGTGTCGACTATAAACATGCCGAGATGAAGAATACATTCTCCATGATGGATTTTGTGTTCGGCCTGGATGATGACGAGATTGTGTTTGAATCTCAGTTGGGCCTGGGTTTCCAAATCAAGAGACAAAAGGAACCTTTCTGGTATGATTTTGCAGAAATCATTATCAAAGATATGAAGAAAAATATTGGTGACTTCGAGACTATGGGTAAGTTCAGGTATCCTTCTCTTTCAGGTATCCTTCTCTTCTTGCCTATTTTTGTCTACATCAAAATCCTGATTTCTTTAGGGAGAAAATGGAGTTGTTAGTGTTTGATAAGAATAGGCATCGGAAGTTGGTTTCGGTATGGAATCTCATCCTCTGTTCCACCTACGATTATTATGCATTTTCAAAGAAATTCTTCAACCCCATTTCATGTGATCTTAGCGAAGATGGCAACTACTATCATCTATGAGGTGATTAGACCGGTTGGATGCAATCCCTATTCCCAAAATATGACTGGTTCCTTGGTGAAGAATTCACATGTGTCCAAGTTCATGTTTTTTGTGAAGAGTTGATTCGACTCCCCGCATCTGTCACCAATCAAGTATTAGCCCTCAAGATCTTCCGAAAAATCGGTATTATGGACTGGAACTTTCGTTTTGACCTGAAGAAGAAAAAGTGGGGGTTTTTCAAATACCGTATGAGCTAGAAAACAATGATCATGGTGAAGAAAAGGTCAACAGAGCTACTTGAGCCTAATCTGGAACACCTCAGGATGGTTCATATTTGTGATAAATGGGAATACAACCCCAAAGATGATTTGGGTGACACATTTATTAAGGTAAATCATAGCCCTCGACCTTATTGGGAAGAGCAACGAAATCCACCCAAAGATATCAGCTGAATGTGGGTGAACCTGGCATAGATTATGATAGATAATCAGAGGCCATCATGGCTCATTTTCTATCTTGTCAAGGGGTAGGTATCTGAAAATAAATGCATAGGTACTCCCCTCCAATATAAATTGGAAAGGCAACAGGGCTAGAAAGCGGAAAAGATTAAGGATTTATGGATTGACCACCAGGAGATCAATAACACCACCGACCCTTTCCAACATTCATCAGTGCTTAACACCAATGATATATTTGATACCATTTGGAACTAGGAAAAATCAGATTTTGATGCAAGTGATGCGTTAGAGCCCAATCCTGAGGATGCCCCGCCATGCTCCGACAAGGGAAAGAAGAAACACAAAGCGGTGATGAAGCCTGGCACTACTATTAGGAGTGTGCATATGAATACCTCATGATCAGAGTCCTCAAAAATCTTGACCCATGACCACGAGGAATACTGAAGTGACACAACAATCAATGAAGGTGGTGGATTTGAAGAACCCTCTGCCAAGCAAAAGATAGCGCAGTGATACAATTATCGAAGGTGGTGTGCAGGAGGATGCAGTCAGCCAAGCGCCAGAGATAGAATTGACCTTTTAGGTATCTCTCTCTCCCTCTCTTCTCAACTCACAGTCTCTTGTTTCTTCCATAATCCTTTTAGTGCCCACCGCCTCAAGTATGAGCCTATCTTTCTCTATCTCCTCTGCAATGGTTGCGGGAGGTTTCTCCCAATTATCTCATACCAGACGAATGGTTTTCACTAGCCCACAACTTGCCCCATTTTTGGTCCAAGCCTCTTCAGCATCTCAATTTTCCTCCTCGTCTACATCCATGTCTACCACCCCAATTGTGTCTGATGCTACCATCCCTATTGCATTATCTAAGTCAATTCCAACTAAACTTTCGTAGTCATTGGAGCCTGGTGCATCCCCATTGCCACCACCATTCACCTTGAGCCCCTCCACACCTTCCTCACCTAGGATTTGGAGAATTTCTCCCTTCTCTTTGCTAATGGTTCCCCTTCCAAAGAAGAACACATTTGAGGTCACTTTCCTCCCTTTCCCTTTCATTGTCCGTCCCGGTGCACCCTTTGCAAGTGAACGCATTAGATTGTCAGCTCAATTTTTGTATTAGAGAAATTCAACGAAGCAAGCTCGAGGTCTCTGCCTACAGAATCAAAGAGAAAAGGATGCAAAGAGGCCAGTAGAGCCTAGAATCTATACAGTTTATGATGAGGCTAAAAAGTCATTGCATTTTGCAACCCTGCATCTAAATATTGTCAAACCATAAGGAGAAATGGAACTCAATGACAACCAAATCCATGCCATCGGACTGGATTTGCGTGTTGCCTGACGATAGGATAAAGTCAAGTTATTGGAGGAGACGCAATGGGTAGTGACTACTGACTTTCTTAAGACTAGTCTCAAATTGAAGAAGATGGAGGATGAGCTCAAGGCCATCAAGGCAAGGCTAGAAGTCACATTAGCCAAGGAAAAATCATAGGAAGTAGAAAAGGTACACCTTGCACAAAATGTCCAGGCTAAAAGGGATAGCTTGCAAAAGGAGCTCGAGATATTACAAACCCAAGAGTCTAATCAGATAGCTGAGCTATGACAAAGAAACCAAGAGTTATCTGACAAGTTGGCCCAGTCAAAGGGAGAGATTTCGCAAAATATCAAAGAATTAAAAAAATTGCATGTTCATCTAGAGAAAATGATATGAGAAAAGGAGGAAAACCAAGCAAGCGCACAGGCTAAGTTTTAGAAAGATCTCGAGAAGTTTCGACTTTCCCTCGATCAATAATTTGCAAACCGAAACTAGGTTGAGGAAAGATGGTTGGTCACACAAAACGACTTCAAGGAGAAGCTCACCTCCTCTTAAAAAAAATTGAAGCACTAACGTAGGAGATTGGGATGAAGGATGCAGAGATTAGTCTCTTGAAAATAATCATTCAAACTCCTCCTCCACAGACAGACCTCTGCTTAGTAGCCCAATAACTATACGTTTCCTACTGGGAGAGGGTCAAGGTTTTATGCCCAGCACTCCAACCCACACTCCAGTTCATGGTAGAGGTAATAGATTTATGCAGATAGGTTCATCGAATAATGGAATAGCTCCCACAATCCATAGGCGGAAAGGTTCTCGAGGGAGAGAGGTTGCCAGGTAAGCTATACACAGTGCCAAGCGTAGATCTGGAATGAGCAGGGATCAAGGATTGGAAGGCAGCTACTGGGGTCACAAAGGAGTTTATTCAATGCCGAGAGACCACCCTTCATTCTCAAAAATGCTTGGTTACATTCGGGAAGAAAATGGACAACGTTTGTGCAAGGTTTTTCCAACTAACCCAGATGGGCTTGCCCTCTTTGTTTCTCCTTGATGAATTAGTGGCTTCCGCAGAGCAGATTTTGGACAAGATTAAGGAGAGGAAGCAAGATTTATTAGGTTTTTAGAGTTTTAGCCAGCCTCCTACCACCGAAGACATTGCGGGTCTAACTCATCAAATCAAGCAGCTACTTTCTCAGCTGTGGGATGGGTTCGGAGTATCTATGGTGCTACCTTTTAAGGAAATGATTAACCTACACAAGGAAAATAAGATCCTATGCTCCATATCAATGCCTTCTGAGGCCGACTGGCTGCCTTTATAGGTCACCCTTTCTAAGCTTTGACTCCAATGCCCAATGGTTAAACCTCTTGTTTCAAAACCAAAAAAAAATTGATTCACCGTTCTGCAGGCGAAATGCCCCTAGTAGTCACCAAAAGCTGTGGATATTTAATATACCCCATGCTCCCTTCAGCTTATTTTTGATGTCTTGCCCAACTTCTGACTGCTCCCAATGATTTTTGAAACCCTCCCAATAGTCTTTTGGTGCTCTCAACTAAATGCCGCCACGTGTTACCAAAGCACTCATTGAAGGGGAGCTTCCCTTCCCTTCTCTGTTGAACCCAGACTTCCTGCCATGTAGCCTTTGCCCATGTGATATTTTGGTGGCCCCCTCAAGCGGTGTTGATAAAAAAGACACTACCACATGTCTTCTCATTGCAAGCTATCATCAAAGGATGAGGAGAATGAACTACGGGTTGTGAAATGCCGCCACGTGTTCCTTCGATAAAACTACATACAAAGAGAGAAGTGGTGCAGTCGTCAGGCTACCATACTACTGTGTGCTCTAACTGCTTTCACTGAGGGGCAACACTTGTTTACACAGTGTACATCGGGACCACTGCCATCATTTGAAGGGAATGTATATGTCTATTGAACGATTGAATTTATGCTCCGAAATCTTTCTGTTACAACGACCATGATGAATCATTGTTGTAAGAATTATGATTCATGATGAGATATCTTTAAGTTAGTGATTTTAAAAGTAGTGATTGTATAGTTGATTATTGCTAGTTTGAAATATCCATAGAAGGGTTAGGAATACAATGAGGCTTTTTTTTGTTAGATAACTATAAAAAATCAAAGACTGTTCCCTTGTAACTTGGCCTTTCTATCTCTTAACTATTGATAACACTCTATTGCATTTTTTCTTAATAGTTTGTTTGCAACTTCAATGATTTGAATAGAATGCTGATTTAGAACCATGTCTTTGACTCTTTCTTTTCAGTAGATCTCTATGCAAATTATTTTATGTCATGAAATAACTTATTCATGTCTTTCTCTTTAATGGTTGTTATTTTGAGCATAGCAGATTGTTGAACAGGTCCTTAGATTGCATCTGCAAGATAGATCTATCATGCCTTACATCTAAACCTTGGTGCATCGCCCTAGTTAGATGGTTTTATTTCATATATGATTCCTTTTCCCATTCAAAACCCTGCTTATAAAAGATTTGAACTCTTTAAAATCTAGAGGTCACTAAGTTTAACACAATAGGTCCCCCCTTTAACTGAGTTTCCCACAAAAGGCTATTATCTTGCCAATTTTTGGCATCAACAAAGACTATTATAAGATTTTTGATAAAGAATATTAGATAGAATAATATATCAAGCTAAAATATTATTTATCTAAATGTGAGTATTCTTAGTCACATCATCAAGAAATTTTCAAATTTATAGATAATTATAGTACCATTCCACTGAGTCTATGCGAGCACACATGAGACTATTAGGTTCAAGTTGATCTAAGACAATAAGAGAGAAAAGAATTTGAACCAAAAATTGGTACTTTTCTATATAGTTGTCTAAGGGTACAAGAAAGGTTGTCCCTACCATTGGATTTGCATGAAAAATTCATCTCCTAAGGAAAATTTGTATATTTACAAAGGAAGAGAACTGATAAAGCCAAATCTCGATACTGAGATAGCTTTCTCTACTTAGCTTTATATGCTTTTGTGAATTGATTCATAATAAGTTCAAAATATCCATGAATATAGATATATTTAATGTTAATTATATTTTAGAATATAAGGCAATAATGAGGGCTTCGTACTCAGCAATATTATTTATATAGACAATTCTAATCCAAAAGGTAGAGGAATTAACTTCCCTTTAGGTGAGATTAAAAATACACCTCCCCAAAGATAGTTTCACATCTCAATCCATCAAAATACATTTCCCACATAGGCTCATGGTCCAATTCAAAGAGATTTTCATCTAGAAATAAGTCCAAATTAGGAAAGGATATAAATGAGGGAGCTTCCACCAATTTATTGACAACAACTTGTCATTTAATTATTTGTTGAGTTATGAACTTAATCTTTAACTCAGAGAGAAACATTACCCATTTTGCTAACCTTTAAGAAAGATCATCTCTAGTAAGTAAAAGTTTTAGAAGATCACACTATATGATCACATGTTTTTCTACATGGAGAAGATAATGTCATAACTTTTGTGTTGTAAAAATGAGAACAATTCATTTCTTCTCAGTGGCCAAATATTGAGTCTCATAATCAAATTGCATATGACTAATATAATAGACCACTCTTTCCTTACCATCATCATTATGTTTAGATAATAAAGCTACTAAAGCATGAGGTGCTACGGAAATATAAAGTAAAAGGGTTCCATCTTGCATAGCTTACATCAAGATAGGAGGATTGACCAAAAAAAAAATTATAGAGTCAAAATATTTATCACATTCATCATCCCATCAAAAACATACATCTTTATTCAATAAAAATGTGAATGGAAGGGTATGATAAGCCAATTGAGGTACAAATATATGAATATTTTCAATCTTCCCTTGAAAACTATGTAGTTTGAGAGATTTTTTTAGGTGGAAACATATTAAATATTGCATGAATCATATTCATGTCGACTTTGATTCAATGAAGCGAGATGATGAACCCTAGAATCATATCAGCATATATTCCAAAGATGCACATAAGAGGATTTAGTCTCATCTTATAGATTCAAATCCTCTCAAATATAATGCAAATGTTTTCAATGTGATCTTGGAAAGCTGTAGACCTAACCAAGATATCATTGACGTAGTCTTCTAGGATTTTGTGAATGAATTCATGGAAGATGAGAGTCATCACCCATTGGTAAGTTTCTTTAGCATTAGTTAATACAAATGGCATGACCACATAAAAAAAGGTACCCCAAGGGTTAGTTAAAGCTATCTTATATTGATCTTCTAAGTTAATAAAAATCTAGTTATAGCCCAAGAAGCCACCCATGAATATAAATGAGTCATGGCCTACAATTGATCCCAAAAATATATTCATATTAGGCAACAAAAAATCATCCTTAAGAGAAGCATTATTAAGATCACAAAAATATATAAAAAATATGAATATGCTGATCAAGTTTAGTAACGATGATTAAATTTTATATCCAATGTGATTATTTAATAGGATAGATAAAACCATCTTTTATAAGCCTTTCTATCTCAGCCTTGACTAATAAAGCAACATTGGGATTCATTTTGTAGATATTTTGTTTAAAATTATTAGCATCAAGACATAGAATGATATTATGAATTACCATAGATACATAAACACAAGGCATGTCCTCATATGACCAAGCAAAGATATCAAGATGAAAATTTCAAAAAAATTCATGTTATTTAGATTCCTCCGAAGAGATACATTTTCCAATTGTAATCACTTTTTTAGAAGATTTCAGATATCTGAGAATATCCGAAGTATCTTCTTTGAGGAGAATACTATAGTCTTTGGGATGAGGTATAGGATTATTATCCTCCATATTAGATAAATGAGCCTTCTCATCAAAACTCATAATATGCACATTTATTCAAAAAATATGGGAATCATCATTTGTGGTAATGATAAGGTAAGTTAGAGTAGTCCTATAAGAAGTCTTGAATTTATTCATCTAAAGAGAAAAAATATAGGGTAACTTCCTTAGAGTCTACTTTCTTTTCAATATATTAAATATTAACCAATTTAAGATGAGGAGATTTGGTATCCAAGTCCACTATTAAAGTCATGTGAATCAACCTCTAAGGGGACTTTAATACCTTGATCATTACACCCAAAAACTTTACCTCCATAACTGAATTTAGAAAAGATATTGAAACCTAGACCATAACATGATTGTAATTTAGATTGAATATGAACATAATCATCCTTCTTAGCAGTAGTACAATCACCATCCTCCTTAAGTGAAACATGATCATCCATTTTAGGAAGAGGATAATCATATTTATTAATGAAGGTGAATGATATTTTTGGAATGTATAGGTGGATAGGATTTACTTTATACTCCCTGATATAGGTTTAGGTAAATTTCAAGGATCCCCAATCATCACCAACACATTCATTCAATTTATAAGAACAGGTAGACCTAAGACTCTCTTCTCTAGGACAACCTTCTTTAGGGACATCCATCTCAAGAGTGGCCTTTATAGTAGGAACTACTAGTGTATATGTCAACATGCTAGAAAATAACAAAGGGATAAGGTTTTAAAGAGGAGGATTAATTGAGGCTTGACCAGAAATTACCATTTCACATAAGTGTATAGAATGAGGGTTAGAATTTATTGTGATCACCTCATTATTAGCAACAAATTTTATGGAATGATCTAAGGTAGAAGTGATTTCTCTCAAAGCATGAATCCATAGTCTTCCTAAGAGAATAATATAGGGTAATGGTCTTAGCATAACATATGCCAAGGTGGGTACAATAATAAGTCCCAAATTTAGAGGTAAGATTACTATGTCTAAGGCTTGTCAACTAGCATTATCAAATCTAGGAATGTCTAAAGAAGAAGCAATGAGGGAAGTTAAATAAATTTTGATTTTAGGTAACAAGTAAATGCTCCATACATTTAGATCTAAACCAATATTAATCAGAGGATGCCTAATTCCAATATTGTTAATATAAGCTATTATAATTAATGGTTTCACTTATTTTTGTACTTTCAAATGTGGGATTTCATGTGGATAAAATGTAAAATTGGGAAAATCCACATGAATGTGATATATCAATGCATTAACATCTATCAACCTAGAAAAAGAACGAAATATGATCTTTTGCAAGGCCTCTAGAATCATACCTTGGTAAATTAGAGGATTCTAAAGCAAGTCTAGAAGTGAGATCTTGGCAAGAGTAATGTGAAGTTTCTCAACATGGTCATACTCACTGGGTGGCTTACCTATAGATTTAGGTTCATGAGGAAGGGTTGGTTGAGAAGGTGGTAGAGAATTTGGTTGATTAATATTTTTTGGTTCCTTATGTTATTATAGGTATGGGCTACAACTCTATAAGAGCGAGCCTTAGATTGTATAAATCTCATGTAAAGGTCTAACATGTCAATTTTGATAGAAACCCCATGAATAGAATGAATTATTTTAGGAGATGGGCTATCCAGAGTCATATAAATGTCCAGTCTCTTAGCCCTTTGAGTGGCAGTAAAAACTACAACCATATTTACGAAAACTTCGAGTTGAGAAAGAGAAGGTTTTAATGAATTTTTTATCACATTTTTTAGTAGAAATAGAATCCTTGAAGAAATAATCTAATAAATCATCCAACATATCAAAATATTGTTTAGATAATGTATTATGAAAATAATTAAAGTTTTGAAGGAAAATATCTGACATGATTTCATTCACATTGGGTTCACCAAAATTTAAAGGAGGGGATTCACTAACCTCAAGACAATGACGTCTTAAGCAGCATATTATAACCTATAGTTACCTCAAGGATCAAAGCTTGGGCAATGAAATCAAGAATGAAGAGTATTTGTATAACTTAATTAAATAAATACTAAATTACAAGTGACAAGATTTGTAAACTTTTTAATAATAGGAACTGATAAGAGGATTAAAATTTATGGTATGTAGGAAAAGAATGTACATACATCATAGATTTACCTTGAGGAAGATTAAGCCTTGGACATAGAAGATAGCGTGTCATGGGGGCGTTTATGCCCCACATCATCTCTTGTGAAACAAAGAATAAAAGTCTCAAATCTGAAACATCTAGCATGTCAAATCCATATATTTGCACATAAACAATGAAGGAAAAATGTTTCGGGCTTTTTTAGGGCTTGCCTCAGTCAAATCTCTAATTTGGTGTTTCCACCTCCAACAACAACTAGATATATAGAGATAGATAAAAATACATTGGAAGTAAAGATGTGTGATAGAAACAAAACCCGTAAAGGAGGAGAAAACCTATCACTATTATGAGGACATGTAATAGAAACAAACCCTACAAATGACGAGAATCCCTATTACAAATAGAATAGATGAGATCAAATAGATATCATTAAGTAGGTGAGATAAGAAGATAAGAGAACATTACCAATAGCATGTGACCGTACTCTTTGCTTGATCGACATGATAAGGTTGTGTTCTAGAGAGACTTGACTATTTCTTGAGAGATATATATTAGAGCTTCACTATAAAGAGTAAGAGAAAGATAGAATGAAGAATGTTGAATATAATGAGAGAGAAAGATAGAACGAGAGAGTGAGAATGAGAGGTTGCATGTGTGGAACAAGCTGTTACATCAATATTTCTACCACAATAGCATGCACCATAGGTAAAGGACATAGAATATTCTCATTTAAATCTCAAAAAAATTGGGGACACTAGTGCATCTCAAAGATGTTCACGTGTTGTGTAAGTGTCCTACTCAAAAAAATTCACAAGTAAAATGTTCAGGTTGTTAGTGCTTCATCATTGTCACCTATGAAGTTGAATCGTGCGATTTCAACTTATAGGTTTTTGTCATAAATGTGATAGGCTAGTTGTGCAACTATAAAATTTCCATTTAGTGCAATTTTATGACACTACAAGAGCCAAGAGTGAAAAATAGTTGTCCACTCATATCAATTGATGTTTAATTTCCTTGCGAATCTAAATATGGGTCTTGCCTCATTAGTCTAGACAAATATGCCTCCCCTAGTCTAGGTCTTGAGTTTCATTCTCTAAGTTTGTGAGGTAGCATTTTTTAAAGCCAACATAATTTTACCCTAAGGCCCTAGCTTCAGAAGCTCAAAAGGATGAAGGTACCTTTATAATTGATCAAAAGCATAATGATGATGGAAAATACTTTCCTAATAGAGGGTGAACTGCCCTGAATGATGAAAACCCTCTTTCCAATTTAGGCTTCACATTCTTGGATCCTTCAATATTATACTATGTGACTTTTGATCTTGTGAAAAGATTATTTACTTTTTAGATTTATGTTCATGTCAATAATTATTATTATTTATTATTATTTTTGATCTATATGATACATTGATTTCTAAATAACTTGTTTCATATAATTATAAGACATGATTCCATTCCATTTATATTATTTTAAACTAAATTGTATTTAATTTCAATGATTTATATATGATTATATTTTATTAAAAAATTATATTTATGATATGTATAAAAAATGATATAGAACCTGTTGTAAAACAGAATTTGCACTTTTACCCTTCACAACTTGCAAGAGTGCTATCATTAGCTTTCTGAACATCGTGTCCGATCCTCTCACACTATCGTCCAAGGTGTAATCCATAATGGCACGCCAATGAAGCCAACCGCTCCTGGTCAAGAAGCCTTTCACTCTACGCAACAGTGCAAGGCCCCTTCCATAGACAAAGCCTGGAAGCAAGGAATCACGAGAAATTTCGTGGAAGCAAATAACGTTGAAAAAATCCCGAGTTATCCTCCTTTATAGGATTTCTCTTGCTTATTTGTATTTATGCCTAAATCCTCACTGTAAGAAACCCAATAGCTGAATTTTATTCCTTTGCGAATTCCAGTTCATTGACGGCGGGCTTAAATATTTATCCTTCAGCCGAGACTGCAGTACAGTTATTGAAAAAGAAAGAAGTGAGCTGTGGTAGAGAATAGATGATATCAAGCACAAGCTTAAACGTGCAGAGACAGATATAATGGACACCCAGTCGGAAGTAACGTTTTCTGAAACTATCGAGAACGGAAACATGGAGGACTTACCAGATGTTATAAGAACTGGTTCTTCTGAGCCTCATATACAACACGATGAAGAACAGAATCATGGCCGAAATGATGAAGAAAATCAGATCCAGCACGAAGAAATCGCCATACGAATAAAAGAAGCTGTGAAGAAAAAGTGGAAGTACGTGAATTACGCACTTGGATTGATGGGCATCTCTCTCACCTTCTTCGGCTATGATATTCAGTCTTCTGGTTACCTAAGTCCATTGTTGATTGAGATTTCCTTACTGTTTGTCTGTGTAATTTTCGGAGTGCTGTTTTATATGGTCTATACCAAGATTATGCAGGAGCATCAACTAAGGCTGGAAAACAACGAGCCCGGAGCATTTGCAGGTAATCCATACCAACTCTTTATGTTGCCGTTATCAGTATGTCTGGTAATCATAGTATGTATCTTCATTGCAGTCAAGAAGTTACAGATAACATAATATGCTCTGAAATATTTACGCCCATGAATAGAGCCATGGACAATTTATTAAAGTGTAATGGTACTTTTCTGTGTTATGTTGTAAAGGTGTGGAATAATAATGGTGGCCCAATTCATAGCGAGGTTGGTGATAAGACAAGGAGCTTTCCACGGAATAGCGAAATTCCGCCGCCTCTTCGAAGTCATTTGAGCCTGGAATCTGAAACTTGACTGTGCATGTTAAAGGAAAAAAATTGTCACTCTATATTTTATTGATTATTAGTAATGTTAAATAATCAATAATATTTAGTAATGAAGATTTAATTTTCTATTCAATAGTATTTGCTATTTTACTTTGGTTAAAAGCATTCTAAATCATATATGTGAGAATTTTATATTTATATTTTAAAAATTGAATGATATATAGAAATGTTTTCCAAAACATTTCAAATAATCAATTTATCAAAATTATTGTTTGTAAATTTTATTATTCTTAAAATTAATGTATATGTATATTTTTTCTTTAATTTAAATTATTAAATATGTTAAGCTAATGTAATATTAGCATTGATGTTTATTTTCATATTATACATCACCTATCAACATAAATAATGTAAATTGTAGAAGAATATTTTCATCATACAATTTTTAGAGTCTTTAATATTTTATTTTTCTAATTGTTTTGGATTTGCTTGTGTACTATGAAGAGGTTTTTCTATAAAAATTTAATATATTGTATTGAATATTATTTAATAAGTATATTTTGTAAGAAATCTAACAAGTGGTTTTTTTGTAAGTATAACCCAAACAAACATCATGAAAATTGAGTAAACTAAAACAATCTAAACACAATTAGTAATATTAAGGGTGGAACTCGAGGATTATTATGCCTAAGAACTACACATTGAACATGATCATGAAGTATCTCAAGTGCCTCCTAACCATTCTATGACTTCTATATAACTAGATAAATAAATACATACCATTATACTAGTCATGATTGTGGATAACCATCTTTTATATAATCTCATTCAACCACACAAATTATGCTAATTCTCTTGTATCATTTGTGTTGACTAGCTAAACTACAATTTTCAACCTCAAGAGTCCAAATGCACAATCCTCTCTTAAAAGGAAGTTGAAATACTCCCCAAGGTCTTAGGACCACCTTGTCTTTGTATTACAAGATAGTTCAATTGTTATGTATTTTTTGTTTCAACAAGAAATCCAACAAATTTTCAAGTAAGAATTGGTGGTAGGGTGTGATCAAGCTTATATTTATAAATTTATAAATTTCCAAAGAAAAAATATGAATGAGACTTTTATCTATTGTATGTGGTTTTATTGTAGCCAAAAGAATATAAATATTAACCAAATGAAAATTATGTTTCATTTTCGTGAAGACAATACAATAGAAATGAAGTTAGGAAGACAAATTGCTTTTACATTCAAAATAAATTTGTTGTTTTATGTTAAAAACTATTCAAATAAAATAAAATTAACTCTAATTAATTATAAAGAAAAGAAATGATAAAGAGAAAGAGAAAAAAATTTCAATGTTATCTTAAAAGATGAACTCATATGTAGGATGAAACAAATAAGTTGCAAACAATCTCTTCTTAGTCAACTATTATATAATTGACACATGAAAAGGTGTTATCTCAAAAGGATTGACAAATCACTAACATCTTCGACTATCATCTACCTTTTCCATGGGTAGAATGAATCTCCAAACACCAACAAATGCCATGAGTTTCATAAGATCTAACCTCTAAAACATTATTTGATGCATTTCACAATTACAAGTAACTTTCCATTATAGATTGAAACATAAATTTAATTTAATTTTTTTTAAATGACAATTACAACAAAGGAGAAGAATGTTACACTAGGTATCAAAAAGTTTATATTTATGAGCCTCTTTGTTCTTATAGACTCATTTTCATCATTTAAAAATTCAACTCAAATCTCTCCACACATTCCTTTATCAAATCTTTGAATATTTATCAAAATCCTTCCATAAATTGAAATCTATGTTTATTTAAATAACTAAAATATCAAAAAACACAATATATATAAACATACTTGAAAATTCTTACAAGTGTTTCTCTAAATAATAAAATAAATATACAACTAATTTAATATCCATGATAGAAATATATACGAAGAATAACTACTATCTCACAAATTTATACATCTCTTTTTCATGATATTCATATATTCCATATAGAGTATGTGCATATCCATTTCACTTAACTTATTTCCTTTTCAATTTTTAAATACTTCCGCGCCGGAAATTACCTCGAGGAGCTCATGTTTTGATAGAAGCCGTAACTTTGAATTATCAAGCATTCAGTAAATACACGCCCTATTTATAACATGTTAAAAAGTCTTATCTTCCTCACATAATCACTTCAGCCCACATTTCTTTACTTTCCATTTTTCAAAGCAATGTAGGCCCCTAGATTCCTGATAATAAAGACTAGACCTGGTCTTTTTTCTTTATGGCACGCACCCTCGCGGGAAATGTCTCACCTTAATCCACCATGTATAAAGATAACTTTTAAATATTGGCAGTCCTTTTCAACATGATAAGTATGTACATTGTTATGTTTTTCTTTCTTCTTGTAGAGCAAGTAAATCTAGGAGATTTATAATATTGTGTTGACTGTCAAGTTCAATAGAATTTTGAAATGTTAGTGTATCTTAAAACCACACAATTTATATTTTGAATATAAGATTTGAATAGATTTTGGATTGAATGACATAATATCTTTTACAAATAAAATAATTGAAGATACAATTGATCATGTTTTCGTTAGATTTCTTGATTATCCAACTATCTTTCTTGTTCCTTTGACAATGAACATATCATCCATGGTGATCATCTTACATATACAGCTAAATCAAGCATAAAGTAACTACAAGCACAAAAGAAATGAGTGGAGCATTAGAACATGGAACTTAATTCATTTTAAAAAGTACATAAATTTGTAATTATCTTTCTTGTTCATGATCCATTTATGTAGTAACAAAAAATTTCATGAGTCAAAAGTAATTATTTCAAATAGTTTATTAACAAGACTTGAGTTTAGACTAAGATAGGACAAAAGAGCATGCATAAGGATTAGATGAACTGTTGCTTGAAAGGAGGTCAAGAAAAGAGGCCACAATGTTTGAACAAAAAAAATTGATGTATTACATAAGTGTGGACATCAAAATCTGCAAATGGTTAGCACAATTCTAATATCCTCATAGAATAATACAACATTCTTCAAAATAAATGACAAAACTAATTCAAGCATGCAAAGAAGACATGAAGTATATCTATTCTATGGTGGATTTGTGCTATCCTTTGTGTAGAAGATAGCCCTTTCTCAACCCTTAATAAGCCAAAATGAGATGATAGACAATAAGATGCTAAGTGAACTCAAGTTGCCTATAATGATAGTGCTCAAATTGCAGATGATGAAATGAGAGAAAATGCATTGCATTTATAGGAGAAGTTGAGAGAGGAGAAACTAAGATTGAGAGATGTGGGACTAAATCTCATCCAATGAGAGAGAGCCACTTGTCACAATGGGATTGACCCATGCTTGTGCATGTTCTGGCCAATGTGCCCATTTCAAATTTGAAAATGGCAATAAATGAATATGGTTGAGGGTTTGGTGCAGGAGCACTTGTTTGATTTCTTGACTCCATGAGGCCATTTGTAAATAGTTGCTCTATTTTATGTATTGGGTCTTATAATAAGGTTTATCAAACCATTTTATAGGTTTTTCAGTCTTAGGAAGTCATGTTTGAAGTCATTTGTCAAATAATGTTTAAAGTTGTTCCATATTGTAAAAATTGTAAAAGTTGCTCAAGAAAGTTGTCAAACAACTTGTCAAAAGTGTCATTAAGGTGTTTTGTCAACAAAATAACTAAAAGGTGATTGAAAATAGTTGGTTTTGGTTGTAAATTTATAAGTACACCCTCCAAAACTCGAATTGGTAGGTTGGAGACATTATTTGTGAAGTTTGATGAATGGCAACCTCAAGTTTGGTGTGCATTTTATGATTTCTACATTGTTTCCAGGTTGAAGTTATGATTTTTATGGCCTGGTATGCACTCAAATAATGGATTATCATATATGGATGGAAATATATTTGTTTCTAGTTTCCAAATCTTTTTGTCTCATTCAATTTTATTGAGTTTTGTGGAAGATATGATTATTTTGGTGAGACTGCCTATTTTAACAATATTGTGCAGAATTTACAGTCTGAAAGAATGTGATGGTACGGATTTTAAAGTATATATTTTGGGTCTAAAACAAAGTTTATGTTGTTTCTATATGAATCTACTTTCATTTGCTTCAAGTATCATCAAATTTAATTAAGATTTGAATAAGTTATGATCATTTTAGTGAGGGCAGGTTTGAACCCTATCTAGGGTTTACAGTTTTGAGAAAAATGAAATAGTTTTCTTTTGGGCTACCATGGTTATGTTTCCAATGTGACATAGAATGAATAATAGAATGTGTTATACAAAGATTGATTTGGATTAATTTTGAAGGATTGTGAGATATTTTTTTGAATCCTCCTAACTCTGCATCAGATTGGTATCAGAGCTCAGCAAAAGGTCTGGGCTGAGAAAGAAATTGGTTTTGGTATTGTGGTTTTGTAGTTGTGTTTTGGTTGGTTGCAGGTTATGTGAGAACCTGATTGCTTCCATTGAGAAGGCAGAGAGAAAAGTGAGTTGTGAGCAAGGAGATACTTGCTAAGACCATCTAGAAAAGATGGAGAACTTGAGAAGGCATTTGCAGGCAGAGGAGGAGAGAAAGAAGAGAAAAAGAAAAGCAAAGATGGATAGGGAAATTGTTGAGTTGAAGCAAGAAATCTAGAGGTTGGATAAAGAGTTCCAAGAATCTATGAAGAGGATAGAAAAAATGATGAAACAAGAGACAATTTGGAATTTGAAATTGAAAAGGAAGATGGTTTGGCCTATAAAGAAGATTGTGAAAAGAAGAAGAAATGAGAAGATGAAAGAGGAAGAAGAAGCATATGAAGATGCACATGAAGAATTCCTAGATGAAGACAAAGATGTTCCTAAGCATGAAGATGAAGAATTTAAAGTTGTTGCAGAAATTCCAAGGCAAGAAGGTGAATGTATTATTGATATAAGAAACCTGATTTCAGGACTTGAGGAGGTTGATTTTATTAAGGGAATGATCATGCATGAATTGGTTATAGAGGTTTGCAAAGGATTGATGAATGATGGAGGTATTATGGTAGAAAGTTTGTTTCATTTCATTATGTTACTAATGCTTTGGACAAAGAATAATTTTTAGGTTGAAAATACAAAGGAAAAAGTGCAAAGGAATTGGAAGATCAAGAAGAATGCAATTCAAAGGGGCTTGAATTCTTTTGCCCTCGGGAGTTTGGTGCAGGAGCACTTGTTTGATTTCTTGACTCTATGAGGCCATTTGTAAATAGTTGCTCTATTTTATGTATTGGGTCTTATAATAAGGTTTATCAAACCATTTTATAGGTTTTTGAGTCTTAGGAAGTCATGTTTGAAGTCATTTGTCAAATAATGTTTAAAGTTGTTCCATATTGTAAAAATTGTAAAAGTTGCTCAAGAAAGTTGTCAAGCAACTTGTCAAAAGTGTCATTAAGGTGTTTTGTCAACAAACTAACTAAATGGTGGTTGAAAATAGTTGGTTTTGGTTGTAAATTTATAATTACACCCTCCAAAACTCGAATTGGTAGGTTGGAGACATTATTTGTGAAGTTTGATGAATGGCAACCTCAAGTTTGGTGTGCATTTTATGATTTCTACATTGTTTCTAGGTTGAAGTTGTGATTTTTACGGCCTGGTATGCACTCAAATAATGGATTATCATATATGGATGGAAATATATTTGTTTCTAGTTTCCAAATATTTTTGTCTCATTCAATTTTATTGAGTTTTGTGGAAGATATGATTATTTTGGTGAGACTACCTATTTTAACAATATTGTGCAGAATTTACAGTCTGAAAGAATGTGATGGTACGGATTTTAAAGTATATATTTTGGGTCTGAAACCAAGTTTATGTTGTTCCTATATGAATCTAATTTCATTTGCTTCAAGTCTCATCAAATTTAATTAAGATTTGAATAAGTTATGATCATTTTAGTGAGGGCAGGTTTGAACCCTATCTAGGGTTTGCAGTTTTGAGAAAAATGAAATAGTTTTCTTTTGGGCTACCATGGTTATGTTTCCAATGTGACATAGAATGAATAATAGAATGTGTTATACAAAGATTGATTTGGATTAATTTTGAAGGATTGTGAGATATGTTGTTGAATCCTCCTAACTCTGCATCAGGGTTTTGGGGGGAATTGTGTTTGGCCAAAAAAGTCAAACATGAGAGTTAATGAGGGCATATTCTTTGAGAATATGCCCTTGTGAGGGAAAATAGGTGTTTTAATAAATCAATTAAAATGATTTATTGTGCAAGTGGATGGTACATGGGTTAGTCTTAGCATTAATTAGGGATTTAACTAATTAAGCTAATGTTTAGTTGATTTTGACACTTTGATTTAAATTTGTGGGTTAAGATAAATCAAAGTGAGAGGATATTAGATATTTAATTAAATATATCTTATTTAATTAAATCAAGACTTTATGAGGTTTAATTAATTAATTAAGAGGAAAGAATGATCAAACGTGATGTTTAATGAATAATCTTAATTTTGTATGTCTACATTTTGCACCTCTTTGAGGCAATGTACTCGTTGCATTGGTTCAAACAATGATGCTGCTGACATCAAAATTAAAAAAAAAATCAATTTTTTTAGATGCCTTAGCGAAAAGAAGTACGTTAGTACATTTCCCTCTCGAGAGATCGAACGAAAAAATTGAGGTTGATCTCGCGACAAAGTGGTTCAAAATGAATGTATGGATGGTTAGACTATAAGATCTATATGATAATGATGACGTAAATGAGATGTTTGGAAGATGCTTAGAATAGCAAATTTATATTATCCTAAACAACTTAAATGATTATGCAATGTATGTGAGATGTACGTGATGAATGATGTTGTGCTATGATGATATGAAATTATTACGAAAGATGCAAGATGGATGCAGGATGGATGCATTGTTAGCGCAAAAGAGGATAGAAGAATGAGAGGGATCAACCCTTAAATCGATGTAGAAGTCCAACAAGTCTACTAGTTGTCGAGACTTTATTGGATATGATGATGAATGTTGATGATGTATTGCCTAACCAAGGATGCGAGAGATAAAGAGCATACATTTCTTTATGTTTGATAACACATGTAGGTGTGATGCATCAAGGTATTAAGAACCAGGATGGCATGGTGCCTAGTGTGATGGACTTTGACTCATCAAATAGATAGGAGTACTCTTGTTCACACTTGACAAACATAACCTTATTCAGAATGCAGTTCAGATATTCCAGAGATCTCGGGCAAAAACATAAAAAGGAAAGCCTTCTTATGTGGTCAACAAGATACCTAAAACATCCTTCCTACAAACAAAACAAAGTATGCATGATGAAGTTATTTTACAAGAATATCCAACAAGCACAACAGATAAAAAGATAATGATCATTGCCCCATTCCTTTCTCTCTAAACCTATTTTTTTTAGGCATCATCGAGAGGTCCTTAGAATAAGCACAAAATAAGATAAATCAAAAAGACCAAGATAAAGCAAACCAAAGAAGCTAATGCTCTTCATACCACTAGCCAAGACTAACTACTATGGGGTACCTGATGCTTATGTCCATCAAAGGAAAGTTCCATCCTAGGACATGTTGTGATCAGGGTTTTGATGAGACTAATTTGGGTGATAAGCTATTGATATTCCGAGTTGACCAGCTTGTTGACTCACTGATCTAGACTTTCAAGACTCTGACGATTAGAGTGTTCACTTTGGAACCTGCTAGACTTGCTTCTGACTAACTTACCAAAGGGTGAAGGTGACGATTGATTTTTTATTATGAGTGATAAAATTTGTCGGTGAAAGCAAGATGAAATAGATGCACTATTTTTGATTTTCAGATATTTTGAGGTTATTTTTGGTATTTTCACATTTTCCAATGTTTTTGGTATTTTCAAAATTTATGATGTAGAGACTGACTTAAAGACCTATCCTAGGGGTCTCGGGAGTTGATCCATAGATTAGCCTTTCCTACGCTATACAGACAAAGACCACGTAGTTTGACTAACGATGTACTTGACTCATTGATGAGATATATGGACAAATGGATTGCCAATGCGACGGACGCCTAAGGACTGATTTAAATGTAAAATAGATGGGCAAACGGATTGCCAATGCGACGGACGCTTAAGGACTGACCCTAACTATCTCGAGGGATGATCAAAGATCAACCTTGCCTACGTTCAAGCTCAGAGACGATGTAGTTCAGACAAGGTGAAAGACTAACAAGACTCTATGATGAATTTTTTGAAGATATTTTGATATGTTGACATGTTTTTGAGTTTTTTGAATATGATTTGGATTTTTTTTTGGATATTTTATTTTTCTGATGTTTTTGAATTTTGATATGTTTTGGTTTGTTTCAATTTTTGATGAATTTTTTTTAATGTTTTTTTTGGATTTTCGCATGATTTTGATAATTTGAATATGGATATGTGATGATATCAGTGCTCTGTTTTGGGAGTTTGTTGAAAACCAAGCTTAATGTTGATCGATCGGATTGATGGATTGATAGTTTGAATAAGTGTGTTAAGTCAAACAAAAGTGATAATGCACTCATAAACTTTAGGAAGTTGTGTTATCCTAGAGTAAACTCATACAAGAGGGTAGTTTGACTAAGAGTGTTAAGTCAAACGAGGTGGTTTTGAATTCGATAATTTGGCTAAGTGTGTTAAGCCAAAAAAAGATGATAATGAACTTGTAAACCCAAGGAAGATGTGTTATCCTAGAGGAAACTCATTCACAAGATGATAATTTGACTAAGTGTGTTAAGTCAAACAAGGTGATAATTGATTGGATTCAATTGATGAAGATTGATGAAGCTTGATTTGGAACAAAATTGCTTTGTTGATTTGATGTGACACGGACGTACAAATTAGATGCAACTGATATGGATTATTTGGATTGATATTCGATGAAAGATAAAACTTGATAAAGAACATCGTCATGTCAAAATATGCCATGGGCTAGTGATTTGGATTTTTGGCTCACAAATTCTTCGACCAATTTGATTTCATGTTTTCAAATGCTTAGATCACCACATAAGTGTGAAGGATATAGATCAAGATTTATTCTCAAAGCGAGATGCAAATATGTCCCCCTAGTGCCTAGCAATGTTTGAATGAGCATGGGTGGATTCTTGGATGAATGGATATGAATTATCTTGCGATAAGATAAGGGTGTTCAAATAGAGGATTCTCATTTGGATATTGCTCAGATATCATTGGGTAGGATGGGATCAATTAAAATGACCCATGTCAAGATGTTTACTATAAGCAAGTATAAAGTGTGCTCCAAAATTTTATCAAGATAATGCAGATAGATCATAATGGGTTGGATAAACGGTTCATGGATGAACTGATTTAAGATGCACGAAATGTTGGCTTTATTATGGATGTGATATGATGCTTTCTCTTGAAATAATGCATACAGATGCTTGATTCTACTCATGATGCCTATTTTCCAGGTTTTCATCATGGTACCTTTCCAAAGCACCACCGAAATGGTTTTCGCTAGAGGATGATTTTTTTCTTTACTGTTTTCAATCCTTTTTCTGATTTTTATTTTATTTTTTATTTTTTTGTATTTTCTGAAATATTTTAAGCTAATGTTGAACCACCTGGTAGTGTTGATGTTGATTCTTTTGTCATAACATGCCATCGGTATCATTCTTGAAGAAGTTTTTTTGCCAAGATACGTGCACTTGAAAGCAAATTTTGAGAAATTTGTTTTGCTTTGCCGATACCGAAGTTAACTTTGTCTTTGTATGCACATTGCGATAGAGAGCCTTCTGAATCCTTATGATAAAGGGTCATTGCCAACACATGCTAAATGAAATAATTGGATATCATGTGTGGAGGCGTGGATTGAGTGTGTTTAAGAATAAACGATGGATTAGTTGATAGTTTAGAACCTTTGACTCTCCAAACTTGGGAAGATGAGCAATGACGGATGGCTACGAAAGTGTGCATGGAATTAGGACCAACTGCATGATACACTTTGTATGTTGCTTGAGAAGACTTATTTTTCCTTTGTGGACATATTTGATTGATACTTTTCCCTTTTTGATATTACCCCATAGTTTCTTTGACTAATGGAGTTTGGTAGGGATAATCATTCTTTGTATTCTTTGGTATCCATATGTATTTGATTTGTCCTTCATGCTTCAGTACTTCTTTTTCTTTAATGATATTTTTCATTCTTTAATTCAAATCTTTCTTTTGGTGTTGGTCCCGTTTCGTGGATGGGGTGATGGGTGGATGAGGATTCATGACATGGCAGGTCGTAGTATTGGCATTGGTTTCATCATAAGGATTCTTTGTGCTCCCTATGTTGACGTTTGCTCGAGACAAAGTTGCCGGCAGTTTTGTGGAAATATTACTGATATGTTAGGATCCCTTGATTGTCGAATAACCAAGACCTTGATGCTTAGGATTGTTGATAATCTGCACTGGTTCTAGGATACCCTGTTCATGTAGGCCTAATCCTCTACCTTGATAATTCATCTACTGAATTTTTTTATCTACAATAGGATATGATTTACCTTGGAAATGAGGTGCTAATCCTTCTCTGCTCTATGGTGGATCTTCAAAAGTGACAACTTCTTTATTGATGAGGTAACTTGCCCTAAGAAAGTTGAGTGATTCAAGTTTATAACTGATAGGATCCTCTATATGTGGGATGAATTCTTTATTGATATCTTTAGCTAGATGTTGTGAGATATCATATTGTAATTCTTCTTCTAGAGGTGTTCGTGATTTACTATCCACGTACAACTCTTCCTCATCATTCATTTCACAGTGTGTTTCTAATTCACAACCTCTGTAGGAGCCTTCATCATGATTTGTTTCTGCTATGTCTCCAAATTTTTCCACATCTTGGTCTTGTGCACAAATGTTAAGATTAAGAGACTCTTGTTCCTTGGTAATGGTGTCAAGAATATGAGACTCTTGTTTTGAATGAAAATCATCTACATGTCCATCCAAAGAAATCATCTCATGGGTAGATGGAGGAGAATTTTCTATATGGATGTGATCATCATTCGTGACATCTTGTATAGATAGGAGAGTTCCCATTAGATCATTGTAGTATCTTGGAGATACGAATTCTTGATCGTGACTGATTTTAGAACTATTTTCAACATGCTTTGGATCAAGTTCTTGACATGGGTCAATTTCAAAGGATGGACTGCTTATAATGGGTTCCTGGACATCGTTCTTAGTCATGGAAAGTGGCTCAATATACTTTTGATCTTTGAGGATTCCTTCACTATCCGTAATCATGAGGTCGAGGGATGTCAATATTTCATTGGAAGGACCATTGCTAGACCTTGATGGAAGATTTTGATCATGCTTTGGAATACATTTTTGAGATATGTCCTCTAACTCATAAGGTGATGTAGAGACATTTTCGATATGATCATTGGATGATGGATCATAGATTATGTAAATGGGATCAAATAATTATAACACATCTTGAAATAGATCACTAAAAAGTGGCTCTTGATGAAAGTTGAGTTGATCACTAGATGGGGTAGAAGCATCTTCAAGATCTTGAACATTTTTTTTAACAATTGTGGAAGAGAGATTACCAATGTCGTCAACCATAGGATCAAGTGATGTTGAAATTTCTTGAATTTGATCATTGTTGGGTATTTTTGGTGGATTTTAATCATGATTGCAAAGTAGCTCTTGGTGTATGCTGATTTAATTGTTGGTCGAGGTGGAAACATCTTCAAGGTGCTTATTGATTGATTGATCTTGATTTTTGATTTCAACAATTTTGGTGGGAATCTGTTGCAAGCTTTGTTGAGCGAGTAATGCAGGCTTGTGTTTGTTGTTGGTCTCATCATTGTTGTGCCAACAATGCTTTTTGTTGGGCTTATTGTTGAGCTACTTGTTGAAACACTTGTTGATGGATTGGTTGCAATAGTGCCTAAAATTTTGCTTTCCCTTGTCGGGCTTGGTGTTGGGCTTGAGCTTGAGCCTGTGCTTGTTGGGATACTTGAGCCGCTTGCGCAACTTGTGTGGCTTGTTGGGCTTGGATGCCTTTTTGCAAGAATCTTTTTAAGCGGCTTCCAACATGATGGAGAATTAATTTTCTATGTTATGTTTAGGTGGTGGTGGTGGTGGTGGGAACGGTGTTGATCATTGGGGTTGATTGGATGGTTTTCATCTGTTGTTGTGAATCGATGAGAATTTTGAGTGTAGCAATTTTTTTTTACAAGATTTGACCTCAAAATTCTTCATATGGCTGACTTGGTTGCTTAGCAAGTAGCTTTGGAATGCATCTTTGTGGTGTTTGTTTCGGATCATGGACAAGTTGATTCTGGATAATCGTCCGATTCGGTGTGATGTTTCGATTCAACATGATATACTGAAATTGAACATTGTTGTGGTTGGGATTCGTATTGCCTTGATTTAGGTAACTTTTATTTTGCATGGTATTGCCTTGACTTGAATCAACATATGGAGTTGCCAATATACTACTAGGATTTTGAACAACATTAGGGGGATTTGCAAGCATATCTATCCCAAAGTTCACCAAGTGTGGACTAGAAATGTTCATGTTCAACAAACTTGTATTTGGAATGTGTGGATTTGGTGGAATAATGTTGTTTGGAAAACTCATGCATTGAGTTTTTGGTTGATAGATTTGCAGATTTGGACTTGGATTTAAATCTATCATTGGGAAAGGTGTTCCAAACTTTAGATTGGGCATACTCACATTCGTATCGTTGAATTTTGGAGGAGATAATGATGCCATGTTTGAATTGCATAAATGTGAGTTTCGATAATCAATTGGCATTGTGAGACTTGGATAGTTTGGTTGACTTGAATTGCTCATGATGTATGAATCGAGTTTAAATTCCATGTTCCTCTTGTATTTTAACTTTTTTGACCTCTAAGGGGTTTACAAACAATAATGAGATGGAGGATGAAAGTGGTGAATGATATGGGTGTTTGAACTTTTAGGAGCTTTGGATCAATGCTAGACTTTAGAATTGGTTTGATTTGATTTTGATAGTTTGACTAGGTGTGTTAAGTCAAACAAAGATGATTGTGAACTTGTAAACCATAGGAAGCTATGTTATCCTAGAGAAAATTTCTCAAGAGAATGAATTGGCTAAGTGTGTTAAGCCAATCAAAGTGATCATGAACTACTAGACCTCAGGAAGTTGCGTTATCCTAGAGGCAAATTTGTTCAAGAGGATTGTTTGACTAGGTGCATTAAATCAAATAAGGTAATGTTGATTTTCCAAAAGTCTAGCATAAGCGATGTTTCAAAGTTCCAAAAGTTGTTGGTGAAATGGAATTTGATTGATGTTTGAATGGATGAAGTGTTTTGACTTTATCCTAGATGACCCTATGAGGACCTGTTTACAAAACCAAGGTTTTGAAGAACATACTTTTCCCTAAGAGTAATTCAACCAAAAGACCAATGTTTGCATGAAAACCAAATGAATCAAAAAGGACCAAGCACATGTGTGTTTCAATTTTCTGTTATCTTGCTTAGATTCGGTTCTTTTTGACACAAACACTTTCTTGATTATGTTTTTCAAACTGAATGTCCAATTTCCTAATTTCCCTTTATCCCACAAAGTGTATTATGTGGAAATCAAGGAAATCAAGGCAAATTTTATGTATTGTTGACTTTATTGAGCAAATAGAGGTATAAATTCAAATGTTTAGAAGCCTCTGAGGATAGAATCCCTAGGGCAAGCAATAACACTTGAATTTTGTCAATGGTATTTGCTTCCTAAAGGGTTTGAAAATTTGATGATTCATTGAATGTTTGTTTTCCACTATTTTGGATCCAAGCAAAGTGTTTTGATTCCAAGCACATGTACAACCTTAGGCTGAAAAGACAATATTTATCAGGTTCCCACTTTGATAGATCCAGCTGCGCATATTTAGTGCGGATGATTAGATGCTTGACCACATAGGCTCCCCCTTATAGTGCACTTGCTTCTCGGGTCAGCCAAGCATCAGTACCATGAATCTCCCATGGCTTACTTTTCATCTCTACAATATAATCACATGTATACATGGGGCAGCTTCAGAGGACATGACCTCTTGCACCAAAAAATAGAAAGGATCCTGGCTTTCTACAAATTTGGTTTGTAATCAGGGTACCCATTCAGGAGGCCACAGGATAGGCAAGATCAAACCATATAAAGAGTATCACCTGCTTGTCCGTAGGAGCTCCTGTAATGATGAACTTTCCTCACCATTCGAATTTGTATACCGGTTGGGAATGGCTTGGTGTTTATCTCGTTACTGGTTTGAGTCGTTCCCTTGGGGTGAGTACTTTTTCCCACCAAGGCAGGCTCTCTAAAGGTTTAGAGTAATGAGTAAGTGCATTCATAGTTCAATCATCTTTGTTTGCATGAACAAAAAGAGAACACTCACAATTCCTTTTTCTCACACTAAACAAGTTTGTTCAATTTTAAGTTCCCAAATCAAAATGTGAAGGCAATATTTTTGACAACTTAATATCACAAAATACTTTTGATTCTCAAGATTTTCGTGAGGCATGAGAGAAGTGCATACGCCTTTTGAATGATATTAATTTGTGAAAATGATTGCAAAACATGAAAAAAATTTGTTCATTTTAGACCACAAAGCAATGATGAGTTCGATTCATTTTAAAGCACCAAAATGAGATGTGAGAGTTTGTCTTGTTCAATTGTTTAAAACCCAAATGAAATCTAGTAAATGTCTAAGGTTATTTTTAACCAACTTTGAAAAAATCAAATTAGTGATCGATTTTAAGCCCAAATCGAAAAGTGACTTGATTCAAAACAGAAAACTAAAGTGTGAATTGGAGCCTTGGATTATAACCATAAGAATTGAAAAATGCTTTTCAAGTCTTCATTTCAATATTTGATTTTCTTTAACTCAAATCTTTTGCAAAGATTGTTTCTGATGTTTCACTGTTGTATGCTCTTTGCGTAAACGAAATTTTGTCTCCTTTGTTCTCCCATTAAACAAGAAGACAATCATGTGAAAATATTAAATTCATTCTAATCATCAACTTCAAATAATAACATGATCTTAATTGAAGAGACGAATGTTTTGGATGATAATAAAAGAAGAATTTATGAGCAAGTGTCAATAGATCTTTTCATATCTATAATGCATCGATTATAGTGAGCTCAAAATTTATATCACATAGTACTAAAAATAAAATAAAAAAATTCAAAAGAGATTCATTTGCTCCTATTGGTGAGAAAATGTCACATTCCAAAACTCTTCATGATGACTTATCAAAGACTTTTAATAACACAACAATCTTCTTTGTAAGCATTAGACCCAAGATTAATTTATGAGAAATAAAATGATTAAAATCACTTCATATCAGCCTTCATGGTGTTCTAATATGCCAAGCAAAAGAGTAGCCATCCATTTCTTAGATTATTGAAAGTAGCAATGAACTAATTTTAATGCTTGGCCAACATTTTAGTCATTAATAAATGCAGTGATTTAAAATCTCACTAAATTATTTGAATGAACCACTTGTTTGTAATCATTAGATCTCCATGAAATTGAAAAACTTAGATATCGCACAAACCCTTGATTAAATTAACTATGATATTATCTAAGTTTGAATGAAATTGTCTTACTCAATTTCATCAGCCTTCTCTCACTACTGTCATTTTACTACCATTGATGTATAGATTGACAGTGGCATGACACCTAATACCCATCAAATTGCTACAATTAATAGCAGTCAACATGATTTACGTAAGCAAACTAGATCCCAATAAAAGACTCGAAAGGTGCATCCCCCAACAACTTCATAGCCTTATTATTGTTTTCTACATGAGAAAGAAACCACCATACAATGAGAATGGGGAACAACTACCACTTTTAAAAACTAGATTGATTAGACCCTAGTGTATCAATTGATCAGATAATGTCAGAAAACAACAATCAACATTAAAGGAAAAGAAATGACTATTGCACCATCGATGATAGATTTAGTTTTCTTCTGAGGCTACCAGTTCCCATACCAATCTGGTGTCAATAAGAATATCACAAAGTGAAGATCTGTTGTCCATAGTTAGAAAAGAAATCATAATCACAAAGTGAAGATCTGTTGTCCGTAGTCAGAAAAGAAATCATAAAGAAATCACAAAATACCAATAATTAAGGAGACAGGTGAGCATTAAAGAAATTGAAGAGCATAAATCTATATCACCCTAATGTGATATTCTGGAGTCAGCATAAGGCAACAAAACAAACCAAATCAACTCGCGGGTTAGTCAAAAGCTTTCGCTATAATGGTGGTAAAGTTCTATCTGGAGAGTACATATTCAATAAGAGAAAGCCCAAGTGTTCAAATCAACTACACTAGCTTATAAGGTGTGGTTATTTCAAAGAATCTGTGAAGTAGGTCATAAGGGGAGAGGCGTATTTCTCCATCTTTTAAAATTTTATTGGAAAATGCCTTCCATGCAATTGATATCATTTTTGGTGGAATATAAGATGAATTTTTTCCAAAAGGAAGAGCTGATAAAGGAACCACGCATGTATTCAGAGAGAAATAAACTGTATCTCAGTAAAGGAAAATGTAGGCAGGGGATGGTCTTCAAACTCAAAGAAATCTACTTCAAATGTACTGACCTCCAGACCCGTAAGAAACAGTATAAAGAATAAAGTTATAGCAAGGCCTATTCAGGTTACGATTTGATTTCTTCAGATCGGTTTGTTCTAAAGGAAAAATCTTATAGAGGAACCATGAACGCATTTAGAGAGAAAGAAATTATATCTCAGCAGAGGAAAACACAGACAGTGGACGGCCTTCAAATTCAAATAAATCTACTTCAAACATACTGACCTCCAAAACTACAAGAAATAGTATAGAGACTAAAGCTACAGCAAGGCTTGTTTAGATTATGATTTGTGAGAATTTGACATAAGAGACTAGGAAATAAAAATCCATTACTTTCAGCAATTTGGAGAGATTAACGAAGTTATGGCTCTGACCAGTGTCAACAAACAGCAATAGTGTTCTCCTCTTTCCACTACAAACCAGTGACACCTACCTAGAGGAGTTATTTTCTCAACAAAAGGATATGGGCAGACACATCGAATACATTAAAGAGAATTAAATGCTCTTTCAGAGGTTGGAGTTTGAGGCGCATGTGATGGACTTGCCTTTCCATCTTGCTTTCTAGACACGGTCATTTCTAGACGCGAGGACTGCAAGTGCTTGTTAAATGTTTGGATGCCTTTCCTATACAGAGTTCTTAGTGGTTCTCTGAGACTGCTATTCAAATCTAGTCGTGGTGTTCTCTAATAGTAAGATCGGTGGATTAGCCTCTAATTTTTTTATTTTTTTATTTTTTATTTGATAACCTATGCATTATCTAAGGTACACATATATGAATAGCCAATAGAATGAGCGACATGAGTAGCGTAAACAAAATGAGATAACACTATTTTTTTCTTTCAACGGTCGAGATCTGGGAACAAATATCTAAGAAGGGAATATGTATACTACAGTAATGACCTTTCTCTCCACAACACTTTGTCATTTATGTTAGGAATCTCATATCTCCAATCGATTGACTTGATTCACTAAACAAATCAAATAGGTTTAGGTGAGTGCAGGTGTGACTGTGGACTCCCATCATAATAAATAGCTTTGAATCAAGTGTGACTACTTATCACATACAATAAACACCTATGAAACTCCTTATTTTGAAATTTCAGTAGTAATGAGCATAGGATAAATACAGTAACGATTCTAGTGCCATTTTTGTTATGTATCTACCCACTATCCTTACTGTGGAAGCCAACTGAGATAGTCTTGACAAATCCCTAATCCACAAAATGATTGACCCTGCCCTATGATCAGAGAATCAAGCATGATGCAGATACTTACCTATCTCTTGTGTCTCGTACACAACACCATACCCTTCATCTCCTCTAAAAAAAAAAACATTATTACATGAACTATTGTCAGAAAGGGCTAAAGAGGCGTGGTTTCTTGGATTCGAATGATTGTAGCATACATGCAAAATAAATAAAAAACTTTATAAATTTCCAAGCTTAGCATAATTGGTAGGTGTAAAGTTGTATTCCACAACCTTTGACCAAC
This sequence comes from Sequoiadendron giganteum, assembly GCA_007115665.2. Classification (NCBI taxonomy): domain Eukaryota; kingdom Viridiplantae; phylum Streptophyta; class Pinopsida; order Cupressales; family Cupressaceae; genus Sequoiadendron; species Sequoiadendron giganteum. Next base: position 111,165,768 of record CM021101.1, read on the forward strand.
ATTTTTATTTCCCTGTGCTAAAACAAAAGACACACATTTATGATAGAATATTGTTAAGAAAATGTGCAAGACAAATTAGCAGTGAGTGAATGATTTTTCTTTACCGTTTGTTCATGACGATTTAAAGGGATGTTCTTTCATCGACTACAAACATTGATTTTGTTGAAAGGGCGAAGAAAATTTTCACTCACATGTTTATTAGCTAGTGTAAATTCTACAAAACTTTGACAGGCGTAACTGTTGAAAATACTTTAGTAACTTGCATGTTTTAAAGTTACTATAGTTGGCAGGTGAAAAAAGAACTCCACAATATTTTACACTTTCCATCCTTGAATTGAAGATTATATCCCTTGTCAACCATCTGTTCAACACTTCAAATATTATGCTTCAAACCTTCCACATATAAAACATCAGCAGTATTATTCTTACCATCAAAAGAAATGGATCATCTGCGATGGATTCCACCATCTTTTTCATCACCAAATCTTACAACACCACCATCATACTTTTCCAAGCTCACAAATTTACTTTTTTCACCTATCATGTGATGAGATCATCCACTATCAATCAGCCATTCATCTTTTTCTTCAACTCATGCAGCTAGAGATTTCTCCACATTCATGCAACTAGTAGATACAGTAGGTACTTGATAGAAATAAACACAAACTTGTCCTCACTTACATTTCCTTTATCATATTCATCATCTATCACACCTTCATCAGTAGAAAAATAACACTTTCTTTGGAAACTAGGCTTGTTAGATCTTGGCTTAGGAACTCTTTCAGGACACCTTGAGAGGCAAAATGACCTATCTTATTGCAAGAAAAACATTTAAGAGGAAATTTCCCTTTATAATTCCCTTCTGCTCTGGCTACCCTCTTGACAAGAAGTGTCTCAAGATCATCTATTTTTCTCTCTTCTTCTTCAATCTCTCTCATTTCCTGCTCATACTTCGACATTTTTTTACAAGAACTTTCTCCTAGATCATATACCTACTAATATTTCCCGAATATAGTAGCTTTTAATATATATTTTGTCTTAGGAAGAGATTCAACAAAACTCGCTTAACTCAAGAGCAACAAGCTTACCAATCAACATGTCTCTGGTTACATTTGTCAAAGTTTGGATCTCCTCAATAGTAGCATCTTTGTGTTTGTATGTAGTAGAAATGGATCTGAGCACTTAAGCAACAATCGTGATTCCTCCAATGTTCCACCAGAACATATGATACTACACACAAGTTCATTCACTCTTTGCATAAAATAAGTAAAGTTCAATTCTTCACCCATTCTCAATGTTTCATATTTCCCTTTCAAGCTCCGCAGCTTAGCAATCTTCACATGAGTATCACCTTCATATAAATTTTCCAACTTTTTCCAAATCTCATAAGAAGTATTTAGCTCCATTACATTTTTCATTTCAGAATCAGTCAGAGCACTCAACAATGCTTCCTTGGCTCTGATATTGTACTCGGCTTCCTTAATCTCACATGTAGTAGAAGGAACATTCTAAGGTATGATATATTTTCTTTGTAATCATCTAGTAAGGTTGGCCAATGCATCTAAGATGACACTTCATTCAAGTCTTCCATAGAGAATAGTTTTTTCCATCAAATCTCAGACTATCCTTCTTATATGTTGCCATCCCATATCACCTCAAGCGATCAAGCTTCTCTAGTGGAACTTTCTCGGATACCAATTGTTGGCAACACAAGGGTAGACAACTGAGAGGTGGGGGGTGAATCATTTCTCTTAGAAATTATACTTATTAAACTTATTCTAGGATCTAATAATTAAACATGAAAGAAAAAACCATCACCACATCAGAATAACACATAACACCAAGATTTTTGCGTGGAAACCCTATTAGGGGAAAAACCATGATGGAGGTTAATCCACAAGTTTATACTCTATTAAAAGTATAGTAAATGGGGAATGGACATGCATTCAGGCACACTGCCTAGAGATCACTGCTCAAATACAAAAAGGATTATTTCCCAAAGGAAGACACACTATCATACAGTCACATTCAGATTACATCCATCTGAGATATTTTTAACTAAGAAGATAGAATCCTCTAGTTCCTGATTATAGTTCCAGTTAAGCACATAAGAAATTTATTTTTCTCACTCTTCTTCACACTTTACTTCTACCTTTGAAAGATCTAAATTTTATTCACACATAAAATTCACACTTCTCTCATCTCACATGTCTTAAATGATTTAAACAATCAGTTATATATATTTTCATCTAAGGATAACATTAACTACATGTCATCCCAATAAAATAAACAATTGTCAATGCGAATAAACCAATTTGGGCTAAAGCATAGTAGGGACCCAAATAAACATGTCTCAAACATGAAACACCATAAACAATTAGCCTCGAAGATCCAAAATACACTACAATCACCATGTCAGCCATGAACATGAAAAACATGAACACATTAAATAAAATCACCAATCACAAGCACACCGATCAATGCAAACAAACAACATAGATAGAGCATGATCTAGAAACATCCACAAGCATCATGAATTACCTTTGAATCATCTGAAACAACTCAAATTACTAAAATCACATCATCTTGTTTTAGGAACACTAGCTAAAGCAACAAAACAACTATTAGAACACATATACTCATAACTTGATCAAATATTCATGTGAACCTCTAAGGGATTCAATCGATAAAATAGATATACTAGTCAAGAAATGCTTTAATCTGAAACTTCTCACCATCAATATATTGAATTATCCATCATACTGAACTTTAATGCTTCACTGACAACCTTTAACTTATTTTATTACAATTTTCTCAATTTCATCGACATATACAACCTTAAAGAAATTAATTCCAATAGTTTTGACATCAATGACAACCCCATATCATGAATATCCAACATCATCGTCATGAGGGGTATGTTGATTTTGTTTTGGGCTGCATGAGGGGCCGAAGATCAGTAGAGGCTGCCAAGGTAACCCAGGATGGGGGTCGGGGACTAAGAAGATCTACCTTGGTAACCCATGTAAACTATGTGATGACACTCCTCCTATGGTAATATTTTGTTCCTTGACTATTGATTCCATTGATGGTGTGTACCTCTAGAAGTGATGGCTTGATCTAATCTTTCCACGGTTGTCTTCTCAACCCTGTATTGTCCTTTGTATTTTCCTTTTTGTGATGGTTGGACCCTTTGCTATCTCCTAGTATGGGGGGTGGAACTTTGGGTTCCACAAGGTTGGGTGGAAAGTGAAATGTTATCCATTGGGTTACTTCTTCTTGTTCAATATTTTGATGATTTCTTTTGGACTTAAAACCTTTGCAGTGTTCCAATTCATGTGGATCATTACTATTATACTTTTATTATGTTATAATTTAATGTATTATGTATTGTATATTTAATGTACTCTCCTACTTGTATTCAAGGATAAATTTCTACTCTTGATGTAATTATGTCACATTACAACTCATTGTAAAACTCTCTATTATATTTGATCAAGTTAATGACATTGAATTGAATGGATTCTACAGAGGATTCATTATGATGAATAATGTTACTTTGATATTAGCAAGTTGTGATATATGTTTTAATTAAAATGAGCATCATGGTTAGTGTACTTGTAGAACATCTTTGATAATGAGAAGTACTCAATATTTTATATCTTGGGGAGTGACTTCTTGACGTCTTGATATCTCGAGAAGTTGCTACTCAGGATATCTTATCTAGAGATACTACTTAATACATTACGGTACCTAAAGGTAGTTTTTATTGGTATTATGGAACTTAAGTAAAATTGGATATGGTTGTCATTCATGTTGCATACTCTTGTTAACTCATTGTTAGATTCATATTGACTATTATTTATGATAGTTGAATTGATGATCTTATTATTCGTTATTATTGATATGAGATGGATAGTTCCTAATATTAGTTGGTTAATTTTTTATTATGAATTTCATCTCTTGATATTTGTTTAAGGGAATCACAGTAGCATAGTAATATACCTTATAGGACTTATATTAGATCAATGTTAAGTGTTACTTTTGCACTAGCCTGTTTAATGCACTTCAAAAAAAAATTATATCAGTTTTTTTTAATGTGTAGTTGTGTTCTATCCTCTGGGTTCCTGTTGTGGGGGATTACACATGATATCTGAGCCCATTTTCATACATTGGGTGTTGTGGGTATATACAAGAGACCATTAAGATGTATTAGATGTATAGATTTTAAATTTTACATATCCTTTCTTGACCTCGTCTAATACCTTGAATTTATCTTTGGTGGTGTCTATGTAGGATAATGCTTAGATGTAGGAGTTGAGGTCGAGGGCAAGGTAGAGGTCATGGTGGTGGCCATGGGGCTAATTACTAGGACTCCCCCCCTCATAGTTCCCATGATTTTGAACGTGAGGAACAATAGAGTTCCCAGAGTAATACGAGAGGTGGAGATCAGAACCCGAAACAACTAGAATTTGATGGAACATAGATGCATCACTTACTTGAATAAATTTTTGGCTATCTTGGTTTGAGACCGTTAGGAGAGAAATTGATAGTTAGAGAGAGGGATAGGCCTTCCACGATAAAGGAGGCTAGTGCAAAGTAGGAGGCAGTTTTAGTTAGGCATATGAGACTTCTGTTGAGATCTTGTCCTTTTACATTTGATGAGACTGGTAGTGGTTTGGAGGTTGAGACATGGTTAATTGATCTGAATAGGTGTTTCACTATGCACCCATATGGTAGTAGTACCAAGGCTAGGTGCGTTATCATTCATCTCCAAGGATTTTCTTCCATGTGGTGGAATTTGGAGGAGTAGAAGCTCCATTTGGATATAGACTCAGTCTCATGGGAAATGTTCCTAGCGTGATTCAGAGCTTGGTTCTTGTTTGATCATTGGTGAAATAATCATACAAATGCATTCCATGAGCTAAGGTAGATGCAAATTTTAGTTGAGCAGTACGAAAGGAGATTTTATGAGCTCAAGTAGTATGTGGACAAAGGTGATGATGAGGGTATGTTAGTACAACACTTTATCAGGGGATTGAATGCCCCAATCAGTGGAGTTGTATGCGTCAGGGTTGTCAGTTGTTTGTAGTGATAGTTAATGATTTGGAGTTAGGTGAGATCCAAGAGGAAGTGTCACTTGATAGTTATCCTATCATTAGAGACTATGTTGATTTTTTTCCTAGCGAGATACTAGAGATGCCACCTAAGCATGACATCAACTTTAAGAGATATTTTACTTGGAGTTGGGTCCATTTCACAAGATCCTTATTGAATGACCACTCTAGAACTTAAGGAGCTCCAATTATAACTTGCGGAGTTTTTGGTGAAGGGATCTATTTTTTATAGTGTCTCTCTTTGGGGATCATTGGTGATTTTTGTGAAAAATAAGGATGGGTCCCTTCGATTGTGTATTGATTACCGATAGTTGAACAAGGTAAAAATGAGAAACATGTATCCATTACCAAGGATCGATGATCTATTTGATAAGATCAAGGGTGCTAGGTTATTTTCAAAGATTGGTCTTAAATAAAGATATCATCAGTTATGCATCTTCAAGGAAGATATCCATAAGACCACATTTTGTACTTGATACAGACACTATGAGTTCACATTGGTGCCATTCAGGTTAATGAATGCACTGTTAGTGTTCATGATTTTGATGAATGGTGTATTCTGTACTTACCTTGATAGATTTGTTTTGGTAGTTCTAGATCATATTTTGATCTATTCAAGGACTCTAGAGGAGGATGAGGAGCATCGGAGGTAGGTGTTATAGTGCTTAAGAGAGAACCACTAGTATGCCAATCTGTCAAAATGTGAGTTTTTCCAAATGAAAGTGAAATATCTAGGTCATGTTATGTTGGGTGAGGGCATTATCATGGACCCTTCAAAGAGCCAAGTGATTATGGATTGGCTTGCGCCCACTAATATGGTATAAGTTCATAGTTTCATTAGTTTGGTAGGTTATTACCATCATTTTGTACTGGGTTTTTCAAAGATAGCCCTCCCTATTAATTCTCTTCAGCGGAAAGGAAATAAGTTTATTTGGTTAGAGTAGTGCTAGACAAATTTTTGGACTCTTAAGGAGAGATTGACCAGTGAACCTATATTAGATGTACCTGATCCTATTGGGGATTTTATATTTTGTATAAATTCTTCCTTGGAGGGTCTAGGAGTGGTGTTGATGTAGGAGGGTCGCATGATTGCCTATGAGTATCACAAATTGAAGGATCACAAACTGAACTATCATACTCATGATCTAGAGTTAGTCTTTGTGGTTCATGCTTTGACGAGATGGATGCACTCTCTTTTGGGTCACTAGTTTGAGCTACATAGTAATCATCATAGCTTTCAGTATATTTTCACATAGCCTAATCTAAATCTTAGGCAGATAAGATGTATGGAGTTCCTATGTGAATATGCTTTTGAAGTGAAGTTTATTCAAGGAAAGAAGAATGTTCTTGTGGATGCACTTAGTAGATAGAGACATGAGCTATCGGCAGTAACTCTTGGTGTGGACTTGAGGAGTCAAATCCTTTATGCACGTCCTTCAGATAGTTGGTATCAGGAGGCGAGGACTAATTTGGAGTCAGACAAAGCATTAGAGGGCAGAATTGTAGGATATTCCCTTGAGTCAGATGGCCTTTTGAGGAATTTGTGTTGTATTTATGTTAGTATATATGGAGATCTTCATACTGTGATAATGTCAGAGGCACATTAGGCACCTTATTCAGCTCATTTGGGTGTGAAAAAGATGCACGCCAACCTTCGGCAACTATAATTTTGGGCTAGAATGAAGAGAGATATCATTGATTTTGTATCGAGATGTTTGGAGTTTTAGAGAGTAAAGGTAGAAAAACAACATCCTGTAGGTCTTTTTCAGCCTCATTTGGTCCCAGAGTGGAAATAGGACATTATCTCATTGGATTTTATTGTTCGATTTCCCATTTCTTCCCTTCAACATGATGTCATTATGATCATTGTGAACAGGTTGATGAAGGTGGCTCACTTCTCTCCTATCTAATTCTTATACAATGATTCATGAGTGGCTAGAGTTTTCATGGAGGATATTGTGAGGCTTCATGGTATTGCTCATTGAATTATATCAGATAAAGATCCAGTGTTTACTTCAGCTCTTTGGACGTCCTTGCAACATGCATTGGGGACTCAATTGAAATTTAGTTCAGCTTATCATCTAGAGACTGATGAGCAGATCAAGAGGGTCAATCAGATCCTTGAGGATATACTTTAGATGTATGTCATGGATCAACAGTCATGATCGAAGGATTATCTTTATTTGGTGGAGTTTGCATACAATAATAGTTATCATTGTTCTATTGACATGCCTCCCTTCTAGGTGTTATGGTCATCCTTGTCAGACCCCATTGAGTTGGTATTGTTTGGAGGATAGGGTTATTCTAGGTCTAGAGACGCTTTAGGAGATGGAGCAGTAGGTGTTTCACATTTGAGAGAATTTGGTGGCAGCCCAAGACCAACATAAGAGATATGCAGATTCTCATAGGGTTGACAATTAGTTCTCATTTGGTGACCAAGTATTTTTGTAGGTGCATCCTTGAAATATTTTGATTTGATATGGAAAAGGCTCTAAGCTTGCACCACGCTTTATTGGGCCTTTTGAGGTGTTGGAGAAGATTGGTCTAGTAGCTTATCATCTTGATTTTCTGCCTAGTCTCTCGTGCATTCATGATGTGTTCCATGTTTCAATTCTAAGACCCTATTATCCTGATATATCTCATGTCCTTGATTGGAATGCATTACAGGTAGATGACATACAACTAGCTTTGGAGCCTGTGGGCGTCATTTAGCACATACGATGAAAACTTAGAGGATGATACATTGAGCAGGTTAGGGTCCAATGGGATCCAAATGATGATTATTCTGCTACTTGGGAGGATGCGTCTAGGATGAGAAATTTATATCCATATCTATTTGCAAGCTTCTAGGAGTAAGCCTAATCCTAGGGGGGATGATGTAGTTCCCCTAAGTTTGCATTTTCTTTTGAACTCCTACTTAGATGCATTTGGACATTATGACACTACTTGATGTTACTACATGATGATACTTAGATGATTATGACTTTTTGATGCTCTGATATGATGGCATTGTTATATTTGATGTTATGATGACACCATGCTTACTAGAGTAGTTTAATTATTTATATGAGTTATTATGGATATGAATGTTATACTTTTTTTTATCATGATTTGATATCTTTTATTATGTCTCGATGTATGGGTGAAGGGGAACAAGATCGCATCACTCACTTGTGAGTGCCCTACAATGCTACGAATTTTCCTTCATGGTGTGATTGACTATTCTCCTATGCACATGTTCAATTTAAATAAATGAATTGTTATAAATTATAGTTTTAATATTATTTTTTTTATTAATCTATGTTTGATTTAAATAAATTAAAATTGAGACTCGAGAAAGGATTAATATAATAAATGTATTAAAACTTATGGTGCAGGCAATGTAAATACAAGATTAAGTAATAAATTGAAATATTTTATAATTAAACTAAAATTATATGTGCAAATTATTAAACATGTTGGAGACTGCAAATCTCCAATAGTAAATAAAAGGAGATAAATCTTGAAACAAAAAAAAACTAATTAAAGAAAAGAGGAGAAGGCAGTTATGGAGAAAAAAAGAAAAAGTTAATAATTAAATTAGTCGCGATTAACTAAAAAAGGGGCAATTGGAATTTTTTTCCAGAGAAGAATGTTGATCTTGCATTTTGTATGGGAGTGCTATATTTTTCTATTTCTTGAAAATTGATTACTGTAGATTGGAGGTCGGGGGCTATACTATTTGGAAGCTTGTATTGGAAGAAAATTTTGTCAGGAATTTTGAAGCTATTGGGAAGAAGCTAAAACTGCACCTAGATTTCGGACCCGACAAACCTATAGCTTTTTGACTCGAATGTTCCAAGTTCCATGCTTTCTCTTAGTTATTTTGTTTTCTCTGAACGAATAATGAAAAAATGCTATCAAAACAAAACCATAATATTGAATTAGAACTATATTAATTTCATAAGTTTTATGTGACTTATTGCTCTGTGTATTTATGTTCTCCAAATCCATTTGTCATACTTCTTCCCTAGCTCAATTCGTGTCTTAGAATAAAAAATGACATGCAATTATGTATGGTGAATTCTTGATCTCTATAGTCTATTCTTGGTCAAGTTTTTGAAACCTTTAAGGTAAAACTTAATTGATTCTTCCGCTCCTGCGTTTCTCTAATTGTATTGTTTCTTTGCAATTTTGTGATATAATCCAGTGCCCTCTCTCCATAGTTAGGATATTTTATTTAGCTGGCAATTGTTTTATCTGGCTCTGTTAAGTTCCTAAGCTTGTCTTGGAAGTATTTCTCAAATTCCTTTTTGTATCATGCATATGGAGTAGGGTATCTGTCTTAAGTTCCAAGTACTGGAAGTTTGTTTCCCTTTCAGTTTTCTTTAATAGCTTGGTCAATGGTAAAATCATTCATTCGTACCACTAGGTTGCTAAGTTTTGAATCTTTGAAACTAAAGAAAATTTCCCTAGCCTAAACCCTTCTTGGGAATTGTCATTGTGGGCTCGCTATTGGCGTTGCTACTCTCTTGGAATATTTATCACTCTTGTTCACCTATCGAAAACTTTCTGAGGCAGGGTGGGGGTCCTAGCTCGATTGGCTAAAGCATCCTGTTACAGGCAAGAGGTCACGAGGTCTAGTCTTCCCCCAAACCCGTGGTACCGGAGGGCGTGTCGTGCCAGCGTCACCGGTCACGTTAAAAAGTTTACCAGGCGCACTGCAGTTTATAGGGGGTTGTGCTACCCGATTCCTGCAGTCCAAAAAAAAAAAAAAGAAAACTTTCTGAGGCTAGCATAATCTTTTTATGGGATGGCCCTGTTCATTTCATCGAATCCTTCACTTAATTTCTCGTCTCTGTACCCTTTTTTTTTTGTAGATTCTCCTTTACGGTGGCAAAAATAGGCACTTACAGCACCACCATTGAGTGACAGTAATTTTAAAATGTGCTTACTCCTCTTGGTCGTCGTCCCCTTAAGTAGATGGAATCGAAATGTTGCAAATCGAATTCATTGGAAGAATTGTCGGTGGCTTGGTGCACTCTAATCCGTCGAAATGCCTCAATCATTGTTGTGTTCTGTAGGAAAGAATGTTGTCTTAACTTAAGTCGCTAATATACTAGTACTGATATATCTCTTATCTATGTTATATTCATTGTGCTAAGTTTTGAAGGTATTTGCATGTGCATGGAATGCCATATGTTTCTCACTATTTTCTTTCATGCGAAATTCAGCCTCAAGGCTTGGAGTTTGATACTTTTTAATTATATCTATAAGTCTTCATTTATACATGGTTCGATGTCAACATTGTGCGTGTGAATGTTTTTGAGAATAACGATACCTTCGTTGTCCTTCAAATTCACTATTTTATTATCAGCCCAATGTCCACTTATATGCATACATAAATTTAATTGTGTATGTATATATATGTATTTTAAATTTTATTATATTTATATGTTATTTATATTTGTGTACATTTATATGTGTTAAAGCTAATGCAATGCGACTAGTGGAAATAATGTTTTCTTGCTTATTTGATAATAATATGATAGTTATAAATTGAATTAAGAGAAAATTAAATAGAAAAGATATGAATTTCATAAGTAAAAGAATAGTTATTTGGGTTAATAAGTTACTCTTGTTTAAAAGGGATTGCCTTGTTAAGTATTTTGCATACATTTATATGTCTTCAAGTGAGTTTCTATTCTTTGTGATATAAAAGTGATTGAATGTGAGACGTGGTCGGTGTCCATGTCATTCTTGAGATCGAGTTTAATTTTTTTTTACTTGAAGTTCGTTCTGAATTTTGGATGTGGTTTGATATGTTATGGCTAGGTATTTTGGTGGGTGAATCCAGTCGTGCTTTGTTTAATTTTTCATAGTTAAGTTTCGTGCAAGATGATTCATGCCTCACCTTTGTGTATAGTCACAGGATTATGGGTTTTGGTGCTTAGTGGATTACTCTGTTGTTCTGTTGTTTTTATATAATAGGAAGGGGAGTGGCTGTCAATGGGGGTCGACACACAAATTGGCATCTAGGGCAACCCATGTGAGAGTTTCCTAATCAAGTGAGAACATAATAAATTAACGAGAGGGTTGCATAGAGATTGAATTAATTAAGATAATTTGATTCCTCTTCCACATTCTTAGTGCTCGTTCAGGCTAAGGTCAGAAAGAGAAGGCTTCGTCGGCAAGACAAATTTCCTTGTCACCACGAAATGATAATTAGTCTCACATGTGTAACCCTATGGGACCGGTGTCGAATGTATGACCGTTAGGACAACCATAGATGGGGGTCAGTGTAAAGTAAAGGTCTATCACGACAACCCATGTTTGAACCATGTGATGACACTCTCCCATACTACAACCTTGTTAAATCATAATGGGTTTTCTATATTAAGTCTATGGGTGTCTTTGGTTATTGTAGCATCATCGTGCAGAGTATGTTGTACTTGTTTGATGGTATTCTGTTAGCCTTGTGCCTATGGTTGTCTCCTTGTTATTTTCATATTGGTGGGATCCTTTTGCTATCTCCTTGCATCGGGGGTGGACCATAGGGTTTCACATGGTAGGGTGGAATGTGCCTTGCTATCCATTGGGTTCCCTCTCATGTTAGTGTCTATGACGAATTCCTCTAGATTGAAGACCTTTGCAATGTACCTCTTCATCTGGATCATTAATCTTGTTATTATATTATGTTATGATTTGATGTATCTTCATTGTAGATACTTGTTGTGCTCTCCTACTTGTATTCTAGGAGAGACTGCTACTCTTGGTGTAACCATCACACATTGTAACTCCTTGTAAAACTCTCTATTGTATTTGAGCAAGTTATTGATATTGAGTTGAATGGATTTTATAGAGAATTCATTTTGATGATTAATACCAATTTGATATTAGCATGTGATGATATATATATTTTATTTCAGGAAAACATCATGGTTTGAGTATCTGAAGAGCACCATGAATAGCGTGAAGTACTACAGATTTGATATCTTGGGGAGTGAATTCTTGGGATTTCTATTGGCATATGGCTTCTAGTTTTGTCATTAATGGCAACCTAAGTCAAGCATGCAGTCTACAATTATAGTTTTGGTTCATACTGCTAGAACAAAATGAAGAACAAGGCATTTGATTAAAGGAAAAGATGTCGATCTGAATACCTCACTGGACTATTATTTTGAGTTATGGATCACTAAGGAAGGTTTGTTGATGTTTGTATTACCTTATTCAAGAAGTATATTGATGTGAATTCGCTGGTGTACGATCTAGGAGATTCAGTGCATTAATCTTTTGGGTTATCTATGTTAGAAGACTGACTTGGCAAAATTAGTAGTTGTAGATATCTAAGAAGTAATTGGTTAAATACTTTTATGATCGATCATGTTTATTTGGGTCCTCTCCATGTCTTAACCAACTTTGGAGGATTCACATAAAGAATTAGTGGTGGATTTAGCCAACATTTGAAAGGTATTTCATGTTTTGTGTAAGTCGACATATGAATAATTAAATCCTTGATAGCGGATATATATATGAGATCGGTAGTATCATTTTCATATAGTGAATGTGTAGTATGCGAAGGATATGAGTGAGTAGCATGAAATTCAACACGATAGTGGTCTGAATTCATTTGTGCATGAATTTGTGATGTGAATTACAGAGAAGAGCAGAGCAGAGCAGAGCGAAGAGAAAAATCAAATAGAAGTTCCAGAATCTGATCCATGAGCCTAACCAAAGCTGTAACTTGGCATAAGTAGATGCTACTATTGTAGTTCAACCCATCAGATGGTTTCAATCTAAAATTTCGTAAGGCAATGAAACTAAATACAAGTGCATTCCCTTTTGTAAAACTTATATTTGAGTACTCAAATTATGGAATAACCTCCACCATTGTTTTACCCCTAACATGGTTTCCATGCAAAAATCCATGTGTTATGGTGTTGTGGATGATTACTTTGTGTGTTTGCATCTTTCTTTGGTTTAAATATCATATTGATAATGTTCAAATTTACAGAACACTGATTCACCCCCCCTCTCAATGTTCCCTTGATTCCAATAATTGGTATCAGAGGTACTGGTTCCTCAGAAGAAGTTTAGCAGGGTGGGGTGGATCTTGGAATATACTGGACTCTAGTAGTCTTCAACAACAGCTTGTGGTGGCACTTGATGACCTTGATCAGTCTAAAGCAAAAGTCTAAGAATTGAAATCAAATCTTAAGGATGTTGAGGAATTAATTCATTCATTGAAAGATCAGATTGTTAAATCTAGGGAAAAGAGAAAAGATCTACGTGATCAGATTAAGCAAAAAGAAATTGAAAACATGGATGATGCTCACCTAAATCAAACCTTGAAGGAAATAACTGAAGAATGTGAAAAGCTTGCTACAAATAATGCTATCCTAAAGCATGAAAAGAAATCCATGGTGATGAATCTGAAAAAGGAAATTGAAGAAAGAAAGATGAATGAGGAGAGTCTTGCCCAGTCCTTACAAGAAACATCTAAAGAATACAAAAGAGAAAAGGGAGAATTCATTTATTTAGAAAGTGAATTGCAACAATCCAAGAACAATGAAGAAGAACTTGAAAAATAGTTTATTATTCTTAGGGATGAATTTTGTATTCCAAATGAATACAAAGAGAATTTTAAGATTAGTTTTGTTAAGCTTGATGACCTGACTCAAGCAAATAATAATGCTAAAGACAAGCAAGGTCTTGGATATGAGAAAGGAGAAAGTTTCAGATCTGGACAAATAAATTTTAGGAAAGGAAATCAGATGAATAAAGATGGAAAGTATCCGGTAAGACAACCTAATGCTTAGAAGTTTAATGGATATTATTTTTCTTGCAATAAATTCGATCATATGGCTACTCGGTGTAGAAGTAAAATGAAATCAAGCAATCCATCATTATTTGGTCAGTGTTTCAATTACAAAATGTTTGGTCATAAATAAATTGAATGTAGAACTTTGTCAAACTACTTTGTCAATAGAAGGAAAGCTGAATCTTATACCTATGGAAGATTTGGGCATATTACTAATCAATGCAGATCAAAAATAGATAATTGGAATGATTGTTCTGGACAAGGAAATATTGTGTGTTACAATTGCAATAGATACAATCACATTGCAAGATTTTGAAGAAATAAAAATGTGAATAAAAGAGCTTTGGTATACAAAGACAAAAATATATAGAAAAATGATAAAGAAAAAGGAAAAATGATTGTAGATGAAATGAAAGATTAGATGAAGAAGACCTAGGTAAAGAACAATGAATCTAATGTTGGAAATGGCTCTGCAGAAGAACGTGCTTCCGGTAATTCCTCTGAAAATTGATCTCAGGCCATTGGCTCAAGGGGAGTTTTTCAAGAAAATCCTTTTTCCCCTGTTCATAAGATGGTACCGGATCACGAGAAGATTGTCATAAGATGTATTAATGATATACAAAGGTTTTTGAAAGAATTCACAATAAATTTAAAGAAATCATAGGTCCATGAAAGAATTTTTCTCTCGCTGTCTGAGAAAACAAAGTATCCGGGAAACCTAGGGAAAATAATTTATTACAAGTGTGTGAACTATTAAAGATAAAGTTGTAACTCTCATTTATCACTTTGCATCAAAGAAGAGAAGGAAGAAAGAAGTATGCAACACAATTTCAAAGAAGTGAAGTTGATTCTGCGGTGAATCTCCAAACACGTTAGGTATTTTAGTTGTTTTTAGAATTTCCATATCATTTGGTTTACGGTTGATAATAAAATAAAATGAAAGGAAGAATGGAACAAATTAATTTGGATGAATAGAAAAGTGAGAAAATTAGGGCCATGAGAAATCTATTGTTTCTCGATGAATTGAAGAGGTTAAGTAAAACCAAACACAATAATATGGATATTTGGAATGAATTTTTCATACTTCGAGGACACAAAACTCATTAAATTCATTCTGAACAGATTAAATGATGCACCTTGATTCTAGAAAAACCCTACATCATTTCGAAGGAATTAATTGAAAATCTAACTGAATTATACAAATTTGGAGAGATACCAAGAAATAAATCCATTTGGAATAAAGAAGTTGAAACCCTAACCAGAATAATTGGAGATAAAAGGGCACTGATAATCTCAACAATCAAGAACCCTGTGACAAAGTACATTACGTACAAAATATCATATAAAGTCTTTTTCAAAAATAGAGAAGGAGAAAATTCGCCTAGTGCAGTCTACATCTCACACCAAATGATACGAAATGTTAGGACTTCGACTTGTGTGGACTGTTAAAGGATCAATTGATGAAGAATGTTTAACTAACAAAAGAGACAAGCTACCCTTTCGGTTTGGTACTTTGGTCATATGTCTGATAATGTATTTTCTGAATTGTTTTCCAATGAACAACAATGTGGTGTGGAAAGCAAATGAACAGTATGCAAACAAATATACATACTCTAAAAATTTGGCTAACTGTGATCAAGAATTTCAAATTTTCTTTAAGAATTTACTTGGAAAGTTTGGTTCAGCTAGTATTTCTCTTTTCATAAGAATGCTTGAAGTCGGTTCCTCTTCCAGTAAGATGGATAGAAAGAAGAAAAGAGAAAAATAAGTTGATGTTTGTACTCCTCCGGAAAGAAAGATTTTGAAAACTAAAGAAAAGGGAAAGGAGCAGGAAATTGTGGATATACCAGATGAAGAATCCAATGAGGAAACTGAGGACATACAAGGAAAAGAGCAGGATTCATCTGGATCAGAATAAGAAAATGATATTTTTGAAGCAAGTGAAGAAGAACATGATCTGACAAAGGAGAAACAAGGAAGGTGGAATGCAGAAAATTGTCAAATTATGGTCCATTAGACCATCATATGATTAGGATATGATTCTAAGTGTTTTCAGTGCTCATATTGTGCACAGTAAAATCAAACTAGAGAATTTGTAGAATATTTTACCTAAAGAAATGATTGAATGCATAAAAGAAACAATGAACTCTGAATCTCAACACAAAGAAGAAGGTGAAATTATCTCACATTTGAAGGGATAGTTTAGGCTATCACTCGCCAAATTGAAAAATAAAATGAATGAGTAGAGGCAATGCATAAGTGTAGCTAATAAAATCTATAACTATTGCATCTGTTGGCCTCATGCAGCTGGAAAATACAAAGAAAAATTGGAGCAGATTGAAACAAAGTTGAATGGAATTGGGATTTTTTTTGATATGTTTCGAGAGCTGGATGGTAAAATCAAGAATAGAATTCAAGAGCTAAATTCTTAGCACACAAAAGTTGAGTTCACTAAAAACACACTTGTGGACACTTTTTGGAAACTAAAGAACCTAACTCAATGCAGATTGGAATAGATGGTTGATATAATGAGGAAACGTGAAAAGTTAAAAGATGTGATCAAAATTCTGGAATCCCTCACTACAATTCTCAACAAGACATCCAAGAATAACAAAATGATTATAATCATTGGGATTACTATAGATTCTTGGAAGAAATTTCTTCCGGAGATGAAGGAAAATCACAAGATAGTTTTCTAAGTTACAGTTTTTCTGTTGTGAATCAATTTTGAAGTTTTGATCACATTCGAAAAAGAGGGAGAGAAAGTAACACATTTTATTTTTATCCTTTGCATAGATTTGGCATTGATGTCAAAGGGGGAGAGAACTAAGTGAAAAATGCCTCATCAATCTAAGGGGGAGCTATGTTTTCGAATTTTGAAATTTTGGCAGCGTACTCATATTGATTCTGAAACTTGTTCATTTTTCACTAAGTGTTGCCATCAATGCAAAAGGGGGAGATTGTTGGTATATGGCTTCTATTGTTGCCATTGATGGAAACCTAAGTCAAGCATCCGGTCTATAGTTTAGTTTTGGTTCATACCGGTAGAACAAAATCAAGAATAGGGCATCCGGTTAAAGGAAAATATGTCGATCTGAATACCTCACCAAACTATTATATTGAGTTGTGGATCTCTAAGGAAGATTTTTTGATGTTTGTATTACCTTATTCAAGAAGTATATTGATTTGCATTCACTAGTGTACGATCTAGAAGATCCGGTGCATTAATATTTTGGGTTATCTATGTTATAAGGCCGACTTGGCGAAATTAGCAATTGCGGATATCTAAGAAGTAACTAGTTAAATACTTTTATGATTGATCATGTTTATTTGGGTCCTCTCTATGTCTTAACTGGCTTTGGAGGATGCACATAAAGAGTTAGTGGTGGATTTAGTGGATAATTGAAAGGTATTTCATATTTTGTGTAAGTTGACATATGAATAATTAAATCCTTGATAGTGGATATATATATGAGATCGGTAGTATCATTTTCGTATAGTGAATGTGTAGTATGCAAAATATATGAGTGAGTAGTGTGAAATTCAATAGGATAGTGGTCTGAATTCATATGTGCATGAATTTGTGATGCATATTACAGAGAAGAGTAGAGCAGAGCAGAGAGAACAGAATAATCAGACAAAAGGTCCACAATATGATCCATGTGCCTATCCAGAATGGTAACTTGGCATAAGTAAATGCTACTACTTCAGTTCAACCCTTCAGATGGTTTTAATCTAAAATTTTGTAAGGCAGTGAGCCTTTATATTGAGCAGTGAGCTCTAGGTAGTGTGCCTGAATGCAAGTGCATTCCCTTTTGTAAAACTTAAATTTGAGTACTCAAATTGTGTATTAACCTCCACCATAGTTTTTCCATGCAAAAATCCTTGTGTTATGATGTTGTGGATGATTACTTTGTGTGTTTGCATGTTTCTTTGGTTTAATGCTGAAATGGTTTAAATATCATATTGATAATGTTTAGATTTACAGAACACTGATTAACCCCCCCTCTCAGTGTTCCCTTGAGTCCAATAGTTTCTTATCTTAAGAAGTCATTACTCAAGATATCTTATCTTGAGATACTGATACATTCTATTTGGTATCTGAAAGTGATTCTTGTTGTTATTCTTGGACTTGTGTAGATTTGATCATGGTTATCATTCTTGTGATATACATACTCTTGTTAATTTAATTCTTGAGTACACATTGACTATTGTTCATGATAGCTAAATTGATGTTCTATTTATTCGTTATCTTTGTTATAAATTTGATAAATTTAATGCTATGGATTCTATATCGTGACATCTATTTATGGGAATTTTAGTAGTGTAGTCACGGACCTTGGAGGACTTACTCTAGACCAGTACCATGCATTACATTTGCACTAGTGTGATTAATGCTCTATAAAAAAAATTGCACCATTTTTAAGTGTAGTTGTGTGTATTTCTCTAGGGTCCTATGGCGGGGTGTTATATGTCTAAAGATTGAAGCTCTCAAGAGGAATTTGGAGCTGCATTTAGATTAAGACCCGATAAAACTTTCAACTTTGTGTCTCAAAAAAAAAATCTAGTTTCCACACTTTCTCTAGTTATGATGTTTGTTTAGAAATGACTAATGAAAAAATAAGTTGCTTGAAATAAAATAATAGTTTATTGAGTGTCATCAAGTGTTTCTCTGTACTCTTTCCAAATTTTGACTATAATTTCATTACAAGTTTTCCTATTGCAATTAAGTTTAAAGTCTCTATTTACTATTTGGGGCGAAAACCTCTACCTCTCTCTTGATTATCTTTGAATTCTACATTCCTTTTCTTCGATAGCTATCTGGTTCTATTTGTATGTGCACCATGTGATACCTCTGTAACACTCGTTCCTTTGAGAGAGATGATTTGGGAGTTGATGTCTTGTTTTCCTTGTAAAGAAAAATTAATACAATGGTCTCGTGTTAGCCTGTATGCATTCTATCACCCCATCTTATTTCAAGTAAACATGTTTCAAAACTATACCTAATACAATTTGGTTGAAGTCATCTTTGTAGCTTCTCATTCAATAAATTTATCCCACATTTCCTTGTTTACCATCACTTTATCCAATCAGGGAAATCTTTGGTCATATGTCTCCCTTATAGTCACTGCTTTGTTCTTGGTTAGATAATAAATTACTCTATGGAATGCAACTAGTTTATCATTTTGTCAAATTCCTTGTAAATTAATCCTCAAACTGAACATTCATTATTTAGCTTCGACGTCCTTTCTTTCTTCTGGGTGAGCCTTTATTGTTAAATCCCTCTTATTTATTATTGTATGTGATGAATAATGCTTACTTTCGGCCTGTAGATGGATTTGAAATATAATGGAGAGTGTTTCATATCAAATCGTATTGCAACTGTTAGTTTTTTGCATTTAACTTTGATCATATTGTAAGCTCAATATCATGGTAGTCATGCATGATATCCTTTAGTGTGGACCGAATGATCTTGGCATCGATTGCGAATATCTATGTCTTAACTGGCACCTGCCACCATTTGCTCGCACCTTCTTTAAAGGTTTTGTTATTGATTTTTTGTGCCATGTATATATATATAAACAGGTGCATGTTGATATGGTTGACTTAATATGTTATTATTTAATACTTTTATGAGATTATAACAGTAGTTTGTGGTCTATGAGAAATTTATTTTTAAGCATGTATATACATATATATATAGATATTGATGGAACGCCTTGAAAAAATTGTTCCATCCTCAAGATTTTAACGAGTCTAGGGAGTTGTGGGTTTCTGTCTCTTGCTAATACAAAGGATTTTAGGTTTACTCTGGTCTTATATGAAAAAACCTTCAATTTTATATCTTGTTCTTTGTTTTATTTTTTGATTGACTCCTTCTGCCTGTCATCAGTCTCTTCAAGTTATAAATTTCAACATCAAATCTCATTGAGTGATCGCCCCTCTAGTTTGGTTTTACTAGATAATCATGTTGGATTATTATTTGGTGGTTATCCTAAGTTGAGATAAATAATTCCCATTTATAAATATATTAAAGTTCTTATGTCATGGACATGGGCTAATTTTCCTAGTATGGGTCCCTTTTAGGATTAGTGTTTTTACTTGTGTAGGTCCAGGAGCTCTTGTGTGTCATGCGATCGATGAATAAAATTTGAACCATCACCCGCCTATCTGTCCTATTTTATCTTGAATTCATTTAATCATTTAGGTTCACAAGTGAAGGAAATGTGTTCCTAATTATTGGTGTGCATGACATTGTTGAGGAGGTGTACAGGTGTTCACTAAAGCTAGATCAATGGTTGGTGATAATTGAGGTGGCCACATCTGGGTCGTTCTTGTTAGGAAAAACTCAATAGCGGAACAAATTTTCCTAATGCCAAGTCTCAGAGGAGAAGACAGATATGTCTTTTAGTGTTTACAATTATAGTTCATTAAGACACACATGAAAGAAATAAAAAAATTGAGAAAAAAACACATAACACAATTGACACTAGATTTACATCGAAAAACCCTTATGGGAGAAAAACCAACCACACCAAAGAAAAATCACTTCTATTACAGTAGACAAAATTACATACAACTTACAATCTCTTCTTTCCAGATGAAAATTCTATATCAACAACATTTCCTTGATCAAGCTTGTATCGAAATACACTACACAATTAAAATTCTTTTTGTTTAGCACACAATGGAATTCACTCACTGATCATTCGACTAACCAACCAGACAAGACCCACAACCGAACTATTCATCACTTGCTGAAGTTGTCTATTTGTTTCCCACAAGAAAATAGTCACAATAGTTCAACTGCCCAATCAGTTCACATTCTGCATCGCTCATTGTTCCAAGACTGAACATGTAGGAAAAACACTTGGTCAATCGATTTCAAATTTATTGCTCATTGGTGAGACAACAGAATGTGTCGAACCGATGTCAAACTGTCCACAAGCTATCGTACACGGCATCGGTGCCTATCACTTAGACTTTGGTGAATTCTCCCCGATCTTCACTACCATCGACAAGACAATCCCTATCAAATACACACTAGAAAGTCACACTGAACATTCATGTCTCCCCGATCACCCAACGAACACTAAGATCATGCATATCAGCAAGAGTAATGCCGATCATTCACCAAGAGCAGATACAACAATGAGAGAAACACCATCGATAGGAGATCACAAGGTTACGCTGACAACACAAGTCTTCCCGACGTGTTCATTACCAAGACTCTCCCCGAGGATCTTCATCACCTAGACATCTGTCATTGGAGTGAGCTGGAGATGTCACCTCGACTGTTTTGGTTATGCCAATATCACCGAGACAACCAATAGGTCATGTCGATGTCACCAAGAGTTTTGTTCTCGAAGTGAGTCTGGAAACTCACTCTGATAGATCATGTCACCCCGATGGTTCTCATTGCCAAGACATATTTAAGGTCACAGCGATCTGATCAGCTTCTCATTGGCAAGACATTCCAAAGGTCTCACTGTTATTGCTCTTTCAAGAGTTCAATGTCAGTAAGCATTGAGGCACTTTTTCCAATAATCTCCCACTTGATGAAAATATTACTGACACCTCCAGAGCACAACAAATCTACTAAGTTTTATGGGAACCAAGGCCCATCAAATTGGTACACCATTTGTACTTGTCTGTGATCACTAGTTTCGTCAATGCATCTACAACATTTTCTAGAGTATCCACCTTTTCTAAAGAGACCTTTCCATCCTCTACCATATCTCCTACAAAGTGATACCTCACATTAATATGTTTCGTCCTGGCATGGAAAGTAGGATTCTTTGTCAGAAAAATAACACTCTGACTATCACAGTATATTGTAATTTTCCCTACATCAAACCCAATGTTAGAACACAAATGTTTTAACTAAATTGCTTCTTTACAGGCATGATTTGTTGTCATGTATTCAGCCTCCATAGTGGAAAAAGTGACTATAGCTTTTCACTTGCTCATCCAACTAATTGCACCACCATTCAACATGAAAGTATATCCACTGGTGGACCTTCTACTCTCAATGTCCCCTACCTAATCAGAGTCCACATATCGACGAATGTTGAGAGTCCTCTGTGATCCAGCCAAATTTCCAAGGTAACACAGAGCATATTCTGAAGTGCCCCTCAGATATCTAAGCACTCTTTTCACAGCATTCCAATGTGTCCTTGGATTTTCCATAAATCGACTAAGAACTCCCACTGCTTGGGAAATTTATGGCCTTGTACAGACCATTGTATACATTAAACTGCCAACTGCACTAGCATAAGGAACTCTAGCCATGTCCTTCATCTTAGTAGGAGATTTTAGACAATCTTCAACATATAGCTTTGTTCCCTGCAAAACTAGAACAAATAGTTGCTTGCAATCATTCATACCAAATCTCACTAGAACAATATTAATATACTTACTCTGGCTAAGCTAAAGATTTCTGCCCTTTCTGTCCCTAGTTATTTCCATCCCCAGAATATACCTAGATACACCAAGATCTTTCATTTCAAAGTTTGTAGACAACTGAGATTTAAGATCAGAAATCATTAACTTAATATTTACTATGAACAACATATCATCAACATAAAGGGCAATAATAAGAATCTAATCATTTTTAGTCTTGTAGTACATACAATGATTTTATTTTGATCTTACAAATCCCAAAGACAAAAAAAATGTGTCAAATTTATGGTACCACATTCTAGGTGATTGCTTCAAACCATACATAGATTTTTTCAACTTGCAAACCATATTTTCTTTACCTTTTCTCATGAAGTCCTCAGGCTGGGACATATAGATTTCTTCTTCAAGATGACCATGAAGAAATGTTGTCTTCACATCGATCTTCTCAATCTCCAAATCATATGTTGTAGCAAGTGATAAAAGAAATTTGATAGATGTCACCTTTGCTACAGGAGAAAAATTTTCCCAATAATCAATTCCCTCTACCTAGGAATAACCCTTTGCAACCAATCTCGCTTTACACTTTTCAACACGACCATCCAAACCAATTTTATTTTTAAACACCCACTTGCAGCCCACAGGCTTTCTACCTTTAGGCAATGGGACTAGATCCCAAGTATCCTTTTTCCTTAATGATGCCATTTCTTCATTCATGGCTTCCAACCAGGAATCTGAATCAGACATTTCAGTTGCCTCTTTTACAGTCCTAGGCTCATCCGTGTTGTTAATCAAAGCATAGGCACAACTAGAATCTAACATAGAGAATCCGTAAATATCTGGTTGTTTCTTCTCACATGTAGACCTCCTCATAGGTTGAGGATGAGGTTGTGATTCTTCTTCTTGTTCAAAACTCTCAGCGTTGCTCGAAATCTCCTTAGTTTTAGGTAAACTTTCAATGCGTTGTTTCTCCTTTCCTAGAGTTAGAGGTATCTCAACAACATCATCTTCTTTTCCTCTTATTTCATCCCTGACTGCAGATCTACTGAAGAAGGTTTCAGTTCTCAGAAGATAACACTTCTATTGTACAATAAATTCTTAGTCACAGGATTCCAAAGCTTGTATCCTTTCACACCAAGTCCATACCCAATGAAGATACGTTTTCAGCATTGTTGTCCAATCTAGATCTTTTCACATCCAGCACATAAACATATGCTTTACAGCCAAAGACACGAATATGCCTGAGAAAGGGCTTCTTATCAGACCAAGCTTCCATAGGCATTATATAAACAAGTGTTGAAGAAGGTGATCGATTCATTAAGTAACATGTTGTAGCCATAGCCTCAACTTAAAACATTTTCTCCAATCTAGAATTGCTCAACACACTTCTTTCCTTCTCCATCAATGTCATGTTCAACCTTTCATTGACTCCATTTTGCTGCAGAGAGTAAGGTGTTGTTTTATACCTCTTAATCCCATGGACTTTGTAATACATTTCAAACTCATCATAACAAAAATCACCGCTATTATCAGTCATTAGACACTTTATTTTTCTTCCAATCTAATTTTCCACAAGGTTTTTAAATTCCTTAAAATGACTGAACACTTCTAATTTACTTTTTTTTAAATAGACAAATGCCCTTCTCGAAGAATCATCAATAAAAGAAACATAATATTTAGACTTCGATAATGAAGGAACATCCACTGGACCACACACATCAGAATGAATATAATCCAGAACACTAGAAGATTTATGAGGACTAGAGTAGAATGAAACATGATTTTGTTTTCCATATATACAATGTTCACATAATTCAAAATCGAGATTACAATCATCAAACCCCTAGACCAAGATTTTATTCTTCAAGGATTTTTAAAAAAATCACTAATGTGACCGAGCTTGTCATGCCAAAGCATAGTCTTTTCTACTGGAAGTTTCACTTCCAAGGAATTTTCTCCAATAGGAACATTTTCATTCTTCTCTTTACAAATGACCTTCTATGAATTTGCAGAGACACTATTGCATTGAATAGCCAATGCATCCAACTTGAATGAAATACGAATTCAAGCACCCCTAGCCAGAACCATCGAGCGTATAGTCATTTTACAACCATTGGTAAATAATGCAACTTGCACTCCAACATTATTCATCTTGCTTACAAAAAGTAAATTTTGATCCAGACCTCATATATGCATTTCGTCATCAATTCCCTTAATTCTACTATCAAAAAACTGAATTCTAACTCTTCCACGACCAACTATCTCTAGGGATGAATCGCTTGGAAGATACACATTTCCACCATCACATTATTCATACTTAGTAAACCAGTCTCCATGAGATCTCATTGAAAATGATGCTCTAGTATCAATCAGCCAGACATCATGTGATGCTTGAGTTTCCAAGGTTGTAATAAAGGAATTTGCATCGCTCTAAGAAGAATCATTGTCAGAATAATTCTTCTTCCACTTCTTTTTCTCCTCTTTGCAATACTTTCAAACATGAATAGGCTACCCATAGTTCCAACACTTCACCTTGGACTTATTACTAGGAAACTTTCATCTCCCTTCTGATTGCGATTTGGACTTCTTGTCCTTTTTCTTGCCATTTTCTTTTGATTTTCCTCGAACAATAAAACCCTCCTCTGCCATCTTAGAAGATTTCCTTCTCATCTCTTCTGAGAAAAAAGAAGCAACCACATCCTCCATTTTGAAAGTGGTTGTTGTGCTCCCAATTTCCATCACCAAGTGATCCCAAGAATCTAGTAAAGAACATAACAAGAGCATACATCGATCTTCTTCTAAAATCTTCACACCTACATATGTTCACTGAGCAATCAACATGTTAAAGGTATTTAAGTGATCAGGAATAGATGCTCCTCTCTCCATCTTCAAAGAGTATAATTTCTTCCTCAAGAACAACTTATTTACCAAGGACTTGCCCTGATAAATACCTCCTAGTATTTTCCACAACGTAGAGGTAGTCTTCTCTTCATGAATGTTCAGGAGAATAGAGTCTTGTCAAGCCTTTTTCTTTTCGATCTACAATATCCCAATATTCTTGCTTCATGGTTGTAGGTTTCATTCCAGACACAACAATCCAAAGATCATGATCCACCAACAGGTCTTCCATTTAAAGTTTCCACAACTCAAAATTGTTGCCATTGAATTTCTCAATTTAATTTCTTCCAAACGTACTTGTTGTTGCCATCTTAATATGTAATTAGACAAATTCCAGACTTCTAAAAAACTCCAACTAAACATAAATTGACTCAAAAAACCAATCTACCCACAAGGATAACACAACTAGCTAGGCTCTGATACCACTTGTTAGGAGAAATTCAATAGCAAAACAAATTTTCCTAATGCCAAGTATCATAGGAGAAGACAAATATGTCTTTTAATGTTTAAAATTATAGTTCATTGAGACACACATGAAAGAAATAAAAAAACTAAGAAACAAACACATAACACAAT
Source organism: Sequoiadendron giganteum (assembly GCA_007115665.2). Classification (NCBI taxonomy): domain Eukaryota; kingdom Viridiplantae; phylum Streptophyta; class Pinopsida; order Cupressales; family Cupressaceae; genus Sequoiadendron; species Sequoiadendron giganteum. The sequence goes on from CM021101.1 coordinate 111,191,559, forward strand.
TAACACCATATTTATGTGGGAAAACCCTTATGGGAGAAAAATCCACCACACCAAATGAAAAATCACTTCTATTACAGTAAAAAAAATTACATTCAAGTTATAGTCTCTTCTTTTCAGATGACAATTCTATATCAACAACATTTCCTTGATCAACCTTGTATCGAAATACACTACACTGTTACAATGTTTTTTGTTGAGAATACAATGGAATTCATTCACTGATCATTTGACTAACCAACTAGACCGGACCCATGACCGAACTGTTCATCACTTGCTCAAGCTGTTTGTTCGTTTCGCACAAGAAAACGGTCGCAATAGTTCAACTACCCAATCGGTTCGCATTCTGTATTGCTCATTGGTCCAAGAAAGAACACATAGGACAAACTCTTGGCCAACCGATTTCAACTTTATCGCTTATCAGTGAGACAAGAGAATGTGTCAAACTGATGTTAGACTATCCATAGGCTATCATACATGGCACCGGATCCTATCACTCAGACTTTGGTGAAGTCTCCCCGATCTTCAAGACCATCGAGAAGACAATCCCTATTGGCAACACACTCGAAAATCACACTGAACATTCATTTCTCCCCGATGACCCAATGAACACTAAGACCACACATATTGGCAAGAGCCATGTCAATCATTCACCAAGAGTAGATCCATCGGTGAGAGAAACACCATCAACAGGAGATCGGGAGGTTAGACCGATAGCAGAAGTCTCCCTGACGCGTTCATTGCCAAGACTCTCCCCAATGATCTTCGTCACCCAAAAATGTGCCATCAAAGTGAGCTGGAGATGTCACCCCGACTATTCTGGTCATGCTGATATCACCGAGACAACCAACAGGTCACATGGACGTTGCCAAGAGTTTTGTTGTCAGAGTGAGTTTGGAAACTCACTCAGATAGATCATGTCACCTCGATGGTTCTCATCACCAAGACAGATCCAAGGTCACAATGATTTGATCAGTTGCTCATTGGCAAGAAATTCCAAAGGTCTAACTGATATTGCTCTTTCAGGAGTTCAATGTCAGTAAACATTGAGGCACTTTTTCCAACAGTTCCTCGCTGACCTGTCTATTTTTCTTGGTTATTGAAGCGACCATGTGGCCTAGCGGGAAGTTTCCATGTGTCTTCTCTATGATCGGTCTGATAATTAGTATTGTTGAATGTCATCTTTATTGACGGTTGATTGCAGGTGATGTAGATTGACCTAGACTACTCCCTGCCATCCCGTGTGGGCCCCATCCTCCTTGCCAGTTTCTCTACAAGGAAGCATGTGTTTGTTGTGTAGAATAAATTTTAACATGGAGGGTATCGTGTGTGTAACTATGGTCCATATCATATGTGCCTAAATATATTTTAATTTGATTCCTTGATATTGTGAGAGAAATAAGATTGAAGGTAGCTAAGCAGTGTGTATGATGATGCCGCCAGATTTCAATCTCAACCCCTACCCATCCTCTCATTGATAAAATTTGCACGTGAGTTTTGGATCATGGGGGTAAGGGAATACAAACACGTGTATTGGGATTGAAAATAAAAGGAGATGGTATGACCTGCATGTTATGAACATTTGCTTCCATATGGCCTCTTGTCATTGGGCAATTGTTTTAGTTGTGTATAGTCGAATGTTTCATAATAAGATAATTAAATCTAGATCATGCAATAATCAACTGGTTGAATAAATCAATGGTCAATATTCAAAACAAATTTGATAGCAAGCAAGCCATTCTAGTTCACCCAAGGGAGTCTTAATAACTAAAAGGACATTGAGCTACCGTAGTAAGGAATTGCATGATTATTAATATTTACATCAAAGGCATATTTCAGTATTACAAGTACACTCAATACACTCCAGGAGCTAAGACTCTGGTCACTTAAAATTTTCTCATGTTGGAACCAGGGATGTCAACCTGTGCAAAAATAGTGAGTCAATTATCATTTTCCTTTTGGTATTACTGAGAGGTTCAGTTTTCTCAAGCTTAACTCTATTAGGGTTTTTTCTTGGTTCGACTATTAAGTTTAACATTTATAATAGGGGATTTCATTAATTCTGCATTTGAATAATTTGTGCCAAACCCTTACAAAATTTGTAGGCCTTGCTCAGTTAGATCAAAAAACCCTGTTTGATTATATTTCTTGCATTATGGCCCCTAAAGAAAAAAAAATCTTCATCCAAAGGGGAGGTTTTTGTTCCCAAGAGACCTCTGAATAAATACCTTATGGATTAGTTACCACTTTCCACTAGCAATAAACCTAGAGGTCAAATTATTCCTAGGGGACCACAAATAGAAGAAGGTTTGTTTGACAAAAGAGAATCTATCAAAGATGCTAAATTTTGCTTATACTAGATGGGAATTAGTTTATGGTTGGTTCAAGAATAGAAACATGGGTGTCCCAGTGGGTAACCCTTGGAAATGTGATCTAGGAAAAATAATTGTGTCAAATTTTTATATGGATGTTGACTTGCTGAAGCCAATAGTTGCTAACTATGACCCAATCAAGAGGACTATCATAACCTTTGATGGAAAATAAATGGTTAGAATCACAAAGGAGGAATTGGGTCTTATTTTCAAGCCCACTAAATGGAGTGATGAAATGTGTAAAATAAATGAAAAATCTCTTAGACAAGAGTATGAGAAGACCAAGACTTCATTGATGGTCCATGTTTTACCAAGATTTCTAGCAAAAATTGTAGGAAAAAATATTGTGATAGGATCACATGATAAGAAGCCTTTACTTGTCAATTATTTTGTTCCTTATTTCAAGAGGACTTTCTATTCCATTTGTCAAATAATTGGTTATGATCCTATTTATGGGATACCAATGGCTTGGATGTATATGGCTGCCCATATCTAGCATCCCCAATATTGTGCAATATATGATTATGTAGGATTTCTTTCTAAAAGAATGCATGAGGGGTTGGTTAGATTAAAGCAAGGAGAATCCGGGGTAGGATGTAGCTGGTACTCACTTCTGATGCATATTTTATTATACAAAGGTGAAGTGTATTTTGGAAAAAATATTGATTTGGAGAGAAAGGCAGGTGATTGGGATCTACTTGTGCAATGTTGGACCATTTTTTTCGACAAGGATGATAGGACGTATGATTATATCACTTTCTAGAATTTTTTTGCTTCTAAATTGAAAAAGTCTTTGATTGTGAGGTTGCCTAGAGTTCCTGCTGCTTTATATGACTTCTTGAGAACAAAGGAAAGAAGGTATGAGATAGGCATTGATCATAAGTTCTAGGGAGATGTTATTTCACTCCCTGATTTTACTATTTTAAGAGTATATGATTCTAAGGTAGCACCTCATTTGTTTCAAAGGATTGTGCCCAAAATAAAAGGTTTCGTAGAGGTTATGTGGCAATT
>CM021101.1:111195038-111679816 GCA_007115665.2 Sequoiadendron giganteum
ACATTTCACTAAGACATGATGACATAACTCATAGGAATTTCTAAGGTGGAGGTACAAGCAAGGCCTTCTATTCTTGATAATGTCTACAATTGGTAGATATTCAATGATGATGAAGATATTCTCAGATTTCTGAATTATGCAGATAAATATGAAAGTCAAGAGATTGAATTTGATGGATTCCCTGAGAATATTGATGGGAAAGATACGGTGTTTGGAAAAGAGATCATCCATTTAAAAAATAATTAAATCCCTAAAGTCTTGGTAGCTCTTGAAAGGGTCTTTGATAGTCAGGATAGAAGCAAGATCAAAACAACTGTTGGACCTAGAGGAAATCAATTTGGGGACTACAAATACTCCTAAGAAAGTTTACATAGGAAACAAAATGAATCCAAAGGTAAAACCAATGGTAGCTGGCTTGCTCAGAAAAAATAGGCATGTCTTTGCTTGGTCATATGATGACCTCAAAGCTTACAAGGAGGAACTATTCCAACATGAGGTTACTCTGAAAGAAAATGCTAAACCTTTTAGGCAAAAGAAAAGAATGGTTAATCCAAGTGTAACTCCCGATATGCAAGAGGAGTTGATAAAGTTAAGAGATGCAAGCATCATAAAACCAATCAAGCACTCTTCATGGGTATCTAATTTGGTGCCAGTAATAAAAAATAATGGTGACATAAGACTATATGTTGATTTTAGAAACCTGAATGTATCTTCACTCAAGGACAACTATCCATTACCAAATATGGAAGCCATGTTACAAAAGGTAACTGGCTATGAATTACTATAAATGATGGAAGGTTTCTCAAGTTACAATCAAGTAAAGGTAAAGGACTCTGAGCAGTATAATACTGCATTTACCACTCCTTGGGGTACCTATGTTTATGTCAGAATTCTTTTTGGTTTAACAAATGCAGGTGCTACTTTTGAGAGAGCTATGGATGTATCCTTTTTAGATTTTATTGATTTATTTATGGTTGCATATCAAGATGACTTGACTGCTTACTCTAAAAAGGAAGAAGACCATTGTATGCATTTAGAAAATATTTTTCTCGAATCACTAGAATATGGGATTTCTCTAAACCCAAAGAAGTGTTCTTTTGGGGTAACTAAAGGGAAATTACTAGGACATATTGTTTCAAAATATGGAGTGAGAATAGACCCTGAGAGAGTAGCAACCATAGATAAAATCCCTCAGCCAAAAAATGTTAAGAGCATTTAGTACTTTTTTGGACAAATATTTTTTTTAAGAAGATTTGTGACTAACTTTGTAGAGATCACAAGACCTAATTCCAAGATTCTTAAGAAGGGAGAGAAGGTTCTTTGGATTGAGGATCCTAGTCAATAATTCACAAAGATTGAACAAGCTATCAAAGAGCCTCCAGTTTTTAAGTCCCCAGACTTCTCTAAACCAATGCACATTTTCTCTTTTGCTTCTTTTCATACTATTGCTATTGTATTGTTACAAAAAAATAAAGAAGGCTTTGAATTGTCTATTGCATTTTTTAGTAAGTCTTTGAAAGTTGCATAGATGAAATATGATACAACCGAGAAACAAGCATATTCTCTAGTTAAGCCGATAAAGAACTTCAGGACTTACCTACAACGAGCTACTATCATAGTATTTGTACCAAGTGCTATTGTGAAAGATATTTTCACTCAGCAGGAAACTACAGACATAAGGTGTAGATGGATCAACAAAATCCAATAATTTAATATTGATGTTCAAATCACCAAATTAGTAAGTGATCAGGGTCTCGCTAAGTTGATGGAAGAGGCTAATTTGAATGCAAATCATATCAATGGAACAAAAGTAATTGATGTTGCACCTATCTATGATATGAAAACATGTGGGTGGTATAGAAGAATTGTCCAATATTTTTAAACTCTACAATGTCCTACAAACATGATTGACAATGAAAAAGGACACTAAAACTGCATGCAATTAAATATGTAATTATTTATAATGAGCTATGTTGGAGAAACTTAGATGGTGTACTTCTCAAATGTGTGGATGGGAAGCAGGCACTAGAACTCTTGCAAGAAATGCACAATTGGGTGTGTGGAGGTCACTACATGGCAAAGAACACTGCTCACAAGGTTTTAAGAGAAGGATTTTGGTGGCCTATGGTTTTCAAAGATGCTCACAAGTTTGTTAACACTTGTGATGCCTACCAAAGATTTGCTGGAAAGTTGAAGTTTTTAGGAAATTTACCACTTAGGCCTATAACAATGCCAACCCCTTTCCAACAATGAAGGATTGATTTTATTGGAGAAATACAAGAAAATTAAAGTGGAGGCCATGCTTGGATCCTTGTTGCTATTGATTATTTCATGAAATGGGTAGAATCAATACCCACAAAGAAGGCCACAAGCAAGGTGGTAGTGGATTTTCTATTGAATAATATTCTCATCAGATTTGGAGTTCTTGAGAGGATTGTCTTAGATAATGCTATGTGTTTTAGATATGATGAATTCAAAGAGTCTTGTGACAACCATGGAATACAAGTTTCTTACTCTTTGCCTTACCATCCTCAAGGAAATGGTCAAGATGAGTCGAGCAATAAGAGATTAGTGAAAATAATTAAGAGAGTGATGGAGAAGAACAAGAAGGCTTGGGACTCCAAACTGAAGTTGGCACTCTGGGCAGATAGAGTCCCTGTGAAAAAGGCTACGGGTTATTAAAAATTTGGTTTAGTTTATGTCCTAGATGCTAGGTTACCACAAAATAACCTACTAAAGATTTATAATTTTATTCAAGAATATGATGAAGAGATATGCGATGATATGCAGCATAGGATATAAAATCTGGTGCAATTAGATGAAACAAGGAGAGAAGATCAAGGTAAAAATATGAAGATTCAGTTCCAAGTTAAACATCTACATGACAAGAGAGAATATCCTAGAAATTTTGAGATAAATAGTTTGGTGTTGGCCTAGAATGCAAGATCTCAAGACAAGGGTAAGCATGGAAAGTTTGAAGCAATATGGATAGGCCCTTATCTGAGAGCTAGTGCACATGGAGAGGATTCCTATTTCCTCCAAAGCTTAACAAGTGAATTTTTCCAACTGCCTATACATGGATAGTTCTTAAAACCATACTTTTCCTAATTATGTTGTCTTTCCATGTACATTGTAAATTTTTTACTTTTTGTGTATAGGTGTGTATTTTTTCTGTTGTGTTTGGTTCTGTCTTACTACCTTGTCTGGGTAGTTCCTTGGTTTTGACTTGTGTGTTTGATTGGTTTGTGAAACCATAGATTTTGGAATCTCGCTATGCCCGTAAGAGGCATACACCACCAGTCGGAGCCACTAATGGAACCCCTTGAAAAATTTGTTCCATCTTCAAGATTTTGACAAGTCTAGGGAGTTGTGGGTTTCTGTCTCTTGCTAATACAACGGGTTTTAGGTTTACTCTTGTCTTATATGAAAAACCCTTGGAGTTTATATCTTGGTCTTTGTTTTATTTTTTGATTGACTCCTTCTTTCATTCATCGGTCTCTTCAAGTTATATCTTTTAACATCAAATCTCATTGAGTGACTGACCCTCCGGTTTGGTTTTACTGGCTAATCATGTTGGATTATTATTTGATGGTTATCCTAAGTCAAGCTAAATATTTCCCATTGATAAAGATCTTAAAGTCCTTATGTCATGGCCATGGGCTAATCATCCTAGGATAGGTCCCTTTTAGGGTTAATTTTTTTGCTTGTGTAGGTTAAGGATCTCCTATGTTTCATCTGATCGATGAAGAAAATCTGAATCGTCACCCACCTGGCCATCCTATTTTAACTCAATTATTTTATTTATTCAGGCTCACGGGCGAAGGACATGTGTTCCTAATGATTGGTGGGCCTGACATCACTTTGGAGGTTTACAAGTTTTTTCTAAAGCTAGATCAATGGTTCGTGATAATTGAGGTGGCCAAATCAAGGTCGTTCCCCGTTACCTATCTATTTTTGTTGGTTACTGAAGTGACCATGTGGGCTAGCGGGAAATTTCCACGTGTCTTCTTTGTGATTGGTCCGAGAATTAGTATTGTTGAATGTCATCTTGATTGATGATTGATTGTCGGTGACATGGATTGACCTAGACTATTCCCCGCCATCCTATGTGGGCCCTATCCTCCTTTCAAATTTCTCGATAGGGAAGTCAGAGTTTTCTATGTGGAATAAATTTTAACATGGAGGGTAATGTGTGTGCTACTAAGGTCCATGTATCATATGTGCCTAAAGATATTTTAATCTGAGTCCCATATATTGTGAGAGTAATAAGATTGAAGCTAGCTAAGCAATGTGTATGCTGATGCCGCCAGATTCAATCTCAGTTGCTTCCCATCCTCCAATTGATAAATGTTGCATGTGAGCTATGGCTCAAAAGGGTAAGGGAAGACAGACACATGGATTGGGATTGAAAAGACAAAGAGATGATAGGTCCTGCATGTTATGAACATTTACTTCCATATGGCCTCCTATCATTGGGAAATTATTTTGGTTGTGTACAGTCATATGTTTCATAATAAGCTCATAAAATATGGATCATGGATCAATCAACGGTCAGTATTCAAAATAAGGTTGATAGAAATCAATTCGTTCTAGTTCGCATGAGGGAGTCTTAATAACTAAAAGGACATTGAGCTACTGAAGTAAGGAATTGCATGATTATTAATATTTACATCAAAGGAATAATTTGGTATTACAAGTACACTCAATACACTCTAGGAGCTAAGACTGTGGTCACTCAACATTTTCTCATGTTTGAACCAAGGATGTCAACCTGTGCAAAAACAGTAAGTCAATTATCATTTTCCTTTTGGCATTACTGAGAGGTTTTGTTTTCTCAAGCTTAAGCCTATTAGGTTTTTTTCTTGGTTCGATTGTTAAGTTTGACGTTTATAAAAGGGGATTTCATTAATATGGCATTTTAATAATTCATGGAAAACCCTTACAAAAGTTGTAGGCCTTGCTCAATTAGACCAAAAAACCATGTTTGATTATATTTCTTGCATTATGGCCCCTAAAGCTAAAACATCTTTGACCAAAGTGGAGGTTTTTGTTCCCAAGAGACGTTTGAATAAAGACCTTATGGATCAGTTACCACCTTCCAATAGCGATAAACCTAAAGTTCAATTGATTCCTAGGGAACCACAAATAGCAGAAGGTCTATTTGACAAAAGAGATTCTATCAAAGATGCTAAATTTCCCTATATGGGATGGGAATTGTTTTATGGTTGGTTCAAGAACATAAACATGGGTGTCTTAGTGGGAAACCCTTGAAACTATGGACTGGGAAAGTTAATTGTCCCAAATATTTATATGGATGTTGACTTGCTGAAGGAAACAACTGCTAACTATGACCCAGTCATGAGGACTATCGGAACCTTTGATGGAAAAAAAATTGTTAGAATCACTAAGGAGGAATTGGGTATTATTTTCAAGCTCACTAAATGGAGTGATGAAATGTGTAAGATAAATGAAGAATCAAGACTTCATTTAGGGTCCACGTTTTACCAAGATTTCTAGAAGAAATTGTAGGAAAAAATATTGTGATATGATCACATGATAAGGAGCATTTCCCTGTCAATTTTTTTGTTCCTTATTACAAGAGGACTTTATATTCCATTTGTAAAATAATTGGTTATGATCCTATTTTTTGAATCCCAATGGCTTGTATGTATATGGTTGCGCATATCCAACATACCCAATATTGTGCAATATATGATAATGCAAGATTTCTTTATGAAAGAATGCATGAGGGGTTGGTTAGATTAAAGAAACGAGAATCTGGGGTAGGATGTAGCTGCTAGTAAATGTTGATGCATATGTTCTTATAAAAGGGTTCAGTGTATTTTTTTTTTAAATATTGATTTGGAGAGAAAGGCAAGTGATTGGGATCTACTCGAGCAATGTTGGACCACTATTTTGGACAAGGATGATAGGATGTATGATTATGTCACTTTCTAGAATTTGTTTTCTTTTGAATTGAAAAAGGCTTTGATTGTGAGGTTTCCCAGTGTTCCTATTTTTTTACATGACTTCTTGAAACCAAAGGAAAGAAGGCCTGAGATAGGCATTGATCATAACTAGGGAGATGTTATTTCACTACCCGATTTTAGTGTCTTAAGAGTATATGGTTCTAAGGTAGCACCTCATTTGTTACCAAGGTTTGTGCCTGAAAGAATAGTTTTCCTAGAGGTTATGTCACAATTAGGAAATGTTGAGAATGAACATTTGTTAAATCAGGGAAAGGGAACTTTCTTTCCTTTATACACTTGTTTTTCTGATTTTATGATGACTAAACAAGGTTGAAATAGTATCATTGAAGTGCTCAAAAGATACCACATGAAAAGGACAATTGAGATGGTCAGATATGATCCTAAAGGTTTTTATGGCCTGGTTGAATGAGAGAAACAAAATCTACAAGTATGTACACATTTTCCATTATCCAAACGATGTAATAAGGAATATATCTGACAGTGTGGAGCAAGAAAAGAGGTTGGTGAGGTGGATTGCATTCAACAATATGAAAAGGAAGATAAAGTTGGAGGAGCCTGATTTAAGGATCTTGCTTGAGGCTGAGAACATACTTCAAAAGGTGGGGCATGTTACAAGAAATTTCAATTCAATTGTAGGCCACCTTGAAACTAAAGGGATGGTTACTATAGATAAAGGGAAAGCTCCAATTGCTGAAGAACAAAGTGGAGAAGAAATTTTTTCTATTGAATGGGATTATTCATCACAAGACCCTAAGGAACCAAAAATAAAGTATTTCATAAGAAGAAAGGGTAAAACAAAGAAATCTAATGAACCCTGTGCTCCCACTCAGGATGATGAACATAGACCTCCTTCTTCAGTGCCACAAGTGTCTCTCTCATCTCCACCAGAGTATGAGAATGTGGATGTTGATTCTCCACCATCTAGCAAAGTAACACCTAAGGAGCCACCATTGAAAAATAGAAAATTTTGACCACTAGTCTAGTGGATTATGATGATGAAGGATCTGATGATGATATTTGGGTATCCGAGCAAGAAATAAAAGAAGGAGTTCCAACTACATCTGTAGTAAGGGAAACTAGTCAATTGGGAAAAATATTAAGTAATGTTGATCTCAGAGGGATAAATGGGAGTGATGACATGAGAGTTGAGGCATGTACCAAATTCTTGCATGATGACTCATTTGTGAAGACTCAAGATTTTATGGAATTTCCCTATATGACTAAACGGGAAGAGTATGTAAAAAATTTAGTTATGTAGAGGAGCCTACATCCAAAATTTCCTAATACTGTCATTCAAAAAAGGGTATTGAATGAGATGACAGCTAGCTTTCAAAACATGAATGCAAAGGAAGGTTGAGAATTGGTGAGAACAAGTGGTATCTTGTTGCTACAAAAATGGGATCTATCCTCAACCATTTCTTTTGACACAATCAAAAAATGTGATAGACCACTCTATGATACAGAGGAAGAAGTTGCACTTGCATTACAAGGGCATGCTTTTAGTGAAGAGTGGGAAGCCTTGGCTATTTGGTCTTTAGCCCCAAGAACAAGAAAACCAGACATTATTGAGCCTCCACCTGATTACAAGGGATGCCTAATAATCAAGAGATTATTAGAAACATCGGTATTGGAAGTTGAAAATTTATTTGTTCATGTTGCATAATTCACTGGGGCTACTGTGGAGTCTATGACTGCTGAGAAGGATAAAATTAGAACAGTATTGAACAATTTGTTGGTCATGTATTGAAATCTTGAGAAAAATAATATGCAATTACATACAAAGATAGCATTGTTAGAGGATGTATTGCAAAAATTGCAACTTGGAAAGGTCAAACAAGACAATATTGACTCTCCGACTACTATACAAGAGGATATATCCTCTGAAATTATAGTTTATATAAGTACTTCATGGGAAATTATGCCATATAATATGAGAAATGTTCTCATTTAAACAGTAGAACCCAGTATATTAGAAGGGTCATAAGATGAAGTGGGTGTCAAAAAGGAAGAGTTTATTAGACAATTAAGTTAATACAGAGAAAAGTGTCAAAGTCATGATGAAGATACTTTTAAGAGAAACATGAGGATTGTCATAGCAGTCCTAGAGTACTTGAACAGAAAAGTGAACAACAAACTAAATAGTATTCACTATAGCTATTCATCCATGGTTGATTCCATAAGAATTTTCAAGATAACGATAGAGAAAAAGCCATCCCACTTATGGAGATCTCGATCCCTAGAAAAAAAGACTTGAAGTTGATGGGGATTGGGGTTAAGGAGAATCCTAATCCACTTGAGAAGTTTAAACCTACTATTCTTCTGGTAAATAAGATTGAGGAATACATAGGGAATGTTGAAAAAATTAGAGAATAGGATAAGGTAATTGATGAAATCTTTCCATGAATCTCATTGTGGACTACTCCCATCTATCTTAAGGAGTAATGGTAGCATTAAGACTTTGCAGGAATGAAGAAGTGAAGTAAGCAATATTATTTCATATCAAGCTATAAAAAATGTCAAAAATTTGATATGGACACATTGATAGTGAATATGGATATGTTAGTCGATGCTAAGACTGTATTGCTAGAATTTGATAGGGAAGCTAATTGGACTATCACCAAATATGCCCCTAATAGACAAAGGGCTGATGAAGTAATGAAATTTTATTGGCCCACAAAAGAAGAATTCCTAGCATGGAAAATAAAATATTTGGAAGGAGTGGGGGTTTTACACGAAGGATGACAAGTTACTGATTTGAAATTTTGACGTCTGCAACCATGGTGAATAATGGATAGATGGGAATTGACTACATAGCCTTGATTTAGTACAAATTAGGCTTATGTTAAAATATGAAAAATATAGTGCACCTTATTCAAGGTTGATTTGATAATAGGGTTGCAGACTTGGTCTTACCTTTTGTCTTTTTCTATTTTCCTCTTGCTTTTCCTTCTTTTCATTTTTGGTGTGTGGGCACAAGTTTTGAGGTAACTGTTCAGTTCAACCCATTTTGAAGATTTGACCTAATCTCTTGCAATGAATATGGACTACATTCATTTCTTCACATGTCTCCCACCTCTTGGAGTATGTTGTATCTGAATGAAATAATCTTTGATGTAGCGGTCCACTAGGGTTTTGATGTGTGTACTTTTTGGCCTATGGCTTGTTTTTTCCACTTCATTTCTATTAGAAGGAATTCAGGGCCAGAAAGTAGGGGTTCATTTTTTTATGCAATTGACACAGTGAATTGAAAGAGATATACTAAGTATGTTTTTAGAGTTTTTGTCTTCAGTTTGAGAGTTCATAATTTTGTATGTAGTTTGGATAACAAAAAAGAAAAATATATACTAAGAAATACCAATTCCATGGATATCGTCTCTCCTTGTGTTCATTTTATGAGTTATGAATGAAAGTAATCAAAGATGTCTTTTATTTGTCTGCATTGTTTACCAATGGATGTTTGATTTCATTATTTCTTATTGATTTAATGTGTTAGTGTAAATGCTTGGATGAGATTAATAACTCATAATAATAAAGTGCTAGGATATTGATAAGTAGTATTAGTCATGAATGTAATAGGAGAATGTTGTAATGCAGTATCTCTTGAAATTATATGTTGCTATTCATGAATTTTTATCTGATCATATATGCTAGTTATGACTTTGTGCTCAAGATAAAGGCATTAGTTTATGTAAAGGTATTCACGATTCATTTTTTGTGTTGATTCATCAACTAATCACTTTTATGTTACAAACTCTTGTGGTTACTATTGTAGTTGTTTCATGTTATTGTCCCACCTCCTCATGTTTTAAGTATAATACGTTGATGAATGAGCCACCAACTTATTTAATGTATTAGGATCTTGAGCAGCTTAATGAGAAGTATATGTTATTGGCAATATATTTGATTATAATTGTATGAATTCAGAAGTATGTATTGTGGGATAACCCTCCTGAGTTTTACAGAGCTTGAAGTGTAGGAGTAGAGGTTCTGCAGCTTCCACTCGTTTGTTGGCCAGTCCCTTTAGAAAAGTGATTATTGGAAATGGTAAAGTCCATAGGTATTTCTGGAGATGAGAGTTTGGTTCTTAAAAAATAACCAATAGATACTTGGGAATGTTCTTGTATATAATTATATATATAGGATAGCATTGTATTTAAATATAAAAGTTATGATAGAGTTTAATTTATGAAATAGAATCTGTATTTATAATATATATACTTATATGTATATGTATATATATAGTTTAGTAAATATATATATAGGTGTACAACTTAATGCATTAAGAATTTTTTGGTTTTTTTAATATAAGTGATTACATTATTAGTAAAGGAAAGGAAGAGAATTATGGATTAAAAGAAAATTAGGTTATGAAATTAGAGTAATTTAGTTGTGAAAAAATTAAATGAACCTTTGGAGTGATACTTTTCCTCATCTTTTTAATTAGCTATATTGTAAACTATTTAATGTAGATTTTATGTGAAGTTAAATCCTCTTGTGTGAATTGCCCGTTCTATAATGATGTTGAGTCTAAATGTCTTTTAAGGGAGCCCTTTTTTGTATTTCATGGACATAGAATTTTGCAGAGGTTAAGTGATGTGGTCCTTGATGTTATCCTTGTTATGAAGGAGTAATTGATTTTCTTGAACATTGCATGGTGTATTCTTCATTATTCCATTGTGATGTTTTCTTGCATATTATGAGGAAGTGATGATCTTTAGCCTTGCACTTTCTTTTTTCCCATGTGGTTGTTCATGTGAGCGGGAAGGGTTTTTGTCTTGCTTTAAATGGTAATGGAAATGAGATTTGTGATTGTGCAAGTGGCCTCGCTCCCAGTTTAATTGTGTCTCCTTTTCATTAGTAGGGGAGTGGCTCTCAATTGGGGTCGATGCACAAAGTGGCACCTAGGTAACCTATGTGGGAGTTTTTGGTAATTAAGTGAAAACCTAAAATGAACTAGGGGTTGGGTATTAATACATATTAAACAATATAATTTAATGCCTCACTCATGACCCATGTGCTCATATAGGCTTGGGATGAGTTGAGAAGGCTTGGAATGGAAAAATCAACTGCCTCATCCTCATGAGGGGTATGTTGATTTTGTAAAGGGTTGCATGAGGGGCTAGAGATTAGTAGAGGCTGCTAGGGTAACCCAAGATGGAGGTTGGGGCCTAATAAAATCTGCCTTGGTAACCCATGTAAACTATGTGATGACACTCCTCATACGACAACCTTGTGTTCCTTGACTATTGATTCCCTTGATGTTGTGTACCTCTAGAAGTAATATCATTGTTGCTTAATGTTGATCTCATCTTTCCATAGTTATCTTGTCAACCTTGTATTGTCCTTTGTCTTTTCATGTTTGTGATGGTGGGTGGAAATTTGGGTTCCACATGGTTGGGTGGAAAGTGTAATGCCCTACCACGTAACCCTAGATGAAGTTGCAATTAGCCATGTAAACACACAATTTTTTATTTAAAGTATAATAAACATGTAAGTTTACTTCCTAATGCCAACAGCCTCTAAGCTATGAGACTAAAGTTACTTTTAACCCATACATACATCATAATTACATCCATAGAATTTTAACTATTTAATGAATTAAATGCTCATACATTCTATACATGTAAATTACATCATAACCATAAGAAATACAAAAAGATTCCATATAATATTAACTTAACAAATAAGATTACATCACTCATTCCCCAAATGAGGTAGTAGATAAAAATATGATTACATAATACAATCAACCACCTTGAATACAACTGAGGGGTAATAAATACATGAGCCATCAAAATTATTACAAAGCATGAAATATAAAATTGGAAACTACGAGCTCTCCAACTTGAAACCTCACCATCACAATCTAAAGACCAAAGGGGACCCAATGACATAGGGTGCACGTTCCTCCTAGCCAAGTAGTACCCGTAAGCCCACCCCCCGTGCTAGGAGATAGTAACAAGAATACATGGCCAAACCTACTACCTCTAGACACAAGTTGACACATACTGACTCAACTATATACATGAACCAAATAATCACAACTAAAAAACTACACACTAAACATGGGTTACATTTCTTCCAGTGTTATAACAAATCAAGTATGATAACATAACCATACACATAAACCAACATACCAATCATTGTCATAGAAAGAGTGTCATCACACAGCTCGACATGAGATATCCAATGGGATCTTCCTTGGCCCTGACCCCATCTTGATATCTCCTAGAAGCCTCAACCGATCCCTGGCCCCCATACTCACTCATGTGGAATCAAACACCTTTCGAAAAGACAAGGTAGATGACCTTTTCCATTCCAGGCCTTCCCACTCATTCCAAGCCCAAATGAGAACTTGATTCCATAAGTGAGGATAGATTATCTTACTTTAAATGAAATACTACCCAATCCCCTAAATACTTTAATTATGTTTTCACTTGATTAACTACTTCTGAAGGTTATCTAGTTTACCTCTTTAGGGCTCTAGCGCCTAACGAAAGACACTCTTTTACTTGAAAACACACAAAACAAACCAACCACCAAGGGTACCATAGTTCACACAGAACTAGATAAAATAACTACTCCAATTCCTAGGAGGCAACATGAAACCTAATCCACTCCAAACTAGGAGGCACAAAACATCCCCGTTTGTAGAAACCAAGTAACATTGACAATAACAAAAGCACTAATCTAAGGGTATAATACTGGGTTGATACATAAATAAATCACAACCCCCATTTCCCTTTCACTACTGGAAGTCTTAAACAATTCTAAACCAATTTCCCTAAACAAGAATACAAAGGAAATAACATGAAAGGAAATCATAAAGGAATTACACTACTTTTGGATATTCTAAATCCATTTCCCTTCCATAATGAATTTTCAGTAAAAACAATTTCCCTAATAGAAATATCTAATGAAAATAATCTCAATGCCTCTTCAGATACAAAAAAGGGAAATACTAATTTACAGATAACAAATTCCTCGATTACTTTTAAAAGCAATATAATTTCCCCGATAGATTAACTCATCCAAATTTCCCTACTTATCGTATATGCATGCAACCATTTTTAAAAAATAAAATAATTAAAACATATATTTAAATATATATACATAGAATATATACATAATTATATATATGTCTTATTTATATACATCAAATATATTGCAAAAACATAACCTAGTAAATATATATTTAATATATATACACATATATATTTAAATATATATATATACTATATATATTGTCAAACATAGTTTAAAATAATTGAAATCCCTTCATATTAAAAAAAATTGAATCTTAAATAATTGGCAGATGAATTTTTAAAAGGAAGTATTGTAGCTAATGCTTTGGGTGTCGGTTTGTACTAAGTACAGCTTGTCAGCCAAATGCCTTGTGGGTAGCGCTACCATGGGCAGTGCTCTCCCAAAAGGAGATACAGTGGGGGCTTTTAAATCCCCCACCCAAAGTATAAAATGCATCAAAATTTAAAAACAACATTGTTAATTAAAGGTTTTTCCTACCAAAACTAGTTCGTCGTATGGCGATTCTATGTCCAGATTTAAATAAAATTTGAAAGGATATATATATTATATATTCATTTATGTATATATATATATATATTCAACAATATATATATATATGTATATATACATATGTATATATATATATATATATATATTAATATGGATCAAAACATTGAAATACTAAAATTGGGGAAATATTTTCTAGAAAGAATTTCTACAAGAAAAGTCTTACAATTTCACAACAAAAGCCAAATTTCAGAGAGGATATTAAACAGGTAAAATTTTACTAAACTATTCAACATAGGATACCTTCTTGCTTTCCCAATTCAAACATAGAGGGAAAAAAATCTTGAAGAATAATAATAAAATTCCTACCATTTAAAACACATGGAAATTTTCCCGAGGAAAAACCACTTACATGAAAACTTCATCCTAAAGAAAAATTTAAATTTCTTCTAGAGGGGTTTTCTTTCAAGATCACTAAATATTTATTTTTGGGTTTCACTAATTTTCCCTATATTACCAGACAACCATTAACTAAGGTTTTCTACAAATGATTTCACCTACAGAAGAAATTGCCTCTACAAAACAAAAAAATTATTTATGGAGAATTTAACTACAACAATAGAAACTTTCTCACACTAGAAAATATTTTCATAGAGAATTGTAATTTAGAAACCTTTGCATTAAAAAATTAACAAAACAAAATAAAGGAAAGAACCTGTAAACCAATGCTTCTTGAGTATTTGAAGATCTGGTGTAGAGCCTCCTCCACAACTTCAAGCAAATATTCCAAAAAAAAATGCCTTCCTCCAAAGAAAATTAATTTCTCGATGACAAGAGTAATCCTAACACAGCAAAAATTTAACAAAAAAGTTTCTAAGGATACAAAAATACCAAAATAATTTCTATAGCAAATTCTTTTCCAAAAATCTCCAATTCACAGCAATAAATCCTTTTTCCAAAAAATTCCCAACATGCAAAATATCATGTGCCTTGCCATGAAGAAGCTTTCCACTTCCTCGCCCAAAGCCAAAATTATCTCCCAAGAATTAATTTTCCCAAAAAATTCATTAATTTTTCTAACACTTGCTGGCATTTACCAAATATCTTCAACAACCCTCTTGGCATAAAATCCTCTAATATTCAAAATCAAATATTTTAATAATTAAAACATTTCCCTTTCAAAAATTAACTATTTAACTAATTTAATTAATCAATAAATAAAATAATCCAAGGATTAATCTTTTTATTAATTAATTAATTAATTCAAAAACCTCTAACATTTAAAATAAGAATAATCTATTAATCAACCTTTAATAATTAAATTCACTAAACCTCTTTTAAAACATTTTAACACGGTAATGCGAAGCAATATTAAACACATTAAACAAGCACAACTGACTAAACCCTATGACACACTGAGACTAGGGTGTAGATTTGACACAAGTATTCTAGCTACTATCTCCCAATCAACTTAACCGTCGGGTCGACATGCTCAAACCTGTGAAGCTAGGTGGAGTCGATGTCCTGTACCTGCAAACCTATAAACAAGGCATCAATAGCATATGTATATAAACATCATCATAAAACACACCGTGAAGAGGAAGTTAAGGAATCACAGGGTGCTCGCAATCTAGTGACACAATTACGTTCCCTTCACCAATACACTTATCACAAACTGACACTTCTAACATAAATAAAATACTCATGTTCAATAACCATGTTATAACAAACCATCATTATACTAGTCAAAGCATGTCAAATAAAACATCAAAGAGAGTACATCACATCACACATATGGTCCATGTCACTCTATAAATAGAGATCAAATAATAAACACCATAGAGTATATCAAAGTATATGAGTAACCAAAAAACAAAATAAAGCACAGAAAAAAACTATTTGAAGCAAAGAGGAAAATAGAGGGGTATTAAAGAAAGTGCATTGTTCTCCATTGGGTTCCCTCTTCTTGTTCGAGATTTTGATTACTTCATCTAGATTGAAGACCTTTGCAGTGTTCTAGTTCATGTGGATCATTAAATTTGTACTTGTATTATGTTATAAGTTTATGTATTATGTATTATGCACTATATATTTGATGTACTTAAATCAAAATAAGAAGTAAAACCCTATTATAAATATGAAGAAAAAAGGAGGAAATGATGCAAAATAAAGAACAAAGTTACCCAAGTCCTTCGAAAATTCCATGAATCACCTCCATAGCCCTTCTCCATTCGCTGCAATGTTAAGTTTTCCCTCAGATTTTTGTGAGAAAATATGCCTATGACTATGACCTAGAAAATATTGAAGAATTCTTATGAGAATGAAAGATAATCTAAATTCTATATGCAATAGAAAAACTTGCAAAATGACAAGGTTAGCATGAAATGACAAGAGATCCTAAGCATGAAATCATGAAGTCAAGAAGTTAAGAGATGTCAAAATGAGGTTGATTTTGGCATTTTAAAGAAATGCCAATTTTGAATGGAGGGCCAAGATTAAAAAATGAAAGATTCCCTAAGAGCAAGGATTGTAAATGCATGTGACGACCCCTAATTAGGGTTAGGGCAACAATGCAAAATGAATGGCTGAGATTTGATTTTGAGAAAATCAAATTAAGGGTCAGGATTGCATGTGACAAGAGGATATTGGGCACAAATTATAAGGTTGTTGGAGGAAATTAAAATTTTGATTTATGAGAGGGAGAATTGCCTTTTGAATTAAAAATTAATTTAATTCAGAAGTGGTGGGGCCATGTGATAGTAAATAAATTAAATTATTTACTTAGAAAGAGGGAAATTGCCAAGTGGGAATTTGAATAAATGATTTTATTTAGATTTAGAGGAAATGTCAATACGACAATTAAATAATTAATTCTAATTATTTAATTATGAAGGAAAAGGGGTAAAGTGACTAGTAATTAAATAAATTATGTGGAATTTATTTAATTATGAGAAGAAATTAGAATTAGAGACAAATTACAATTTATTTAAATAATTTGAAGGAAATAATGGACTAATTAAATAAATTTAATAATTTATTTAATTGAAGAGGACATAAGGAATTAGTGGCATATTTAAATAAAATAAATGTAATTTATTTATTTAAATATTTAGGAGGAATAAAATATGTGAATTAATTAAATAATTAAGAATTAATTAATTAATAGATTAATTTGGACAAAATGACATAATTAAATATTTTAATTATGTTTAGAAGAATTAGGGAGAAAATCAAGTTCACAAGCCTAGGTCAATTTTATGTGTCTACATTGTGCCCCTCTTTGTCATAATGTAGTTTATTGCATTGTGGAAAATTAAACTAGTCAAGACATGCCCCTGTCAAGGTACAAAGTAACTATGCCCCCTCAAGAAAATTTGCAAATTTTGGCTCGAGGTCGGAAAAATTTGGAAACTATCCCGATAAGTCAATTTGAGGACCAGAAAATCAGTGGTGCGATTGGTTTCAAAATCGAATGAAGTCAAGGGAATCAAAAGCTTGGTCAAACTTAGTCAAATGATCCTCCAATAATAACCTTGAGGGTAAAACCCTAATTTTTAACCTATAAATAGGTTTGAAAAGGTAAAAAGACATGTCATTTTCACTTTTGCATTTTTGAAACTTTAGAGCTTAGAGCAAGGAGCGGCTATAGAATGATGGTGATTCCAGTGATAGAGCATCACAGGTACTAGGTGTGGAACTTCCAATGGCTAGAGTGCGCAAAGGCATCAGTATATACGCCTTTCCCACTTTGTGATTTTCTCATTTTTCATGCAATATTTAGGGTTTTTAGTTAGGTAATTAAAAGTGTTGTGACGCATATGCGTTCACATAAGATGCATTTTCATTCAAATTGCACACATTTGATGTGTCACGACACAAGCGAAAGGGACAAGGTAGGCTTAGGTTTAGAATGATGCAAATGAGAGGGTGCAAGAGGCAAACACCAAACTGCAATGCAAACACAGGTTCATGCGACACATTTGCCTAGTTGAACTGCATATGCTAGTCCACGTAACACAAGTGATTTCAAATGATGCAATTGACTTGTGAAATGATGCAAATGCTATGTATTGATGCATTTGTCAGATCAAATGATGCAATCATTGGGAAGTGACACATGTGCAAGTTTGAACGACACATGTGACCTAGTGCGACACAATTGAAGTCAACATGAAGCATTTGACTTTGACCAAGAATGAATTAGTTTATTCTTAGTTTTTTGATGTGCTTTTGACTAGATAGATACTAATGATGATGTTCAATATGTGCTAACTCTCATTTTTGCATGTGCAAAAATTATTGGTACCCATCTATATGCATGAGTTCAGGCCATTGACCTATGCCTTTAGAGATCAACTACAGGAGAGTGAGTGGAGATGACTGATGCGGGTGAGATTATACTATGTTACTATATGCCCATTATATGGGAAAATAGGGGGATTTTGATAACACTTTGCGAGAAATGGAATTCAAAGACTTGTTCTTTTCACATGCTGACAAGAGAGGCTACCATCACTTTGGAGGACGTGTACAAGATTTTTTGCATTCCCATCAGAGGAGAGTGAGTGGTCTATGATCCTCACAGAGGGCTCTAGACCATAACTAAGTACTATGAGCCAATTCATGATATGGGGCTAGGGATTGATGGTTATGAGATCGGGTGGGAGTTTGTGGCAAAGCACTATGCTTGATGGGATGTCATGTTATGCACTTTTATTACTGGAGTTCTAATTCTTGATTGTCAAGGACACAGATTTCCTATTGGATGGGGCGATGTGTTGGTTTAGATGAAATGGGACAGGACATTTTTTTCCTGGGGGCCATGTTTACTTGGGATGATTTATCATCAGCTACATGAGGTGGCTTACTGAGGGGGTCAGATTATCAGCTATGGGACCACATTATTGATGATCTAGGCTTGGGAGCATATTCTCATTTTCTAACCGCCAGTTCAGTTTCAACAACTAGCTGAGGGGACGCCTTATGTTTTCTTGTATGATGGATCAATGACATAGACATGGCTAGGGGATATAGGATATTGGTGCCACTAGATCGAGGGTATGTGCAAGATCATCATGGAAAAAATAGGCCCTTAAGTGGCAATAAAATTTAGAAAAATCAGAGTTAGGCAACTTGATGTAAAAATTTGAATAAGTTATCCATATTATTTTAAAAATATGTAAGATGAAAATTTGTAGAAAACTGAATGTAGTTTCTAAACTACTAGGTTTTTTTTAAATCTATTTGGTGAAAATTTGAAATTTCAATGTAGTAGTACTTAAATTTCAGGGAAAAAATAAGTAGGTGTCTGTTTGACCACCCTAACCACAATAAAATGATAATATTTTTTATAATATTTTAGATATAAGTAGAGGACTCATGTCCTAATGTGATGCATATTTTTTTGTAATTTTTTCCAAGTAAATAATTAATTATGAATTTTTTATTACAACTTTCAAAAAATATAAAAAATTCATATGTATGACCACTTTAACTTGGTCAAAAATTCATGAAATTCAATTTTTTTTAATCCTATAGTATGTGAAGCATAGAATGTGATGAATTTTACATATTCAAAAAATGTCATCACGTTTGAAAGATATAGATTTTTTTCAATCAGCCTATCAATCGGGACTTTAGTCATAATTCAAATAGAAAATGAATAATAATTATTTATTAAATTCAAAGTAAAGAATAATTTATATTGGTGGTAGGTGAGAATCTCCTTTAAAAACCCTTTTTATTTCATCAATTTTGGGTTAAAAAAAAGTCGTCAGCCACATGGGCCATCATATCACTTACATATCGCCACGTTTTGGCCCATCATGATCCTGCAATGTATACCCTCGACACTTTGATGGGGTTTGTTTGGAGACCCTATTGAGATTGTGCATAGTGGCCGGGAGATGATGAGCACCTTACCTTTTACAGACAGTTTAGGTACTTGATTGGATGGACAGTCTAGTGTCAACATATTATTGAGATGTACCTGCTCTAGTAGGTACTTTGATAGTTTAGAGAGAAGTAGGATGCTCCTGTAGGGACTGTAGAGTATGCACGTTCATCTTAGGAGATGATGTGGGGACCACCAATATCAACTCCTCTAGCAAAGCAATAGATTGATGGGTTGGTATCATAGTAGTGGGAATAGAGTGGGGGTCCAACAAATGTGGGGACCATAACAAAGTTTGATGCCTAGTGGAAGATACACACATGTTGGTACCGCTTATAGATATATATGGACCAATGTCGATTGATCAGAAATCAGTGATACCACATGTACGATGGGGAGGATGAGGAGGGAGAGATGGAGGCAGGGGTAGAGACAAAGGTCGAGGAGATGGTGAGAGGGGTGGTTAAGACATGGGAGGTGATGGGGGAGGAGATGATGGAGGGGATGGTAGGGGTGGTAGGAGGAGGAGGGGAGGAGATGGTGGGAGGACACAACTGAGCAGAGTGCAAAAACAGGTAGGGGGAGCACCATTTTTGCTCATCTGAGAGGAGAGGGGAGGGGGAGAGAGAGGAGGAGGGGAGACAAGAGGTAGAGCAGCCAAAGCAAGAGGTGAGGAAGGAGGAGGGGAGGCAGGAGATGGAGGTGGAGATTAGGGCAAAGGGAGAGGTCTAGCCAGAGGGAGAGATGCCGAGGGAGAAGTGTGTGTTTATATAACATCAGGCACTAGATACCAGGAGAGAGGAGGAGATTAGAGGAGAGGAGGAGAGAGATGATGATGGGGAGATTGATATTGGTAGGGAGGATGAGATGGATGAGGTCGAGATATAACTGAGAGGGAAAATGATAGATGGGGAGGAGGATGTGGGCAGGCCACCACCCTTACCACGACATGCCATGGTGGATAAGAGGTTAGTAGACCTACAAAGAAAATTATATTTTGCCTTGTCTAAGAACAAGCCACTAGTTGTAGACTTAGAGGTGGTATGGGTGGAGAGGGGTCAGGGTGTGATAAAAAAATAGGAAGTCGAGAGATGGTGTATAGAGTTTGCGTAGTTTTGTTCAAGGCCGACAAGGGACATGGCCAGAGAGTTGGCTAGGGTTAGTGCCAGGTAGGCATGGTACAAATTTTTATATGAGCAAGAAATGCCACCAAAGAGATGATACTCCACATTAACTAAGTCTCGGACAAGGACAGGTAGTGGTAGTAGGACATAGAGTAGAAGCAGGAAACACAACAACATCCGCAACTATAGCAGTGTAGGTGGGTCAACCTTATCTAGGTAGTCCTGAGGGAACATGTCACACAACAGTCGTAGGAATTTGCTAGGCCATAGGTCCAGTAATAGGCACAATTTTGTATCCTTAGGTCATGAGTCACAAGACAGCGAACCCCCAATTATTGATCCATTAGCCTCACAGAGCCATCCTCTAGTGCCTGCAGTGCATGTTTCAGTTGATCTCATGATCGAGCATTAGTCACCTCATTCCCCACCCTGAGGGGATGGAGAGGGCACAATTTAGGACATATTGTTATCTTATTATTATGCTGAGACATTTTATACACTAACTTTTGAGCCTGGGAGCTCTATTTTTGGGACTCCACAGGACTCTATCCTTTGACATTATTTTTTGAAATATATATATATATATATGATGCAATTTTGATGCACACTATATTATTTGTGCTATGTTGCTATGCCTTATGATATTATTATACGTATGTAATGTGATGTGATTTATGTGGTTACTTTATGATTATATGCCATGATGATCTTATGTTTATATGATGATGATAATGATATTTTATATGATACCATGTTTATGATGATGTATGTACTAAATATGTAGCTTTATGATGATGATTTTATGAATAGATGCCATGCTTATGATTATGAATGCATTTATGGATGTTTATGGATGTATGGATCATGTGATATATGATGTTCTTATGTTATGATCCTATATGTATGTATTGATGACATGGATGGTTATGCTATATATATGTTATGAAAATGAATTGATACAAATGATGCTTTGATGTATGAAGTATAGATGAATGTGCATGATAGACCTATATGTCATGTGGATGCAATATGAATGGAGGTGTTATTATGCAAATGGATCTAGGTGTAAATGTTTAATGTGCTAATTTAATTTCCATATGAATATGTAATTTTTTATATGTCACATGATATCATCAGGGGACCAAAGAGGAGAGATGACCAAACAAAGGCGGATGTCAGTGCGAAGAAAGAGATGGATGTTAGTGCAGAAAAAGAATCCTTCAATATTTTCCTTAGTAATAATAGGTGTTTCTCTAATCATCATTGGGAAGATTGTCATAATGGCCAACAAACACTATGATATGATATAGATCAATAGTGTGCAAGGTCAAACCATCACATAGGACAAACAATCACAGAAAAGGGTGATCATGACTCATACGAGGAACTCAATTTCCCCTAGTCATTTTTTCATAACCAACTGGAAACATACAAGACTAGTCATGAAACATCGTGGCTCCTCTAAATCCTAATATCAGAACATCCTCAAGGAACTAGCCACATGATAGCCATAAAAGACAAGACGATCATTGTACTACATTTTTGCTCCTCTAAATCCTAATATCCAGACATCCTCGAGGAACTAGCAACATGATGATCCAAATAGACAAGGATAATCATCATGATGCATTGTGGCTCCAATGAATTGAGGAACTAGTATCATGATGAAAATCAAATGGTAGATAATGTTTGCCAATGGTCAAAGCTTAGGTGTTTTGATGTCAAGATGCCAAGTTTGAAAAGGTCTAGGTTGTCGATTGTCAGGTGATGCCATATTTACGAAGGACACATCCTGAATGATTTTGACATTAAGAGGATCGATTCTCGAATGTTGAGAGAATCTCTGAAAATGCCAGATGATGATACCACTTCTTAGGAAGGACAAATCCTAAGACAATAGATAAATGATGAGGTTGAATCTTCAGAAGGACAAATCTGAAGCACAACCAAGAGGTCATAGTTTGACTTATTTTGATGGCTTGATCAAAGTTGAATTTAGAGGATAGAGATGGCCATGTGCCCGGGTTGAGATGCTAGTTTAGTTGAAATGCTGGTTAGAGGGTTTGTTTTTGAGTTGTCTAATTTGGGTTGAGCAAGAGCTCGTGTGTGATAGTGCATTGTCATGAACCCTAATGGACTGACCTAGTGTGGCCTTAGGGGCTCATAGATTGATGGCCTTTCCTACATCATACACTATGAAACATCATAGTTTGACATAGGCAACAACTTTGTCTTAATGATAGAAGATTGAGTGATGATTTTTATTTTTCCAACCTAAAGGGATGGACCTAGTGTCTCGAGGGCCAATTTAAGATGTGCCTTGCCTACATAGAAAATGCATAGAGACAACGTAGTTCGACTATGAAAAGGATGAAAATCATAAACACGATGTACTTTGACTCTATTTTTGAGATTTTTGAGTGTTATAAGGGTGTTTTTGGTTTTCTTTAGGACATTTTTTGGGTTTTTTTTAGGTCTTTTTTTAGGACATTTTCTAAGTTTTAGGATTTGTTTAGAACTTTTTCTGATTTTTTAGAATTTTTTCAGGACTTTTTATGATTTTCAGGACCATGTGTGATACCCACTACAGTTAGTTGACAAAGTTCTTGCCCCCAACCTAGTCAAGGACTAGCCAAGTGAAATGAAATGGAAAGGGACATATGTGGGATGAAAGGTAGGGGATATGCAAGGCTTGATGTCAACCATTGTTAGCCATGGACCAAAATGATAGGACTTAGGGATGTAATGAGTGTGGCAGAAGGTTTAGTATTTAGTCAAAATGACGGTAGATGGAATGATAGTAGATGGTGATGTAAAGACTACCTACACATGGTTCCTATTTGCTAGGTTTTCACCATGGTACTTATCCAGAGCATCTGTTTACCAGGTTTTCAACATTGGATGAATTATTTCTCTTTACTATTTTTGTCATTTTTATTTTTTTTCTTTTTATTTTGGTGTCACCAAGATGCTTGTTTGCCAAGTTTTCATCAAGGTGACGATTTTTATGTATTTTTCATATTTTTTGTATTTTTGTGGTTTGCAGCCAAGCTCTCTGATTCTATGTATATAATTTTCATTAAAGAAGATTGTTTATAGGCTCTAGCAATTGTTCTTTATGTGGCGTAGCTAAGTAATAAACAGCAGAATCAAATTCAATAGTGATGATGTAAGGACCCAGCGAATTGGACTCGAACTTGCAAGGTTTCTCTCGATCAACTTAATTTCTTGGATTCAACTTTAAGACAAAATCGCCAATCTCAAACTTTTAGACCATTATCCTTTTATTATAGCTTCTGCAAAGGCAATTTTGATATTCTTGTAAGTGGTTCAAAGCATTGAGTTGTCTTTCTTCCAAATTTTCTAGCTCATGTAGTCAAGACTATTAGTATTCTTCATCGTTAATCAATCCCTTCAAGGATACCCATAAGGAGGGGATTTCAACCTCAATGGGAAATATGGCTTCAAATCCATAGACCAAGGTGATGCAGAAGCATCCTTGGTTCTTTGCAATCCTGCATCAACCAAAAATATTTTCATTTTAGTTTTGTTCTTGTTCAGTTCTTGTTCTTTCCAAATTTGTAGATTCAGTATTTCATCATATTTTCCTACCAAACCCTATGCATCTATGTTTTGATCATGGACATGCTAATTTTCCTTATTCCAAGATTTTAGCATGATTGGATATTTTTTTGGTAGGTTATCACTTTTGGATTAAGTAACTGTTTCTAGAACAGAGCATTGAAGCAGTTTCGAGCCTAACGGCTAATTTGATCTCTTGTGGATCCTCGCGTTGTGTTTTGAATTGTTCTATGGAGTGTTTGTTACCTTAATTTAGGTGCGCACTTCATCATATGAACCTAGCGAGGAGAAATTCAAATTGAAGGTCAGCCTATTGCATGCACATTACATTTCCTTCATCAAAGATTGTAATGATCTTTGGCCGATGCGGATGATTCTAGATCTCGGGTGTGATATACAGCATTGTAATAGATCATTAGGATAACAAGTAGAATCAATATTGGATTCAATATGCAATATTTCAGCTCACAATAAGGAGCATATAGGACTAGTGTATTTCAAGCATGTTGTGTTAGGCTTGTGAGCCCAATTTGTGAACCCGGATGTTGCCAACCGATTGTAACTAAAATTTTTGATAATAAGAATGTTTGAATCTACATTTGCCTCCATATTTCAAGTGGCTTCTATTGTGTAATTATTGTTGGACGATCCATACTATTTTCTTTGAATACCATCCTGTCGTGAATGCACCAAATTGGTATCAAAGCAAGATTCATTCTGTGAGAGATCGTTAGATTTTGTGAAGTTTTGTTGAAGATTTGTTGTGGGGTGGTGGATTCAGGATTAGACCTGTAGTTGTAGAGGACTAATGTAAATATGGTGGGAAGAATAAATGGTAGAGGAAATGGAGTTTAGAGAAATGGGGACCCAGCTATAATGGAGATGTTAAGAGGAGTTGTTGCTAGATTAGAAGTAGTCAAAATGGCCCAAAGTAGAGGTGGACCAGTTGATGATGTGAGTGATGAAGAGGTAGAAAAATAGGAAGAAGGGGAAAGAGAAAATCAACCTAGCCTCGATCAGGGAGAAGAGAGGTTCATAAGATCCGTAACCAGAGTAAATACTAAACCACATTTCAATCCACTAGATTATAGTGGTAAGTTGGATTCAAATGAATTGCTTGATTGGATAATGGAGATGAAGAAGTATTTTGATTTTGAAGGTACCGATGAAGACAATAAGGTGAAATTTTCTTGTACAAAGTTGAAAGGACACACATCCCTTTGGTGGGAAAATTTGAAGATAGATAGGAAAAAAAGAGGAAATGGAAGATAAAATCATGGGATCAGATGGTGAATAAGTCAAAGAAAAAGTTTATGCCCATAGACTATCATATCAGTTAGTTCTGAAAGTTGCAAAATTTGAAGCAAAGGAGTCAACTATGATAGAGTATAGTGAGGAGTTCTACAAGTTGAATATCAGATTTGGACATTTGGAGGATGAGATCGAGCAAGTAGCTAGATATGTGAATGGCTTGAAGCCATCTATACAGGATGAGATCAGCTTGATACAGTTGATGAGTGTAGAGGAGGTATATCAATGTGCCCTAAATTTTGAAGAGAAGTTGAATAAAAGACATGAGAAAAGATAGAGGAAGAGGTGGAAGATTTCAGAGAGGAAGAATTTTTACTAGAGGAGGAAGAGGATCTTTTGTAGATCAAAATAAAGATAAGGAAGTTAGTAAGAATGATAATGTGTACTGTAGAGATGATGGAAACTCTTACCAGAGAGGAGGATATGGTGGTTACTAGAATGAGGGTTATAGAAAAGGTGATAGAGGATAGGAGAAAAGAGTATTCAAGGGAACTTGTTTTAAGTTTGGTGGAGAACGAAATAGAGCCTTTGAATGTAATCAGGGAGAGACAAGTAGAAAGATAGAGAATAATAGAAGAACAACCTTTGTTGAGGAGGATCATGTTGGATCATATAATAAACCAGAAGAGGGAGAAGTGTTGGTGAACAAAAGAGTATTATGTCAAAGTAAGATGAAGCGGTAACCGTTGTAGAGAAAGAATTTGTTCTGAACTAGATGGAAGGTAGTTGGTAAATGTTGCAGAGTGATTATTGATAGTGGAAGCTCCAAGAACCTAGTTTCTAAAGAAATGGTGATCAAATTAAAGCTGGAAAGATTGAAATACCCGAAGCCCTATCAGATAACATGGATTCAAGATGAGCATAAGATACTAGTAAGTGAATAATTTTTGGTGAAAATGGAGATAGGAAATTATCATGATGAATTTTTATGTGATATCATTCCTATGGATGTATGCCATATTTTTTTGGGAAGGCCTTGGCAGTATGATAGACATGCTATTCATGATGGAAAGAAGAAAACCTATACCATTGTTGCTAATGAGATGAAGCATACTTTGTTTCCCTTGGGGGATATTCCTAAAGTTGATGTTTGAGGGAGTGCTAGAGTTTGTTTGGTTGATAAAAGGAGATTTTTGGATGGACTGAGACATGAGAATGTGTACTATGCCTTCATTCCCAAGAAGGTTGAAGACTTGCAACATGTAGAAGAACAACCAGAGGAGATAAAGGAGTTGTTGGCATAAGATGAAGCTATCATTTCGGATAATGTACCTGATGGATTGCCACCTATGAGGAGTATTAGTCATTGCATGGATCTAATTCCTGGAGCTAGTTTTCTTAATAATGTAGCACACAAGATGATACTGATGGAGAATGAAGAGTTGAAAAGAAAAGTGCAAGAGTTGTTGAGGAAGGGTTTGATTAGAGAAATCTTAAGTCCTAGTGTAGTACCTACTGTACTAGCACCTAAGAAGGATGGAGAATGGATGATGTGTACAGACTCTAGAGGCATAAACAAAATCATAGTGAAGTATAGATTTCCTTCGCCTCAGATAGATGACATTATAGATTGTTTGAGTGGAGCTAAATACTTTACAAAGATAGATTTGAAGAGTGGATATCATTAGATCAGAATAAGAGAAAGGGATAAGTGGAAGACAAAATTCAAGACAAATAAAGGATTGTATGAGTAGTTGGTGATGCCTTTTTGACTAAAAAATGCACTAAATACTTTCATGAGGCTGATGAATGAGATATTGAAGAAATGATTGGGTAAGTTTCTGATTGTCTATTTGGATGACATATTGAATTTTAGTAAGACTAGAGAAGAACATTTGTTGTGCATTATACAAGCTTTGTAGAGGTTGAGAGAAGAGCAGTTGTTGATAAACATTAAGAAGTGTAGTTTCATGAGAAAAGAATTGGTATATCTAGGATTTGTGATATCTGCCGATGGATTGGAGATGGATGCTTAGAAGGTAGGAGAAATTTTTGAATGTCCTACACTAGAAAGCATTGGAGATGCAAGATCATTTCATGGATTGGCTTGTTTCTATCAAAATTTTACTAAGAATTCAATTCTATTTGCAGTCCTATGACAAAATCAATGAGAGGAGATAAGAAAGATTTTAGATGGATATCTAGAGGAGTCCGGATTTTTGAGTTGTTGAAATCGAAGGGGACTAAGCAGCATGTGTTGGCTTTACCGTACTTTAATAAGGTATTTCAGGTAGACTATGATGCAAGTGGAAATGCAATTGGATTAGTATTAAGTCAAGAAGGAAGATCGGTAGCTTATTTCAGTGAGAAATTGAATGATGCTAGGAAAAGGTATTTAGTGTATGACCAAGAGGTTTATGCCATAGTTAAAGCCTTGAAGAAGTGGAGACATTACTTATTTCCTAAGGAGTTTATGTTGTATATAGATCATCAAAAATTACAGTATTTGAACAATCAAGGTAAGTTGAATCAGAAACACATGAGATGGGTGGAATTCTTGCCGAGTTATACTTTTTTTTTGAACCATAGGAGTGGAAAGTCGAATAGAGTCACTGATGCTTTGAGTAGGAAAAGGAATTTACTAGCAAAAATGAGAGTGGGTGTATTAGGCCTTGATGAATTGAAGAAATTATATGAGGAAGACCCAGATTTTGCAAACCCTTGGAGAGCTTGTAAGGAACTAGTCTTGGAGGATAGGAGTTAGTGGTTGGATTATTTCATTCAACAAGATATGTTGTTCAGAGGGAATAAGTTGTGTATACCCATAGTTCAATAGGGGATAGTTTGGTGAAAGAAAAACATAGTGGAGGATTGGAAGGACACTTTGGAATTGACAAGATAGTAGCATTGGTAAGAGAGAATTAATTTTGGTGATAGATTCATAAGGATGTTAGGAAAATTGTGCAGAGTTGTAGAGTTTGTCAAACTGGAAAAGGGAGTAGTCAAAATGTTGGATTGTATAAGCCTTTGATAGTTCCAGAGACACCTTGGGAGGATATCAGCATGAATTTCATACTTGGTTTGCCAAATACAGAGAGAGGTAATGATTCTATATTTATGGTGGTGGATAGATTTTCTAAAATGGCACATTTCACACCTTGTAAGAAGGTAAAAAATGTAGTACATGTAGTGGACTTTTTTTTCAAGGAAGTAGTCAGATTGCATGGATTACCTAGGAATATTGTTTTAGATAGAGATACAAAGTTTGCTGGTTACTTTTGGAGGACACTTTGGAAGAAGTTATAGACAGATTTAAAGTTCAGTTCTACTTTTCACCCACAAAACGATGGATAGATAGAGGTAGTAAATAGGAGTTTGGGGAATTTTTTCAAATGTTTGGTTGTGGAGAAGACCGAGAGTTGGGATTTATTCCTTGCACAAGCAGAGTTTTCTTACAATAATTCAATGAACATGAGTACCAAAAAGACACCTTTTGAGATTGTTACTAGAGTTCATCCTAGAGGTATATCAAAGTTACGAGACATCAGCAAGGAAGATAAAAGAAGTGCAAAAGCAGAGGAATTTGTAGGACATATGAAGAAAGTGCATACTCAAGTAAAACAACAATTGGAAGATATGAACCGAAATTATACGGAGCAAGCGGATGAAAAGAGGAGACATAAGGAGTTCGAAGTTGGAGATGAAGTCATGGTGTATTTGAGGAAGGAAATATTTCTAGTTGGCACATACAATAAGCTCAAAATGAGAAAGTTTAGACCTTGTACGATTTTGAATAAATTTGATTCAGGAAATGCATATGAAGTAGAGTTACCAGATGGAATAAGTATATCACCTATATTAGACATTGAAGATCTACATCAATACCATGAATTAGAATTCAGTGAAGACAATAAAGTAAAATTGGAGAAATAGTTTCCTAAACAACAATCAAAGGAGATAGAAGAGGTTTTGGATATAAGAGATGGGAGGACAACGCGTGGAAGATAGTACAAAGAATATCTTGTAAAGTGGAAAGGCAGACTAGTGGAGGATTCTTCTTGGATTTCTCAGGTTGAGGTAGACTATATTAGTTTTTCTTTAGCCCCAACAAAGTGAGGGACTCACTTTTTCAAATAACCCTGGATGTCTGATGCAAGAGAATCCTTGGTTCTTTGTAATCCTGCATCAACCAAAAAT
This sequence comes from Sequoiadendron giganteum, assembly GCA_007115665.2. NCBI lineage: Eukaryota > Viridiplantae > Streptophyta > Pinopsida > Cupressales > Cupressaceae > Sequoiadendron > Sequoiadendron giganteum. Next base: position 111,224,609 of record CM021101.1, read on the forward strand.
ATTTTCATTTCAATTTTGTTCTTGTTCAGTTCAAGTTGGCAGATTCAATATTTCATCATATTTTCTCACAAGACTTTATGGATCAATAATTTCATCATGGACATGCTATTTTTCCTTATTCCAGGATTTCAGCACGATTGGATCTTTTTCAGGCAAGTTGTCACTTTCGGATTAAGTGACAGTTTTTAGAATAGAGCATCGAAGCAGTTTCAAGCCTAACATATAATTTGATCTCTTGTGGATCCTTCTCGTAACTTGCAAATCCTCACATTGTGTTTCAAATTGTTTCATGGAGTGTCCCCAACCTTAATTTAGGTCCACGCTTCATCATATGCACTTGCCGAGGAGAAATTCAAATTGAAGACTGACCTATTTCATGTAACATTTCCTTCATCAGAGATTGTAATGATATTTGGCCAACATGGATGATTCTAGATCTCAGGTGTGATATAAATAATTGTAATAGATCATTAGGATAGCAAGTAGAATGAATATTAGATTCGATATCTAAAATTTCAGCTCACAAGAAGGAGCATATAGGACTATTGTGTTTCAAAAATGTTGTGTCAGGCCTATGAGCCCAATCAATGAACTTGGATGTTGTCGGCCGATTGTAACTAAAATTTTTGATAATAAGAATGTTTTAATTTGTATTTTCCTCCATATTTCAAGTGGCTTTTGTTGTGTAACTCTTGTTGCATGGTCCAAACTATTCTCTTTTCGGACCCTCATGCCATGAATGCACCACAAGGCAAAGGGGGTGGCTCTAGTAGGTGTGTAGATGCTAGTGCGGTAGGCACATAGGGCGAGGTTGAGTTGGAGATGCTAGTCATGGCTAATGTTATTGATGGTCTTCTTAAAAATTTTGAGGATTGTTTTATTGGATGTCTCGTATTGATCATTTCCTTGCAGATAATATGGAGTGGAGAAATGGTGTTGAATGTGGAAGTGTTCACAAAGCTCATGGACATCCTTGTTTTTGAATGGATGACCATTGTCTATGATGATGGATTGTGGGACACCATACCGACAGATGATGTAATTGAGGATAAATTTAGAAATTTGTTTACTAGTGATGTAGGTGAGGGGGACGACTTCAATCCACTTAGTGAAATACTCAGTGGCGGTGATAATGAATTTATGGTTGTTGGATGAGGTGGTATGGATTTTACCCACAAGGTCGAGTCTCCATTATGTGTAGGGCCAAGGAGAAGTGATTGGTCTAAGCTCTTGTGTCGGTGCATGAATTAGATCGTTGTGCACCTGACATTTCTAACATGTTTTGACAAATTGAAGAGCATCCTTTTCCATTATCAGCTAGTAATATCCAAGTCTTGTAACTTTCCTAGCTTAGGTCGAGCCACTCAAATGAGATCCACATATACCCTCATGTACCTCGTGTAAGGTTTTTTGGGCTTCATCACTGTCGAGACATCAAAAAAGGGTGTTGTCAAAGTTGTGGTGGTATAAGGTGTCACTGACGATGGTATAATGGGCGGCTTTGTGGATGAAGGATTTTTGTTTGTTGTTGGATAGGTTTGGTGGGAGAGTCTGGGACTTGAGGTAGTCCTAGATTTCTTGATACCAAGGTGAACTGGAACCAACAAGCTAACAAACCATTTCTGATTTTGGAATATCATATGTGGGAACCAAAAGTTGTTCCACTAATAACTTGAATTGTGGCACATTGTTAGGAATTTTTGAGAGAGATCCGATTGTTTCCATTGTGTATGCTACCTTGTTTTGTGCGCTAGGAATTTGTTCAAAAGTGAGCAAGTGGAAGCTTGAGTGAAATCTATCAGCCATACATTTGTAGGGCATCAACTTTTCATCCTTTGTGTCATAGTCATCATTTACCTAGTTGATGACCAACTGAGAATCTCCAAAAACCAAAAGTGTCTTGATTTTACATTTTATAGCCATTCGAAGTCTTATGGCAAGTACCTCATATTCCACAATGTTATTTGTGCAAGGGAATGTGATTCAAAATGGAGTCCCCTTGTGGTATGATGAATAGTATACCATCTTTTGAGCCATAACCATTATGAGAGACATCAAAGTAAAGCTTCCAAGGTAATGTAGGTTCCATGTGAAAGATAGACTCATCAAGGAAGTTAGCTACTAATGGATGATTTCCTTCTATAGGCGCATCTACGAGTTGATCGGCTATTACCTATCCTTTTATCACCTTGTGGTCAACATATTTTATGTCATATTCACTCAAGATCATTACCCATTTTTCTTGATGTCCTGTCAATGCTTCCCTACTTAGAAGATACTTAAATGGATCAATCTTTGCCACTAGGTGTGTTTTATGATTCAGCATGTTGTATTGCAACTTCTGAGCAAAAAAAAAAATTGCAAGACATGCACGTTCAATGGATGTGTAGTTGAGTTTATAGCCGACCAATGTATGACTGATGTAGTATATCACTCATTCTTTCTCTTCATGGTCATTTTGTATGAGCAATTCCCCCAGGGCATTAGCGGTTGTCAAAATATACAAGAGCACAGTTTTTCCCACAATGGGTGACATTAGTATAGGTGGTGTCAAAATATAGTCCTCGATTTGTTGAAAAGTCATTTGGTACTTGTCAGACCACACAAAGTGGATGCCTTTGTGCAGAAAATATTGGAACGGTTGGCATTTATTGGCTAGTTGCACAATGAAGCACAAAATAGATTGTGATCTACCTTGCAATTTCCTTAGCTCACTCATTATTTTTGGCAGAGGCATGTCTAAGATTTCTTTCACTTTAGTAGGATCCACTTCAATGCCTCATCGAGAAACTATGTAGCCCAAAATTTTTCCTAAAGTTACCCCAAAAGCACACTTCTTCAAGTTTAAACAAACCTTGTATTCTTCCAGCCTCTTAAAGATTTTATGCAAGACTTAGAGGTGATCTTTGTGTGTCAAGGAATTTTCCAAGAGGTCATCAATATAATCTTCCATTAGCATGTACATAAGATCATGAAATATTGTCGTCATGGCTCTTTGATATGTGGCACCTGCATTCTTCAAACTAAAAGGCATGACATTCCAACAATATGTACCCCATAGAGAAGTGAATGATGTTTTGTGCTGGTCTTCAAGGGTGATACAAATCTAATTATATCCGGAGAAACCATCCATGAGGGACAACATCTCATACCCCATTGTAAGGTCCACTATGATGTCTATGTTTGGCAATGAAAAGTCATCTTTTGGACATGCCTTAGTTAAATCTCAAAAATCTATGCAAATGTGGATCTGTCCATTTGGGTTAGTGACAGGTACAAGGTTGGAAATCTAGTCAGCATAGTCAACTGATCTGAAATATTCGGCATCTAGTAACTTTTCAAGTTTGGCCTTGACAAGCAATGCAATATGTGGATGCATATTTCATAGTTTATGTTTGACTAGTTTGGCATTTGGAAGTAATGGAAGATGGTACAAAAGAAGTTTTGGATCCAATCCTAGCATGTCTATATAGGACCATGTGAAGTTAATCTTATGTTCTGAGAAGAATTTTTGAAATTCAGGTTTTTCTTCTTCTGTAAAGCATGCTGCGACAAGAACCATTTTTTGAGTTTTTGGCATGTTTGTGTTGATTTCCATCATATCCTCAATTAAAATTGTTGATATCTCTTGGTTGATGGTAAGAAGGTCCAATCCTCCATCCGTGGGCACCTCAGAGAGGTTTTCACCCTCGGATACGTCCTTTATTTTTACTATTTTTTTTGTTAGAGGGTGCCTTGCGATTTTCACCCAAAGACATATTATTTTTGCATTTTTTTTGCTATTTTTGTGACTTGAGGATTGCATCATCTCCTTGAGATATACCACACAATAAAGGTCTATCGTGAACCCAAATTTATGATTCTCGTTTGGTATCCCTTCATGGAATCCCATAAATTCTATGTTGGCTTCGTCGTTCTGAAAGATATCCATACTGGGTGGGCCTTGTTGATCCCAGTGAATAAGTTGCACATAAACAAGGGAGAAACCATCATCAGTTTTGGAAAAGGGTGGGGATGATGTGAAATCATGCAGATGGAGGCTAAGAGTGTAAAGAAAAAATTGTCATCTTCAAATTCCCAGTGGGATTCTATCCAAGGACCATCGTTGGATTTAGACGAGTTATACTCATGATCAAAGAAAGGGATGAATGGATCAGAATCACAATCACTAGTTTCATATGGAAATTTAGAAGCCTGGATAGTAGGCTCAGAAATGTTAGGCTCATGGAGAGGTGTGGGAATGGGGCCGAGTAAGTCAGGCATTATCGGCGACGATTTTGATTTATTATCATTTGGGGCCCAAAAAATGCTAACCCATTATTTTCCTTTAGAATGGTCATCCAAAAGATCATTGTTATACATGTGTCTGATTCTTTCCTCAAGAGACATTTTTTTAGGTTCTAGAAATAGTTCATCAATATCATAATCGCTGAGGGTGTTATCAACAACCCATTCCCATTCATGTGAATTTCTTTTGGTATAGGAAACTTCGCTTGTCTCGACACTTTCAGGAGCCATCACATCCTCACTGGAAAGTACATTACTACATCGATCATCAGTTTTGAGATGCTCAAACCCTAACCCCAGATTTCTTGGTCTTCGAGAAGGCAAGATAGGCTCTCTCCTTCCTGTTTGGTTTATCCCAAGGCACTAGTTCCGTCAAAACCTTGTTCTTTCATGATGTCATAGCCTTGGCCATATATGTGTTCTGCTAGCGAGAGTAGTTCTACTAGGTCTTTATAGATCCAATCGGATATGTATGAAGTGTCTTCATCATTCATGTCCCCCATAGTGTGAAGCTCATTGTCGGAGGGACCTTAAAAGTATTTTTGGGCTCCACTATCAAACAAGTTTGACTATAAAATTTTGGTGGCTTGGGTATTTTTGTGATACAATAGGTTGTGTTCAGTTTGTATTCTCCACAACCAACATCCTGGATCTTAATGTTACGATCAACGCTTGATATGGTGGCGGGGGTTGATGTGGTGGAGGTCAAAGGAGTGAATGTGGATGTCTTGGTGAGTGTAGATGGATCAATGTATGTGGATGAGGTGGATGTTGAAGCCTCACAGTTGATGGGCAGTTGGTGTTCAAAAGTAGCTCTCAAATTGGTACACTATTGGAAAGGGTTAGGATCTTCTGGTATGGTGATTTTAGTGCCATCAATGGGGAACTTCGAACATTGATGGTAAGTGGAAGGTATAGCCTTTAAGGCGTGGATCCAAGGTCAACCAAGCAAGACATTGTAAGGTAGTTCATGATCTAGGACTTGACATGTTGTATCTATGATGACCGGCCCCACACGAATTGAAAGTGTGATAATGCCCTTAGAGGCACGTTCCTCATCATCATATGCCTGTATCATAATTCTTTTTTTAGCTTCCAAACAAGCATCAGAGAAGCTGAGAGCTTTAACCAATTTTAGAGAGCAGATATTCAATCCGGCTCTACCATCTACTAAGATTCGTCTAACCTTATTTTTATGGATGAAGACTCCGATATGCAATGCATAATTATGAAATGGCTTTGGTGAGTTATAATCAAGGTCCAAAAGTTGATGTGATGGGGGCAAGTCAAGTATCTAACCATGGTTTCGAAGTGGTTGACACAAATATCGATTGGTATGGAAGACTCATGAAAGACTTTGTCCAATATGGCTTTGTGTTTTGGAAAAATACGAAGAAACTCGAGGATGGAGATTTGGGCGGGCCTTTTGTTCAATTTTACATTGGGTTGTAGCGGTTTGGCAAAGGGACCTAGTATTGTGATCTTGGGCCATCTAGCAGAAGGACCTTGTATTGTGGCCTTGCCTCTACGGGTAGTGACATTACATTCCAAAGTTTTCTTGATGGTGATAGTGTTGACGTATTCGTCAGTAGCTCAGAGATGATTAGTGATGGCTCCACTAGAATAGTTAAAGGCAACATAGGTGCAACTGGCTCAATTATCATTATTATTTGCACTGGATGTCGAGGGGTTACCTGAACCATGATCTTGTAGTGGGTTTTTGTGAATTGTGTGGTCTGCGTTTGAAGGAAATTATTGATCACCAAGTTCACTGGTACAATTTCCAATAAGATCTCGTACAAGATTTCTTAATTACCAATAGGAGGAGGTTTTATGCCCTTTTATGCAGTGATAATGACAGAATGCGTTGTCATCCCACCATGATGGTTTGAACTAGCTAGGGTCGTATGGTTTAGGTGAATTGTGTGGTCTAAGTTTGAAGAAAATTTTTGATCACCAAGTTCACTGGTACTATTTCCAATAAGATCCTGTACAAGATTTCTTAATTACCGACAGGAGGAGGTTTTATGCCCTTTTATGTGGTGGTAATGAAAAAATGTGTTATCATCCCACCATGATGGTTTGAACTGGCTAAGGTCATATGTTTTAGGGTCCTATAATGTGATGACACCATTTTGGATAAGCTTCTTGAGAACAACTTCAATTGGCCCACCCAAAGGAGTGTATGTGTGTTTTTGATTAAATTCTCTTGTTTGGCGTAGTTGCCTTTGGTTTTGGTTGTTCTAAATGGAATTTGTTGTGGGTTTTGGTGTGGTTAAATTTTTTTTTTGGGGTTGAACTCCTTTAAGGGTAATTGTAGGACCCGTCGCATTTACCATTTTGATGTCAACAATTCCATCATTAGTGATATGTTTATTTTTGACCCGGTATTTGTTTTTGTCGATGGAAGCAATTGGGTTTGTGTTGGTGTTTTTTCTGCCATATTTGAGCTCACCTTTGGCAATTAGGGATTTTTCAATTTGGACTCCTTTTTTGACAAGGTCAGTGAAGGTGGTTCAACAATGGACCTATAGACCATATCTCAGTGGTCCAAGGATGTTTTGCACAAACATGGTGACCTTTTCTTTTTTTGGTATTTCCATAGGACATCGACTTGCTAAGGTTCTCCATCTTTGGAAAAATGGAATAAATGTCTCACATGTTTCCTCTTGATTAAGTCTACATAATGAGGCAATGTCGATGTCTGTATCAATGTTATAGGCATAATTTTTTACAAACTTGTTGGCTAATTCATCCCATGATTTGATTCCTTTAAGTAGGTGCACAAACCATTCAAGTGTGTCACCTGTGAGACTCCTAGAAAAGAGTCTCATTAGATAAGTATGTTCATAGGCAACGTCCACACAGTTGGTTGTGAATTCTCTGATGTGTTTGATGGGATTAGTTTTTCCTCTGTATTTAGAAAAGTTTAGCACCGCATATCCTGGTGGGAAGGGTGGCATGTACAAGTTTGTGTCAAAAGGATACATACATAAGTCATATGACGTGTGAGCCTTTTTGCTGACCATTTCTAGGTTTTCCACTTGTGTTTGAAGGGCTACAAGTTTAAGTCTGAGTTCCTCCACTATAGGGTTGTTTGTGGCATCATACATGTTCGTGATAGGTATTGCCTACGTTCCCACTAGTTGTGATGATATGTTCTGATTTGGGATGTGTTGGTGTTGTGTAAATTGCGTGTTTTGGTTTGGCATTTGTTGGTAATGAACAATTTGATTGGGGATATGTTGATGTGTGTGGACTTGAGATGCATAAGTGGGAATTTGTGTTCCAACCGTGTTGGATTGGATCTATAGACCTTGTTGTCTTTGAGCATTTTGATGGCCAAATGGATTCATGTGTTGTATTACATGGTTTCCTTGTCCAAATTGGTAAATGTGACCATGCAAAATGTTTGTATTTTTCCTTAGGGGGATATTAGTGTTGGTATTGATTTGTGATAAGGTAGGGACAATGGGTTGAGGTCCTTAAATGATAAATTTTCTTTTTCTCTTCCCAAAGGGGTTTGATGAGTTTGTTCCCATGGCACTTAATGATTTCACTCCCATGGCACTAGATGAAGCTCAAAGTAAGTTTTTTGTATTGTTCCCATTATGTTAGTTGAGGCCCCAAATGTTGCTCCAACAGTTTTTGATGGAATTGTGGATGTTTTTTGTGGAATTGAATATGATGTGGTGTTTTTTGATGTTCCCTCAATAGATTTTGCATTAACCACATTGGTTTTTTTGTTGTGGTTTGAGTGGAGGTAGCACCAATGGAGGTAGCATGAATGGTATGTGTGGAATTTTGTCTTGTGGCTCCCATGGAGGTATTGTTTTCATAATGCGATGGTGTTGATTGTGGTTGACTTGTTTGCGTATTATGATAGAGGGATGCTACTCTTAAGGTGTTAATGTCAAATCCTCTTGGAAATATAGCCCCTTGGTCCAAGAGCATGGATAGATATTCTTCTGAATCTTGTAGAACTAATTCTTCCACAAAAGAGCCCACTTCAGGATTTTGTGAAACAACTTCTATGTCTTCCACAAATACTTATTTTTTTTCATATCGACATATAAATGGTTCAAAAGGGTTGTGAGGAAGATGGAATGATCATGTCACTGAATGGATTTATGAAAGATTTCCCCACATCCATATTTGTATTCATTTCATTAGGAAGATTATAAAAGTTATTGCCTTGTCCAAACAGGTCCATTAGTCTCCTTTTTCTTTGTAGTCTTGTTTTGACCATATAAGTCTTCTTCAAATGGGGGAGGATGTAGTATGACCAAGCCTATATATGCAAATGATATGACACTATGTTTTTTTTATTTTTGATTGAATATGGAATGCTATAATGATAATGGTGTCTAAAGTGAAATGTCAAATGAAATGAGACTAATGAGGGAGACTAAAGGTGTTCTAATGTACAAATGTAAGGAATGCTATGATGCACTCAATATTGATAGACTTAAGGAAAGGTACACTCAACCATTGAAAGTTTGGTCAATGTCTCAATTTTGGAATGTTAAGGGACTTGTTTAAATGACAAGGTGATAATGTGAGGTTTCCACACTAGAATAATGAGTTGGAAATGGCTCACAAAGGAACAAAGACAAAGAAATGATTTTGATTAAGTCCAATGACAATCTACTTTTGAAGGAAAATATTTGGAAAAGTATGGCAAGGGTTCCTATTCTAAAGTATACAAGATGAGTGTTTATGAGTTTGATATATGTTAAAAATGATAGTGAAGCCTAAGGTGCAACTAAAAAAGTGCAACGGTAGACCTAAGGAGAACTAAATGTAAACTAAAATGTAAGGATGGTGGATTTGAGTAAATCTTTTTGGGTTTTGGAAAGAGACTTTAGAGAAAATGTGTCTAAACATAGCTTGAAAATGTTTGTTCTTGGGTTTTTGACAGTGATGTTGATTTTTCCATTTAACAGGAAATTGCATTGTTTTAGGTGACAAATGTGGTGCAATATGTCAAATGCATCTCAGGTCTAGCAAATGCAGTGTTTCAGATCACGGATGCGGTGCAATAGAGTGAATACGGTGCATAGGAAAATAAATGTGTTGCGTAACACGCGAATGTGTTGTTTCAATGAGAAAATTTGTCTTAGCCAAGTGATTGTGGTTCACAGAGTCTCAAATGTGGTGCAGAATGCAGAAAATGTGTTGCAGGATGAAAAAGTCTAGTTTTTGTTTGTAATTTTGGCAGATTGTTAACTTGTTTCAATTTGAAGGTGGTTGTCTAGATATGTAAAAGGTGTTTATTTGTTAATTGGTTTTGAAAAGCACTTGGAAAACACATTGTCTTTGAAATTTTTGAAAACAAGCACATAGAAGACAAGCACAATCCTAGGGTTGGCAAGGACTATATTCTCTGGATTCCACGTGGGTTTCCCCAGCCACATTTATTCTTAGCAGGTGACTTAGAAGCTTGGCCACACTGGCTCCCCCAATAAGACACTTTCTTCTTGGGTCAACCAAGCTTCAAGCTCTCATGAATCTCCCAAGACAAGTTTTTCACCTCTATTAAGAACTATGAGAATGTGGATGTCCTGGCAACGACCGTTGCTACACCAAAGAATAGATAGGGTTTTTGGATTCTACACAAAAAAAATTAGTTCAAGAACCCATTCAAGTGGCCACATATGAGGAAAGATTAGCCCTGATAAGGAGGAATTCTAGCTTGAAAACATTACACTCAACAAGGTTTTGGGGAATTCACTTGTCTGTGTGACACATCTACATTCATAATCCTAATTTGTCCATTAAGATTCACATTTGTATACCGGTCGGGAGTAGCTCAGCTAAAGAGCTTCATTGCCAGTTTGAGTCACCTTGGGGTGAGTACTTTTTCCACCAAGGAAGGCCCAAGTCCTAGAGTCAATAATATTCTCTATTGCACCTAGGATTGCACAAGTGCACAAGGGGAGAGGATACTTCTATTATTGAATAAAGGTTACAAAGTGGAGACACTTGTTTATTTTATTTATCCAAATTTGTAATGTGAGACAAACACTTCAAACACTTTGTTCCTTTTAGAATTTTAAGCCAATGTGAAACCAACAGTGTTCATTTTAAACCCATTTCATGAAAAATGCATGTTCATCTTAAGCCTTATGAGTTGTAATGCAAGATTTTGTTCATTTTTAACCCATTAAATGTAAATGCAAGTTGTTGTTGTGATTATTTATTTCTTTGATTAATATTGTGAAATAATAAATCAAACAAACAAGGGTTAGACTCCTTTTCCATCTTGCCACATGTTGTAAACAACAGATTAGTAGCCCAAAAATATCTAACCTATAAAATAGAAAGGAAAATATGGAAAATACAATAAAAGCAATTTTTTACTAGGCAAATGCATCGAAATAGAGAAAATGTTTCTTGGGGTCAAAATCTAGAAGATACCAAGAAGATGTATCGCTATGCATAGAAAATACATTGCAAAAGTCAAATGCATCTCTTGGGCCTGTGAATACATCTCAGGAAGTCAAATGCGGTTTTTTGTCTATCAAATACGGCTCGTAAATGAAAATGTGTCGTTCCCAAAAGAAAATGTGTCATGAAAGAGTGATTGTGTATTAGAAAATTATGATTGCAGTGTTTCATACCTCTACCTATTTAAAAGCCAAAAGTTTGTACGAAAACTACAAAAACGAGTGTCGGGTTCACCAATGTAAGTATGGGTAAATTTCCAAGTTAGTCTTAAATCAAAATAAGAAATAAAACCCTAGTATAACTATGAAGAAAAAAGGAGGAAATGAAGAAAAACAAAGAACAAAGTTACCCAAGTCTTTCAAAACCTCCATGAATCACCTCCATAGTTCTTATCCATTTGCTACATTGTTAAGTTTTCCCTCAAATTTTTGTGAGCAAATATGCCTATGGCTATGACCTAGAAAATATTGGAGGATTCCTATAAGAATGCAAGAGAAGCTAAATTCTCCATGCAATAGAAAAACCTGCAAAATAACAATGTTAGCATGAAATGAAAAGAGATCCTAAGCATAAAATCATGAAGTCAAGAAGTTAAGAGATGTCAAAATGAGGTTGATTTTGGCATTTTATAGAAATATCAATTTTAAATGGAGGGTAAAGATAAAAAGATGAAACATGCCCTAAGATCAAGATGTGTAAATGCATGTGACAACCCCTAATTATGGTTAGGGAAATAATGCAAAATGAATGGATGAGATTTGATTTTAAAATCAAATCAAGGGCTAGGATTGCATGTGACAAGAGGATATTGGGCACAGATTATGAGGTTGCTGAAGGGAATTAAAAATTTGATTTATGAGAGGGAGAGTTGACTTTTGAATTAAAAATTAATTTAAATTAGAAGTGGTGGGACCATCCGACAGTAAATAAATTAAATTATTTACTTGGAAAGAGGGAAATTGCCAAGTGAGAATTTAAATAAATGATTTTATTTAAATTTAGAGGAAATGTCAATAGGACAATTAAATAATTAATTCTAATTATTTAATTATGGAGGAAAAGGGGTAAAGTGACCAGTAATTAAATAAATTATGGGAAATTTATTTAATTATGAGAAAAAATTAGAATTAGGGAAAGATTAAAATTTATTTAAATAATTCGGAGGAAATAATGGACTAATTAAATAAATTTCATAATTTATTTAATTAAAGAGGACATCAGGAATTAGTAGCATATTTTTTAAAAAAATGTAATTTATTTATTTAAATAGTCAGGAGGAATAAAAGATGTGAATTAATTAAATAATTAAGAATTATTTAATGAATAGATGAAATTGGACAAAAAAACAATTAAATATTTTAATAATGTTTAGAAGAATTAGGGAGAAAATCGTGTTCGTAGGTCTAGAGCAATTTTATGTGTCTATAGTACTCTCCTACTTGTATTCAAGGAGAAACTGCTACTCTTGATGTAATTATGTCACATTACAACTCATTGTAAAACTCTCTATTATATTTGATCAAATTAATGACATAGAATTGAATGGATTCTATAGAGGATTCATTATGATGAATAATGTTACTTTGATATTAGCAAGTTGTGATATATTTTTTAATTCAAATGAGAATCGTGGTTAGTGTACCTAGAGAGCATCTTGGATAATGAGAAGTACTCAAGATTTGATATCTTGGGGAGTGAATTCTTGAGGTCTTGATATCTCAAGAAGTCACTACTCAAGATATCTTATATCGAGATACTATTTAATACATTATGGTACCTAAAGGTGGTTCATATTGGTATCATGGAACCTAAGTAAACATGGATATGGTTGATATGGTTGTCATTCATGTCGCATACTCTTGTTAACTCGATGTTAGATTCATATTGACTATTGTTTATAATAGTTGAATTGATGATCTTATTATTTATTATTATTTTTATGAGATAGATATTTCCTAATGTTAGTTGGTTAAATTTAATATTATGAATTTTATGTCTTGATTCTATCTATGGGAATTCTAGTAGCATAATCACAGACCTTAGAGGACTTAGATTAGATCAGTGTTAAGTGTTACTTTTGCACTAGCATGTTTAATACACTTCACAAAAATAAATTATACCATTTTTTTTATTTGTAGTTGCATGTTGTCCTCTAGGGTCCTATGGTGGGGCGTTAAAACAACACAATATATTCTCTTATAGACCGAAAACAAATGGGTGTGTGCAAGAAGTTGAGTCCACTTTTTGGCCAAAAAGTGGAACTGCTTTCCCTAATTTTCAGAATTTGTCACATTTGACCTTAAAATTGAATCTTAAGAAAATATAAGTATTATGGAATGTAGTACTTGGAATCTAGTTTCCAAATATGTAATTTAATTTAATACCTAGAAGACAAAAACTGATTTTCAATAGGCATGTCTAAAAACCACTATTTAAAAGTCACTTTTTCTCGACCATACCATGTATGTGTATGTAAACCATATTTCAATATCTAAATAAAATAATTTTATGAATCCTTTTGGGAAAAGATTAGTAAGACACTGAATATTGTCCATGATATTTTTTGTAATTTTTTGAATATATTTTCTTATTAATTTTTTATTGGTCGTAATTGCTATTTTGAAAATACCTCATGTACGTCACACATAATATGACCTAAAATTATCCTTTTATGACTTATTTTTGAATTCAAAATTATTGTTTGAAGATTGTTCACATATAATTTATTTTTCAAAAAAATATTTTAATAAAAAGTTATAAAAATAAGAAGAAACCATGTTAGTTCAAGTTTATGGACCCATTTCATTGAAAATTATTTCAAAATTAAAAAAAAAAATTATTGTTAAAAAAGTACATGTTTTAAATCTACACAATCTCATCTATAATGACTTTTAATTTCATCAAAAAAATTCAACAAAAAAAGTCTTTAGACATAATATGTCCAAAGTCACTCTTTTCTAATGGCATTGACATAAGCTTCAAGTTTTTGGTCAAAGAAAGTCCAAAGTTAAGGGTCGACTCCCCAAGCCTTTTTTCGAACCTAAAACCCATAGAAAAAATTGGCTGAAAAATTATTTTTTTTAGAAATAGGATCTCATTCTTGAAATGGGATCATGTTTCTAAATAGAATCCTATTTAGTTATTTTATTATTTTTAATGGTTGAAAACAAAATGGATCTCATTTATCTTACAAAATCACATTTTCTACAAGATCCCATTTAGCAAACATGAATGGGATCTCGTTCCCTTTTTGACCATTTTTTGAATTTTTATGGATAAAAAATTATTGTGAATTTTGCAACTTGACTTCTTATAGTATACATCTAACAATGTGTAGTGCTCCTTCATTCTAACCATGGATGTGCAGGTAGTTGACTTTGGAACTTAGAGATGAAGGCAAAATAGAAGGGATATTTAAAGGTATGCACTAATGTTGTTAAGTAGTTGATGCTCTATATCATGAGGACTAATCAACATTATGTGACTAATCTTATTTTGATGTATGTGTATCTAATTGTTTATGAGTTGATTCGATTACTAGGTGTTAGTATGATTATTGTGTTTGGGTGGAAGGGAAAGTATCGCATCAATCACTTGTGAGTACCCTGCAACGCTGTAATTCTCTTTTACGGAGTGTCTATTTATATGGATATGCACATTAATGATTATTTTGTGCGCTACAGGTTTTAGGTACTAGGAATCGACTCCACCTGAATTGGTAGGTTTAAGTGTGCCTTAAACCCAGTGGAATAGTTGATCAGAGATAGCACTTGGTCCCCTACCCTAGCCATCTTCCTCAAGCAAGTCGAGTATCTGGTCTGATACCTTGTCAGTGTTGTGAGTTTTGTCTGTGGTCAGTTGGCATTGCTTGAGGTCTTGCATTTCGCCCTTGGTTAAGGTTTAGGTAATTGATTGATGTTTGGATTTATTTAATTTAAAATTGTTTCACAAATGCCTTTGGTTATTTGATGCATTAAAATAAATTGTTAAATAAAAAGGGTATTCTTTTGAAAAATAATTATAGTTTACGATAAAATGAATTTGTAATTTAAAAATAAAAATAAAATAAAATAAATAAATAATAATAACAATAATTGTCAAGCTACTATGTCTGAAGGAAAATTTATAAAATAATTGCTTGACAAGTATGGGAGAGCTTCAGGACAGCTGATCAACAATCAAAAAAATTATCTCTTCTTCTTCAATACTCCGGTACATAGAGAGGCCAAAATTCCCAGAATTCTGGGTTGTAGGGTGGATTCCCTTCTTGCCACCTACCTTGGTCTTCCTTTAAGCATGAAACCTCCCGAGTCTTTTTGGCTCTTGTTGGCGGAAAGATTCAGCAAGAAGCTTACGGGTTGGAAAGGATCCCTGCTAAGTCAAGCTGGTAAGCTTCAGCTCCTCAAAGCATCTCTCTAGAATCTTCCTATCTATGCCCTGAGCCTTTTTAAGATTCCTGCAAAATTTGCTGATGCCATTGAAAAAATTCACAAAAGATTTATTTGGTCGGGGGTTGAGGAAAATAAAAGAATCCCCCTAATTGACTGGAATCTAGTTTGTAGACCTAGAAAAAATGTTGCACTTGGCTTAAGAAGAATCAGAACTGTCAATAAAATCCTCTTAGCTAAACAAATTTGGAGAATCTTCTCTTCTTCTGGGGAGTGGATTGATATTCTAGCTAGCAAATACTTAGAAAACAACTACTCTTCCATTATTAAGAAGGACCCCCACCTTCTTCCCAGAGGGTCTATATGCTGGAATAATTTATTCAGTGGAAAAAAGATTATGGAGGATGGTATTGGATGGAAAGTGAGAAATGGTAATCGTACCAGATTTTGGGAGGACAGATGGCTTTTCAAGGAACCCATGATAAAAATCAACTCCTTCAGAGAATGGGCTGAGAATTGCAAGGCACGGTTTGGATCTTATGTGAAAGATTACAGAGTAAATGGTAATTGGGTGGAATTGTGTAGTGTTAGTCAGGCTTTGGCTCCCATCTAGTCTTCACTGATGGTTGTTAGACTTAGTTCTGAGCAGTTGGATGATCATGTGGTTTGGATCGATGAACCCTCTGGCAACTTTTCTGTGTCTTCTACTTTTGCTAGGATCACTTCTTCTTTGGATCATCCTCCCTTCTGGTCTAAAGCTTGGTTCAAACACCTGATACCTAAAATTAATATCTTCTTCTGGATCCTTCTCCAAAACAAGGTGCTAATGATTGACAACCTGTGTAAACACAGATTTCAAATTCCAAATAGATGTTTTCTTTGTAAGTTGGAGACTGAATCTGTGTGTCATTTATTCCTTCATTGCTTATTTGCTGCTTCTCTTTGGGAAAAATTCATCAGGTTATGGAACCTTCCTTGGGTTTTCCCTTTGTCTATTGAAGATCTCTTTTCTCAATCGAAAGCCCTGACAAGGAATCCTTTGCTCAGGTTTTTTTGGGATTTATCCTTTCCTCATATTGCTTGGGGCCTTTGGAAAGAACGCAACAACATAATTTTTAGAGGCAAAGAAGCCTCTGTGGATATTGTCTTTAACAAAATTGTCAGATCCCTGAAGGAAAATTTCAATAATGTGGCCTGGAAGGACAGGAAGATCATGAATGCAGAGTATTCATACTATGATTTAAGTGTTGCTAAGGAATGGAACATCAGTCTAAATTTGTCTAGTTCTATTATGAAGGCCAAAAAGGACAAAGAGGGAGTTTGCTGGTCTTTTCCACCAAATGGGTGGATCAAAGCCAACTTTGATGGCACGGCTAAAGGCAATCCGAGGGCGGCGGGTTGTGGAGGAGTTATAAGGGACCCCTATGGAAATTTCATTGGAGCGATTGCCTCGCCTCTTGGCTCTAAAACTAATCATCTTGCGGATGTAGCTGGTGCTTATCACATCATAAATTTAGCTCAAAGCCTTAACATTAAAAATTTGTGGCTTGAAGGAGATTCCAAAAACATTATTGACTACTTCTGTGGTAAGTCTCCCCCCTCATGGACCATCAACTCATGGATTGAGGAAGCCATATTGAACTTGGCTAAATTTGAAAAAGTTAAAATATCACACGCATATAGAGAAGCCAATGCTATTGCGGACTTTTTTGCTAATGAAGGAGTTAGGAGCAAAGAAGTGTGTACCTGGCTAAATATTAGCGATCTTAACTCTAATGTATGTGCCCTATTAAATTATGATAAATCACATGGAAAAGCGACGTGATATCCCTTTAATGAGGACAGGTTGGATCTATCACATCACAATCATTAGAATGCATGGGACCGAGCCCAGTGGAGTAATCAGCAAGAGAACTCCGCACGCTTTGTGGGTTCTTAGATTTGGCGGGGCCAATTTTAGTAAAGCTTGTGTTTGGGTCTACCTCACTGTGCTGGTTGATATGGGAGGAGACAGAAAGCGAACTGAGCTAGACAGCTACGAAATACACATGAAAAATGCCAAGGTTTGGAACAAGATTAAAAGCGGAGGGCTAATCCCTTTTCTAAAGAAGCTTCATGGCTCTAACTAGGAGGCTACGGATCTCTTTGCCAAAAATTGGAATGATGGCAAATTGACCTTGTTTGGTAGGAATGTGGAACTCAACAAAAATCTTATTGCTGATGTTATGGGATTATCCACTAAAGGGAAGAAGTTCTTTAGGGATAGAGCTTTTTCTGATGAAGCAGTGATTAGATTTCCTAAAAAGGACAAGGAAAGGCTAAGTATGGTTAAAATTGCTAATAGCTACTTCATGTTGACACCATAAAGGCTATTTGGAGAAAGGTTCTATGGGTCATCATGGAGTACATTACGGTGGATGGGTGCTTCACAAAAGTCTATGGCTACCACTTTTCTCTTCTCAACCATTTCTGATACAAGGTAAGGGTCTCTATCCCTTATTATCTTTATTGCTCCTTGAAGAAAATCTTGGAGGAAAATAAGAAAAACCCTAAAAGATTCCCCATTCTGCACACTAGGTTAATAAGGTTGATTGTTGAATATCTCCATGTGCCCTCTCCTACTATTCTAGAAACCAACCTTGATTCTGAGAGTGATGATACTAAGCCTAGTGGCTTAGAGTATTTTCCTAACTCTAGTCCGGTTAGAAATATCCCTAGCTTGCATGTTGTTCCTTCCAGGAATTCTGGAAAAACCTACTTTGAGTTTAAGCCTGATAGCCCCTCCCTTAAGATCAGCTCTTTTGATAAGAAAACCCAGGCCAAAAGCCTTGTTTCCTACTTTGAAGAGTCCTCTGAGTCGGAGGAGTCTGATGCCAAAAAAACTGAGCTTAGTGCTAATCCTCAGCCGGACAAACACTTTAATGATAACTCTCCTGCTACTCCTAACCCTGAGAATATGTGCCCTTATACTAAAAAAGAGCCCTCTCTAGATTATCTAAACCTTGCCAAAACCAACTCTGAGTCCCACTCCAAACTCTTGGAGTGGACTTTCTTTAAAATTAATGAGCTGAAAATTAAAAACTGGGCCCTGCAAAGCAAGATTGAGGAAATGGGTGCTAAGATTGCTGAGATGGAAAAGAAAGAAGTGGATAATAGTAATAGAAATATTGACTCCAAAGCTGAGAACTTATGGAATACTATCAGAACCGTTGCTGAGCAAAACAACTGCATGGCAAGACACAATTCCATAATCATTAATGCGATGACTAAGAAGCTTGATAAAGCCCAGTAGGGGTCTCTGGTGGTGGATTTGGAGGAAACCGTGGATAAAAGCCAGGATACGGAAGGTGGCATTTTCAGAAGAACCAGAGTCAACCTGAAGCGCAAGGCCCCCCTTACTCCGAATATGATTCAAACTTTTAAAAAGGTGGTTAAAGATATGCAGAATCTGGAGGCGGAGATGGAGTCTGTCCTCAAGACTTTGAATTAATGGCTAGGGTTTTCTCTGTGGTTTCTATGCTATGCCTTTCTTCTTGACCTTTCTGGTCCTTTCTGCTTAGTTGCTGCTGGTCTTTACTCGGGCAGCTGTTATTTTTTGGTGGGAATTTAGTGTCCTTTTTTATGCTTTGTAAATTTTGTGGTTTCGGGTCCCTGTAAAACCCGTTTTACCCTTTTATCAAAAACAATAAAATAATAAATAAAATATAATAAAATCGGTAATATAATTAATTATTTGTGTATAAGTAAATGTGAGTAAATGATTTACCCACTTATGTAAAATGCAAAATCTGTCATATTGTATTGTTATGAATTTTAAAGGAAATGCTTTTAATTAATTTAAAACTAACTATTAATTTAATAAATTAAAATTAGCTTTAAGCCGTTAATAGTTAATTGGGATAGCTTGGTTATTTTCGTGCAACCGTCATTCTTCATCTCCCTCTAAATATTTTTGGGTGTGGAATTTAGAGGGGAATTGATCTGTAAACTTTTCCTCGATTATTGTTTATGCTGGGGATTTTATTCGATACATGGGGGAAGTTGGAATTTGGTACGAAGGATGAGCCCCGATCCCTGCCAAGCATTGGTTTAGGTAGAGGGTGTTTATGTAGAAAATGAAGGAGGAGAAAGTGCTTTTGGGTGGATTCCACCATAAAATCTTCCAATGGTTGAGATGGATATCGAGAGGTCTGGGTTTCTCAACTCTTGGGACTTCTGATTTCTAGAGACTATGAAACTTCATTCAATCATCTATTAGAACTTACAGCAAACATTTGGATCAAATCAAGAAGAAACACTCGATTATTTCTGCAGAGAAAAGAAACAATACACCTCTCCATAGAAACAAGGCATGCATTCTACCGAATAATGTCCCAGGATGTGTCTGTGAAACCTCTCTTTTCATCACTAAATATAGTATAGATATCTATGTTGTCATTTTGTTGCATACGTCAGTTTAAATTTTGTTATGGGATATTGCAATATGAGTCCATGATTGCTCTTGATCGGGTAATAATTGTTTGTATTAATAGGATGTCGTTTTGTAGCTCTAGCTGGTAATATAGATTAATAAGGTTAAATTTCAAAAATTATGGAATGATCGTAATAATGAATGAATTTATATAGCTGCTGGTAAATTATCAAGGATAGTCTTATACCTTATAAGAAGTGCACACTGACGAAAATCTACTAGTGTTAACACAATTTTCCTTGCCATTTCAATATCGTAAAGTTTCTGTAAACAATATATAATGATTCTGGTTCTATATAATGCAATAAAGGTTACTGTTGTGTGAATTATGCGCAACCATCATCCGCTAAAGTTGCACGTCTGCATGCACCTTGAACCCAATCAAAGCTTACAATGTTAGGATGCGTTCCAGTGCTTCATTAATTCTAAGATTTTGAGAGCTCCCTTGCAAAATCCATTTTGTGCGTATCTTGCAACTATTGTTTTCTCAATTGATATCTCTCGAGGCACCTTGTCAAAGAGGTGGTGTGCCTCCTCTTCATCGCCATTCATTCCATTCATGTCTACCAAGGCAATCATAGCAAACAACCCTGTTAGTTCCCTCACCCACGTGCAACCATGAATAGAATAATTTGGCGTTACCCAGCCAATCACACTGCTTGAAAGTTTCTGAAGCCTTTTCACCTTATCCTCTTGTGCGCACCCCTACCATAATCACTCTCCTTGAATTAGGGTAATGATTCAACATAATTAGGGTAATGATTGAATTATGTTTGCATCATAAAATAGATATTGAATTTTAATGTATAACTCGGTATTTTAATATACATGTATTTATATAGACTTCATTACATAGTGAAAGACTCAGATCAAATGAAGGTTCAGTTAATGTACATTAATTGGTAACCTAATAATATATGTATATTTAAATAGTTTATAATAATCATTAATGGAGGAACTTAAATAGAAATAGCTATATTTAGTTGATGAATGTATAAATATTGATGGAGATTCAAATCTAGTGTATTCTTGTGTTAGGAACACTAAGTGAGAGGACTAGTGATCATTTTACAAATATAATAGTTCATTGATCATATTGAGTCTATTGATGTAACTCTTATTGCATCCAAACAATGTCATGATTGTAGTAAGTATAAGTTGGTTACATAGGATGTCTTATATTCGAACCTTTGTGGCTTATTCAACTTCATTATTCTTATAAATATAAGTTGAGATTAAGCTAACAAAATGAGTTGGTTTAATGATTGATTTCAATATAATAAATTAGAGTTTTAATTTAGATATCATGTAAACACATAATAGATGTGGGTATGTGCAGGATCATGATGGGCCAAAAAGTGGTGATATGTAAGTGATATGTGTAGATTTTAAGTGATCAGATTAGAAAACAAAAACAAATTCAAATTCAACACAAGAACACAACCAATACCCTGGGAAAACCCTCAAACTCGAGGGATAAAAATCCAATCAATATATTTCCTATATATTGATTCAATATGAGCAGAAATCTGCTTACAATTCAGGCACAGTGCAATTTCTAATCAATACAATCAACGACACGTCTCCTAGATGCAAACAACAAGATTATACTTGAATTAATCTGCTGCTACAATAGATGAAGATATGCTGCTCAGATCAGAACTCCTTCTCCTTGAATCAAATGTTTTCCTTTTTTAATGGTCAATATGAATGAGGAGATTCATGTAAATAGGCAACTCAATATAATCACACCTCTTCACAAGAGAGGTCAGCCTCTTTAGGAAAAACATCTTTTGGAGAAAGGCGGGATTTCCTAGAAAGGTTGGCCTTCAAAAATAATTTTTATTTATATTTTTTTAATTTTTTTAATTTTATCTTTAGTGACTTAATGAAGGCATCGCTTATTTAAATAATCAATAAATAAATTTAAATAGTTGTAAGCTATCATTTAAATTTATTTCACAGTTTTCCATTTAAGTATTTATCACGTATCTGAAAAATATCATTAACACTCCCTCTCAGATAGGGAGGAATACTTTTAGTTGTACAAAATGTATCACCTCATAGTGATGTTAATCAACTTGGTTACATCCATGTAAGATACAGGTTATCCCCTCATCGTGATATCATATATCACCTCATCATGATATCAACCATCATGGCTACCTCCATAGATGGTATGTACAAGTGGTCATCACTCAATGTGATATTTTCACCTCATCGTGACTTTCACCATGGCTCCTCCAGAGGGTAAAACACAAGTACAAATAAATCATCATAGAATACCTCACCTGATGTTGTCATGGATTCACACACATGACATCCACCATGGCTCTCCCAGAGGGTGGAAACAAGGGATTTCACCTCGAACTTCTCTTCCAGAGAAGAACTCGTAACCAAGGGATTTCACCTCAAACTTCTCTCACAAAGAAGAACTCATTACCAAGGGATTTCACCTCGAACTTCTCTCACAAAGAAGAACTCATTAAAGAGGATCACTAATACTGAGACTCCCTCTCAGTTAAGGCTATATTCTCCACCATATCGAGCTTATCTCGAAAGTACACAAACTTTATCCTGGAGAGAGCCTTGGTGAGAATGTCTGTCATCTACTCATCAGTGCTTATATACCCCAACTGTATAGATTTCCTTAAATACCATATCTTTGATATAATGGTACTTGATCTCAACATGCTTTGTTCTATCATGAAACACAGGATTGATAGAAAGCTTCACAAAGCTTTGGTTATCACAATGAATGATAGTAGGCTGCATTGATTGTCCAAAAAATCCTGCAAGGAGCTTACAAAGCCACACTGCTTCATGAGCTGCCATACAAGCTACAATGTACTCTGCCTCTATTGTACTCAATGCTACTGAATACTGCTTCTTGCTACACTAAGATATCATAGAAGATCCCAAACTAAAGCAACAACCAGAGGTACTCTTTCGATCTATGATACACCCTACCCAATCAGAATCAGTAAAACCATGCAGCTCCAAATCCACACCTGTAATATATCTCAACCCATATCCAACTATTCCACACAAGTATCTCGGGATATGTTTAGCTGCAACAAGATGTACCTGCCCTGGTTTACACATAAACTGACTAAGTGCAATCACTGCATAACATATATCAGGTCTAGTGTTAACTAAGTACATCAATGAACCAATCAGATGCCTATACATCATAGAATCCACCAATTCTAAACTAGTTGCAGCCTCTTTCAAATTATGTAAGCTTGTTTCCATAGGTGCAGACATAGGTTTGCAATCAATCATACCAAACCTCTTCAGAATGTCAATAGTATACTTGCCTTGAATTAGAATCATCTCATCTGGTTTTTTCCAAACTTCTAAGCCAAGGAAGTAATGCATGAGACCAAGATTCTTCATCTCAAACTCAGAAGCTAACTCCTTCTTACATTTTAGAATCAGGTGTTATTCTCCAGTGATAATCAAATCATCAACATATAGAGCCAGAATCAAGGCTTCACCATTTATTATGTTGAAGTAGAGGTTAGAATCTGCATCATTTTTTGAGAAACCCAAACTCAACAGGTAATGATCAATACTTTTGTACCAAGCACGAGGAGCCTACTTAATACCATACAAGGCCTTCTTTAGCTTGCAAACATGAGACTCATTCCCATGTACCTCAAAACCATTAGGCTGGTCAATGTAAACCTCTTCTTCTATGACACCATTAAGAAAGGTTTTCTTTACATCCATTTGGTGAATCTTCCATCCTATAGATGTTGTAATAGAAATGATGGTTCTGATAGTTTTATAATGAGCCACAGGACCAAAGGGTTCTTCATAGTCAACTCCCTCTTTTTGTGAGAACCCTCTAGCCACAAATCTTGCCTTATACTTCTCAATTCTCCCATCAGCTGCATGCTTGATCTTGAAGAGCCATTTAGAAGACACCACATATTTTCCTTCAGGTGTAGGAACAATATCCCAAACATCATTATTGAGTATGGATTGATACTCCTCAATAATAGCATCTTTCCACACTTGTTGACTAGAATATTTTTCAACACTTGAAGGCTCTAACTCAATGATATGACTCATCAAAGCTACATAACCAAAGAGCTTATGAGGTCTCTTACTTTCTCTGAATGTTCCTCTTGGGGCTACAAAAATTTCTGCCTCCTACGTTATTTTCCTAGCCCAAAGAGGTCTCTTCTTTCCAATCACAATATTTGTAGGCCCATTAGTAAGCTCCAAGGGTTCAGCTAGATCATCATCTTCTTGAGCTTTTGGAACCTCCCTCTGATTCTCAGGAATATGGTCAACTTCCATATACTGAGGAGGCTCTTCTTCATCAATCTCAATATGAGATCCCTTGGATCTTCTGAATGCAACATCCTCCTCAAATGTGACATCTCTACTGATCTCAATAGTCTTCTGACATGGAATGTAGATTTTGTAAGCTTTATAAGTCTCGCTATAGCCTACCAAAAATCCCATCTTTCTAGAAGGTTTTGATTTTGTCCTCTTCTCCTTAGGTATATGAATGTACACTGGACACCCAAAGATCCTCAAATGACTTACTTCAGGTTTCACCCCAAAGAATGCTTCTTCAGGAGTAATGTTCTCCAAGATTGTATGAGGACTCCTATTCTATGTTGGGTCTCAAAAACGTTGGATTGAATGAACCATGAGAGGTTGCCAAACTCTCACTACGTTATTGGTCAACTAACAAGGCCAACCAATATGGTTGAACCCTCTATTCTTAAGGCTCTGTTAAACCTAGGTAGGTGCACCTATATGAGTAACACAGATTTTGAATTTATGTTTCCTACTTGATCTAACTATCCACAAATGGCAATTTAACAGTGGAAAGATATGATCCTAATTTGGTATGAATTGTATATGCAATATCAAGTAATGAATTAATATGTTCAATTAAGAGATGTCAAATGATATGAATAAAACTAATGTAATGAAAATAAGGGAGACCAGTGCCTTGCTAGGTGAAACGGAGTCAAATGGAGACCTATGATGAGTGGTTTCTATATAGAAAATTCTCTAATTGTTTGGCATACAATTATGAGTTTATAACTGGTATAAACATGCAAGGATGCAATTGATAAACCCTACTTGAGGTAGAATATCAAATCTAATTATCTGATTCTTCTTATTGATCCAAATGACATTCCCAGATTACTATAATTGATTGAAAGGAATTTTAATTCTTCTTTGAAGAATCCAATAAACCAAATCACACAGAAACAACACATGTGTACTGATAAATCAAAGATATACTTTATACTTGAATTTAAACAATCAAGAAATATCAAATTGGAGACAATAAAATAATCGCGGGAATCCAACAAACAATTGATACTAGAATGAAGCCACTAAATCAATAGTCTTTCATTATCTCCTTCAAAGTTCATACATGCAACAAAGTCTCCTTGAATATCATTTTGAAAATATAGCGCTTACAATAGTCTATCGTATTCTAATTCTATCTTATACTACCTCATTCTATTATCCAACAATGGATATTTATACATTAGTTTGCAAAAGAACATGCCTTTTTGAAAAAGTCTTTAGCATAAAATGTTAACAAGTTTATCATTAACTAATTTTTGTTAAGCCACAAATGAACTGTAGACATATGCTCTATATAATCTTGGTGCTCATGTGTGTTTGCATCTCCTAACACATCACGAATCATGATCTCCATCATCATCATTCGTTCATTTTTCTCAAATGCTTCATCCAGTGTTATGTCCTATGCAATGGCTGTGTTCAATATCTCTTGGAGTATCGATTTCCATTAGCCTTTCCATGTAGTTTCTTCTTTGAGTTTTCCTTCATCATCGCAGAACTTTGTCAATCTATCATTAGCAACTTCTACCAATCCCTCCACATCTCCTTGTAATTCCTCAAAGAATTCCCTGTGCTTATCCATGATACGATTGGCATTTTCAATTCCTGCAGCATTAGGAGTACCCCTTTTCATTTCCTCAATTATTTCTTGGATTCTATCATCCACTCTCTTATGCTCTTTTATAGAATCCACGTATTGTGAATTTTTTTCCCAAAGTTTGTTCAACCAAGTGTTTAAAACAGCTTGCCTCTTTTTGATGATTGCAGTGAGTGTGTCTACTTTTCCTTGTGAGTATGCACTTGACCCTTCCCAATGGCCCCTTTTCTGTGAACTCTCACCTTGGATGAGCATCTTCGTTTGCCCCGTTATAGCACCTACCAAGTCTTTTAGATGTTCATTTTCTCTCAGTATTCTCTCATTATTGGTTTTATACATCTCTCTAATTCTCTCATCAATGCTTGGATATGGGCTTTATTCAACTTCGCTATATTTATCCCAATGTCTCCAATTGCAATAGGATCAACCTCTCCAGCCTTTAAGGTCATGACATGTCTGAATGCCTTCTCAGTATCAATAACAATTGATTTCTTGTGAGGAGGATACAAGGCCCAAATCATCAATCTTTCACCATCAAGATTGTATCTTGATCTTGTGTATACCTCTGTCACCTTCTCTATGCTGAACTTGTTGGTAGCATTGTTATCTTTCAAGAAACTGTCAAAAACTAATACAAAATTTAGATCCAAACCTAGGAAAATCATAACACCTGCCTTTTCTAACATATCTCTTCCTTTTCTATGGGTCGTGTTTGTCATCTCTTTGTCTACCTCATCCCTTAAGTATTTTAATAATTAATCTTCATTTCCTAGTGTGACATTGTCAACCAGTCCTCTTATCTCTTTCCCTTTTTGCTTATATAAAAATCTTTTAAACTCTGAGGTCTTTACAAATTCATCATTTGATATAAAAGACCTATAGTATTCATG
This sequence comes from Sequoiadendron giganteum, assembly GCA_007115665.2. Lineage (NCBI taxonomy): Eukaryota > Viridiplantae > Streptophyta > Pinopsida > Cupressales > Cupressaceae > Sequoiadendron > Sequoiadendron giganteum. Next base: position 111,251,042 of record CM021101.1, read on the forward strand.
TCTCGTATCTACATCCATAGTTTCCTCAACATTTGTTTCTCTAGCAACATAGGCATAATCCTGAGTCCTTATTCTTGATACCTTCCCAGATGAGCCTTGTGGCCTGTCAGCTTCTGATATCCCTTTAATGGAGGATAACAACTCAGCATCCACCAAATCCTGATCATGTTTCTCAATCACAATTTCTTCTTCCTCTGCCTCCAAGTTTTTGATTATGTCATCAGATTTATAAGGTACATGCTGGTACCCTCCAAAATTTATTTTTTGTCTGGTAAAGTGGATATATCCCTCTGGATCAAAGTTTTTTCTTGCTGGTGCTCTTCTCATGTTGTAGTGCGATAATTTATCTAGAATTAGATTGTAACCCTCCTTGGCTAATACAGTAAAATTACCAAAACAAAATGTACTAGGCATAAAGGCTTGTTTCCCATATGAACTTAAGTCCATGGCACTGGAGAAATCCATCTACCTAACAATTTCTAACTATGCAATTCTATCTGGGATAGTTCTAGGAAAAATGAATGGTGTATCCCCAAAACCATAAACTCTAATCATTGTGGAATTTTATAAGCAGTACCAATCCCCCCAGTTGTGGTTGATTGGTCCATTATAGTCTCCAGGCCTAAGAAACATCTTCACTTCTTCTGATAAGGAATAATCACAAGGATGATTAAAAAAGCTATACAAAGGTTTCACAAAGAATTCTTCAAAATGCAAGAAATTGGAATTAGCAAACCTGTTGTCCCAAATAGTTGTCCATAACTGAACAGGCAATGGCCTACCTTCTTTTTTAGATTGTGAAATACTCAGCTCCTGGAGCCATAAACCTAACTCTTGTCTAAAATACAACACTAAGTGCATCAGTACTGAATAATTCCTGAGATGGAGAATAGAGGCACCATTCTTTATCGCAATCAACCCTGCATCTAGTTCCTTAAATACATGTGAAGCATAATCAAATGATCTGGAATTGTGATACTGAATATCTATAGCAATCACCATGGGCACAACTGCCATATGTTCTGGGACTTCCATCCCCAATACCTACCCCACTGAAAAAAAGTGTACATTAGGTAGGGTTCGAAGAGATCTACATGAAATGGTGGTCCCTCACTGTCTTCCATTGGAGTAGGTTTTCCATTACATCTTATTTTGTGCAGGGGTAATCTCCATCCTTTATAAATGGTGTCCATTCTTTTGAATTCACTATACAGTTCTTCATATATTATTTTCTCATTGCATATTCCTTCCAATTTGAAAACCTCATCTATTGCATTCTCAGACATATGTATTAATGGATTCCCTAACAAGTCACATATAGCTTTATTCTTTGGGTTATAATGTCCAGCCAGCAATTTTACCAGTTTGACATGAATAAAGACATTAGGGCACACCAATTTTCCCAAATTGAGCCTCCATGGATTGCATACTGGCTCAAAGTGATTTCTCCTATGATAATGGAAATTGAATAACTCATACCCCCTAATTGGAGTCCAAACATCCCTTATGAATTTGCATTTGTTGTCTAATTTTTCAATCTTCGCTTTGAGCTATGCAGAACGCCTAGCTTTAGGCCCAAAACCAGGTAACTGGTCTATGAGGTCTTGATTCAACTTCCTTTCAATGCCCTCTAGTTGCAATTTAGTCTTTTGCTTCTTTGCTTTTGATGGATTACCCTCCCTGGGTTTTCTTCCTTTTACTTTTCCTGAACTAGTGCCTTCCATATTCAAAATTCACAAGTTCTAAGAAGATGAGAAACTAACTATATTTTTCCTGTAAATCTAGGATAGATGAATGCCCTAATTGTTTGGCTGGTTCCCATGCTCTCCCTCACTGTCAATTCCATGAAACAATGATTTGAATTGAGCATACCCTAATATGCAAAATCTTTTACGCTTCATGGTGCCATTAATGTCTTTACTAAGACATGAATGCTGCAAGTTTTTTGAAATTCTCGTTGTCACATCAAGGATCATATCGGCAAGACATTTCAAATCTCTAGCCGATTCGCCTGTTCAACGTTCACCCATCTGCCAAGACGTCTTGCAGTTTCCCCGACATCACAAGTCTCCTTGATAGTTTCTTTCCTTTTGCTTTTTATATCGCTATGACCTTCACTGAAGCAATTATCACCTAGACTTAATGAATTAGGCCAATGGTTCTTCACCTTACTCCGAAAGCTCTTCGTCTCACCGAAATGTTCACTTTATCAACTTATGTTGTCGAGACCAAGCATTTGTCCTGCTGAAAAAATAATACTCGCCGTGATGTCTCTTAGATCTCCCCGCAGTGACATATCTCACCGATACGCTTTTTATTCAGTGAGACCATGCGCATTCTCTTCTCGACATCTTTTATCTCTCCATCCTCAGTTTTGTTGGTGTAACTCGGGGGTTCGGTAAGACCTTTTGAACTCTCCCCGACATCATTTTTTTCACCGAGTGAGTCCTCCCTTTGCTTTATTGGCAAGACCAATAACGCTTCGGGCAGTGTTTTGAAATCTCTCTTCGATGACCATAGTCTCTTCGATACAATTTACTTTACTCCAATCGGTAGAAGGTAACTTAGCTCGATATGACCTTACATCACCACGTCGATACCCTTTGTCTTTCCAGTAAGAAATACAAACCCGCATTCTCTTGGTGTATAACATTATCGGTATGACCCTTATGATGTCTTGCTGATATATTGAGGATATGTATATTATCATCGATGAGACCTGCATCAACTTATGCCGATATTTTCATATCTTAAATATTTAATGCCAGATGAAATTTATGGGGCTTTATGGAAAAAAATGCTATGTGAGGGTTTTTATGTCTGTATTATGAACCTTTTTGGGAGACTAATAATCATGAAGGGTTAATAAAGTTGTCAAAATTTCACAGTTCCAACAGTGGCTCCGTCTGGGGATGAATGATTGTGAGATCATTGCAAGGATATAGATCTCTGGGTGAATAGACCAAACATTATGGATGAGAACAATTGGAGATGAGAAAATGATCCTAAACTACTGTACATGGAGAAAAGATCAAATAAGGATTTCCAGGATTGTCCATGTACTAGCAATTTCCTGTATCCTTTACTTTCTATACTACTATACATGGAAATTTTATGAGAAGTTTTTCTTCAAGGGTTGTCCATGCACTGGCAACCCCTGATCCTCTATAATTTTTAAGAGAATTTTTTTTTAGAAATTTCCCATGTATAGGCAACTCATGTTCTTCAGCACTCATATTTTGTAAATAATATGAATCCTCTCCTTGCTTGCCAATAATGACAAAAGGTCCTAACCATAATGCCTCAAATTTTCCATGTTTTCCCTTCTCCTGGCACCTAGCATTCCACATCAATACCAGATCATCCTTTTCAAATTTTCTATTTTTTGCTTTTTTGTCAAACAAATATTTCATTTGTGCTTGCAATTTCATGTTCTGGTTTTGAGCTATTCTCCTTATTTCATCAAGTTCTGCAAGTTTCTCCATTCTCTCCTCCATTGGTTCAGGAACACCTATATCTTCTTGAAGGATAAATTTGTAAACTGGCAATAAATTTTGTGAAGGCATCCTAGCTTGTGTTCCATACACTAATTCATATGGGGATTTTCCAATTTCCTTTTTGATAGTAATCCTATCTTCCCATACAGCCAATCTTAACTTTGAATCCCAAGATTTTTTGTTCTTACCGAGCATCCTTTTTATGATTTTTAAAAGACTCTTATTGCTAGATTATGCCTGACCACTGGCTTGTGGATGATATGGGGCAGAATAAGAAACATTAATGCCATATGTTCTACAAAACTCTTTGAACTCATCAGACCTGAAGCACATCCCATTATCTGTAATCACTCTCAATGGTGTACCGAATCTACTAATAATTTTATCCATTAAAAATTTGATTACAACTTTACTTGTTGCTTGCTTGGTTGGGATTGCCTCCACCCATTTGGTGAAGTAATCAGTGGCCACTAGTATCCACCTATGTCCTCCACTAGATTTCTCTTGTATTTCCCCAATGAAATCAATACCCCACTGATGAAAAGGAGCTTCAACCTACATAGGTCTGAGTGGTAGGGCTCCCTGATACTTCATTTTCCTTGAGAACATTTGGCATGCTTCACACTTCCTTACATATGAAAATGAATAATTAAAAACTTTTGGCCAGTAATAACCTGCCCTAAGGATTTTATGTGTAGTTGTTTTTGCTGAATAATGCCCTCCACAGACCCCTTCGTGCATTTCTTTCAGAACATGATCAGCTTGTGACTCATCCAAACACAACAACAACATTCCATCTTTGTTTTTCCAGAATAAATAACCCTCTATAAATACATATTTAGAGGATTGTAGTTTTAAAGTTTTTTTCTGGTTATCATTGAATCCTTCTGGGCACTTTGTGTTCCTAAGGTAATGCATCATGTCTGTGTACCAAGGTGTATGTTCAATACTTGCAATTGCATTTCCTTCTTGTACATTACAAATTTGATTTGTCTCAATGTTTGTTTCTGTCATTAATTTGGCCAATCCTTGGCCTCTTATCAATTTAGTAATCTGTATTTCCATATCAAATTCCCGAATTTTGTTAATCCATTTGCACCTCTTCCCTATTACTTATGATTGTGTCAAGATGTCTTTGACTACTATGTGAGGAACATATGCAATTACTTTGGCTCCAACTAGATATGGTCTAAAGGCTTTGGTGGCCTTTACCAGTGCAAAGCCTTGATTTTTCTATTATGTCATACTTTAATTTCGATCCCTGTAAAGACTTACTAAAGAAATATATAGGTTTCTCATGGCCATCCTCATTTTTTTGTAACATGACAGTAGCTATTGTGTGTAGGGAAGCAAATGAAAATATTTGAAAAGGTTTTGTGAAATCAGGAGACTTAAGGATAGAGGCTTCCTTAATGGCTCTTTTAATGGCTACAAAGGCTTCTAATGCTTCTGGGGTCCATTCAATTTTTTGTCCCTTATTTAGCATTTTTGATATGGGTTTGACAATCTCAGCAAAGTTGGACACAAACCTCCTAACAAAATTAATCTGCCCAAAGAATGATTGGATGGCTTTCACATTTTTATGGATAGGAACCTTATCTATAGCCTCAACTCTCTCAGGATCTATCCTAACTCCCTCTTTTGACACAATGTGTCCTAAGAGTTTTCCCTCTGTAACAAAAAAATGACATTTCTTAGGGTTCAAACTAATGCCATATTCTAAAGCTTTAATGAATATTTTTTCAAGATGCCCTATATGATCTTCAGCCCTTTTTGAATAAGTTATAAGGTCATGTTGATACACCACAATTGTAGCATTGATTAGGTCAGCAAATGCTAAGTCCATAGCCCTTTGAAAGGTTTCTCCCGCATTAGTGAGACCAAAAGGCATTCTAACATATACATATGTTCCCCATGGGGTTGTGAAAGTTGTTTTGTACTGCTCACATTCCTTGACCTTAACTTGGTTATAACCAGAAAAACCATCCATCATAGACAACAACTCACACCCTGTCACTTTATGCAATATAGCTTCCATGTTAGGCAAAGGATAGTTGTCCTTGAGGGATGCTAGATTTAGATTTCCAAAATCCATGCACATTCTTATATCTCCATTTTTCTTTCTAACAGGAACAAGGTTTGACACCCATGTTGAGTGCCTCACAGGTTTGATGATACCTCCATCTCTAAGCTTGGTCAATTCTTCCTGCATTTTTGGTTCTAGAGTGAGGTTAGTGGGCCTTTCTTTCTGTCTAAATGGCTTTGCATCTGCTTTCAATGGAATTTCATGTTGAAATAAATCCTCCCTATATGCCTTGAGGTCTTCATAAGACCATGTGAACACATGTTTATACTTTCTTAACAATGAAATCAGCATTCTTTAGACAATAGGGCTTATCATCTTCCCAATATATACCTTCCTTGGTGATAGTTCAGTTCCTAAATTTATTTCTTCAACATCTTCCCTTTTGACTGGTGACTGTTTCATAAGGGATCGATCACTTCCATCATATAATATTTCCAATGCTACCAACCCCTTGGGAAGTTTATTAGTCTTAAGTTGCAATACCTTCTTTCCAAATACTTTCTCTTCTCCATTTATTTCTTCCACAAAGGCATCGAAATCAATTTCCTGAGCCTCATACTGGTCTATAAATTGAAGGAATTTCAAAAGGTCAGTGTCATCATTGAAAACCTCCCAACTATATACATTGTTAGGTACTGCAAGTCCTATTTTGAGTTCCACTTGGGACACTCCTGCTAACGTGATATCATCTTGTTTTAATGCTACATTTGCCAAGAAGTCTACCATTATGTTTTTTTATTTATCCACCCAATCAATGGAGAAAGCATCAAATAGTTCAATTGTATCGCATATTGCATTTTTGTACTATTTTAGTCTTTTAGTTTTTGCTACATATTTTGATCTGATCTAAGATACAACCAGTTCCAAATCTCCAAAAACTGTTAAGATCTTGATCTTTTTTTTAACAGCTAAATTCAATCCAGTCAACAAAGCTTCATATTCCGCTACATTGTTTGTACATTCAAATGCTAATAGAAATGAATATTTATAAGTTGAACCATCAGGAGATATAAAAACTATACCAGCTCCATTACCCTCTTGGCTGCAAGCTCCATCGAAGTACATTTTCCATATTCCTTGTTGATTTTTAGAAATATTTTGATCAATTGGCTCTTTGCCTACCAACTCAGGTTGAGATAGTTCCACTCTAAAACTTCCCAAATCAGCATCACATAAGCAATTTAGTGGCTCTTGAGGATCATATTCAACAATTTGATTCATTCTAGGTTCTCTATACAATTTTACCTCTTCTCCATTCACTAGTATGGTGGCATATGATAAGTCAAACTGTACATTGCCTCCTACTGCAGCAGTCCACTATCTCGATAGAAGCATCCCAAATTGGGGAGGAGTGTCAATTATAGTTAAGTCAATAGTGTAAGCAGCTTGTGGGTAAGTTGCTAACCTTACTTCCACATTTTTCATGATTCCCTCAATCAGGACAGGCCTACTATCCTTGGCATAGCATTTACCTCCTTCCACATCTATCCATAAACCGAGTTGCTTCATCACCCCTACTGGCATGACATTCATGGAGGCACCTGAGTCTATCATGCAATTTCTTACTATTTTTCCACTTATGAGTAAAGTGGTGAAGAATGGATCAATTTGTGGTGTTTTCATTAGGCAAGCCTTTGCGATTTTTACCTCCTTCCTTTTATTATTTATTTCAGATACCTCTTTGTTTTCAGGGCTTATATTTTGATTTCCATTAGAAATTAATTGTATGGTGCTTTCCCTATATTCCTTGATTTTCATCATTTCAATTAATGGGATAGACATTTTCAATTGAGATAAAGCTTGTATAAAATCAAAGGATGTACCTTCAGTTCTGATTGCCCTTTTAGGTTCAATGAATTCTCCTTTGTTCTTTTCCTTTTCTCCTTTGAATGTTTGATCCGGCTTTTTCTTCTCAATGGGAGATTTTTTACTTTCCTCTTTAGGAGGTCCCCCCTGTTCTTTTTTTTTTGGTTGTTTATTATCAGTCTCTTTTGATGTCTCATCTAACACCTTTTTATTTTTTATAAATATCCTTGTTGGGACACCCTCATCTCTATTCACCATTATGTTTCTCAAATGATATTTTCTTTTGGCTTCCTCTACTGCTACAATTGTCAATATTTTAATCTCTTCTTCACTTGGTCTTCTTATATTGAATCTATTAGTCTGAATTGATGCAACAGGGGGATCTTGGTCATTATCATTTTCTTCATGATCAGAGAAAAAATGTTGCTCTTCCATGTTAACATTATATTTTTGGTTATCAACATTATACTCATATCCTTCCTCCTCTAAAGATGCATATTCATGCTCCAAAGAGTTAAGAGTGTGGGAATTTAGGTATTGATCTTCCAGTGCGTCTTCTTTCGGTATTGGCTGAGTTGTTACACAATGTTTAGGGGAATGTGGTGCATAGTAGACTGAACACCATGGAATCTTATCTACCATATATGCTCCCTTTCTTTTTAGTGGATCTGGTGTTTCCTTATTTCTTGGTCTATCATTTACCGGCTTCCCACCCTTCCAATTTGTATTATAAGGCATATCATGCATCCTTTGTCTTTCATTTCTATATGTGTGCTCTTGTCTGTTAGGGGGAGCATATTGGGGAACCCTAGGGTTTTCCCTTTTATAAAACATCCCTGCAACTTTCCTATTATTTTCAATAGTTAAGCCTATCATTTGGGCCTCAGCTAGATTCCTAGGACCTCTGTTTCTCAGTTCTTATCCTATATTCGGGTCAAAGGCTTTCAAATAGATACTCAGCACAATAGGATCTACCAACTTGGATGCTTGAGATATTTTATTATGCAGTTTGACAAACCTTTGGTTAAAATCAAAGGCTGACTCATTCTGATCTTTTTGGATAGTCACTAATTCGTGCAAGGAAAAATCTGAAGCACACTGATTCCCATACTGTTGAAGAAACTGATCATGAAATACTTGAATGGAATAAATGGATGTTGTTGGTAGACTATTAAACTAGTCCCTGGCATCCTTAATCGGTGACATCATAAATAGTCTCATCTATACATCATCATACTACATATCCAAGTCTTGAATGACTCCTTTAAAATTTCTCAGATGTTCCTCGTCTCTAATTGCATTACTTCCTCTGAATTTAGGGACTAGATTCCTCCAATTGTTATCCAGACAGTAAGGATATATCTGAAATCCAGCAAGATCAAATTGTCTAATCATGGTTGTGCATTGTGGACGGGGATTTTGGAAATGCTTATGCTAGTATAGTGGGTTATGATTTGCCATATATTGTGGACCTTGTGGGGGTACATTCTATTGATGAGGAGGTGGTTGAATATTTTGGTGTTGTGGTGGAGGATTTGTGTTTCTATATTGATTTCTAGGTTGATTTCGGTGGGCTTGAGGGGAATTTGATGGCTTCATATTGTTTCTTTTATGGGGGGGTGTATATTTGGGTGAATCAGCCACTGATGTTTTGATTTGATCTTTGTGTAATTTCATCTTTCTTAATTCTTCCATTGCTTGAAGTTGTTGTTCATATTCAACCCTTAATTTTTATGCATGTTGCCTCATTTGCTCCCACTATGTATCTTCTTCATTTTGTGTTATGAGTTCATGGTTTTCTTCAGATGCTTCATCATACTCGAGTCTTTCCTCATAGAGTGTTGTTCTCCACTCATATTCAAAATCTCTTCTTTTTCTAGCTTCAAACTCATCCATGTGCTTGTCAGCTTTCTCAAGGTCTACTCGATGGGAAGGATTTCTCTTCCCTTCAGGGGTGTGAAGCTCTTTAGATGGGCTCTCTTCATTTGAAAGCGTATCATATGAATTATGTGTTTCCAGCAATAACTTTGATGCTTTATTTTTTGTTGTTGTGTCCAAGTCATTAAATACTTTCTTGCCCTGATTGTTTTTGTTGTTTGACTTTCCTTTATCATCAGGACCATCCCCCTCCTTGTACAAAGATATCCTTCCTTGCATGTTGTGAGAAACTATGATGGTCAGAACTCTAGGTTGATTCCTTTCTGATTTGTATCTTAATGTATCAGTCTCAATGTTTTCATCCATTCAGAGTTGCCATCCACTTTTTCTAAAAGTGAGAAAAGGTTTTATTATTTTACCCAATGGAGTCAATTTTCAAATTTTAATTATGGCTCTCTTTTAGTGACTTTATATGGAAAGGTTGTCTACTACCAAACAATTCTCTAGTTTTTCCCCAGCAAAGTCGCCAATTTGTTGGGTCTCAAAAATGTTGGTTTGAATGAAATGTGAGAGGTTTCCAAACTCTCACTACGTTATTGGTCAACTAACAAGGCCAACCAATATGGTTGAACCCTCTACTCTTAAGGTTCTGTTAAAACTAGGTGGGTGCACCTATATGAGTAACACAAATTTTGAATTTATGTTTCTTACTTGATCTAACTATCCAAAAATGGCAATTAACAGTGGAAAGATATGATCCTAATTTGGTATGAATTTTATATGCAATATCAAGTAATGAATTAATATATTCAATTAAGAGATGTCAAATGATATGAATAAAACTAATGTAATGAAAATAAGGGAGACCAGTGCCTTGTTGGGTGAAACGGAGTCAAATGGAGACCTATGATGAGTGGTTTCTATCTAGAAAATTCTCTAATTGTTTGGCATATAATTATGAGTTTATAACTGGTATAAACATGCAAGGATGTAATTGATAAACCCTACTTGAGATAGAATATCAAATCTAATTATCCGATTCTTCTTACTGATCCAAATGACATTCCTAGATTACTGTAATTGATTGAAAGGAATTTTAATTCTTCTTTGAAAAATTATCCAATAAACCAAATCACATAGAAATAACAAATGTGTACTGATAAATCAAACATATACTTGATACTTCAATTTAAACAATCATGAAACATCAGATTGGAGACAATCAAATAATCGTAGGAATCCAACAAACAATTGATACCAGAATGAAGCCACTAAATCAACAGTCTTTCATTATCTCCTTCAAAGTTCATACATGCAACAAAGTCTCCTTGAATATCATTATGAAAATATAGTGCTTACAGTAGTCTATCGTATTCTAATTCTATCTTCTACTACCTCTTTCTATTATCCAACAATGGATATTTATACGTTAGTTTGCAAAAGGACGTGCCTTTTCGAAAAAGTCTTAAGCATAAAATGTTAACAAGTTTATCATTAACAAATTTTTGTTAAGCCACAAATGAACTCCAGACATGTGCTCTGTATAATCCTCACGCTCATGTGTATTTGTATCTCCTAACACATCATGAATCACGATCTCCATCATCATCATTCATTCATTTTTCTCACATGCTTCATCCAATGTTATGTCATTTGCAGTGGTTGTGTTCAATATCTCTTGGAGTATCGATTCACTTTCCTATTTGCATGTAGTTGCTTCTTTGAGTTTTCCTTCATCATCACATAACTTTGTCAATCTGTCATTAGCAGCTTCTACCAATCCCTGCATGTCTCATTGTAATTCCTCAAAGAATTCATGCTTATCCATGATACGATTGTCATTTTCAATTCCTGCAGCATTAGGAGTACCCCTTTTCATTTCCTCAATTCTTTCTTTGATTCTGTCATCCACTCTCTTATGCTCTTTTATAGCATCCACGTATTGTGAATGTTTTCCCCAAAGTTTGTTCAACCAAGTGTTTAAAACAACCTGCCTCTTTTCGATGATTGCAGTGAGTGTATCTACTTTTCCTTGTGAGTATGCACTTGACCCTTCCCAATGATCAATTTTCTGTGAACTCTCACCTTGGGTGAGCATCTTCATTGGCCCTATTACAGCACCTACCAAGTCTTTTAGACGTTCATTTTCTCTTAGCATTCTCTCATTATTGGTTTTATACATCTCTCTCTCTCTCATCAATGCTTGGATTTTGGCTTTATTCAACTTGGCTATATTTATCCCAATGTCTGTAGTTGCAACAGGATCAACCTCTCCAGCCTTCAGGGTCATGACATGTCCGAACACCTTCTCAGTATCAATAACAATTGATTTCTTGTGAGGAGGATACAAGGCCCAAATCATCGATGTTTCATCATCAAGATTGTATCTTGATCGTGTGTAAACCTCTGTCACCTTCTCTATGTTGAACTTGTGGGTAGCATTGTTATCTTTCAAGAAACTATCAAAAACTAATGCATAATTTAGATCCAAACTTGGGAAAACGATAACACCTACCTTTTCTAGCATCTCTCTTCCTTTTTTAGGGGTCATGTTCATCATCTCTTTGTCTACCTCATCCCTTAAGATTTTTAACAATTGATCTTCATTTCGTGGTGTGACATTGTCAACCAGTCCTCTTATCTCTTTCCCTTTTTTCTTATATAAAAATGTTTTAAACTCTGAGGTCTTTACAAATTCATCATCTGATATAAAAGACCTATACTATTCATGTCTCATATCTACATCTATAGTTTCCTCAACATCTGTTTCTCTTGCATCATAGGCATAATCCTGAGTCCTTATTCTTGATACCTTCCCAGATGAGCCTTGGGGCCTGTCAGCTTCTGATATCCCTTTAATGGAGGATAACAACTCAACATCCACCAACTCCTGATCATATTTCTCAATCACAATTTCTTCTTCCTCTGCCTCCAGGTTTTTGATTATGTCATCAGATTTATAAGGTACATGCCGGTACCCTCCAAAATTTATTTTTGTCTGGCAGAGTGGATATATCCCTCTAGATCAAATTTTTTTCTTATTGGTGCTCTTCTCATGTTGTAGTGCAATAATTTTTCCAAAATCAGATTGTAACCCTCCTTGGCTAATACAGTAAAATCACCAAAACACAATGTACTAGGCATAAAGGCATGTTTCCCATATGAACTTAAGTTCATGACACTGGAGAAATCCATCTGCCTAACAATTTCTAACTACACAATTCTATCTGGGACAGTTCTAGGCAAAATGAATGGTGTATCCTCAAAATCATAAACCCTAATCATTGTGGCATTTTCTAAACAATACCAATCCCCCAGTTGTGGTTGATTGGTCCATTATAGTCTCTAGGCCAAAGAAACCTCTTCACTTCTTCAGACAAGGAATAATCACAAGGATCTTTAAAAAAGCGATACAAAGGTTTCACAAAGAATTCTTCAAAATGCAAGAAATTAGAATTAGGAAACCTGTTGTCCCAAACAATAGTCCATAACTGAATAGACAATGGCCTACCTTCTTTGTTAGATTGTGAAATCCTTAGCTCCTCGGGCCATAAACCTAACTCTTGTCCAAAATACAACACTAAGTGCATCAGTACTGAATAATTCCTGAGATGCAGAACAGAGGCACCATTCTTTATCGCTATCAACCCTACATCCAGTTCCTTAAATACATGTGAAGCATAATCAAATGATCTGGAATTGTGATACTGAATATCTGTAGCAATCACCATGATCACACCTGCCATATGTTCTAGGACTTCCATCCCCAATACCTACCCCACTGAAAAATAAGTGTACTTCAGGTAGGGTTCAAAGAGATCTACATGAAATGGTGGTCCCTCACTGTCTTCCACTGGAGTATGTTTGCCATGACATCTTATTTTGTGTAGGGGTAATATCCATCCTTTATAAAAGGTTTCCATTCTTCTGAATTCACTATCCAGTTCTTCATATATTATTTTCTCATTGCATATTCCTTCCAATCTGAAAACCTCAGGTATTGCATTCTTAGACATATGTATTAATGGATTCCCTTACAAGTCGCATATAGCTTTATTCTTTGGGTTATAATGTCCAGCCAACAATTTTACCAGTTCGACGTCAATAAAGCCATTAGGGCACACCAATTTTCCCAAATTGAGACATGAATGTTGCAAGTTTTAAAAAAATTCTTGTTGTCACATCAGGGATCATATCGGCAAACATTTCAAATCTCTGGCTGATCCGCCTATTCAAATTTCACCCATCCGCTAAGACGTCTTGCAGTTTCCTCGACATCACAAGTCTCCCCAATAGTTTCTTGACTTTTACTTTTTATATCGCCATGACCTTCACCGAAGCAATTATCACCCAAACCTAATGAATCGGGCCAATGGTTCTTCACCTTACTCCGAAATCTCTTCGTCTCACCGAAATGGTCACTTTATCAACTTATTTCACCGAGACCAAGCATTTGTCCTACCGACAAAATGATACTCGCCATGATGTCTCTTAGATCTCCCCATGGTGATATATCTCACTGATACAATTTTTCTTTGGCGAGACCATGTGCGTTGTCTTCTCGACATCTTTTATCTCCGCATTCTTAGTTCTGTCGGTGTAACCCGAGGGGTCGGTAAGACCTTCTGAACTCTCCCCGACATCATTTGTTTCACCGAGTGAGTCCTCCCTTTTCTTTATCGGCAAGACCAATAACACTTTGGGTAGTGTTTTGACATCTCTCTCTGATGACCATAGTCTCTCCGATAGACTTTAATTTACTGGAATCGGTAAAAGGTAACTTAGCTCGATATGACCTTACATCGTCACGTTGATACCCTTTGTCTTCCCAATAATAAATACAAACCCGCATTCTCTTGGTGTATAACTTTATCGGTATGACCCTTCTGATGTCTTATCGATATATTGAGGATATGTATATTATCATCGATGAGACCTGCATCAACTTATGCCAATATTTTCATATGTTAAAGATTTAATGCTAGATGAAATTTATGGGGCTTTATGGCAAAATTTAAACCAGATTTTGGTAAAAAATGCTATGTGAGGGTTTTTATGTCTGTATTATGAACCTTTTTGGGAGACTAATAATCATGAAGGGTTAATAAAGTTGTCAAAATTTCACAGTTCCAACATTCTATACATAGACTGTAGTCTTGGATGCTTCAGCCCAAAGAGAAATTTGCAAGTCTTGGTCATGAAGCATCGCTTTGACTACTTCCACAATAGTTCTATTCTTTCTTTCCACAACATTGTTCTATTGAGGATTATAAGGAATGCTAAGCTCCCTCTTAATCCCTATTTCAATGCAAAATTTATAGAAAATAACAGAAGTGTATTCTCCTTCGTTATCATATCTCAACACCTTGATCCTCTTCCTAGACATATTCTCCACCCGAGCTTTGAATTTTCTAAATTTATCTAATACTTCCTCAGATTCTTTAGATCTCAAAAAATAGATCCAATTCATTCTAGAGTATTCATCAATAAAAATAATGTAATACAAGAAACCACTCAGAGACACAACAGACATTAGACCACACAAATCAGAATGAATAAGATCTAAGACAAATTTGGATCTACTTTCACTATTATGGAATGGACCTTTTGTATTCTTACCCAAAGTGAAAACTTTGCAGGTTCCTTCATGCTTCTAATTGAACATAGGGAAGCTCATGACCATCTTCTCCATAATAGGTAGTGATTGAAAGTGAATGTGAGCCAATCTTTGATGCCAAATATCACCCAAACTTGTGGAGTCACGTACTAGAGCCTGAATGGGGCATGTGAAAATCATGTAGAGACACCCATGTCTAACTCCAACCATCTAGGCAGTCTTGAAGTTAGAGTTCTTCGCCCATATAATAAATTTTCCTTCAGAAAAAACAACTTGATAACCCTTGTCTTCCAAGGCTGATATGGAAACAAGGTTCCCCTTGATGCTTGGAATGAATAGTACATCATCCAACTATAATGAATCGTCAGAATCCAAATCTAGAGATGAAGTCCCAACTCCTTTAATCAAATAACTAGCATGATCTCCAATAATAACTTGTTCATTGGAATCTTGCATCACCAAATCAGATAGATGTTCCTTGAATCCGGTGATGTGGTGAGATGCACCATTTTCTATCAGCCAAGTGTTGGTGTCGGTAGATAGATTACTTGACAAGGCTAAATAGAATAGGTATTCACTTGTATCCTTCTGCATAGAGGCTTTGTCGACATTAGCAAAGGCAGCCTCCTGCTTAGGCCTGGAAGGACATTCCTTTGCAAAATGACCATACTTGTCACATCGGAAACATTGGACCTTGGAGAGGTCCCTCTTTTTCTTAAATGCGGGGCCACCATCAGTTCCTCTATCTTCATTTCTTTTGAAATACCCTTTCTTCCCACCTTTCTTCATTGAGGATTGAGTGGCAAGAACATGAAGATCTTCATTGGTGAAACTTTTCCCAATACCTCTTACAGCCAACCAAGACTCTTCTTGAGTATAGTCTGCCCTTAATCGATCAAACTTGAGAAGCTTTGATCTTGAACTAATTCCCTAAATATAAGACTCCCAAGATGAAGGGAGACCATTGAGAGCCAACATGGTTAGATCCTTGCTATTCACCACATGCCCAATAGATGAGAGTTGATCTCTCAGTTCAGTTATTCTCATGAAGTAGGCAATGATAGTTTCTCCCTTCACCATCTTCAAGTGATGAAGTTGTTGCTTCAGTGCAAGGGCTTGACTGGTGTTGTTGATCTTGTACATCTCCTCTAGGGTTTTGAACATCTCTTTTGCAGTCCTTAACCTAGAGATGATAGGAACAATATGATCCTTCACCGAATCAACCAACATCTTTTTTTCCCTAGTATCTTTCTTCTTCCATAGGGCCTTTTCGTCCTCTTCCATAGGCTCGGCGGCAGAGCTCTCCACAAACTCTACCAATTTTCTTTCTTCCAAGGTGAGCATGATCCTGAGTCTCCATGAAGTGAAGTTTTATGCTCCCTCAAGCCTATCCTCAATCTTAAGGTCATTCACCATCTTGACAAGTGAATGAAGAAAAGAAAATTTGACAAGGGTATGGCTGATAAATACAAATCTAATCAGGATCCTCTTCAAACCCGCTCTGATAGCATGTAGATTTTAAGTGATCAGATTATAGAACAAAAACAATTTGAAATTCAACACAAGAACATAGCCAATACCCTGGGAAAACCCTCCAACTCGAGGGAGAAAAACCCAGCCAATATATCTCCTATATATTGATTCAATATGAGTAGAAATCTGCTTACAATTTAGGCACAATGCAATGCCTAATCAATACAATGAATGACACCTCTCCTAGATGCAAATAACAAGATTATACTTCAATCAATCTGCTACTACAATAGATGAAGATTTGTTGCTCAGATCAGAACTCCTTCTCCTAGAATCGAATGCTTTCCTTTTTTAATGATCAATATGAATGAGGAGATTCATATAAATAGGCAACTCAATAGAATCACACCCCTTCACAAGAGAGGTTGGCCTCTTTAGGAAAAACGTCTTTTGGAGAAAGGCATGATTTCCTAGAAAGGTCGACCTTCAAAAATAAATATCTTTTATTTATTTTATATTTTATATTTTATCTTTAGTGACTTAATGAAGGCGTCACTTATTTAAATAATCAATAAATAAATTTAAATAGCTATAAGCTATCATTTAAATTTATTTCACAATTTTCCTTTTAAGTATTCATCACATATCTGAAAAATATCATTAACAATATGATGGCCCATGTGGCTGACGACCTTTTTTTTTACTAAAAATTGATGAAACGAAAAGGGGTTTTAAGGAGATTCTCATCTTTCCACCAATAAAAATCATGCTTTACTTTGAATTTAATAAATAATTATTATTCATTTTCTATTTGAATTACGACTAAAGTCCTGATTGATAAGCTGATTGAAAAACATCTATAGCTTTCAAACGGTATTACATTTTTTGAATCCGAAACATCTGTCACATTCTATGCTTCACATTCTATAGGATTAAAATAAAAATGAATTTCATAAATTATTGACCAAGTTAAGGTGGTCAAACATACAAGTATTTATATTTTTTTTAAATTCATAATTAATTATTTACTTGGAAAAAAATTGCAAATAAATATGCATCACATCGAGACATGATTCCTCTACCTATATCTAAAATCTTATTAAAAAAATATTAGAATTTTATTGTTGTTAGAGTGGTTAGACAGACACCTACTTCTTTATTGTTCCCTGAAATTTAAGTACTAATGTATTAAAATTTCAAATTTTCACCAAATAGATTTTTAATTTTTTTTAAATAAACCTAGTAGTTTAGAAACTAAATTTAATTTTCTACAAATTCAATTCTTACATATTTTTGAAATAATATAGATAACTTATTGAAATTTTTATGTCAAGTTGCCTAACTATGATTTTATGAATTTTCATCGCCACTTAAGGGATTTTTTTTCCATGATAATATTGCACATACCCATGTATGTTCTCATTGATTACCTTCATGCAAATTTGAGTAGGGTATTGTGCAAATGAACTTGACATTTATATTAAGAAAAATCATAATCAAAACTAATGGTTTTAGTTTAGAGGTGAGTAATGAGATGAGTATTGGGTGTAATTGACTATGTTATGATGTTCAAACCATTAGGGTGATAGTTTTAGTGTGCTTGCCTAGTTTTTCATTTATTTCCATTTCATCACACAAGTTCTAAATTGAGTGTGACAAGTTTAACTTGATTATCTCATCTTATTAATTTATCTTACTAATTACTTACCTTGTTGCTAATTATTGAGTTAATTTAGAGACATGATGGTTTTTTCAATGATTTAGTTACCCTTAAAATATAGTTATTGGTAGTAAATAATCTATTAATTGAACTAAGTGATTAAGTTAAAATGAAATATAAGTAAGTTGAGATAAGGGCTTATTTAGGGGAAAATCATCCTGGTTATAATACTTGATTAATTATTTGTATTACACAATGTGTCTTGGTATTTGGACTAAGTGTTTATGTAACTGCTTAAGATGGATGTCATCTGTGTGAAGCATCTTGGGAAGTGTGTTTAGTGTGTTTGATTCCAGAGGCCTAGGAGGGGGTATATATTTGTCTGTATGGACCTTATGATTGTTTAACCCGAGAAGTTTTTGGCTATATTGTTGGTCATGTTTATGGTATGAGATGTAAGTCCTAAGGGTGTTACCATCTTGTCTATGTATGGATTCATGAGATTTTTTATTGATATTTTGTTGAAGGAAATTCATATGTCTATTGTAGGAAATGTAAACCCTAAGTGTTGTACTACCTATTCATGATGGTTGAACAGTGACTATGGGTTCATGTTGTCTTGACCGGTATTTTGTGATTTTGATAAGTGTGCAAGATGGACAATACCTTGCTTGATGTGTAGGGTTACTATTTGCAAGTAGGGGGAGTGGCTCTCAATGGGGGCTAGGACCCAAAGTGGTACCTAGGATAACCCATTGGAGGGTCTAATAATCTAGTGATAACCTTAATAATGAATTAGGGGGATAGGTAGAATTCACATGAATTAAGATAATGTATGATTCACTCATAGCTCAAGTGCTCGTTTAGGATTTAAATGAGATGGGGAAGCCTAGAATGGCAAGATCAACTACCTTGTCCTCATGAAAGCTACGTTGATTTTAAATAAATTTGTATTGGGGCAGAGGATCGGGAGAGGCCAATAGGATAACCTAGGATGGGGGTTAGGGCCTAGGAAGATCTGCAAGGATAACCCATATCAAGCTATGTGATGACACTCCTCCCTATTGCAGTCTAACATTATCTAGTTGTATTTTCTCCTTTTATTGTGTGAGTTCCTTTGGAAGTGAAGTAAGTGTTGTAAGTGATGTTTGTGTTGTTAGTAGCATTGTGTTAGTTTATTGCTTTCCTAATTTTCTGTTTGATGTGGGACCTTGTATTATATCCTAGCACGAGGGGTGGATCCCCTAGTACCACATGGTCGGGAGGTTGGTGTTTTTCCCTCCATTGAGTATTATTGTTGTGTGTTCGTCTACGTGGAGATTGTTCATTATGTTGTGGACTCCAGTTCTTGTTCCAATTTGAGAAGACAACATTTTTTTGTATTTGTATTGGATTGTATATTATATGTATCTCTTATTGTAATCTGATGTATTGTTCCCACATGTACTAGGGGAGCATTGTTGTATATTATTATAATGATGTAACAGTTATTAATGAATTCTCTTATAATGAATATTGTAATGTAATACATTTTTCTTATGTTAGTTAGCCAGAAATGATCTTTAATGTTGATTATCAATTGACATGTAGTATCATTTAATTAGGTGCTTTAAAATGAACCTTGCATGTTATATCATTCTTATATCTTTTATCATTGGTAAAATGTTTCTAGTTTTCTTGATGGTTGATTTGTTAGTAGCGTAGTCAAGGAACCTTAGAGGACCTAAGTTTAGAATATTATGTCATGTTATGTTATGGATTCAATTGTTATTTGATTTCAAAAAATAAAATGTTCCATTAATATGTCATGGTTAGTGTTGTTTTTTGGGGTTCCTTGGTGGGGGCGTTACACAATGACTAATTCTATATTTTTTAATTAATTCTTGTCTTCTACATGCTCTTGAACTTGTAATTATTTTTTAATTTTGGAAGGAGGCAACATTGGGATAGTTTTGAAGTGCAATTTTTTTATTTTTTTCTACTCATTTCAAGGAGGAATAAAAAAGAAAGACTTTTACTATTCAAATTCATTTGTACTTCATAATTTTATAATCATGGGATCACAAAATCATCAAAAGAGGAAATATAGGAAGGTCATTACCCTTCAATAAATTCAAGAAAAGAGAGAGGGGGAGGCAAAACAAAAAAGAGATAGAAGAACAAGGATTTGAGAAATGAATAATATTGAAGCATCTAGTTCCATGACTATTGAAGATTAAAATATTGAAGATATCATGTGTGTAGATGATGCAAATTGTCAAGAGGTGAATGTGGAAGATAATATGATTATAGAAACTAATGTTGGAATGTCTTAAATCCACCTTTCAATGCTTTAAACAATGTGACAATAGACATGAATCCAATTATGTCTTCAAATCCACTTTTGAATGATATAGAAAATGTGATTCTAGATTGTATTCATATTGATCATTTACAAGAAGCTAGATATAACAATGTTGAGATCAATTTTATTTGTAGACAACTTGTAGGAAAAAATATTAAAAATGAGATACCTTGTGATGATCAAAATGAAAATCCTTTTATTTAAAAAAAAAAAAATCCTTGTGTTGGTGAAAATAAAAATCCTAAGTTTGTTGTTGAAAATAAAAATCCTTATGTCAACTGGTGAAATTAAAATCTTTTTGTTGTCGAAACTTAAAATCCTTGTGTTGTTGAATAAAAATATTAAAAAAAAAATTAAAGTACTATTTTGGATAATTTTCTTTCAATATTTCTTGGAGAGAAAAAATAATTTATTCCAATAGATTATAAAAACATTTTTTTACTTAAAATGCTATCATGTTTCAATTCCAACTCATCATACAATTAATGAGAATTTGGAAAATGAGAAAAGTAATGAAAAACTAAGGAATTTTTATGAAACCAAAAAATAAAAGATGAATCGTGTAAACATGTTATATTTACTATTTCTAGTGTAATTGATTCTATTGGAAAGATGGCTTAATCTAAAGATAAGAATGCAGCATGATGCGCTATAACAACTACTATGGTTAATAAAACAACTTTAGATTAAATAATGTTAAGTAACATTAAAGTCGAATTCAAAACATGCATCCTAAAGTATTGGTAAGAGTAGAAAAGAGAAGAGAAAGTATACAAAATGATCCAATCAACCAATGTTGGAGTTTTAGTGGTTGACTCCCAAGGTCTGACATGAAATTGAATATTTGGTTGAAAAATATTGGCATGATAATACTAGGGTATCAACTAATGCTACAGATGTTTTGAAATTAAGATTGGGATCCAAAATTCATGATCCTCATCCAAAAAACCTATTAGACACAACTCAAAGTGAATTTTATAGAATTTTTTTAGATGATTTAGTGTTAGGTAGAAATATTAGCAAAGTTAAAGATCATTTAAAAAATGTAAACCTTGGTATTAAAATATAATAAGCAATGAATCTCTTGTTTTTGTAAAATGCATGTGAAATTTTATTAATATGATGATGTTTTTCGATATATATGATGTAATTTACATTTTAACATGATTATGGACGAATGTGGTATTAATATGTCACCTAAAGAAATTAATAAATTTATAGTAGGTTTTTTTTGTGAAAGATCTAATGCGTAATTATTTTATTTAACTTCATGTATTTTTGGACAATGCACTAGTTGTGGCAATCTTTCATTCTCAAGAGTTTGTATGCATAAAAGTGTTGAAAATAATTTTGGAAAATAATTAATGGATGTTAAAACATTTATAAATTTTGAGTATTCATTAAAAGGATGGAAAATTTGGAAAGTGTTGGGGTGATCCCACAATACTGGTTTACAATTTTTTACCAAACTCGACACTGAACTATTTTTTTCTAACTTAATCTTCACTTTCAGGCACCTATAGCGGCTAAATTGTGAGGAATTTGAAGATGATGCAAAATAGTGATTTGTGACATTTTATCTTTAGATTCTAAATATATTTTTTTCAAATTTTTTTGAATCAAATTGCACTTATTTTCCATCTTCTTCGAAAACTAGTTTTTTCAGTAAACACCATTTTTAAGTAGTGATGCTCACTGTATACAACATAACTTTTTTTCGATGAAGGATAAAATTCAATTTTTTTGAATTCAAATTTTTAACTACAATATCTAGAACTTTCATTTGGTTTCATAGTTTTTAATTGATTTTTTTTCTTTAATCAAGTTTCAAAGTCAAACCAGTTACAATTCAAACATAGGTAGATTGTATACAACATAAAAAAAAAATTGTGTATCGATATTCATTTCTTTTTGTTGGATGAAGGACTTCAATAAATAGTGCATTGATATTTTTCAAAAAAAAAAAAATTATAATATTCTACTTTTCCACATGTGCAGAACAAAGAGCTTCATTTTCGGTGAAAAACCTACATTGACAAGAAATAAAGAATAAATATAATAATTAAATTAATTTTATTTAAAATTATACTTTTTGGGAAGCTTATAATAAGGAATACATACTTAAAAAAATAAAAATTTAAATGAATTCATTTGATCCCCCAAAAGGTAAATCAAAAGTGGTTTTTTATTAGCATTTTGATAGGTGTAAAGGAGACTCCGTTATAGGTATGGTTTAAAACTAGTGGGGTTGTATATGAGGAGGTTTTATCTAAGGTTGTTTGATCAAGCACTTTTCAATTGGAATCCTTAAAATGGAACTTTTTAAGGATTAAATCATTATATTTTTCTAAAAATATGTGATTTCAGAAAACATCAAAATCTCCCAAAAATTGTAAACCAGCCTTATGGGATCACCCGTTGTGGTTTAATCATAAAAACAAATTTTGTACATGCAATTATATCAAAATTTAACAGTAATATTGTACCAAAATATTTCAAAAACTCTAAACATGCACAATGGTTTGATGGACAATTTTACACATTTAGAAATGTATTTCCAGTTGGAACTATACTATAAGTGGTTGGTGTGTTGTTAGAATAAGTGGATCAATTGAAATGTAAACTAACACACCAATGAGACATTAGATTGAAAGAAAACTAATTAGAAAACATAAATGCTAACTCTAATGACAGTAGCTTCTTCAAATTTGTCCCATTGTCCTCTATCTCCAAGGATTTTATTAAAGATGCTGGCTCTTAGTTGTGTATGCACTAGCTTGTTGAAATGACAACTTAGGAGAATGAGATTGATTGAAAATGCATGTCCATTGCTAATGATTTAAGCTATGAAATGAACTTAAGATGCTAATGCTATGACTATTTCTACAATGCTGATATGCTGGTTCGAATGCAACTATAGTAACTACACATAAAATCTAGGATGAAATCTACTTACCGAATGACTGTATTTATAGATTTTCAAAAGGCAAGAATCCACTTGGCGGAGATCGACGGTTGAAATTCAAACTTGTGAAGATGAACGGTGAGAGATGAAGAGGTTGAGAGAAAGGTGGAAGGTTGAGAGGAAAGTGCAAGAATGTTTTCAACCCACAAGACCATCCTCATTCAAAAATGGAGACAAACATGGCATTTATCTTCATTTATGAAAATTGGTTGAAGTCTGAGGATAATTGCTCAATTAAATAAATAAATTTATTTAATTTCTTGTGACATGTGCAAATAGAATTTTCCATAATTAATTTATGTGGGAAGTGAAAAAGAAAGGTAATTAAATATTTTACAATATTTAAATTAAGTGGGGTGAAAAAGATATTTAAATATGGGATGAAATCAAAATATTCCATTGTTTTGAATTTAAACATTCAAACTTTAGAAACGAAATGATAATTAAATAAATAAATTATAAAATTTATTTAGTTTAATTAAGAGGAAAGGAGAAATAATTAAATAAACTTATTTATTTAATTAAACTAGAAGAATTAGAAAAATGAAAAATATAAATAAATAATTAAATTTATTTATATGTAGATGGCTTTAGAATATTAATTAAATAATTCATATTTAATTAATTAGCAGTTTGAATAACCGTGACCATTTTTAGATGTGTACATTTTGCCCCTCTTTGAAGTGATGTGTTTTATGCATTGCTTCAAAGAATTTGCCCTTGAATTTAAAAAAATTGACTGATGATGCTATATGCCCCCTCGAGAGATAAATCACATGATGAAAGAATTGAAATGATTTTCTGAAAAAAAATTAGCGATTTAACTCTCGAAATAGCGCTCTGTTTTGCAAAAATTTGAATATTTTCACACTTTTACCCCCTTAAAAGGTGGAAAAGGTGAAAAGTCATTGTCATTTGAACAGTAAACTTTGGTAATTTTGAGAGCTCTAAGAGGTAAAAATAAGATGCCAATCCATTATGAGTGCCACAGATTCGAGCGAGCCCGGCGGTATCAGAGACTAGCCACATACGAACCTCTGGTAAGTCGACTTGATCCTCTTCGTAAATTTGTTTGATTGATTTTCGCATTTTTTTGGATTTTTAAAAATTTCCACGTCTCGTTTTAGCACATACAAGCCATAGTATAGCACATAGGTTAGATTAAGTCATGCATACAAAGTAGCCAATAGATGTGAAACAATTGCACATAGCGTAGATTGGTGCATAGAATACCTGAAGTAGCGCATACAAAAATGCTTTCTGCGTAGGATGCTACATTAGCATATAGGGTAAATTGGCACATATGATGACTGGTTTGGTGCATACACATGATAAAATAGCACATAGATAGTTTAGCGCATCCAATTTCTTTTTTAGCGCATCCATGGTTTAAAGTTGCACATCCATGGTTTAGTGACTGTTTTGGTGCATCCATGAATTTTTCCCGAATTTGAAATTTTGAAGAAAATTTGATAAGTGATTGATGATTGTTGCTAGATTAGACAACTGATTTTATGCTTTTGAATAACATTATGAATAGATTAGCTTAATTTGATAAACTTGTCTTTGTACTTGAAGAACAAATAGGTCTGATAAATTTGCTTTCCTATTTGAAAGACAAATAGTAATGATGTTGAGTTAATTGATTGTTAAATTTGTTTCCATGTGATATGAAAAACAAATAGTAGAAATGATAGATAGATTTTCTTTCATGATTGAAAGACAAAAATAGATGAGAATTTTACTTGCCCTCCTACTTGAAGAAACAAATAAGGTTTGATTTGATTTGATTGAACTTGCTTGATGTACTGATTGATTGATATATCCCTTGCTGATTGATTTGCATGATTGCTTGATGTTGTAAAGGAAGAATTTAACCTCCTCCATATTAGAGAGAGATTTTCTAAGACATGGGAGATGATTCCTCAGCTGGCACAGGATGATTTAGAGGTTATACACCAGTTGGTTTGAGTCCACTTTTGAGGATCCCGCAGTATCGGGTCAATAGGGCACTGTTGACTGCGTTAGCTGAGAGGTGGCATAGCGAGCATAACACCTTTCATTTTCCCACAAGAGACATTACCGTGACTCCGGAGGATGTGTATAGGATCTTGGGTATTCCTATAGTTGGTGAGCTTGTGATCTATGATCACAAGGAGATTGGAGGGATTGATGCTTTGAGACGAGTCTTCCAAGATCCTCATGTCTCCGGATATGAGATTCCCTGGAAGGAGATGGTGGAGAGTTATGCCCCACTGCCTTTAGTGTTAGCAGGATTCATCGGTGGTTTCCTTTGTCCTGATCATAGGGCAAAGGGACTATCAGTTGGTTGGGGTAGGATCCTGGAGGATATGCTTCTCCACCAGATTAGATATGCATGGGCATCATGTATGCTTACCCATCTATACCACGATCTTCATCAGGTCATATACATAGATGGGAAGAGTTTCTCCTATGGAGTTACTCTTTTACAGATATTTGCATGGGAGCATTTTTCCATCACTCGTCCCATTGTTCGGAGAGATCATCCCCTTGGGTTTCCATATGTTTACGCCTACATCGGGCCCCTTGTCCAACCAAGGTTGGGCAACTTAGAGTATTGGTGATGCGTTCTAGATGATTTGGATATAGTCATCTAGAGACCATATCTGGATTGTGATCCATGGGAGACAGATGATATAGAGTTACCTTACTACATGAGATCGAGATACCTGATTGGGTGGACTCCTTTTATTATTAAGCAGTTTCTGGTGATGAGGGTCCTGAGATAGTTTGGATTAGTGTAGATGATGCCACAGGGTGTGGCACACTATGCCTGGTGATGAGAGGATGTGCCAGAGTAGGGTCCAGTTGTGACCATAGAGGTGGCTAAGGCAGAGTATGCAGAGTTACAGCCGGATTACTGGGTGATGCACCTAGAGGTGACTAATGCAGGGATCACAGATGATTATGCAACTTTCGTTTACACACATCCCTTTCTGAGGTTCACCAACCCAAAGGAGCTTGCCCCATTATTGGGAGGACCAGTTATACAGCAAGGGTGAGGGCAGTCACAAGCACAGGCAGCAGCAAGGTAGCCACAGGGAGAGGCTCAGGGAGGGGTATAGGATGTGGCATCCATGGATATTGATGAGGAGGGAGATGAGGGGGATGACTCTAGTAGCCAGGATGACAACAGTGATGACAGTGGGGATGATGGAGGCGGTGGGGGTGGAGGAAAAAGATTTTTCTTTGATGTACCTTTTAGTACGAGGCCAAGGACATCGAGAGTAGTGGATCAACTGAGTACTTCGGCTACATGGATTATTATCAATGCTCCCTCACAAGGATAGATTGATGCTTTGCAGGCAGAGGTTGAGACTTTTCGGAGTCAGTTAGCATAGGCACAGGTGACGATCAGTCAGCTGTATTCACAAGTTGCACAACCACCACCTCCCAACACATAGATAGCTCAGCTTACGGTAGTGTGACAACTTCCAGGAGAGGTGTATACAAGCTGAGGGAGTAGCTGAGAGACTCCTCAGATCAATCAAGAGCACCTCCATTGGGGAGGTTGTGGCAGAGTGTTTGGAGACTGCTCGGGAGGCCGAGTATTACAGGATAAGATACTTTGAGGCAGTACCACTTAAGAGGAGGATTGCCTTCACACAGTCAGGTACTCGGTCTCGGACCCACTCACGTAGTCACTCCAGGAGTGCTACCAGGAGTGTGGATCAGCCAGCTAGATGAGAGATTAGAGCCTCAGGGAGTAGAGATCCTGTGAGACCTACTACCTCAAGAGATAGTAGCAATCATGTGCCCCAACCAGATGCTCCTCAATGATGAGCATTTTGACACATTTATTCATTGTATTTGATATATCTTGTTGAAACATTTGATATCCTTGTACTCCTGGACATTTGTTTTGATGAGATTTATGAGATGTAGTGGTGATTCAATTATGCATGTGTTATGGATGATTTATGATGTATGATTATGGATGCAATCTTTATTTCTATATGCCATGTCATGTATGATTTTATTGATGTATGCAAATGATGATGTAAATGATTTTCTTTTATTTTATGTATGATAATGCAGGATGTGGTGATGAAATGATTTTAACATGATGATATATGATGCAATCAAAATAATTTTCCTTTATAATGTATGTAAGGATTGAAATGGATGCTAGATGTAATGATGTAATGGTGAATGCTTTTAATGAGATGATATGTCTGATATGAAAATGATATGATGTAAACCAAATGAATGAGACCTAAGTTATATGAAGTGAAATGATTATATAAAACGTAATATGTAATCAGATGGTTAATATGTAATGAATGATATGCACATGATATAATGATAATGATATGAATTGGTAAAATAATGATAAGGATGAAACAGTATGATATGAAAATGACAACTTAAATGATGATTGGAAATGAATGATATGGATGCAATCTTTATTATAAATGTATATGTATGTGATATGATGTGAATCAAAGTGTAAATGTATTTTTTTATGAAAATGATGTAATATGAGATGAATTATCAATGAATGAATGACTTATGCACATGATATGAATATGATGAACTAAAATGATAACAATAATGAAATGATGATGCAAAATGAAAACGCAAATAATAATGATACCCTAAATGAGTGTTGGTGAAATGATATGAATGATAATGGAACGAGATATAATAAATGTGCAGTTGTACTCAAATTTTTTTTGAAAAAATATACGAGAATTTGACCGATTCCTCAAAAATCTATTTAAATAGCCCCCAAAATGCAAATGAATTATGCAGTCCTAGAATGCAGTAATGAACTATTCTCCTTTTTGTCATTTCATGTTGTGCTTGATTTTCATCATTGAGCCTTTTGATATGTTGAAATTTAGTACAAGCATCATAGGGTATGTTAGCACCACTGATGACCTAAGTACTTCTTTCATGATGTTTGATATAGCAAGTGAATACAAGCATCGAGGTATAATTGGACCAAGATGACCTGAGTATTGTTTGCATAAATAGACAAAAGTTAACCATTTTCTTATGCAAATTCTGAAATTTCATCAATGATACATTGTAGAGCATGTCCCAAGACAAATTTGCACAATACTAATGATTAGCTTACAAATAGCAGACAAAGAAAAATCATACTTCTTCCTTGTGATTCTAGTTCAATACATCATTGAATCACTCCAAAGATATGATGTTATCAAATATCAAAACAACAATTGCAACTTATGCTTCAAGTTTATCATTCATTTTATTCAAATTAAGATCATCCAATTTGTTTCAATTATTTGTCAAAATAGTCATGTAAGCTCAGTTTAATTGGACAAGTTTGTTGTTTCCGATATTCTGATTCTTGACACATGTTTCCAATTGCTTACTAGAAAGCTCCAAGAAGTGAATTTCCCCTCCCCTTCCTCTACTTTGACTCCTATTGTATATAACTACTGCTAAGGATAACCCTAATCATCAAGCCATGATGAGATCCTTGTTGTTTCAAGGAGATGTTGTGATGCATGATGCGAACATGATTGTATGGCATGCATGTAATGTCGATGAAAGATGGATATGCAGAATGAATCCCAATAGATGAGGGGGATAACAAAATACAAACAATGCCTATTTTCCAGGTTTTCACCATTTGTTTTTATTGCACTTTTTCCTGATTTTATGATTTTTCTGTATTTTTGCTCTTTTTGATTTTTTTGTATTTTTTTAGGACTTTTTATATTGTTTTTGATATTTTTTCAAGACTTTTTATATTGTTTTTGATATTTTTAGGCATAAAACTTCTTTAGATGAATTTTGTTGGTTGGATCTTCAAACAGGTCCCCTTCTATTGTTGACAACTGATATGCCCCCGATCCATATGCTGCAATGATAACAAAAGGGCCCAACCAATTAGGTTCGAACTTGCCTTTCTTTTCTCGATCCTGCTGATTACGAGGGTTTTCTTTGAGAACCAAATCACCCACTTGAAAGATTTGTGGTTTGACTCTATGATTGTAGCTATGGGACATAACTTGTTGATATCCCTTCAAATGATTAACTACAATTTGGCATCATTCGTCAAGCAGTTCCAGCTCTTGCAACCTTGATACTTTGTAGTCTTCATCATCAATTAACCCCTTTAGTGATACTCGAAGTGAGGGAATCTCGACTTCTAGTGGTAAAATAGCTTCTGCTCTGTAGACCAAAGCATAGGGAGTAGCACCTATTGGTGTGCGAATACTTGTTCTATATGCCCATAATGCTGGATTTAATTGGACATGCCAATCACGACCTGATTCATTCATTGTTTTCTTCAAAATATTTAGAATTTTTTTATTCGAAGCTTCAGCTTGACCATTCCCTTGTGGATAGTAAGGTGTAGAGAACCTATGTTGGATGCGAAATCTTTCATATATAGCTCATCAACATCCTGATTTTTAAAGGGTCTTCCATTGTCTGTGATAATGGAGTTAGGAATACCATATCGACAGATGATATAGTTCAAAATAAATGAAGAGATTTTTTTTCCAGTAACAGTTGTTAGGGGAACAACTTCAATCCATTTAGTGAAATACTCAGTGGCTGTAATGATGAATTTATGTCCATTTGAAGATGACAGGTGTATCTTGCCAACCAGATCCAATCCCCATTGAGCGAAAGGCCATGTTGTGGTGAAGGGTTGTAATTCCTAAGCAGGAGCATGAATGAGATTCCCATGAATCTGACCTTTTATGGATATCTTCACAAAGATGAATGATTCCTTCTCCATGGTCGACCAGTAGTAACCTAATCTCACAAGTTTCTTTGCTAAGGTTAATCCACTTGAGTGTGTCCCACAAATTCCACCATGTACCTCTTGTAAGGCCTCTTCAGATTCATCGCATTTGAGACATCTAAGGAGGGTACCATCCAGACCACACCGGTATAAGATGTCAACAATTAAGGTGTAACAGGAGGATTGATGGATAAAATTTCTTTTCTAATTCCTAGACAAGTATAAAGGTAAAATAGCATCCTTCAGGTAAGTGTAAATTTGGCCATACAAGGGAGAATCAGAACTGGTTTAATGGAAAATGATTTGAGTTTATGGATTCTCATAGGCGAGAGAAAATAATTGCTCCACCAGGAAATCATACCATGCTTGATTCTTTGACAATTGGAGTAGAGAGGCGATTGTAGCAATATAATCTGCTGCTTTATTATCAATACCTGGAATCTGTATGAACTTGATATCAAAAAAGTATTTTTTTAAATCGTCCACCATATTTTTGTAAGGTATCAACTTGTCATCCTTAGTGTGGTATTCATCATTGATTTGATTTATAACAAGTTATGAATCACCAAAAACTTGAAGTTCTATGATTTTCCAGTCTTCTGCAATTCTCATGCCAATTACTAATGCCTCATACTTAGCTATGTTGTTTGTGCAAGGAAACATTAGCCGATAAGACTTTGGAATAGTATGTCCTTGAGGTGTAATAAAAATAATCCTTGCTACTAAACCATGTTGAGTGTAGGAACCATCAAAGTAGAGTTCCCATGACTGCTTGATAACTGTTGTGAATACATCGGCATCAGGAAAATCAATATTTATTGGGTGTTCTACTGGTATTGGTGCTTCTACTAACTAATCCGCAATTACCTGTCCCTTTATAGCTTTCTGATCCACATAATGAATATCAAATTCGCTTATAATTATAACCCATTTAGCCAACCTGCTAGTTAAGGTTGCCTTACTTAGAAGAAATTTGAGTGGGTCAATCTTAGCCACAAGATTTACTATATGAGTTAGCATGTAGTGTCGTAACTTTTGAGAAGTGAACACCACTGCTAAGCAAGCCTTTTCAATGAATGTGTAATTTAGCTCATGACTTTTCAAGGTTTGACTGATATAATAAATTGCTCGCTCCTTTCCTGAGTTATCTTCATGTGCCAATAATGCTCCTAAAGACACTTCCATGGCAGAAATATACAATATAAGAGGGGCACCTTGCACTGGTGGAATTAATACTAGTGGACTCATTAGATACTACTTTATCTGATCAAACGCTGCTTCACATTTGTCCTCCCATTTAATTAGAACATTCTTGTGTAAGAGATGTGTAAATGGTAAACTTTTATTCGCCAGTTGAGCAATGCATTTTTGAATGGATTGTAATCATCCTTGCAAAGAGCGTAGTTGACTTATGTTCCTTGGTGGTGGCATATCAAGAATTGCTTGTACCTTAGCCAGATCCACCTCAATTCCCTTTTCTGATACAATGTAACCTAGCAAATTTCCATTTTTCACTCCAAAGACACATTTCTTTGGATTAAGTATCACCTTGAATTGTTCCATTCTTTTGAAAATTTTAGATAAGATATCTATGTGTCCTTCTCTAGTGTTAGATTTGGCAAGGAGATCATCAACATAATCCTCCATGAATGTATGCATCATATCATTAAATTTCGTTGTCATTGCATGTTGGTATGTAGCTCCTACGTTTTTCAACCCAAATGGCATTACGTTCTAGCAATAGGTACCCCAAGGACATCTGAACATTGTTTTATCTTGATCCTCTGGTGCAATCTTTATCTGGTTGTATCTTGAAAATCCATCCATTAATGAGTACATTGCATGTCCAGCAGTCAAATCAACAATCGTATCTATGTTTGGCAAGGGGAAGTCATATTTAGGACATTCCTTGTTCAAATCCCTGAAATCTGTACAAATTATAATCCTTCCATCTGGCTTTGAAATAGGTACTATATTGGAGATCCATTCCGCATAGTCAATAGACTGAATGAATTTGACATCTAAAAGCTTCTGTAATTCCTCTTTAACCAACAATGCAACATGTGGATGCATTTTTCTGAGTTTCTATTTTACAGGTTTTGCCCCTGGCATGATAGATAGATGATGCATGATGAGTTTTGGGTCTAATCCCGACATATCTGCGTAGGACCATGCAAAACTGATTTGGTTGTTCTTGAGAAATTCTATGAATCTTGGTAATTCCTCTACTGTTAGAGATGTAGCAAGTTGCAATACTTTAGGCTGCTCTGTAGTACCTATATTGAGTGTCGTTGTTGGTTCTATTAGAATGGAAGAAATTTCTTGGTAATGCTCCAGAAGAGTGTCAAGTTTCCCATCCTCTAGCGCCTTTGAAAGGTTTTCACTATTGGATACGCTTTTTATTTTTCTCTTTTCTTGATCTAATACTGCCTTTGTTAGTTTTTCACCATTAGATCTTTCTTTTATGTTATTTATTTTATAGTTGAGAAACTCGGCACTTTCCTATTGAAAACTTTGATCCTATGATTCCCTAGTGGAACTTGTTTCTGGTTGGGATGAACAAAGAAAGTTTATGATGGTTTCATCATTAGGAAAGGTTGGGACATCAATGGGTGTGATTTGTTCCCAATCAATGAGTTCAGGATGAACCAAAGGAAATGGATCACTAGGATGAGTAAGGTCACTGGCTGTTAGAGTCATGATGTTATTGTTAACATCATTATGGGAGAGGTCTAGGATGGTATCCTCCTATGGATGATCTATCTCACTTTGAATCGAATCGGTCTCACTTGAGTCATGATCGCTTTGTAGAATGTAATCAAGCGGAGGCCTTGAGCTTTCCCCTTGTAAGAATGCGAGTGTGAATATGTGTATAACATCCACCCTTTTCTCAGAGATGAATGTATCATCAAAGAAGTCATCCCATTCATATTCATTGGAGTCAGTGTCAGAATTGTTTGCTTGAATTCTCAATATTGTTTCAGCTAACTCCTCTTTAGACATTCTTTGTACTACTTCCTCCTTTGTATCTTCACCATATCCTAACCTAGTCTTATCCTTTGGGTGCATTGTTTTCAATTGGATAGGTTCAACAATACCCTCTTTTCTTTTACCTATAGGGCCATTTCCTTCATAACCCATTTGTTGCATGATCACATAACCTTTTCCATACTATTATGTGGGTAACTTGACATGTTGTACCGATTTGTCTTCATCTTTATAGAGCCAATCAAGAATAGCTCTATCTTCCATTTCATTTTCTTTGATAAACACTCCATTAAACTTGGTGATGGGAACTGAAGGTGAGGCTAAATCTGTCATAGCCTATTGTATGGATGTTGATGGTTGACCATGGGATCTTGGAGATATGGGTAAATTAGAGAGAGATAAAGAATATTCTCCCACTCCATTATCTTTCAATTTTAGCTTGGTGCCAAAATTACTTATCATTTCTCTTGCTTGTTCAATGTACTTGGAGGTAGAGATGGCGAAGGCCTCTCTATTATGTGGGACGATTGTGTCCTGAGTTGCTCTTAGGTTAGAGCAAGTTTGACTGCTAATGTGATCAATAGGTATTGTTACTTTATGTCCATCATATGGAAACTTCAAGCATTGATGATAAGTAGATGGAACAACTTGCATGTCATGGATCCATGGACGACCCAAGAGTATGTTATAAGTTAGATCCTGATCTAGAACCTGACAAAAGGTATTCTTCACAATAGGTCCCACTCTGAGTGGTAACATGATAAGGCCTTTGGAAGTTTTTTCCTCATCATCATATGCCTTGATTGTAGTATTTCTTTGTGGATCTATAGATTCTTTTGAATATCCCAAAGTGAGGACCAATTTCAAATTACAAATATTTAATCTGGCTCCCCCATCTATTAGGACACGTGTAATGTGAGCTTTGTGAACCATGACCTCTAAGTAGAGTGATGAATTATGCGGATGGGTCATGGATGAGTCATCTTTTTCAGTGAAGGATAAACATGTGAATGAGGAAAAATGTCCCACCATGGCTTGAAGTTTATTGATATCCAGATCAGAAGAGAGAGTTGTATCAACAAGTGCCTTTCCCAGAATGTCCTTATGCGTAGGTGACAATTTTAAGAGCTCCAAGATAGAAATTTGGGCTGATTTTTTTCATAGTTGATCAACCAAATTGTATTGACTTGGAGGGGGAACTGTTGCTTTAGATGAGCTTCCTTTTACAATGATTTTGGCTTGTCCCATTGTCGTAGCATTGACCTCTCGATATTCTTTCTTACCTTTGATTCAGATAGTATTGATTTGTTGATCGTCAGTATAAATATGATTGATAATGGTGTCGTGAACATAATTAACATTCTTGCCCTTGTCACCCGAAGATTCCCCTTTTTGATAATTGGGGAGAGGATCCTTGAATTCCTGATGGTCATTATTGACATTATTTCTCTCAACCGTAATGGTATGGTTATCAATCAAATCCTGAACAATATTCTTTAACCCTTGGCAATTGTTTGTCTTCTCACCTTTACACCTATGATAATCACAAAAGTGTGAGTCATTCCATGATGGTGGTTTAACTCGAGGCTCATACTCTCTTTGTGGTGGCAATGTAATAGCGTTTTGATTCAATAGTTCTTTGAGAATAGATTCCAAAGATTGGACCAAGGGAGTAAAACTTCGTTGATTCGACAAATATGAAGATTTGGGCGCATTTGAATTTTGATTATTGCAAAAATTATTTCCATGATTATTGGTCACATTCCCCTGATTGGAAATATTGCCTTGGGTACTAGAATTTCTAACATTATTGCTACATTGGACACCTGATACATTAAGGATGATAGGCTTCATATTTACGTTGTTAGCATCTACTACCCCATCATTCACAACATTTTTATTTCAAGTCCAAAATCGTGACTTGTCATTGTTGTTACTATGGTTGTTGTTGTTGTTGTATGAATTTGAACCCTCTTTATCAATTTTTAGAACCCCACGCTTGACCAAAGAACCTTCAATAGTAATCACATTTTCAATCAATTTTTCAAATGATTGAGGATAGTGAAGGTTTAGTCTGTAACTCATTTCTTGATTCAGACTATCGATAAAGATCTCCATCTTTTCTGTTTCAAGAATAGGGCGAGAGTATCTAGAAAATACCCTTCTCCACCTTTGCAAAAATGTAGTGAAAGATTCCCCTACTTTTTGTTTCACCTTACAAAGATCAAGCATGGTTATCTGGTGTTGGATGTTGTAGGAGTAGTGTGATATAAACTTTTTTATTAAATCCTCAAAGGTTTTGATGGGGGAAGTGATCTTTGAAATCCACTCTATGGATTGTCCACCCAGACTTCATTGAAACAATCACATTAAGTAGGTATCTTCATGAGCGAATTCTAAGCTCATATTTCGGAAATCCCTCACATGTTCAATGGGGTTAGTTTTCCCATTATACCTATCAAATTTAGGGATTTCGCAATGTTTTGGAAAATGAATCATTTGAAGACTCCTATCAAATGGATAAGGACATATGTCATCCAAAAGATACTTCTTTGTTACACCCACTTGCATTTCTTTTATTTTCCCTTGTAATTCTTGTATCTGTTGAGTAAGGGCACTAAAATCATTAGGAAGATTTTCAGGATTCTCTTTAATCCCTTCTGTATCAAAATCGGTAGGTAATTTAGCTCCTTGATTAGCTAATGAAAGGAAATATCTTTCCTTGTTTCATTCTAAAATCCTTTCCATAAGAGTATGGAATTGAGGATCCTTCTCTGCTTCTTGGAGCTTTTCTATCGTTATCCCTTCAGTATTTTCAGAATTATGAAAGGGGTTCTCTTCCCTCTCACTATTATCACCCATTTTTCTTACTGTACTTTCTCTTTTGTCTTTTTCTATGAGCTTTCGAGATCTTGTGACAACAGGCATAAGATTTTCCCAATTTCTACTAACTTTGATCAAAAAAATGAAATAGTGCAATTTTGATGGATATGAAAGTCAGGATAGAATGAAGATTCTATGACTTAAAATATTTTTAATCTTTAGCTCATGATTCCCTAATTGAAAGGATGAAAATCATGTTTGCGGAAATTAAACCAAAGATCAAAAATAAAGATGATTTTGCACTTTGTGAGGTTTGATCGTAGCTTTGTAAAAAGATGGATTGCGATAAATGCCTAATGTGCTTGAGTTCTCTATTGTAGAATTTGATTGGGATGAGTAGCATACGTAATTACAGGTTGGGGAATATAAGAAGAAAGAATACACTAACTGTGGTTGTGCCTTTGAGAAAGGGCTCTTCTTTGAAAGAAGGCTCGTGAGTACAAAGGTTCTACAGTATAATTGTCAGTGAAACCTCTAACATAGTCGTGATATCGGTGAATAAAGGTCCTGTGCTCAAGCAAGACCTTTCGACTTTGGTATAAAAATTTCCTCTTCTTCAATAACTTCTTATAACCGAGAGATTTCTTTGGCTTTCTAATCTTCCTTTCTAGAGACTTCTTGGAAAAAGTTGCAAACTTTCAAACTCTGAGCATGGAAAAGATTAGACTAAGATGACTGATTTTTGAATCTCAGAAAAATTACCTAGGTTCAAAAAACTCATGCGTCGAAATAGAGCATGAATGTACCAGAATAGACTACCTATGCACCAAAACAGAGCACAGATGTGCCGAAACAGAGCATAGATGTGCCGAAACAAAGCACATATGCACCGCAACAAAGCAGTGATGCACCGAAATAGAGCAGCAATGCACTGAAACAGAGCAGCAATGCACCGAAACAGAGCAACGATGCACCAAAATAGAGCACAGATGCACTGGAATAGACCAGCTATGCATCGAAACAGAGCACAGATGCACTAGAACAGAGCACAAATGCGCTCAAATAGACCGACAGTGCACTGAAATAGACCAGGAATGCGCTAAAATATCCATTCACACTTATGAGACAGACATATTTCGACAGTTTGATATTTTTGGATGATCTTAATCTGATTTAAATGTGAAAAACATGGCATATAGTAGCAAACAGTTGTTTTGTTAATTCTAAAAGCTAAACAAAGAGTGTATGTTCTCAATATTTTCATAGGTATTGAACAAGATATGCACTTCAATTAGACTCACTCTTAGTTTGTCAAATAGGTCATCATAACATCCACAACCCACATTTGAAAATTGCGTCAACTCACACAGTTGTGTCACCCCTAGAGGGTGCCCGTGTTTTTTTCTTTTCTAGGTGTGTACTCAAGGTGACGGAAGTGGATACTGAATCCCCTGAGAAAAAAATCCATGACGATTATATGGTGAGTGTCTTGGGGGCGGATTCTTCCCTCCCCTTACACTATGTTTGAAATGATGTTTGGATACTGACACGGTTGGATTTCTACACTATGGTTCGTAGTAAAGGTTTCCGTTCGGCGTGGCAATATATAAACTCGCTCAGGAGACCTCCCAATCTTTAGAAAAAATATTTTGGGGATGGTTATCTTGCTCACTTCCACTAAATATGGGTTTCCCCAAAATTCACTTTTGATTATAGTGGGTCAGAAAACCTAGCTTTGGTTGTTCCCACTTAGGTCGTTCCTGTAGGGTGAGTACTTTTTCCCACTACGGCAGGCCTTCTAAAGGATTTAATAAAGCTTTAAAATGCGTAAAATGAAATAGGTAAGTCTGGTGTTCTAATCACCCAGTAAAGGGGAGAGCATATACCTATTACCCCACAATCGCAGCAAACAAGTGGTTGAGTTTTAAATCCAAATTGACAATTTTCTATGCTAAGTGAAGATTTTGCTTCACAACAAACCTTGGATTCATTTTAACCAGCATCAAATGATTTTTGGTGACTATCCTAGGATTGATAAATTCCAAATTTTAAATTTCTATCCTAAGGTTGGTAAATTCTAGATTTTAAATTTCTATCCTAGGGTTCCTTCATTTTATTTAAAAACTGAAGTGAAAAATTCAGTCCATGGATGGCGTCAGAATCAAAATTTATTTTTTTCAAACCCCCTGTATGCGCTAAGACAGGCCCCCAATGCGGAAAAATAGTTGCTAAATGCACTAAAAGATCAATCTAGTATGCATGAAAATGGGCCCTCTATCCGCCGAAACAGTCCATGGATGCACTGAAACAGTATAGGGATGCGCTGAAACAGTTCATCTATGCACCAAAAAAAAACTCATATGTGCCAAAGCGCAACTCCAGTCTGTCACCTATCAGAAAATTCTGTAATAAAAAAAATTAAAACATGGGGATGCCCCACAGTGGGCACCAAAAATGTGTTGTTAGAATAAGTGGATCAATTGAAATGTAAACTAACACACCAATGAGACATTAGATTGAAAGAAAACTAATTAGAAAACATAAATGCAAACTCTAATGACAACAACTTCTTTAAATTCATCCCATTGTCCTCTATCTCCAAGGATTTTATTAAAGATGCTGGCTCTTAGTTGTGTATGCAGTAGCTTGTTGAAATGACAACTTAGGAGAATGAGATTGATTGAAAATGCATGTCCATTGCTAATTATTTAAGCTATGAAATAAACTTAAGATGCTAATGCTATTATTATTGCTATAATGCTGATATGCTGGTTCGAATGCAACTATAGTAACTACGCATGAAATCTAGGATGAAATCTACTTACCCAATGACTATATTTATAGATTTTTGAAAGGCAAGAATCCAGTTGGCGGAGATCGACGGTTGAAATTCAAACTTATGAAGATGAACGGCGAGAGATGAAGAGGTTGAGAGAAAGGTGGAAGGTTGAGAGGAAAGTGGAAGAATGTTTTCAACCCACAAGACCATCCTCATTCAAAAATGGAGACAAACATGGCATTTATCTTCATTTATGAAAATTGGTTGAAGTCTGAGGATAATTGCTCAATTAAATAAATAAATTTATTTAATTTCTTGTGACATGTTGAAATAGAAGTTTTCATAATTAATTTATGTGGGAAGTGAAAAAGAAAGGTAATTAAATATTTTACAATATTTAATTAAGTGGGGTGAAAAAGATATTTATATATATAATATTTAAATATGGGATGAAATCAGAATATTCCATTGTTTTGAATTTAAACATTCAAACTTTAGAAACGAAATGATAATTAAATAAATAAATTATAAAATTTATTTAGTTTAATTAAGAGGAAAGCAACAATAATTAAATAAACTTATTTATTTAATTAAACTTGAAGAATTAGAAAAATGAACAATATAAATAAATAATTAAATTTATTTATATGTAGATGACATAAGAATATTAATTAAATAATTCATATTTAATTAATTAGCAGTTTGAATAACCATGACCATTTTTAGATGTGTACAGCTGGTTTTGCAAAAAACAATACTCTTGCTCCACAAATTAGAATCCAATCATAATATTACAATTCAATGCAAGTGGCTATGCTTATTCATTTTGTGTACACACATGCAAATGATAGTATAGAAGATAATTTTTTTTTTTTGAGGGAGTACCATTTTTATTTGAGTGACAACTAGTTACACTTATCAAAGTTTGTTCAATATTGTTTTAATTTATTTTATAAAAATTTAAGAGAAAGAGGAATCCAAATGACAATACATCTTGTATGGTTAGGTAATTCTATGAGATAGTTCAAGAATGCTTAATAATTTATTTGTTAAGTAGGGTTCACAAGGAAAATATTTTCCAACATATGTGAAGTTTTATTTAAGCTGGACATGGTAAAGGAGAGCCTGACTGAGTTTATCCATATGTTAAAAGAATTCTCGCTAGAGAGAAATTGAAATTTGAGGATGCAATGAAATTTAAAGATGCATGTGCGATTGTAGATTTTTGCAATACAAAATTATCTATAGGATCAAGTGAGTAATCTATAGTTTGATGATTCTTTTTGTTGGTTGAAAAAGAGAATGTTCTACCTAGACTTGATTGTGAGACAAATAGTTGATCTACGAAATGACATTCATTTAAGAGTTTGAATGCAAGCACATGGACTACTTTGACAAGTGAACTTGCATGTTTTTTTGGTTTTTTATTTCAGGAGATTGAGAAGCATTTGAGAATATAGAATGGGTTAAGAGTGGAAGAAAATATCATTGACACCTACATAAACAGATGATCAATATGAAACAAAAATTGAAGACAATGATCAAGTGTTTGCATCAGATGGCTATGACCAAGTTTTAGACCTTCTACAAGAAGGTAATTTAATTTAATTTATTTAATTTTATCATTTTAGTTTACTTTATTACTATTTTGTAATACATTTAATTATATATATAAATGCATGTATTTAGATTTGTAAAATTTTGTCACATAATTTATTGAATTAAATGTTGTTTTTAGGATGTGTATGTTGGTGTTGCACTTGAGGAAAATGAAGGAAAAATTAAATATTGTTTGAATTGATGTGTGGAGACTAAGAATAAGTTAATTAAACCTCAAGAAGATGATGATGGCTATCATTGTCCAATAGGTTCAGTGGTAGTTATTGGCACTTAGCTATGAAAATATCTAACAAGGAAGAATATTTTTCCTACATTTAAATATTATGAAACACATAATAATATTATACACTACTCATATTTGGTGGTGGAAAAAAATATAAAACTACTGAGGTATTGTGGAAGACCTGCTAATAGAGAGTTATGGATAATTTCTATGGAAGAGCATGATAAAATCATAGATGCATTGCAAAAAGAGAGAGAATGTAGATGGTATATTGGAATAAGTAAATATAGGTAAGTATATATTTATTTATTTATACATTTAAATACATGTTTTGATGTTATGACAATATTTCTTATATACATAGTTAAAATTGATTTATTGTCATTTATTTTATCTTTAAGCCATCATCACATTCATCACATACTTTGAGACAAAAGAGAGGATTTAGATGACCTACAATTGAATACTTGTAAATACATGTAAGCATATATATAGTTTTATATAAATTTAAATAAATTTTTTGATGATATATTGATATTGCTTTTATACATAGTTAAAATTTATTTATTATCATTTTGATTTCATGTGGCATGAAGAGGCTACATTTTGATGATCTACCACTTTTTTTGAATTTTCTTGATATGGCATAGCTATTTGAGATATAGATTATATATAGACCTTGCAATGGCATATGCCACATTTTATAAATATTGTTTTGAGTTGGAATATATGCCAAATTTATATCTATACATACACAATTCCTCTATACTTTTATATATAAAAATCAACATTCAATATTTTTTTTTTATTATGTGCATGTTTTACTATTTTGAAACATAAATTTGAATGTATAATAACTTTATCATGTATATTACTATTAAATTTGGCTACCTTGGGCAACTTAACAAAATTTTATCCCCTTAAGACATCGTTTTCCCTAGGACTTTAATTCATAGATCCTAATTATATCTATCTAATGTGATTGGACATGAGACATATTTTAAATTATTTGATCCTCTTAAGCCATCCTATTGTGACCCCTTGGGCCATTATTTTTCCTAGGACCCCTTAATTCATATATCCTAATAATATCTATCTAATGTGATAAAACATGAGGCATAATTTGAATTATTTGATCCCCTTAAGAAAATTTTGAATTGTTTTATACCCTTATGTCATCCTATTATGACCCCTTAATTCATCCTATGAGGACCCCTTAATCCATCATTTTTCCTAGGAGCTTAATTCATAGATCCTAATTATATATATCTAATATGATTGAACATTAGACATACATTGAATTCTTTGATCCTCTCAAGAAAATTTTGAATTCTTTGATCCCCTTTAATCCATCCTATTAGTACCCCTTAATCCATTTTGCAATGACCCCTTAAGCCATCATTTTAATGGACATAAATTATATCTAACTAATTTATTCAAGTTATGATTTTTAATGGGAATAAATTATATTAATAGTGACTATTTTGGTATAGTATGTAATTGTTAGGATGAGTCATCCTAAATTCTAAAAAAAAAAAAAAATTTATTATCATGATCTTGATTGGTTTTGGTTAGTTTTTGGTCTATTGAATGGTTTATATACTTGCACATATAAAAAATTAATACATGTCATATTAATGACTATTTATAAAATATATATATATATATATATATATATATGTATGTATAGCAGAAAAAGTAATGATATGTAATATTCATCACATTTTTATGATTCCCTAATCCTATTCTAATACTATCGAATCTCTTGACTCTGAATCAAATGTAAAGTATAAATATTTGAAATTAATATTTTATTGTGAATTTATGAATATTTTATTATTGTTTTTTATTAGATAAGAAGGGAAGAGCCTTGATCCCTTATGAATATTTTATTATTTTTATCACTACTGTAAGTCATTAATAAACTTTAAAAATACACAAAAAGGTAAATTTGTAGGTAAATTTTATCCCCTTAAGCCATTTTATCAAAAATCCCCTTAATCTATTATATAAATGGCCCACCCCTTAAGCCAACATTTTAATGGACATACATTATATCTAACTAATTTATTCAAGTTAAAATAAATATGATTCAAGTTATGATTTATAATGGTCATAAATTATATTAATAGTGACACTATTTTGGTATAGTATGTAATTATTAGGATGAGTCATCCTAAATTCCATATTTTGTATATTTTTTATTATCATGATCTTGAATGGTTTTGGTTAGTTTTTTATCTTATCAATGGTTTATATATTTGCACATATACAACATTAATACATGTCATATTAATGATTATACATAAAAATAATATATGTATACCATCAAAAGTAATGCTATATGATGTTCTTCTCATTTGTATAGTTCCCTAATCCTATTCTAATACTATCAAATGTCTTGACTATGAATCATATGTAGAGTAAAAATATTTGAAATGCTTATGTTGTTGCCAAATTGTGAATATTTTATTATTGTTATCACTACTACAAGTCATTAATAAACTTAAAACATACACAAAAAGCTAAATTTAATCCCCTTAAGCCATTTTCTTAAAAATATCCTTAATCCATGATATAGATGACCTAATGATACAAAAAAAAAATGAAAGGTTCATTTATGTCTAAGGCATGTAAAAATTTTTGGCTTCATGTACTTTAGAGTGTTTACAAGGAATAGAGAAGTTTCCCCTTAAATCCTATTTTCTTAAATCTTTTTAATCCACATATTATCTTTCCTAGGTCCATAAACAATGCTAGTGGAATGATTTTGTCCTAAGTTGCCCAAGTTGAATATATAGATCTTTAATATTTTTTTAAAAACTTCAATCATCTAACATTATACAAATTAATCAAACTTGAATGATCAATTTGACTATTATTAGTGGCTTAATGGGATTAATGAGTGGATTTCTAGTTGTACCATCTACATCCTCTTAGGATGGGCCTTAAGCCATTTTCTTTAATCCCCTTAATCCATGTCATTTTTCATAGGTCCATAAACCATGCTAATATAATTATTTTGTCCTAAGACATTTCCATAAATCCCCTTAATCTATGGCATGAAGAGGCTACATTTATATGTATCCATTTATGAGGGGAAAATAAGTATATGGATCCATATGTGAGGGGAAAATTTAAAATTTATTATTATTTATTTTACACTCAATCGTAAATGTTAATGTAGAATTTAACACCCCTCAACCATCTTCACAATGAGTATTGGATGATAAAACTATGACTATGTAAAACTGTGTTTGTGGTTATGATTATAATGAAGTTTATTTTATGGTTTTCATATGGAGAATTGTTTCATATAAAATATTCATGTGAAATATCACTGAAACCAATTGATGAAATAAAAGTTACTAAACATACTTTATGAACATCCTTTGGAATGAGACATGGTTTTTCTACCTTTGGAAAAAAATGTATTTAGGAGGTAATTAATAACATATGGTGGCATCCTATTTGTTTATGAATAACTATAAAATTACTATTTTGATGAGATATTATTGATTTCTATTGATACTTGTGTATGGAATCCTATTGATAAATTTTATAGAAGGATTTAAAAAAAAATTGGCACTTATTCCTTAATCTCTATAGCTATAATGAACTATTCTAAATGATTCTCTACTTACATGCACTACCAAATTTAAAGCCTCCATAGTATCCTTTTATTCCTACTCAAGTTTCTCATTTTTTTCTATACTCTAGTATACCTTTCCACAAAGAGATCCTTCAATGCTATTGATTTTACGCTTTATTTATATTCCCCCAAAATCTACCTATTCATATAGAATCATTCCTATATCTAAAACATTCTTTCATCTACCT
This sequence comes from Sequoiadendron giganteum, assembly GCA_007115665.2. NCBI lineage: Eukaryota > Viridiplantae > Streptophyta > Pinopsida > Cupressales > Cupressaceae > Sequoiadendron > Sequoiadendron giganteum. The sequence continues at coordinate 111,295,413 of CM021101.1, forward strand.
CCTTAAGCAATCGACCATCTTTAAGGGGTTGATTTCCCTTAAAATATAAAATTTCACATTTATCCTATTACTCTCAATGAAATACCATTTTATTAATTATTTTCAACCATTGAGGATTAAAAATAATAATCTATATTAGATTGGATTAATTTTAAAAACTCATTTATATCCTCCAAACTCTCATGTTTGTCACAATTATGAGAATTAAATTTATAGATTGGGTGGTAGGGATTAGACATACTAGGGAAGATATCTATGAGATAAATTATATGATAAGAATTAAATTTATAAATATTCCCTAAGAAACTCTTTAAACATGACATTATTTTATGAGGGAATATATGAATTATGGATAGTCTTTCTTCCTTACCTCTTTCTCATCAATTTTCCCCCCATAAATCTCTCAAATCAAATTGGATTTTGTAAAGAGAATAGCTATATTTTGAATGTTCAGTCTAAGTCAAAGTCATTTATTTCTTTGAGGATAGCTATATTTTGAATGGTTTCTCTTAGTAGAATTTATTAATATCTAGTATTTTTTTTGGGTTGTTGCATATTTAGGATGAATGTTTCTTTATCTAGTAACTATAATTATAGATAGAAATATTCAAGTCTACAAAGATATGATTACTAGAGTGGATACAAATTTTATAAATAAATTATAGTTGCTCATTTAGGATGAAATTTGGTTAGCCATGGATTGAAATTTTATTCCTACAATTCACTTTCAATGACATGGATATATTGCATTAATCACATGAAATCAAATATCTCACATGAACATTATACGTAAATTTCTCAGTAAATTTAATCCCCTTAAGCCATTTGAGGAGGATAACCTCAATGAACAATCATGCTTTAAGAGGGAGTATTAGATTCTCTGTTATCAATATGATTGTGCTAACATATTCTAAGATCATGGTTTCTATCAATTTTATTCTTCTATCTTGGATCTAATGTGTGATCCTAATTACATGGACTAGGTATATGTAGGGAATGATAAGATTATGGCAATGTGTGATTCTAATTTTATATTTTAATGTGAAACTAAGTAATTACTCTATAGGTTTGACTAATTTCTATCTTATTCATAATTCAACCTATCTAGAAACCTTATTGGGATTACGATTATAAAAAAGGAATATATACTAGCACTTCCACCTAAAGGAGTTTCAAGGATTACGTTGATAGAAAACTAAATGTTTTTTAATATGTTAGAGAGTATGTGCTTGTGCATGGGTACATATGGATTCCATGTGCTGCAAATTCTGGTTGAATGTGGCTAGATTGAAAAAAATTCTCAACCTCCATTCATTCATTCATATAAGGAACACCTTTGGTGTAATTAAATATAATTTTATTATTGTATAATTAATTAATTTATATATAATTAATTTTATATATAATTTTATTGAATGAAAGTGTGAATTATATATATTTTTATATAATGTGTTAATTTAATGTTATTGAGTGAAATTGTGAATTATACAATTATATATAATGTTGATGTCAAAATCTGCAAGAGAGAATTAAACTATTCCATACTGTTAGCATAAGTTAGTTTAAATCAACAAACTCAACATCCCTATGAAATATTGAATCATGTTAAACAATGCAACTAATGAGAACAAGACAAGCTAAACAAAAGCATATGCAAAAATATGAATCATACCTATTCCATATTGGATTAGTCCACCTTTGGTATGTGAAGGAGCCCCCTTTCCCAATCCTTGACAAGCTCAATGATAAAAATGCCTTGAAGATGCTATGCTATGAAGTGGATAAAATTAGCTCTCAATGTGAAGAAAGTAACTTTTCTCAAATTGTGGATGGAAATGATGAAGGAAAGCCTTGGGTTTATAGGTGAGATTGAGAGAAGAATAGGAAAAGTGGAAGAATGTGGGAATAATACTCAGCCAATAGGAAGAAGCCACTTGTCATCAAGTGAATGGGCCAAGGATGTGCAAGTTTTGATGAATGTGCCCATAAATGCAATTAGTTGAAATTTGAAATTAGTGAAATGACAAGGTGGAGGGAAATTAAAATGGAGTTATGGCCACTTGGCTCAAGGCAAGAGGACTTGTAAGATGAAATAAATTCCTTGTTGGAAGGACATATCTTATTTGGAGGGAGATTTGAAATGGAGGAATATTCCATTTTTATGCCTTGTTGAAAGAAATGAAGATTTAATAAATCAAAATAATTGATTTATTGTGCATGTGGGAAAAGCTAGAGGGTGGGACATGGGTTAGAGTTAGCATTAATTAGATATTCGATTAATTAAGCTGATATTAGGTGATTGTGACATTCAACTTGAATTTTTGGATTTATTTTAATTGAATGAGAAGATGTTGATCATTTAGAGATTTAATTAAAAATTTGAATTTATTTAATTAAATGGAAGAACTTTAGGAGATTAATTAAATAAGCATGATTTATTTAATTAATGGGTGCATGATGTCAATTTTGCATGTCTACATTTTTCCCCTCTTTGAAGAAATGTACTTGTTGCATTGGTTCAAAGAATGATGCTACTGACATCGAAATTTTAAAAAAATCTGATTTTTTTGGATGCCCCAGTGGAAAGAAATACGTTAATACATTGCCCCCTCGAGAGATTGAGCAAAAAGCTCAATTTGAGGTCAATCTTGTGACAAAGAGGTTCAAGATGGATATATGGATGGTTAGAGTAACTAATCTATATGATAATGATGATGAGATGAGATTTTTTTAAGATGCTTAGAATAACAAATCTATATTATCCTAAACAACTTAAATGATTATGAAATGCATGTGAGATGGATGAGATGCATGATGTTGTCCTATGATAATATGACGTGATTATGCAGGATTAGAGTGTGGATGCAAGATGGATGCATTGATGAAATGATACTATGTTAGCGTGAAAAGAGGATAGAAGAAGAAGAGAGATCAACCTTTGAATCCAAGAAGATGCAGAAGTCCAACAAGTCCATTAGTCATCAAGACTTTGTTAGATATGATGATGAATGATGATGATGTAATGGTTATCGAAGAATGGGGAGATAAAGAGCATAACCTTCTTTATGTTTGATAACACACATAGGTGAAATGCATCAAGGTATAAAGAACCAGGATGGCATTGCACCTAGTGTGATGGATTTTGACTCGACAATTAGATAGGAGTACTCTTGTTCACACCTGACATACAAAACCTTATTCAGAGTGCAATTTAGATATTCTAGACATCTCAGACCAAAACTTAAAAATGCAAGCCTTCCTATGTGGTCAACAAGACATCTAGAACACCATCCCTACAAACCAAACAAATCACGCATGATGAAGCTATTTTACAAGAATATCCAACAAGAACAATAGATAATAAGATAATGATCATTTCCCTATTCCTTTCTCTCTAAATATTTCTATTTAGACATCATCGAGAGGTCCTTTGAAAGAGCGCCAAATAAGATAAGTCAAAAAGACCAATATAAAGTAAACAAACAAGCTAATGTTCTCCATATCGCTAGCCAAGACTAAACTATGGTGATGCCTGATGTTGATGTCCATCGCAAGAAGGTCACATCCTAGGACATGTTGTGATTAGGTGATAATGAGATTGATTAGTTGATAAACTATTAATACTCTGAGTTGATTAACTTGTTGACTTACTGACATAGACTTGAGACTTTGACGATTAGGTGTTCACTTTCAAACCTGCTAGACTTGCTTCTAACTAACTTGCCAAAGGATGAAGACAACAATGATTTATTATGACTGATGATTATTGTGGGTGAAAGAGAGATGAGACAGATGCACCACATTGGGTTTTTCAAATATTCAGATTTTTTTGATGTTTTTGAAATGTTTTGATGTTGTTTTTGGGATTTTGATATTTTCATTTTTTTTGGATTTATGAGATTTTGACCAAGAGACTAACTTAAAGACCTATCCTAGGGGTCTCAAGAGCTTATCAACAGATTAACCTTTCCTACATTATACACACAGAGATGATGTAGTTTGGTTTCCATGTTTTTGATGTTTTCTTATTTTTTGACCTGTTTTTAGATTTTTCGCATTATTTTGACGATTTGGATATGGATACGTGATGATATCAGTGCTCTATTTTTTTATTTTGTTGAAAATAAAGCTAGGATTGATTGATCATATTGATGGATTGATGATGATAACATTGTTGAGGATACACAAAAATGCAAGGATAGTGTTAAGTGACACGAGGATTTCAAGATTAATGATGATAACATTGTTGAGGATACACAACAATGCAAGGATAGTGTTAAGAAACATGAGGATTGGAAAGGATATCCCAAGATGATGATGGAATGATTGGATTTGATTGATCAAGCTTTTGAAGCTTGATTTAGAACAAAAGTGTTCTGATGACTTGATGTGACGCTGAAGTATACATTAGATGCAACTGATATGGGTTATTTGAATTGATGTTTGATGGAAGATAAAGCTTGATAAGGAACATCTTCTTGTCAAAATATGCCATGGGCTAGTGATTTGAATTTTTCTCACAAGTGTTTGACCAGTTTGATTTCATGCTTTCCAATGTTTTGATCACCACATAAGTTAGAAGATATAGATCAATATTTAATCTCGAAGAAAAATGTAAATATATGCCCCCAGTGTCTAGCAATGTAGGGAATCTCATGGGAGGATGCTTGAATAGGTGTATGGATGGATGGATATGGATCATATTGCGATAAGATAAGGTGTTCACACAAAGGATACTCATTTGGATAGTGATTCTTGTCTCAGATAATGTTGGCTTGGATAGGATCAATCAAAATGAACCATGTCAAGATGTTTACCACAAACAAGTGTAAAGCATGCACCAAAATTTTATCAAGATCAAGATAAGGTAGATAGATGGAAATGGGTTGGATAAATGGTTAGTGGATTAATGGATTTATTATGGATAAGATGGAGGGAATGTTGGCTTTATTATGGATGTGATAAGATGCTTTCTCCTGAAGTGGCACACACAAATGCTCGATTCTACACATGATCCTTGTTTTCCAGGTTTTCGTCATGGTACTTGGACAAAGCGCCACCCATGCAGTTTTTGATAGAGGATGATTTTTATCTTTACTATTTTCAATCCTTTTTCTGATGTTTTTGGATTTTTTGATTTTTTGATTTTTTCTTTTTATATTTTTTGATATTTTTTTTTTTTTTGCTGAAAGAATTTAAGCTCATGTTGAATCACCTAGTATTGCTGAGGTTGATTTATCTATCATAATGTGCCACCGATATCCGGCATGAAGAAGTTTCTTTGCCAAGACCCGTGCACTTGAATGAAACTTTTGAGATTCCTGATACACTTTCTTGATACAAGAGTTAACTTTGTCTCCTTGCGCACATCTCGATAGAGTGCCTTTTGAATCCTTATGATGAAGTTTTGTTTCCAACACATGGTCAATGCAAGAATTGGATATCATGCATGGATGCGTGGATGCGTGGATGGAGTGTTTTTAGGAATAAAAGATGGATTGGTTGGTAGTTTGGAACCTTTGACTCTCCAAACTTGGGAAGATGAGCAATTATGGTTGGATACGAAAGTGTGCATGGAACTAGGACAAACTACTTAATACACTTTATACGTCACTTGAGAAGCCTGCTTTTGCCTTTGCGGATATTTTTGATGGATACTTGCCCCTTTTTAATTTTTCCCCATAGTTTCTTTGACTAATGGAGTTTGAAAGGGATAATCTTTCTTTGTATTTTATGGTATCCACTTGTATCTGATTTGTCCATTATGCTTCTCAGCTTCTTCTTATTTGATGAAATTTTTCATGCTTTGATTCAAATCTTTCTCTTGATATTGGTCCCAATTCATGGATGGGGTGATGGGTGGATGAAGATTCGTGACATGGCTAGTTGTAGTATTGGCATTAGTTTCACCATAAGGATTCTTCATGCTCCCTATGTTCACGTTTTCTTGAGACAAAGTTGCCCCCAGTTTTATTGAGGTATCACCGATATGCTTAGATCCCTTAATTAATGAATAACGAAGACCTTGATGCTTATGATTGCCAATAATTTGTATTGGTTCTAGGATACCCTATTATTGTAGGCCTAATCCTCTGCATTGATATTTCATCTATTGAAACATTTTATTTGCAATAGGATATGATTTATCTTGGAAGCAGGGTGCTATCCTTCTCTGGTCTGTTGTGGATCTTCAAAGGTGATAGCTTCTTCCTTGATAAGATGATTTTCCATTAAAAAGGTAAGTCATCCAAGTTTATAAGTGATAAGGTCCTCCATATTTAGGATGAATGTCTGATTGATATCTTTGGCTTGATCTTGTGAGATATCAGATTGTAATGCTTCTTCAAGAAGTTTTGATGATTCATTATCTCCATAAAACTCTTCCTCATGATTCATTTCACTGGATGTTTCTGAATCATGACTTTTGTAGGAGCCTTCTTCATGACCTATTTCTGATATGTCTTCACCAGATGTTTTTGATTCACAACTTTTCTAGAACCTTCTTCATGACCCATTTCTGATATGTCTCTGGATCTTTCTGATTCACCATTTGTATAGAGTCCTTCTTCATGATCCACTTTTGGTATGTCTCTAGATTTTTCTATGCCTTGATCATGTGTACAAATGTTAAGAGTAGGAGACTCTTGTTCCTTGGTAATGATGTCAAGAGTATGATACTCCTATTTTGAATGAAGGTCATCTATGTGTCCATCTAAAGAAATCATCTCATGGGTAGATGAAGGGGTATGTTCTATATGGATGTGATAATCATTTGCGACATCTTGTATAGATAAGAGGGTGTCCATTAGATCATTGTAGTATCTTGGAGATACAGATTCTTGATCTTGATTAATTTTGGAATTGCTTTTGGCATGTTTTGGATCAAGTTCTTGACATGGGTCAATTTCAAAGGATGGATCATCTACAAGGGATTCTTGGACATTTTTATTAGGAATGGGAAGTGGATCAATATCTTGTTGATCTTTGAGGATTCCTTCACTATCCATAATTATGAGATCGAGGGATGTCAGTATGTCTTGGGAAAGACCGTTGCTAGACCTTGGTGATAGATGTTGATCATGCTTTGGAATAAATTCTTGAGATATGTCCTCTAACTCATTAGGTGATGTAGAGACACTGTCAACAAGATCATTGGTGGATGGATCTTGGATTATATCAATAGGATCAAATAACATCAATACTCCTTGAAATAGATCTTTGTAGGAGGGGTCTTTATCATGACTAAAAAATGGCTCTTGATGTACATTGATTTGATCGTTGGATGAGGTGGAAACATCTTCAAGGTGCTTATTGATGGGTAGTTGTGATTGATCTTTGAGATGTGATGACTGATCTTCGAGATGGGATGATTGGGTTTGTTGTTGATATTATTGCCCAACCTCTTGACATTTGAGATATTGTTCTTAATGTAGTTGTGGACCCAACTCAATGCTTTGATGACATGGTTCAACCAATGGAAGAGTGTATTGATTTTGGGGTGGAGATGTCTCTTGGTGATATGAATCAATGAGTTTCTTGATTGTAGAAATTTTATTTTGCAAGATTTGATCTTGACATTCTCGATATCATTGACCTAGTTGTTGACCAAGCATAATGGGATAGTGTACCGATGGTTTTTTCATGGGATCACAGATGGATTGACTCTGGACAATGTTATGATTTGGTGTAATTTTTAGATTTTGCATTATAGGTTGACTTTGAACATTGTTTTGGTTTGGAAACATATTGCTTGGGTTTAGATAACTCTGGTTTTACATGGTGTTACCTTGACTTGGATCAATACCTGGAGTCTTTAACATATTGCTTGGACTTTGAACAACATTTGTATGATTTGCAAACATATCTATCCCAAATTTTACCAAGTATGGATTTGAAATGTTCATGTTTGGTAAACTCATATTTGGCGTGTATGGATTTGGTGGGATAATTTTGTTTTGTTGAAGACTCGTGTTTGGTTGATAGATTTGTAAGTTTTGACTTTGATTTAAATCTACCTTAGGGAAATTTGGTCCAAAATTCAGATTGGGAAAAATCACATTTGTATGATTGAGGTTTGGAGGAAATAATGATGTCATGTATGGATTGCATAAATGTGAGTTTCGATAATCAATTGGCATTACGAGACTTGGATAGTTTGGTTTATTTGGATTACTCATGATGTATGAGTTGAGTTTAAACTCCATGTTTTTCTTTTGTTTTGACCTTGTTGACCTCAGAGGGGTTTAGGACCAATGATGAGATGAAGGATGAAAGGGGTGAGTGATATGGGTGTTTAAAATTTTAGGAGCTTTGGATCAATGCTAGACTTTAGGACTTGATTTGATTTGATTTGGATAAGGAACTTGTAAACTCTAGGAGGGTGTTTTGTCCTAGAGAGAACTTGTACACAAGAGGATAATTTGACTAAGTGTGTTAAGACAAACAAAGTGATTATGGATGATGAACTTGTAAACTCTAGGAAGTTGTGTTATCCTAGATTAAACTCATACAACAAAGGATAATTTGACTAAGTGTGTTAAGCCAAACAAAGTGATTATGGATGATGAACTTGTAAACTCTAGGAAGTTGTGTTATCCTAGAGTAAACTTGTACACAAGAGGATAATTTGACTAAGTGTGTTAAGTCAAACACGATGATGAACTCCTAGACCCCAAGATGTTGGATTTTATCAAGAGGTAAATTTGTTCACAAGGATTTGATAATTTGATCAAATATGTGAAGAAGGATTCATCTACACATATCTACCCAAACAAGATGATTTTGATTTTTCCTAGAAGTCTAGCATGAATGATGTTTTCAATGTTTCCAAGAGTTTGTTAATGAGATGATATTTGATTTTGATGGTTGAGGGATGGATGAGAATGATTGATTTTGATCCTAAATAAACCTAAGAGGGACTTGTTTACAAGACCAAGGTTTTGAAGAACATTCTTTTCCCTAAGAGTAGTTCAAACCAAAAGACCAATGTTCGCATGGAAAACCATAAGATAAAATATTTCAAGCACATATGTGAGGTTCAATTGGATTTAAACTTGATTAATGACTTTATTTTTACCACAAACACTTCTTGCTTAGTTTTTCAAACTGAATGTCTATGTCCCAGTTCCTTTTCATTCCACAAGGTCCATTATTTGAAAATCAAGATTTCAAGAGCATAGTTTCCTAGATTGAATTTAGTATGAGAAAATTAGGATGTAAATCCAAATGCTTAGATAGCTCTAAGGACAAAATCCATAGGGAAAGAAACAACACTTGGATTCGGTCAAAGGTATTTTCCCCTCCTAAAGAGTTTGAAATTTGAAGATTTTGTGAATGCTTGTTTTCAAATGTTTCGAGACTCAAGAAAAGTGTTTTTTTGATTCCAAGAGCATGCACAATCCTAGGTTGAAAAGATAATATTTTTTTTGGATTCCCACTTGGATTTTACTCCAGCTATGCATATTTAGTGCGGATGACTAGATGCTTGACCACACTGTCTCCCCTCCACAACACACACTTCTCGGGTCACCCAAGTATCGATACCCATGAATCGCCTATGGCATACTTTTCATCTCTACAACAGAACCACATGTTATGTGGGGCGGCTTCAAAGAACATGACCTTTTGCACCAACAAATAGAAAAGGATTTTTGGCTTCTAAATAAAATTTTGTAGTAAGAGCATCCAGTTTAGGGGGTGCAATGATAAAATCCTTGTGAGAGATCTCCCAACCCTTAGAACAAGGGTTTTACGCATCACACAGATGTTGGAGGAGATTTATCATCCACCGCTTCCTATTGTCCATGGCTTTTGAACTGTGAACACAAATTTATATAGTAGTTTGGAAGAGCTTGGCTTTAGCTCGTTACCGCTTGAGTTGTTCCCTTGGGATGAGTACTTTTTCCCTCCATGGCAGGCTCTCTAAAGGTGGATAATAGCGAAGGAGTTCATTTGTAATTCGACCACCTAACACATTTAGGTGAGAGCACACATAATGCCTTTTCTTCACAATCGCATGTTTTGTTCAATTTTTAGGTACCCAAATTGAAATGTGGAGGAAACATTTTATGCAACTTAATGTCACCAAAAAGGATTTTGATTCTCAAGATCGCCGTGAAGCATGAGAGAAGTGCATACACTTTTTTTAAAATGAGATTACTTTGCAAAAAAGATTACAAAACACAAAAGCATCTGTTCATTTTAAACTTCAAAGAAGAAAATGAGTTCTTTTTAAGCACCAATTTTGAAGTATGATATTTTCTTGTCAAATTTTTAGAACCCCAATTGAAATTTAGTAAGTGTCTAGTGGTATTTTTCACCCTTTGTAGCAGAAATGAAATATTTTGTAATGTTCTTTTTAGAGCCCAAAAATAAGTGAGCTGGCCTAAAACAAAAAACAAAAGTAGGAATTGGAGCCTCAGATTATAACAATAAGCATTAAAAAATGCTTCTTTTTTCTCAAGTCCTAATTTCAGTGTTCACTCTTCGAACCTAAGTCTGATTTAGATTTATCCACCTTTATGCAAAATTAGCTCTTGAATTCTCTGACAAGAAGATTTAGGTGTATGAATAACAAAATATCAACAAGAAGATTTAGGTGTATGGATAACAAAATATCAACCTTATAACCTGTGAACATCAAAGGGTATTATAGCGTTCAAAAATAAATCAAATATAATCTTCCAAGTTGTAAGGTTATAATGGCAAAGAAAATAACATATTTGAATTCAGGTTATAAGGTTATAGTGTAGAAGAAGACAAAAGTCAAATTGATAAAGCAGGTTATAACACCGTATTAGCCTGAGTTTAAAAAATATATATATACCCTTACCAAATATACCTGCAAACCATTAATAGCAGTGCTAATACCTACCCCTTCATCATTTATTGTATCAAGTGGCAAATCAATTACTGGCGACTCTTCTTTGACTTATGTGACAAATGAACGTATCCCTTAAACCTGGCAGCAGTTATATCTTTTAATTTGCATCATTTAAACTCTCATAGCATTCTCCTTTGAGGCATGCATTCTCTAAAATATATCATACTACCACTGCCAAAGATGACGTAGCAGTCACTGTCTCACCAAACACAATGATCAAAGTCTTTTGCACTTGAGCCGCTCAACTTTTCCAACGTCCTCTATGTGGAACAATTTAGATGTCTACTATGAGCAAGTTCGCAGTCTAATCTTGGAATACAACTACCTAGAATATAGCGACCAACACACACACTTTCTCAATCCCACTCAAAAATACGTACAATGATGGTCAAGCAAATCTCTGCCTACAAATATTCAGCAACATTGGTCAAATCTCTAAAAGCGATTTAATGGATCAATTTAATGCAAAGATACATTGGTCAGATAATTAAAGATAGTGTGAGATCATTGATAGATTTGTGAATCGTTGGCATTGATCCATAGTTAGTTGTTTCTCCACTTATCACTGACAAAACTATCTTTGGGAAACTTCCAGTATTTCAAACAACAATATCTATCTAGTGTATAATGTCCATCTTCCATACTCATGTTAGCTCACACATTACTGTTACTCTCTTTGATATATTTAGATAACGCTTTAGAAAACACAAGAATTGAATGGAAGAAAAAAAGAGCTGATGAGAACACATTAAGGCTCTCAACGACTAGCGGTCTAGTGTAATTAATAGATGCACAAAAATTTATTCACTGTAATACATTCATTGATAAGTACCTTGTCTCACATGTGAAGTGGGAGTAATAAGTTTCTGGATATCACCTTCAAGTGGTTAGTCAAAGGGAGTGCAGATGCCTAAGATTTGATAGGTAGAGTAAATGTTCCTGCCCTCCTTGATATGTTTGCTTCCAAACTCTTCTTCATACAAAACAAACACTACATGAGATAATTGAAGACAAAGTAAAATACACGCTGAGAAAACAAAGATCACGCCTTAGATCTCTGTGATGGATTTCTTAAAAAAAACTCAAGTTTGAGTCTCGTTCTGATAGATGAAGTGAAATATTGTTCCAATAAATGAAGTCGATCTAGCTTGAAAAAAAATGGAGCTAAGAATATACCACAGCATATCATAGTATCCAATTCATATTTGTAACGTGTAATCTAAATGCCTGTACCTATTGTCTATCATAACTTAATCAGTACAAGTATTTCTGCTGTATTATGCTATGACACCTAGATTGTTGTATTCTTTCATCCTGAACATAAACGGCTCTAATCCATTCGTGAGATATGAGTGAAAGGTGACTGTAGAAAAAATAAACTTAAAAGATCCAACCAGGCATATAAGAAATGAAATTTCTGAACATGCTTGCTATCATTAGGATGGAAACATGTAACAATATCCTTGCCCAGTGCAAGAAACAAATTTCCTTCAAAATCTAACTCAAAAAAGCTCAAGAGGCACGACGAGTAGATGATAAAAGGAAAGGTATTTCTTCTCCCCAAGATAATATGCAATGGAAAGAAGGGAGTATTTACAACAAGCATAAGGACAGGATAGAAGCCTACAATAACCTCTCCGCCAAGGATAAATCTATGGGCAGGAAAAAGACTTACATCAAGTTCAGAGTTCGTTTACCTACTTCAACTCCAAAAGTCATAGAAACATATTGGCAAAGAATATATTAACCCTTTGAGTCTTTGTTTTTAGGTAGATGGAGAAAGGAAAAATATATCTTTCAAAAGGTTATGAAGAGTACCATTGAAGCAATAATACAACCGACGCATCCAATTTTTGTATCAAGTTTATCTGAGCGGTCATTAAAACTAGCTGTCACGCAGGCAAAACTCTTAGCAGGGCCTTCTTTTGTATTGCCTTATAGTTGGACAATCATAAATAAGTGTTGATAATAATAACAAAAGCTGACCAAATACATGTCGAGACAGACAATAATAATAACCAAATTGACAAATGCACAGCTAGTAACAAAGCTAACAAATGCACTGTACAACTGACTATCTATTTCTGCATAGTAAAGGCCAAGACAAGAGAAGCGACAATATTTAATTTTTTTTATATTTTTTTTCTGTTAAAACCCAGCAAACTTGGAAATAGATCTCAAAACCGAGATCCCATCATTTTAGATATGCATAAAATGGATTGGATGCAAATGGAGACTACTTAGAAGCCCTCCTTCTAGTGTCATAATGTAGATGTTAAAATCTACAAGAGATGCTTAAACTATTCCATATTGTTAGCATAAGTTAGTTTAAATCAACAAACTCAACATCCCTATGAAATATTGAATCATGTTAAACAATGCAACTAATGAGAACAAGACAAACTAAACAAAAGCATATGAAAAAGCATGAATCATTCCTATTCCATATTGGATTGGTGCACCTTTGGTATGTGAAGGAGCCCTTTCCCAATCTTTTATAAGCTCAATGATAAAAATGCCTTGAAGATGTTATAATATGAAATTGATAAAATTAGCTCTTAATGTGAAGAGAGTAACTTTGTTCAAATTGTGGATGGAAATGATAAGGAAAGCCTTGGATTTATAGGTGAGATTGAGAGAAGAAGAGGCGAAGTGGAGGAATGTGGGACTAATTCTCAACCAATAAGAAGAATCCACTTGTCATTATGTGAATGGGCCAAGGATGTTCAAGTTTTGATGAATGTGCTCATAAATGCAAATAGTTGAAATTTGAAATTAGTGAAATGACAAGGTGGAGGGAAAGTCAAATGGAGTTATGGCCACTTGGCTCAAGGCAAGAGGACTTGTAAGATGAAATAAATTCCTTGTTGGAAGGACATATCTTATTTGGAGGGAGATTTGAAATGGAGGAATATTCCATTTTTATGCCTTGTTGAGAGAAAATGAAGATTTAATAAATCAAAATAAATGATTTATTGTGCAAGTGGGAAAAGATAGAGGATGGGACATGGGTTAGAGTTAGCATTAATTAGGGATTAGTTAAGCTGATATTAGGTGATTGTGACATTCAACTTGAATTTTTGGATTTATTTTAATTGAATGAGAAGATAAAGATCATTAAGAGATCTAATTAAACAGTTGGATTTATTTAATTAAATGGAAGAACTTTAGGAGATTAATTAAATAATCCTAATTTATTTAATTGATAGATGCATGATGTCGATTTTGCATGTCTACATATAATATGTAAAATTAATGTATTAAAGTTGATTTTGAATATAAAGACATCAAATATTTAAAATATATATTAATATGTACAAATAAAAATAATAAAAGTAATTATTTCAAAGTATAAGGAAAATAAAATAATTATCTAAATATTGAGTGATAGATTTCCAAAAATTAAATTAAATTTTACTATAAAAAAGTTAAATACATCATCAAAATAAAGAATGCAATAAAATAAAATAATATCTCTTTAATTTTATCATGTGTGTCTATTACTCTTAAAAATAATATTTGAAATTGTTAGAAAAAGGTAAAAAAAATTGTTAATCATTGTATTATTAATTATAAAATTAGTTTTATTATGTTTAGAATGCTTTAATTTACTACATTTATAGATGGATGAAATTTTTTTGTTAATATTTACTATTTTTAAATAGTGAATAGTTAATATTTATTATATCAAAGGTATTCTCTATATGAAGAGAATGACTTGCTTTTGAAAATCAATAGTTGAAAATTGTAGAGAAGGATGCAAGATCATTGAAACTATCTCAACCATTGAAAGGATAAGAATTGTTTTCTTTTTCTTTTAAACTTTTTAAACCTAAATTTTTAGATAAATAATAATATATTTTTAATAAATATATATTTTTCAAATAATAATAATAATAATAAATCAATAAATTAGGAAAGGACTTTTTATCTTTTGGTTAGGTTTCATTTTTTTTTTAATACTTTTTATATAGTTTACTATTATTTTTAATATTTTATTTCAAATATAGTTTTAGCTCTTAAAATAGATTTATTTAATAATATTTAATAATAGTTTTTGTTTGTTAATATTGATTTTATGTTAATATTGTTTGTAATATATTAATTATATTTTTCAGGTACATGTTTGATTAATATTTCAATTTTTATAAATTAAAAAAATAATTTTACTTTTATATTTTATCAATTATTAACTTAATAAGTTTGTTATTTGTTATTACTTTTTTAAAAATATTATATTTATTAGTATTTGGATTTTGATATGTTTTGACTTTTCGTTTAGTTTATTTTATTTTAGTTCTTTTATTAAGATTTATGTTTGAAATTTAGTATTATTTCCCTTGTTTTATTAAATTGCAAATAATAATAAAAAAATATTAGAATTAATTTAATTTATAATTATTTATCTCTTTTTAATGTGACCAACGGCGTTGGCACAACATGCCCTATGATACCACGGGGCTAGGGAATACTAGACCTCATGACCAACCTCCTTCAATAGGAAATATTTAGCCGACCAAGTTAGGGCCCCCACCCCTTATAATTATTTATCTTATTAAAACATTAAATATTGTCTAATATTTCTATTTTGGATTTTTGTTATAATTAAAATAATAAAATGAATTGCAAACTTAAAATATAAATTAAAATTTATAGAGAGAGAGAGAAAAAGGGTAACCTTTTGATTAATCATTTCATGCCAACAATCCAAGTATAACACATTCATAATGATTTATGCTCAAGGTAGCATTTCATTTTATTAAAGATATGATAATTCAACTTTAAACCTCTTTAGTGTACCCATTGCATACATAGGAGGAAAATATATAGAGAGAAAGCAAGAAAATAAAGAGATGAAAATAGAGAAATAGATAGGGGAACAAAGAGATATGGAGAGATAAAAAGATATATAGAGATACAAAAATAGAGGTATAAATATATATGAATAAATATGGAGAGACAAAGTGATAGATATAGAAAGAGAGAGAAAGAAAAAGAGATAAAAATAGAGAAGAGGAGAGACATAGATAGATATAGCCACATAAAGGGAGAGATAGATCTCGATATAGAGATAAAGTGAAATAGGATCTCTCCATATCCCCCTCTTTCTATCTCTTTCTCTCCCTCTTTCTATCTCTTTCTCTCCCTCTCCCTCTCCCTCTTCCTCACTCCTTCCATCTCTCCCTTTATATATTAATCTCACTCTATATTTGTATTTCTCTCTCTCTCACCCTCTCTATCTTTCCCAAGTTATATTTATCTCTCTATATCTCCTTTATACCCCTATCTATCCCTCTCTCCGTCCCCATAACTTCCCCTTTCAATATCTCTGTACTTCTCTTGCCTATCTCTATTTCTCTCCCTCCTCTACCTCCATCTCTATCTATTTAGGCATATATATCTCTCTCTCTCTCTATCTCTCTGGACATCTCTCTAGTAATCATACACACACTCTCTTTATTTCCCCCTCACCATCTCTATCTCTATCTCTCCATATTTGAATTCTTACATATCTACCTCTATCTTTATCTCATTATCTATGCATCTCTCTCTAACCCTATATCTTTCCCTCTCTCTACCTTTCTCCATATATCACTTCTTGTCTCTATCTTCATATTTGTATCTCTCCCTCTCTCCCCCAGTCCCCCTCTCTATATATGTATCTCTCACATTCTCTCCCTCTCTCCCCCTCTCTATATATTTATCTCTCACATTTATATCTCTCCTTTTGTCCCCTCTCTCTCTCCCCCTTTATATCTCTCCCTCTTTCTATCCCCATATCACCCTCTTTATCCATCTCTTCATATTGCAAACATAACATAAGCCTATTGGTAATGCAGCCTTATTATCTTCCTAATTCAGAGATTTTGTTTTAGTTGTGTTTGAATCCCTATAAGTAGGTGATTAGTTCATTTGAAGCTATCACTTCTCCATTGAGACCTTTGTTGCACAAGCAACATCATTTTCTAAATGGCCTACCAATTGACCTCATATATACTGCACAAATTTATGTAAAAAATAGATCAAAAAAATCCTTAATTGACTTTCCACACTTCTTTGATTAACCCATTGCACACCAAGGTGTGATTGCTAGTTTTATTTTATCCACATTGTTTAGGAGCTATTTTACTTTTGTATTAAATTTTAATTGTTCTCTTAGAAAATCCACCTCATTCTTTTTTTTTCTTTTTCTTCCTTTGAAAAGTGTAATAAACTTCATATACTGATATTCATTATTAAATATTTTTATATTTAGAAAATAAATAGTATTTTTTATACTAATGACCAGTCAATTTGTGTGTATGTGTGTGTGGGTCCTTTATAATAGAAGATTGAAACTAAATTTCAATGGAATCTCACAAAGTAATCTTGAAATTGTATGAACATTTTACAGAAATTACCACCCAAAGCTGAAAAAATATGTAAACCATTGATATACATTAATGCGATTCAAAATAGTTGTATAGTGAGTTTTAAATTAAATTAAACAAGAGGATTGAAATTATAGATATCCTTATTATCTTATCCCATCTTGAATAGATAATTTTTTAAGCACATTTATTAAGAAGCCAATACGATAGTGAATTATCTAGTGAAGCACGTGATAGAGTGAGATGATGAGACAACTCCATCAAACAATAGCAAAGCTTGGAGACATATTCAAGAGATTACAAAATCTGGTATTCATACAATCCAACACCAATGGAGAGAAGATAATGATCTCACGAACACCACTATACCATCACAAAGTGAAACGTGTTCTTTAAATAAAAAAATTGGTCCTTTCTAATTATGTGCATATCTCTAACAGAACTATATCTATCGCATTGTCCATTTTAGGCAACCAAAAGTATTACCTTAAAGGCTTACCATTCATGACTATCCTTGCGAATAGAAGGAAGAAGACCTTTCACAGTTCCACTATAGTTGCATCTGCTCTTTAACCTCAATATTCCAGCAACTGACAATGCAATACAAAGTAGTCATTAGTTCAAAACTAGTGGAGAACTATTGGAAATAATTCCAACTTTGCGTGTCTTCATGTCCTCCCACACTCCCGCATCCTCTCCAGCAGCCTCGTGCGGTAGTGTGGTTCCTCCCGCAATACCACAGCCTCTTCTCCAGTCATTTGTGGTATTGCGGTGACTATACCAGAACCGCAACTCCTTCTTAAGCCTTGTGTGGTGGTGCAGTGACCCCGCGGTCCCGTAAGGTGTTTAGTCTTTACTGGCGGTAGAATGGTGATGCATATTTTTGACGGCATTTTTGGGAAAATGTTTTATCAAGCAATTAATGTTTTAAGTACAATATTTAATGGGGTTTTAAATATTTTTGGAATTAAATTTTTTCCACTTGACATGAACTTGGAATTACAGCTAATGTAATTAATGGCATTTAATTTTGCTTGCTAGGTAAGTTTTTTTTTAAGAAGAAAAGATGAACTGGTTTTATGTAATGCTCTCCAGAAGCAATTTTGTGAAATTCAGAGCAGCAACTTTGTGTGAGATAAATATTTTGAATGAATCAATAGAATATAAAATGTACTGGGTCTATTTTATGTGCATTAAATTTCAGCTCTTTGTAATTTGGGTTTAATTTCTGAGTTGAGTAAATTTAGTTTTTTGGTGCTCCTTTGCCTCTGACCTTCACGTGGTATCAAAACAGGTTCATTTTTAGCAAAAGGGTTTTTTTGGAGGTTACCAGCAATGGTGTTTTGAAGGAGATAAATTTCTCACAGTCAAAATGGTAGCAAACACAAGCTTGACAAACCCACAAATTCCATATTTTAATGGGAAGAATTATGACTATTGGTAAATCACCATGAGGGAATTGTTTTGCTCACAAGATTTATGGGAACTAGTAGAGAATGGATTTCCAGAGCCAGCTGATGCAGCATCATACAATGCTTTGAATCAAGCAGAGAAAGATTTGTTGAGAGATAACAAGAAAAGGATTCAAAAAGTCTTTTCTTCATCCTCCAAGGAGTGCATGAGAGAATTTTCCCAAGGATTCAAGAAGCAACAAGGTCTAGACAAGCTTGGGATATTCTTCAAACAACCTATCAAGGTATGACAAAGGTGAAAACAACAAAGCTGCAAATGCTGAGAAGAGATTTTGAAACAATATTTATGAAGGAAAATGATATAGTGGACTCTTTCTTTACTCAAATTATTGGACTGGTGAACCAAATTAGATCTCATGGTGAGAATCTAGAAGATTTCAAAGTTGTTGAGAAGATTTTAAGGAGTTTTTCCACAAGATTTGACACAATTGTTTTAACCATAGAGGAAACAAAGGACCTCACATAGCTTCCAGTCGATGAGCTACTTGCATCACTCATTTCTCACGAACACAGGTTGAGAAAATTAGCAAACACATCACTAGAACATGCTTTCAAGTCACGAGTTTCAATCAACTGAGCAAGAGGGAGAGGAAGATCAAGTTTCAAAGGAAGAGGAAGAAATTTCTACAAAGGTGGAAGAAGCAATCCTTCGAGCTCAAGTGGAAGAGGAAGCAACCAAAACTCAGGCTCCATTTCATCTCAAAATCATCCTCAAACGTCAAAGGTATGAGAAGTCTCAAATCCAATGTCACTACTGTAAAAATTTTGGGCATTACATGAATAAGAGAAGAAAGAAACAGTATGGTTATGGTAAGCAAAATGCAAATTTTACAAAATAAATTCAAGACCAAAAATAAGAAAAAACCAAAATATTTTTGGCTTGTAATGTTGCTCAAGCAACTGAAAAAGACGTGTGGTTTTTACATTCAAGCTATAGCAATCATATGACATGAAATTTAGAAATGTTTTCAAGTCTAGATGAAAATGTAAAGTCCGATGTTACACTAGGCAATGACAACAAAGTGTCAGTTAAAGGAAAAGGAAATTTCAACATTCTAACTGAACAGGGGGAGCAAAAGTATATTTCAGATGTGTATTTTGTGCTTGGTTTAAAACACAATTTAATGAGTATAGGACAACTTGTTCAAAAATGATACAGAGTAACTTTCAAAAATGGTCTGTGCATAATTTTAGACAAATATCCTAGCAACCAACTCATTGCTAAGGTTAAAATAATAAGTAACACAATGTTTCCCTTGAAGATTAGACCAAAATTGAATATAGATTATCCACAAGCACAAGAAAGCACGATAGCTATGCAAACTGTCTTTCAAGCATAAATAAAAGATGAAAACTAGCTATGGCATTTGAGGTTTGGACATCTTAATTTTGGTGGTTTAAATTTTCTTCATAGGAAAATTATGGTTAAGGGATTACCTCTAATAGAAAAACCTAAAAGAGTATGTGAATGATGCATTTTAGGAAAGCAACATAGAGAAGATTTTCCAGCTGGAAAGTCAACGAGAGAAAAAACCCCTTTTGAAATTGTACATTCAGATTTGTGTGGACCTATGCAAACACCCTCAATTGGTGGGAGTTTTTATTTTCTAACCTTTATTGATGATTATTCAAGGAAAACATGGGTCTACTTTCTAAAGCATAAGAATGAAGTGTTTGATCTCTTTCATCAATTCAAGTCTCTTGTTGAAAAACAAAGTGGGTATTACATTAAAGCTTTGAGGATGGATAGAGGAGGTGAATATATTTCAAAAGAGTTTTAAATTTTTTGCAAAAATCATGGCATTTATAAACAGTTTACCACTAGATACACGCATCAACAAAAGAGGGTAGCTGAAAGGAAAAATAGAACAATCATGGAAATGGCTAGAAGCATGTTGAAAGCCAAACATTTGTCAAATGAATATTGGACTGAAGCCATCTCATGTGCAGCATATATAATGAATAGGTGACCAACAAAAAGTGTTATGAATATGGTTCTTGAAGAAGCATGGACTGGAAGAAAACATAATGTTTCACACATGAGAGTTTTTGGTTGTGTGGCATATGCACATGTGCCTGATGAATTAAGAAGGAAGTTAGATAACAAAGGAGAAAAATGTATATTTGTTGGATATACTCATGAATCCAAGGCGTACAAACTTTATAATCCAACAACCAAGAAAGTCATAATCAGCAGAGATGTATAGTTTGTAGAAGATGAAGCATGGGATGGAAGTGTTGAAAAAATAGTCAATATATCAGCAAGTATACCTCAAGAGGAAAGTGAAGTTTATGTACCACCAAATATTCCTACAAATGTGACTCCTTCCACACCCATTCAAGCTCAACCAATCGGTCCACAAATGATGCCATTATCAAATGCAAAAGCAACAACCAGAGGATAGCAAACACCATCTACAACAAGAATTTTTGGTGTTGGACCATCAAGTCCACATTCAACAAGTTCAAGTGATTTATCAAATCCTACATTGCAAGCATGAAAAGATAGAAAATCAGAAGTATAAGGGATATTTATGAGCAAACTGAAGGTGAAAATAATTCTGATCAGATTTCTCTTTTTGCATTTTATTCACAATTAGATGATCCAATTCACTTTGAGGATGCAATTAAAAATGATGAATGGATATGTGCAATGGATGATGAAATTGATCCAATTGAAAAGAACCAAACATGGGAGTTTGTAAATCTTCCAAAAGACAAAGATGTAATAGGAGTTAAGTGGGTTTACAAAACCAAATTAAATGCAAATGGTGATGTACAAAAGCATAAAGCAAGACTAGTGGCAAAGGGTTATTCACAGTAGCCTGGAATTGATTATAATGAAACTTTTGCACCTATAGCATGAATTGACACAGTGAGAATGATTCTTGCCATTGCAGCACAAAACAAATGGTCAGTTTATCAGATGGATGTGAAATCAACATTTTTAAATGTATATCTTGAAGAATAATTTTATGTGGAACAACCACCTGGGTATGAGATTTTGGGTTAAGAAGACAAAGTTTACAAGCTGAAAAAATCATTGTATGGTCTCAAGCAAGCCCTAAGAGCTTGGTACAACAGAATTGATACATATCTTGTACAAAATTGCTTTAATAGGCGCAGTAGTGAGCCTACATTGTATATCAAGATGAATGAAAAATGTGAAATTCCAATTGTATGTTTGTATGTTGATGTGATTTTCACAAGTGAGTTATCAATTGATCTGTTCAAAGGAGCCATGAAGAATGAATTTGAGATGACTGATTTGGGTTTAAGGAAGTATTTTCTTGGCATTGAAGTGAACCAAAATGAAAATGGTATTTTCATCTCTCAAACAAAGTATGCAAATGATGTTTTGAAAAGGTTTCATAAGTTGAATTGTAAATCAGCACCCACACCTATTGTCATAGGTTTGAAGTTAAGTAAGGATGATAAAGGTTCAAATGTGGATTCAACTTTGTATAAGAGACTCATTGGAAGTCTCATGTACCTAACAGTCATAAGGCCAGACATAATGTATGTTGTAAGTTTAATTTCTAGATTTATGGAGACTCGAAAAGATACACACTAAAATGCAGGAAAAATAATTTTGAGATATATAGGTTGAACAAATAATCATGGAATTCGGTATACAAGTTCAGAGGAGTTCAAACTGATTGGGTATACTGATAGTGACTGTGTTGGAACTGTTGATGACATAAAAAGCACATTAGATTACATTTTTCACTTTGGCAATGGTGTAGTCTCATGGGCATCAAAGAAACAACCAATAGTCACTCTTTCATCAATAGAAGCATAGTACATACCAGAAACTAGTGCATCGTGCCAAGCAGTATGGATGAGAAGAGTGCTGAAAGAGCTAAAAAATGAACAAGTGGATGCAACAAAGATATTTTGTGACAATAACTCAGCAATAGCACTATCAAAGAATCCAGCTTTTCATAAAAGAAGCAAACACATTAATACTAGATATCACTTCATTAGAGGAGAGTTAATCGACAATGGTGAAATCTTCCTAGATTTTTGTAGGTCTGAAGATCAGTGTGCAGATATTTTCATAAATGCACTTGGAAAAGACAACTTCATCTTTTAGAGAGACCATCTGGGCATCGTCATTGGCAGCAGTTGTAATTAAGGGGGAGTGTTGGAAATAATTCCAACTGTGCATGTCCTCATGTCCTCCCGCAATCCCGCCTCCTCTCCAGCAGCCTCGTGTAGTAGTGTGGTTCTTCCCGCAATACCACAACCTCTTATCTAGCCATGTGTGGCAATGTGGTGACTACCACAAAACCGCAGCTCCTTCTTAATCCTTGTGCAGTGGTACGGTGACCCTGCGGTCCCGCAAGGTGTTTGGTCTTTACTGGCGGTAGAATGGTGATGCATATTTTTTAAGGCATTTTTGGGAAAATGTTTTATCAGGCAATTAATGTTGTAAGTACAATATTTAATGGGGTTTTAAATATTTTTTATATGAAAATTTTTCCACGTGACGTGAACTAGGAATTACAGCTAATGTAATTAATGGCATTTAATTTTGCTTGCTAGATAAGTTTTGTTTTAAGAAGAAAAAATGGTGAACTGGTTTTATGTAATGCTCTGCAAAAGCAAATTTGTGAAATTAAGAGCAGCAGCTCTTTGTGAGATAAATATTTTGAATGAATCAATAGAATATAAAATTTACTGGGTTTATTTTATGTGCGTTAAATTTTTTTCTTTTGTAATTTGAGTTTAATTTCTGAATTGAGTAAATTTAGTTTTTTTTGTGCTCCTCTGCCTCTAACCTTCAAGAACCAGCATGTAAATTTGAAGGCCGATTTAAGATTTGTTCCACTATTAACTCCTATTTTCATACGGCTGCTGTGCTCATTTTCTCAGCTGCCTTTATGATTGATAGACTCTTGTTAGCTTTATATAAATTTTCTGGTTTTGTTTAATACGATAAAGGCAAAAACCGTAACTAATTATACTATAATATTATCTCTCCAATAATGCGACCAAATATCTTTACGGTCAATTTATATTTATGTATTTTTTTGAAGTTCAGTCGAACGCCATACCTTTTCACTGTAACGCCGTCTCAGAATTACACTACAAACTACTGAAGCACAAGCTATCTTTAATTTTGTTTGAGCATTTTCGTGGACATCATATTCCACTTATTTTTAACAGTGACAACACCATGCCAAGAATACCAATCACTTCAGAAATCGTATGGCATTATCTTCCAACACTGCATTATAAGACCAGATTACCAAACATTTTACTTGAAAGCTTTGACATCACCATGTCATCGTGTTGGAGGCCAACCATTTTCTTTTTTGTCTTATTTGTTTCATGCCTTGGCGCCACCTAGCCTCCCACCCAAAATAAATTCTGGTAGCAACCTTTTAATATTAGTTCACTGCTTAAGCCAACATTACCATTTAATGCCCGTGCTTCTTGCTATTAATATTTTATTTTTTATTCTTTGTTCTTCATCTGTTTTATTATAAAAATGTTAGATTATATAGATGTTGGCATCTTTGTTTTTATAAAGCAGATTATAGCAATAAGAATAAGTATAGGTATAAATCAAAGGTGATCCTTTGACTAGACAGTTACATTTGGGAGATCCTTTCTATCAAAATCACTTTACTGTTAAACCTAATCCAAACACACTTCTAAAATTTTGTATATAAACACTGAATAAAACATATATATAAATACATACATATAGCAATAAGATAAGGACTAAAAATAAATTATAAACAAATAAGTAATAGCTTAGAGAAACTCAACTTCACAATGATCGCACAATTTGTGTTTTTGTATAAAGACATTCTCTCGTAATGGATCATCAACAATATGGGGAATGGTATGTTATGATACTAAAATTCATAATTATTACCAAACGATCGTAGTTCAGTTGTTGAGTTCAATTGGTGAGGATAAGGTTCTAACCCCCTAAAGTAATATAAGGGATGAAGGGTCAGGCTTAAACAACACACTCTAACTTTGACTGCTTAGGTGGCATTAGCTTCTTCAATTAGGTCCAGTTATTAATGTGATTTCAGCTGACCCATCTAAAGAAGTCAAAATATAAACTATTTTGTTTAAGCCAAGTCAGAATGAGTTTGGGAAAGTACCCTAGTGACATTGACAAAATGAATACCCCTCCATGCTCAACCTTCAACCAAAAAATATCAAATTTGACTCTCCAATAATAAAACAATCTTATAAAAAATATAAAATCCACCTTTAAAAAACTCATATCTATCTGTAAATTTCTAATAGATGCAGACAATAATTTGAATCAAAACATATTGCAAGGTAAATGGTGAGTACAATTCTCTCACGCTATCGTTCAAGCTGTAAGCAATAATTGTATATCAATGAATAAGCTTTACAGCTTGCAATTAAAAATGTTGCATTAAAGCGAAAAGCCACCCTTTAATATCAAGGAGGAAAGGCCACTGCGAGTCACAGGAATATTAGGTCTATATACTTTGTATCAAGTTTGTCGTCATGTGTGGCCATTGTGCCCATAAGCACGCGCCTTTTCCATCATTCTTTGCCTTTTTATTATTATATGTGTTTTCACTTTCATTCCAGCAAGTATACATTTCAACACTTGACTTCGCTTTAAACCAGGCATTCCTAGTCAAGCCAACATATGCAACTTCTATTATAAAATTCATCTACACAGGCCTTCCTACACCGTCACTTTCTACCTATTGGACAAGGCAATATTTTAACCTCCACAGCTGAACAAGCAGAAACCATAGAGAAACTTCCTAGAAGCTAATAGTGTGGAAAATTCCTGAATCCTCCATCTTCATAGGATTTCACTTATTTAAAGAATTTACTCCTGAACATTTACCATATGAAATCTAATAGGCTAAACTTCGATTGCGAACAGTCCAGAGAAATAATTAATGGATACCCACTTGGAAATAACAACTTCTGCAACTAATGAGAACGAAGTGAGGGAGTACTTGTCAGATGCAAGAAGAGATGATTCATCCGAGCCCCATATCCAAAACCATGAGGAGAATCATGAGCAGCATGATGAAGAAAATCCCATCCAACGTCAAGAAGTTGTGGACCAAATAAAGGAAGTTGTGAAGAACAAGTGGAAGTACGTCAATTGCTCTTTGGCGTTGATGGGCATCTCTATAACCTTTTTTGGGAGCGACCTTCCCTCACGTTGTCAGCTTAGCCCATTATTAATTGAGATCTCGTTACTGACTATCTTTGTGATTTTAGGAGTGCTGTATTATATGATATATGCAAAGATTATGCAGGAGCAGCAACTAAGGCTGGAGAACAGCGAGCCCGCAGTACTTGCAGGTAATCCATACCAACTGTTTCTGCTGGCGTTATCAGCATGTCTGGCAAGCGTAGTTTTTACCTTCATTGCTATCAAGTTTGTAAAATCAAAATATGCCCTAAAATAATTAGACCCATCAGAACTGATAAGTTCATGTGTAAATATCCCAGGTACTATTATTAGTAGTGATTGTGCACTCTCTTTCCCCCTCTCTCTCTTTATATATACAGATATTTTATATACACATGTTCTGCTGTTGATCTTCATATAAATGGTTTGCATGCACTGTTTATACATGCAAAATTGTACAGTGGATAGTTTTGTGATATAAGTTGTGAAGAATTATTATACTATGTTTATTCCTTGTATGTGTGTTTTCTTATTTATGCTGCTGTTCTGAAGGAGATGGAATTAAGAGGGAGGTACGAATGAGCTCGTTCAGTTCATAAAACCCTGCAATGCTAACTTATTTGATATAACGAAAATGGTACTTTTTTCTGAATTAAAAAAATGTATCTGAGTGGTTCAGGTGTGGCATGGTGGTGGTTGTCGAGGGGAATACGAGGTGGGTGACAAGGCTTGCAAGCTTTTCATTGAATAAGGAAATTGTGATGCCAGACAATGGAAACGACCCTCTACATATTAATTTGTTTTTGTATCTACACCAGACAACAAACATGAGCAGGACCATGCCCATCGTGGCATTGTGGATGTCATTGTTCAACATAAATAATGTAATTGTAGAGGAATATTTATAAAATAAGAACTAAAAATATTATTTAATCTGCAGTTCTCGTTATGGTGCCCGGGTATCAAAATCATATCCTCTTTTAAGGATGATTAGAGTTGTCCATAAACTATTGTCGTATCCATATATTGTATTATTTGTTTTACATGTATACTGCATTAAAATATTTATATATGGGATAGGATTCAATTCATAATTGTGCTTGAATGGTTATTATGGTGTGCTATATATAGTCTCTTTTTAAATATATTAAAAAAAATTAAATTGTGGACAAAAAGTTTAATGTCAAATTTTAATATATATTTATACGTATTTGCATATTTACATTATTTAAGGTGAACCAAAAAACCATAATTATTATGTTTTACAAATTAAAATAATAATTATTATATTTTACAAAAAATATTTTACTGCACTGAATTTACCTTATCTAATTAATCATTACACTTTATACAATGGAAGAAAGCAAAGAATTAGATATTATTTCTAATTTTCCACCAATATTCAAACTATATAAATCATATTATAAAGGCATCAATAATTGAGAATATGTTTGCATGATGCAAGACTATTGAAAAAGATCTAACCATTTGATGAACTCGATATTAAATAATCAATAAAAGAAAGAAAGAAAGAAAATTATTAAATATTTTTTCTACAATTTCACTAAAAAAAATGGTTCACATTCATATTATAAATATCAAAAAAAAAAAAACCACAAAAAAATTAAATTATTATATTTTACAAAAAATTTTAAAAAAAATCCCTATTTAAATACATTGAACTTAGCTTATCAAAATTATCATTAATAAGCACTTTTATTCCATCTTCCTACACAAAAAAATAAATTATTTCAAATTTATTTTCTTCTTAGTTTAAAGCATTTCAAAATTACATTCTACAATACTTAATGTCAAATACTAAGCTCTATCTATACAAATTCTAAATTAACAAAAAAACAATAAGCATACCATTGCACACCAAGATGTGATTGCTAGTTATAATAAAAAATAATTTAATGAAATTGAAGGCGATTAAAGTAAAATGCATACTCTCTAAATTAATTAAAAATATCCAAATGTTTACAATAACCACATCTTTTGTCCCTATCTATTGGTAAATATTCACAATTTCTCTCTTCTTCATAATGATTTAGCATGCATATAAATAGTTATATATGCATATACAAAATTGTCATATGATAATATAGAGAAACCTTGATCAATATATTTATCATAAATAAAAATATATCAATAGAAAACACTTATTAGAACTAAAACACCCTCCCAAAATTTATTTATGTATAGTAGTATATATGTATACACAATTATTTATATACATGTACAAAAATGTGTACAATTTTACATATTTCATATATAATCTTATATATGTATATATAATAATATGAACACATATTTGTACTTGTATATACACTTTATTCATATAGATAATTATATATACATATATAGATCTCTAATATGATAATGTAGAAAAAACCATTGACATAAATAAACTTTAAATAGAAGCTACCAATTGAAATTTGTCAACAAAAATAAACCCTCAACATAACTGAACCCATGTGAAATTCATGCCAAGTGGCAATAAATGACATTCTAGGTAGCATGGACACATTTAATATAATTGATTTCAATATTCAAGCTCTTTGAGTTTCACATTGTTTTCCTCTTGAAATAAAACTAGATTGGGATATGGTTCAAGTTGGGGGAATACAATTCAAATTAAGGAGAGTAATTTGATAGTAGAATTCATACAAGAGATGATATTTCTTTGCTATTTAAGAATAAACATATTATATAAAAGAAATTCATAAATAAATAAAATAGATGTAAATATATAGTTGTGGTTGAAGAGTGTCAAATGTATTAAAATATTGTTAGATTTTTAGTAGTGGCCATGAAAAATGTCACATATATATGATTCTATGTAGTGTCCAAAGACATTCCAAGGATAAAAAAAATTCCTCTATTTGAAACAAACTCTCAAGTCATTAAATGAGAAACCTATATGTGGATGATTGGTCACAAGAGAATATAGATGGGATTACTGGTCAAATGAAAGTGGAAAAATATGATCTTACAAACTAGGTTTCGAGTTAGATTAGATCTTATAATTGCAAGGATATACATGTTTAGTGGACAAAAAAAAATTGTAAAACAAGACTTCACATTTTGTTTAATGAGAGATATTAAAATTTTGACAATACATTTCAAAATTTATAATATGAAATATCAAACATATAATAAAGGTATATAAAATAAATTTTGTCATGTGATAAATAAAATAAATTCATGTAGAAGTTCATTTATGTGAATTCACAAGTGTCCATTGAGGATTTTTGCAGGCTTTAGTATGATTTAACCACATGGTAATTACAGCGATCAAATTTTGGTTGTAACATGTAAATGGGAAATGAAGTACTACATCCATGTAATGACTCATTTAGCCATCCTTATTACCATATAGAAGCTAAAATAACAAATTTTATCTCTTAACTCATGGGGAAAGCCATGATACAATTTTTCTAAAATTTAATAAACCATTTAAGATCTAGGCATGTATGAAGATAGGGTGCATAGGTATTGGGTCCTCTCCCCTATATATAAAATAGTTTGTGTAAAGACATATTTTATTGTCAAATAAAAATATAGTATATATTAAAATTTATTAATATAATTATATTTATAAATTGTAATAAAAATATTTCTACATCATATTTTTAAATTATAAATATGATGTATTTATAATAATAAATTTTATGTAAATAAGTAAGAATTTATTGAAATTTTCCTAAATATAATCTTTTTTAGATTCAATCATAATAATTAAGAATTATATTGTTAATTATTATAATATATTTATTTAAAAGAATAAAAAAATTGCAAAAAATGAGAAAGCTAAAAAGCTCCTTAAAATCTACTCCAAACTAATAAATATACAAAATAAATAAGAGACTTACTAAAAATTCTATTATACCTTAACTGAAAGGGTATACTAAACCATGAATGCCTCAAATTGACCCCCGTTCCTCTATAAGGAAAGACAACCTTCAAACTCCATTAGGATTCATAACTAATCACGTGTTTAGATTATAGCCATTCTTTGTGTATTTCTACTCTTTCCGTATGTTTTTAATATTGAGAAATGGATGAAAGTGCTTCCTAAACTTTTAGAGAGACGCCAATCTATCACACAACTCCTTTATCTATAAGAATAATTTAAAGATCAAGGTTCTTAACTAAAGTAAAAATATAGAGCCCTCGAGAGGGAAAAAGTTACCAATATAAAACTGGCTACCATAATCAATTTATTTTTTTTATATTTTTTTATATTGTGTTTTGTCTAATCTATCTTGTATATTTCATAGTTCTCATTATTATACGGACCTCATCATATTGTACCAAATCAAGGGTAATAATGAAGCCTTCATGTTTGGAGATTCACTTATATTATCCAAACAAGATTCATTTTATATTTTTTGATTAGATATGGAGGATTATATAAGCAAAATATAGTCTAAATTAATTTTTTAATCATGAAAAATTAGTGAATTATTAGAGTTTTATCTTTTCATAAATTTACTCTCTGAACTATAAATCATAAAAGAAAATTAGAAATATCAAAAAAATCATTAAGGTCCTATTATTTTTACTTTATTTTACTTTTAAGACTAAACAAAATATGAAATGATTCAAACAAAGTTGAATATGTGGTAGGAATTTAAAAATTCTAGTTTTAATGGAAGTTCTAAGTGGTTTGATGGAAATGCTAATGGTAGAGATTGTCATTCCAATTTAAAAGGATTTATGATCATCATAATTTATTTATAATAAAACTTCGTGATAAATTGAAAAGTATAGATTATAAATAAACAATCATTGTATATTATACATCATTTCATGAAAAAAATTAAAAACAAATTAAATAAGTAGACTCCAAAAGATTAAGAGGAAGAAAAGAAAGAAAATAGTGAAGATGGAGAAAGAGAACAAGTAGAAGAAAATAAAGAACAAGATGAAGAATATAAGAAGAATAGAAGAAAATAAAGAACAAGATGAAGAAGAGGAAGATGAAAAAGAAGGATAAGGAGAGGAGGAAGGATCTAAGAAGCATACTTGGAAGAGGGAGAAGGACAAGAAGAAGAAGTAGTAGGAAGATGAAAAGATGATGGTGAAAAGAAGATGGATTAAATCACATGCATATTAGCTTCAAAGAAGGAAGAAATAATTATTCAATTTTCTTGGATACATTTAAGACCACTTAATATAATTAGTTCAATAGGGGATGAGTAGACATTCATATGTTTTATAGTTCCATTAGGTTATTACAAAGAGGTGTATATAAAAAGAGTGATTATCAATGTAAGTATATGTGTTTATTCTATTTTTTCAAAAAATAGATATGAGAGAATATTGGTCCATAACCATCTCTTCCTTGGTGTGTGATCCATCTTTTACATTTACCTATTATCATTTATATATGTGTGGATCATTATGTAGCTTTATATATTTCCATGTGTTTGAAGTGTATGATACTAAACTAGCATGCTAAGTTGATGCATGTGACCCCATGTGTTAGTTGTGCATATTTTGGAGTAATATTTGTTAGTGTGAATAATTAATCTATTCACTATATTAAAGTGTATTTAGGTTGGTGATGTTAAACAACATCTTGTCTAACTAAATGTGCAACGTTTAAGCCTCTAGAGGTTACTATGTAATTCGGTTAACCTCATGCACATATATTTTTTAGGTTGGAAGACTTTCTATCTCACCTCAAAGATCACTCAACACTTGGCACACAAGGTTGATGATTTGGTCATAGAGGTTGTTGGTTTGCACACTCGAAGTGTTCCTAAGGTTGCCACCTATAGGACACTTGTCTATCCATTTGTCTTACATCTTGGGGCACTTATCATTTCACCTCATAGTTGGATTACACCTTCCTTATCTATATATGCAAGTTTTGTAATTGTAATTCGATCAACTAAATACAATCTTATGCATTATTCATTATGATCGACATTTTATCTCCTAGATCTCCTAATTTCTTTGTATGGTATCACAGCATAAGGGAGATATTTTCAGCCCCGTACGGTGAACGTTATTGTATTTTGTTAGTTCAATCGTTGTGTGATAATAATCGCAAGAAGATGGTAAGGCATTTGTAAGAGCATTCCGAAGTGCCGTTTGGAGTCAACCTACACATCACCACACAGTCCACAATTTGGAGACCCCTACTACGCGATTTGCATACCCATAGGTGCGTTTGCAGTTGGCAGAGGCACGTTTGAATCTGCTCTAGGCGCTAGGTGCAGGTTGGAGGCTCCGCATGCATCTCCTCATTCAAACGCCTCTGACCTCATCATGGTTTGTAGGCGTGAATTCCTAAGGGGCGGTTGAACTACCATTGTTGACCCGCGTGGAAACGCAGACCAATCCGTGCCCCATTCATCATTCTCAAGAGGCACGATTTACACTCACACCTTTTGCAAGTGCGAGCCAGGATTGCAAGCCGCAATTTAATCAGAAAGTGGCACTGAATAAGGGCGTTTAAATTTGCGCCATAATCATTAGGGGCTCTGGTTTGATAGCTCCAATCTTTCATCCTCCTCGTGCACAGCTTCAGGTTTCCAGTATTACAAGAGGCAGCAATGTTAGGAAGTTATGTTGTAGATTTTAGATGAGGTCTATTGCCAGCATTTTTACTAAACCTTTCCCCGCACGCCCTCTACCAAAGGAGTCTATTTCTACCGCAATCTAGTTGTGGCACTTTTAGTGCCTCCACAAAGGTGTTGCAATCTTCTTTGCAGATTGAGATTCCAAAATTATTAGCAACGACTCATGAGAGTTATTTTTATTTGGATGGCTCTGAGATGTAAAGGACTCCTTTACCAGCGTAGAGATATGTGAGTGAAGTTTGATTGAAAGGTTGTCAAACGGCGACATGGTATCTCCTTCAATCTGCATACAGTAGTCTCACGCACGGCCGGGCTTAAGTGTCACACACTAAGCTTGACCAGTCAATGCTTTTTCCCCTTTTCCATTTTCCGTTGGGGTTACTGTGTTTGTCCGGCAGTGGCTATGCTATGGTAATCCGATGCCTCATGCATAGTCTTACGGATTTTGTCAGGGAAGTACTGTAACTCAGACAACGAATCCCAAGTCAGGGTTGTACTGTCCGTAGCTAGCAAACTTACTCTGCAACAAATTCCAAAAGCCACCTGTTATTATTAATTTCCAACGCACATAAATTGAATTTCAAACCCGCCTAAATTTCCCGCGCTGTTTCAACGAAATTTAACTTTGAATAGTTTATTTCTTCTTTTCATTTTTCTTCAGTGATCTCCATTCTCTGTTTGGGCTGCGCAGCATGCAGAAACTTGCTCGAATGGCAAAAGCGCCCTCAAATGGCTTCTGAGCAGAAATATAATAAATATGCCACAGATAACATTATGTCACGGCCTTCATTTTTTTCTTTTCATAGGGTTTTACTGGCAGAGGGTGTTGTAGAAAATTTTGATGGTGGGTGCCTTTGCAATGCTGCTGATGACAACAGTAATGCCAGAGGGAGCAGATGCACTGAACTGTAATTTGGTGGTGTTAGCAGTCATTCCTTGCTTCTCCATTTTACAGATGAATGGACTGGCCAAGCCCGGAGTAGTTAGTTAGTTATCAGCCAAGCAATGCTTCTAAGCATATGTAGATTTCTTACTGCAGCCGTTGTTTTTTTAATTTTTTCATGATGCTGTTAAATAAAATAAGTTGGTTGATTTTTCGAATCAGTCTAGGTTTTCCTTGGCTGCAATCTAGAAACAGTTCTTATGATTTTTTGATTTTATCTTGGATTTTCTTCACTGTATTTTGAAGCATCGTATTCAAGCACATATTTTGTATATCGATCCAACCTATCTCATAAGATCTGTAAAACCCAACCTGTAATTTGTCCTATCAATGTTTCCTGGCACAAATGCTGAAGATTTTTCCTTTTAATCGGATGTAAAAATAGAACCTTCAATATCTTAGGGTTTTTTAATACACTTTGTGTGGATTATTTGGATTTTAAAGATATGTTTTTAAATATTTTAATGGAAAAAGCTTAACAAAATGTGATTCTCTTAGGACAGAGTAAAATAAAACTGATTCGGGCATAATTTTTCTTTCACACCATTTTATCTTTATATCATTTTGGGTATTTTGGTGTTTTTAATTTATTATAAAACAGTTAAAAAGTTCAATTTCTTTATTATCTAATTTTAAAATTTTGAAATATTATAATATATATTTAAATATGTTATATTTAAATTGTAGATTTAAAAAATATAGATTAATCAAAGATGTATGTCTAATTCTAATTAATTTAAAAGAGTTTTTATTGAAATAAATGTCGGGATTCAAACAATTGATATTAAGAAAATCAAATTAAAATTGGATCAATATTTTTATGTGGATTTTGACATTATGTCAAGTTTGATCTCTTTGTCCATTTAATACATTATGACAAAAGACTAGAAAAATGATTGATTACCAAAGAAAAGATTAGTACGTTGGGTGACACATATTGAAAGAATTGTGTTTTCTAAAATATAATCACACATGGCCTAGTCTTGGGACTAGGACACCCACTCAATCTAGTTCAACAAGTGGTTTTTTTTTTGTTCACCTATAGAAATAGCTTGCATACACTTGTACACAAGTTTGAAAATGGGTTGTGATTGAAAATAAACTTTGGATTCCTATAATAAAATAAAAGGAATAACATTATAGCTTGCTTGATAATAGTCATGCCTCATTGATGTACAAAGATTAAAAAATAATAAGAAATTATGCAAATATTGATGCACCTATATTTTAAATGTTCTAACTATGATTGTATGCTAAGAATAATTGATTATCCTAAATGAGATCCATTGATGTCCTTCAATACAAATCATAGACACAAGTTGGGACGTTGTCATGCAGATTAATAGAATAACAATCACATTTTTAAAAAGCTTCAATAGTTGGTGAAATTTAAATTGGCATGAGTAGGCAACAATATGACCTAATCCAAGGAATAAGATGGTGGGTATGTTATAGTCTACGAAGGTAGAAACCATTTAAATATGGATTGGTCTAGATTGAGATTATTTGTAAAGTAGATATAGATGATGGTTCAATATTGTTTGTCAAATGACCCAATTTGAGTGTTAAGATTGCACATTTATGAAATTCATGAAAAGTAGAGTAAAACAAACAGGTTAAATTTAGAGATATGCACCTTTAATTATTAAATTTCCCTCTTTTCATGCATGCACAAATATATATATGAGAAGGTAGCCCAAATTAAAAATAGTAATAATAATCAATCATGGAAACTATATAATTATCTAGATTCTAAGCCATCTAGATTAATTATACTCTTTTAGTCCATTTTGTGTAATTGACACTCATTAGGGCAATAATACTATTAAAGGAAAAGTATCATACTATCTAAATGAGTGCTGTGAGGCAGAACCATTCTAGTGCGGAGGCTGATCGAGTGGATATGAATTTCATAAATGTGCAATCTTAACACTCAACTTGGGTCATTTGACACATAATATTGAACCATCATCTATATCTACTTTACAAATAATCTCAATCTAGACCAATCCACTTTTAAATGGTTTCTACCTTCTTAGACTATAACATACCCACCATCTTGTTCCTTGGATTAGGTCATGTTGTGGCCTACTCATGCCAATTTAAATTTCACCAACTATTGAAGCTTTCTAAAAATGTGATTTTTATTCCATTAGTTTGCATGACAACGTCCCAACTTGTGTCTATGATTTGTATTGAAGGAAATCAATGGATCTCGTTTAGGATAATCAATTATTCTTAGCATACAATCATAGTTAGAACATTTAAAATATAGGTGCATCAATATTTGCATAATTTCTTATTATATTTTAATCTTTGTACATCAATGAGGCATGACTATTATCAAGCAAGATATAATGTTATTCCTTTTATTTTATTATAGGAATCCAAAGTTTCTTTTCAATATCACAACCCATTTTCAAACTTGTGTACAAGTGTATGCAAGCTATTTCTATAGGTGAACAAAAAAAAAACCACACTTGTTAGAATAGATTGAGCGGATGTCCTAGTCCCAAGACTAGGCCATGTGTGTGATTATATTTTAGAAAACACAATTCTTTGAATATGTGTCACCCAACGTACTAATCTTTTCTTTGGTAATCAATCATTTTTCTAGTCTTTTGTCATAATGTATTAAATGGACAAAGAGATCAAACTTGACGTAATGTCAAAATCCACATAAAAATATTGATCCAATTTTAATTTTATTTTCTTAATGTCAATTGTTTGAATCCCCACATTTATTTCAATATAAACTCTTTTAATTCAATTAGAATTAGACATACATCTTTGATTAATCTATATTTTTTAATCTACAATCTAAATATAACATATTTAACTATATATTATAATATTTCAAAATTTCAAAATTAGATAATAAAGAGATTGAAATTTTTAATTATTTTATAATAAATTAAAAGCATCAAAATACCCAAAGATACAATGGTGTGAAGCAAAATTATGCCCAAATCAATTTGATTTTTACTTTGTCCGAAGAAAATCACATTTTGTTAAGCTTTTTCCATTAAAATATTTAAAAGCATATCTTTAAAATCCAAATAATCCACACAAAGTGTATTAAAAAACCCTAAGATATTGAAGGTTCTATTTTTACATCCAATTTAAAGGAAAAATCTCAAGCATTTGTGCCAGGAAACATTGATAGGACAAATTAAAGGTTGGCATTTTCTAGATCTTATGAGATAGGTTGGATCGATATACAAAATATTTGCTTGAATACAATGCTCCAAAATACAGTGAAGAAAATCCAAGACAAACTCAAAAAATCATAAGAATTGTTTCTAGATTGCAGCCAAGGAAAACCTAGACTGATTCAAAAAATCAACCAACTTATTTCAGTCCATTCATCTATAAAATGGAGAAGCAGGGAATAATTGCTAACACCACCAAATTGTAGTCCAGTGCATCTGCTCCCTCTGGTATTATTGTTGTCATTAGCAGCACTGCAAATGCACCAACCATCAAAACTTTCTACAACACCCACTGCGAGTAAAACCCTATGAAAAGAAAAATTTGAAGGCCATGACATAACGATACCTGTGGCATATTTATTATATTGCTGCTCATAAGCCATTTGAGGGTGCCTTTTCCATTCGAGCAAGTCTTTGCATGCTGCGCAACCCAAACAAAGACTAGAGATCGCTGAGGAAAAATGAAAAACAAAAATAAACTGTTCAATGTTAAATTTCATTGAAATCGCGTGGGAAATTTAGGCATGTTTGAAATTCAATTTAGGCGGTTGGAAATTAATAACAGCAGGTGGATTTTAAGTTTGTTGCAGAGTAAGTTTGCTAGCTATGGACAGTACAACCCTTACTTTGAATTCACTGCCTGAGTTACAGTACTTCCTGACAAAATCTGTAAGACTATGCATGAGGCATCGGATTACCATAGCATAGCCACTACCGGACAAACACAGTAACCCCAACAGAAAACAGAAAAGGGGAAAAATCATTGACTGGTCAAGCTTAGTGTGTGACACTTAAGTCGGGCCCTCACACACCCAAAGACGCTCACATGGCCAGTAGATATTAGAGAATATTGGTCCATAACCATCTCTTTCTTGGGGTGTGATCCATCTTTTACATTTACCTATTATCATTTATATATGTGTGGATCATTATGCAATTTCATATATTTCTATGTTTTTGAAGTGTATGATCTCATGTGCAATTTGTGTATATTTTGGATTATTATTTGTTAGTGTGAATAATTAATCTATTCACTATATTTAAGTGTACTTCAGTTGATGAGGTTAGACAACATCTTGTCTAACTGAATGTGCAACCTTTAAGCCTCTATAGGCTACCAATTCATTTGGTAAACATCATGCACATACCTTTTTGAGGTGGAAAGTCACCTCAAAGGTCACTCAACACTTGGCACACAAGGTTGATGACTACAAGTGTTCCTAAAGATTCCACCTATATGATACTTTTCTATCCATTTGTGCCACATCTTGGGGCATTTATCAATTCACCTCATAAGTGGATTGCACCTTCCTTGCCTATATTTATAAGGTTTTGTACTTATTGTAATCAGGTGAACTAAATACAATCTTATGCATTGTTCATTGTGCTTGTCATTTTATCTCCTAGATCTCCTAGTTTCTTATAATATTATCCTTGAGCTTGTGCTACATGATTGTGGAATGTGTGCAACTAGCTTGTATAGAATTGTGTTGATTTTTTATAATTGATTCTTGTGTGAATGTATATAACGATATTATGTCAAAGAACCATTTATGTGCAAAGTATTTGGAATTATGTTAGAAATGCAAGGGAGAACTATGGAATGAGATAAATCTATGTTGAGCCAATGCACATTATTGAGTGTGTTTTTATAGAGAATAATGTAGAGATCATTCACCCTTCATTGTAGACCAATGGTCTCCATTTTTTGGTACACAATTGAATAAATTAACTCATATTTACTCAAAAAAAACTATTGGTGAGAATCATCCACATTATAGTAGAAAAGTCTCAATGGTATTAGCATAGAAAGTGGGATTGATTACATAGAGGGAATGGATTGGTTATGTGATTTTTTGTTGATTATTTAAACATGTGAAGACAAAAATATTTAATAAAGGTTAAGATCTAGTGAAGATCTAAAGTAGCTTTACTTCTACCTAGGAACCCATGAAGCTCTAGAGTGTACTAGCATTGCTACAAACTAGAACATGGTATTGACTATAAAAGTGTCATTCTATCTATGCATCCTTATTGATAGAATTTGGCCCCTACATAGAAAATATAATAGAAAGTAGTACATAGTGTTAACACCAAACATCTAGAATGATATTACCATATTAATAAGTATCTTGTTAACTAAGAATACCAAAATTGTGTCATATATTACTATATTAAGTGTTGTTAGAAGCAACTTAATGTTGTTATTATCATTTATAGTGCAACTCTTATATATTAAACCAAAAACTTAACTATCAAAATAAAATTGCAAAGGCTTTGTGCGCTTCTTTACTCAAGGATATTTGAGTGCTTTTAATTTATAGATAGACATTAATTACAAAAAGTATTAATTTGAAAAGGACTAATTCAATAAATATGCCCTTAGGGAATAATAGAATGTTAATATGCATATTATTATGAAGGTAATGGTTTATGTGGGTTTCCTGTCAAAGATGCCATACGTACAATTTTTGTAATAGTGTATATTATACTATTAATGTCAACTAGAATGTAGAGAAAAAAGGTGGTATATTTTGAGACAAAGTTTAGATTTTTATAAAATCCTTTCTTGAGAAAAAATAATAAATGATGCGGATAATAGCAATAGTGGAACAAGTGATGTTCTATACCTTGTATGTATAGTTATGTACACAATTATTCTAGCATTATCACTTGTACATACAAGTGATAAAGTTCTAAAATGTATTATGCTTAGTGATGGTCTAGAACTTTATCCCTTTTCTTTGCTCATATCTATAGACCTAAGCATGTGGACTAGGAAGCTTAGTGTAGCTCTCATAAGAAATAAATATTTGTATACTTAGCCATTATGAGCCACTAAGGACTACAATAGAAAACTACAACTTCATGTGTGAAGGGAATTTATAATAATTGATAATTTTACCATCAAACAGGTTTGATCCCTAGATTTAAATAAATAATTATTTTCAAGCATTCTAGCTAAAATTCATATCCCAAGTTAAAAGATTGGATCTTCATCTTCTTTATCCATGTCATGTTTAAAGGAGCATAATAGTATGATAATACCTTAAATCTAAATAGAGGTGTCCTATTCTAACTGATGTAAGTACAAATCTGTATGTTCTAATAAAAAGGTTTAATTTCTATCCAAGATTGACAAACAACTTACTATGTAAGAAAAATCATAACTAAGCTAATGGAAATAGGTTTACTTCTTATGGAAAGAGCTAGAGTTTTCCAAGCATTATGATATAATGCCATGGCTAGAGTGAAGTAAATAAAGGACATATGCATGGTAAAATATTGAAATGAGGGAAAATGGGTGAATCAATATGAAGGGGTTATCATGCACCTAACTTCCTTATTTCATTAGGAAAAATAGATCCCCTACGGTAAGATTGACTTTCAACCCTTAGGTGAGTCAACCTTGATGGAGATCTTGTTGTTTTCCTTGTGACTTAGGAAAGGGTAAATAATCCTAAAATGCACTTTTGGGAGATGAAATAAAAATACCAAATGAATGTAATGATGCAATTCAACAGTAGGTCAAACCCCAATTGAGAAAATACTAGAGGTTAAGGACAAAATTCCTAACTGTTTTGAGCAATACAAAAGCAGGTAAGAGGAATCTCCCATGATAACTGATAATGAACCTCAATTGCATTTCATGGAACATTAGGGGGTTGGAATCCCTTGACAGAAAATACACTGTAAGAAGGTTACAAAATCTCAAAAAGAAAAAAAATTCGTTTTGCTTCAAGAAACTAAAGTTGCTGGATTCACTCTATAATTAAATTTGAGGTTTATCTAGAATGGCTTGAAATTCTTCTCCACTTTGCATGAGAATGGAAGAGGGCTGATGCTACTCTAGTGTCCAATCAATGAACTCATTGGATAATTGGACATGGGTCCTCCCCCTATAACAAATTGGTGTGGGTTACTTTGGAAAAAGATGGTTTGGTGTTTGTGGTTTGCTCGATCTATGCCTCCAATGACTACAAGGAAATATGTACTCTTTGGTAATGGATGGGAAGTCTATCAAATGTCCCTTAAATTGTACAAGGGGACTTCAACATGGTCGAGCAACAAGAGGATAAGTGAGGATGGATTGATATGGGTTGGAAGGGAAATGAAAAGCATATCTGGACAAAGCTAGAAAGCAAGCTAAGGCTGGTTGATCCTATGGATGGCAATAAGAAGACCTCTTGATGTATTTGGTTTACTTAGTTCAATGAACAAAAGCGGGGTAGTATGATCTATTGTAGGTTGGACTAATTCTATTCCAATAAGGACTTTATATGCTTTAGTCTGAATAGTGAAGGTTTCATGGTGCAAGTGTACCCCTACACCCTTTCAAATCATCATCCGATTAGAGCTAATCTAATTTATTGCAATAGTAGGCCTAAGGAGAGTGG
Organism: Sequoiadendron giganteum; assembly: GCA_007115665.2. Taxonomy (NCBI): domain Eukaryota; kingdom Viridiplantae; phylum Streptophyta; class Pinopsida; order Cupressales; family Cupressaceae; genus Sequoiadendron; species Sequoiadendron giganteum. The sequence continues at coordinate 111,336,448 of CM021101.1, forward strand.
GAAAAAAGGTGGATTTATCCTAAATACCTTCTTGCTAAAAGATGGTGATTGTCAAGATGCCATTGCATCACTTAGGGAATTAAATAAGTGATTGAAAAAGGAGTACTTTGCCATTGAAAGGTGAAACAAGAATGTAAAGGGTGGAGGATCCTCTTTCAAATAATCTGCAAAAAAAGGCTTTGGACAAAAAGAAGATAGAGATCTCCAAGACAGTGTACTTGCAATAAACATAGTGCTACGAGAAACACCAAGCAATGGATCACTCTATGAGGCCTTAACACTGGCCAAGGATAGGCCAAGGAGGTTGCAAGCCCATAAAATCTAGGGGTAGAAAGCTAGAGCCAATTGGCTCAAGTGTGAGGACAAGGGGTCTAAGTTCTTTCTCAACTACCTAAAGGATAAGAAAATAAAGGAACAAATTGAGCGAATTTGGGATGGCATGAACATGCATTCATCTCAAAATGAGATCATGGAGTATTTCCACTCCTTAAAAGAGTTGTTTTCTTTAGAGGATGGGGAGTAGGCTAACTCAAGGGAAAGATTGCTCATAAAAAACCTCGCTCCAAAGAGGATAGTTGAGGAAGATATCCCTAAGATAGACATAGAAATAACTAAGGAGGAGATTAGAAATGCCATATGCTCCATCTCACAGCTGTGACAGGTTGCCTATGGAGTTCTACAAATCTTTTGAAGAGTGGATATGTGAAGATCTACTCCAAGTGTACAAGGAATCCCTTCACAAGGGCTCCCTTAGGAAAAGCATAAATAGAGGGATAATCAAGGTGCTCCCAAGAGGTGGAGACAAGTCTCTAGTCAAGAATTGGTGACCAATCACATTACTAAATGTCTCCAATTAGATTTTGGCTAAGGTCATTGCACTAAGATTGGTCAATATCCTCCCTAATTTTACAAATAGCACCTAGACCAACTTCACAAAGGGTTGATACATCTTAGAAAATTTGATCATGAGCTAGGAGGCATTAGATTGGGAAAAACATTCAAAGCAAGACTCGACTATGCTATTATTAGATTTTGGAAAAGCCTACAATCGAGTGGAATGGAACTTTTAGAGGACAGTACTACAAGATTTTGGCTTCTTGAATAAATTTTGCAACATGGTGAACACCCTCCTGAAGTTTTCTTCATCTCAAATTGATGTTAATGGCTATCTATTAGTATAAATTACCCTAGAAAGGTCTATTTGGCAAGGCTATTCCTTGGCCCCTACATTGTTTGGCATTGCCTCTGATGCTATCTTTTACCTACTGAGGGATCATTACTTCTGTCCCAAGATTAGAGGTATCAAGCTTCTAGACCATAATGATCTTTTCAATGTGCAATTTGTAGATGATACTTCCATTTTTGTAGAGCTAGAGAAAAGCAATGTGGATTTGTTGATGGTGAATCTTGACCTATTATGTCAAGCTTTGAGGGAAAGACTATCCAAATCTAAATCAACATTTCTTAGGTGGAAAGAGACCCCCTTGATTGGTTAAGCAGTTGGGTAAAAGAAAGAAGTTGGGTGCACAAAGAGGGGCAGTTTTGGCTGAAAAAAATCTCATAGAAAACACATATGCATTATTAGAAAATGTGTATGCATTATGCTTCGGGTGCCCCAGCCTTAAAAAATGTGTACGCACTAAAAAGCATAAACACATAATATAACGCGTACACGTTTTATACCACATACGAGTCATTTATTTAAAAAATTAAATACATTTTAGAAATGTGTATGTATTTTAAAGTGCATAGGCATTTTGCAAATCAAAATTCATACACGTTTTAAAACACATATGTATTTTGTAATGCAAAACATGTACACATTTTAAAATGTGTACATGTTTCTAAAAAGTATTTATTTTTTTAAATAATCAAGAAAATAAAGAATGTGTATGCGTTTTGTAACACATACACGTTTTTAAAAATTTTGAATCCCCAACCCACATGTTGCATCAATTTTAGGCTTGGGAAAGGCTTGGCAACCTAATCTTTAGCCTTTGACCTGCAACTAAAAAACTAAGGCATGTTTAAGAGAAATGTCCAACTTTGGCAATATGGTTGACGGACATTTTTATGAATCAATCTATCAAATTAAAATCCATTAGACAACATAATAGCTAGTTTCCAAATATATAATTTTTTAAAGATTGGATTATATTTACTATTTTTTAATTAATTTCTAAGCAAGCTAGTCCATAAAATTGAAATATCAAACGGTTTTTGTCTTTTAACTTTTATTTGGTTAATTTTCTTGTAAAAAAATTATATGACATAAATCTTCAAACAATTCTCTGCACAATGAAAAAAATATATTCAAAAAATGGGTAGTTTAGGTCCAATTATGTAGTCCGTACACGTTGATTTTTGAAAACAACAATTAAGGCCAATAAAAATTCAATAAAAAAAATATTCAGAAAAAAATTACAAAAAAGATCTTTATCAATCTTCATGTCCTTAGCTATCTTTCCCCAAAAGGAGTTAGCAAAATACTTTTTTTTGGGTCAAAAAGTGATGTTTGTACATGTGCATGGTATGGTAAACAAAAATATTTTAAATAGTGGTTTTTATACATCTGTATCAAAATTCAATTTCTACCATCTGGGTATTTGAATAAGTTACATATTTGGAAACTAGATTCAAAATTCAAAATTTCATAGTACTAAATTTTTTAAGATTCATTGTGTAAGTGCCTCAAATTTTCAGTGCAAGTGTGACAAATTTTGAAAAACAATAAAAAACCTTGCACTTTTTGAGCTTTTTGTGGACCCAACTTCTTGCATCAACCCAGTTGTGGATTTTAGTGGTGTGGCCCAAACAAGTTGGTAAGGTATTTGGGGATCTTGTTTGCAGTTTTTTTCAACCTTAAAGAGATGTGGGCATGGGTTAGAATTTTTTTTGAAAAATAGCTAGGAAGTTTGAACAAGCAATAGCTCTCCTTAGTAGGTAGGATCAAAGTATGTCAAAAGTTTTTCTCTTCTTACAATTCATACTTCACTTTGGTGTGGTTCTTCTATAGCTACCAAATAAATTAAATCCAAAAAAGAATAAGAGAGTTTTTATGGTTGTATGGGAAAGGCAGGAAAAAGAGGCATGCCATGAAATGGGAGTGGTGCTACCTAGGCAAGCTCCAAGGGGGATTGGGTCTGAAAGACCTAAAAATTCAAGGGATTTCTTTGGCAACTAGGTGGATCCTAAAATCCTTGAGTGTTAATGAGCCCTAGAAGATCCTAGTTACAAAGAATGTTCAGATGACAATTCCCAAGTAGGCTAAGGCATGAAAATTGTTACCCTTGAGTGATATCCTCCTCAACAAACAACTCATGATCCCAATAGGATCCCTAGTCTTCAGAAGTATTTGGAGGGCTTGGGAGCTAACAAAAAATAATGCTTAGATAAAAAATATAAGATAATTCTAAAGGATAATCAAAAATATCAACCCTATAGCTCCATCTCATGAAACTTGGAGCACAACAATAAACCCCTTCACCTTGTATTATTACAAGGTTGTTTTGCTAAGAAATGGAATAATAAAGGTATTAAGACCTTTAAGGATTTTCTAGAAAATGGTAAGTTGAAATCTTGGAATAACCTCTATGTTGAGTTTGACCTTCCTGACTCTAACTTAAGAACCTACTCTATGCTTCGGGAGGCTTGCAATGGTGTTGATTTTCCCTCGAAGATAGATAAAAACCTTGACCCTAATAACAACTTTATCTAGCGTGATGGTTCTAATGTTAAATCAAAAGAAATTTATAATGATCTTATATGTAATATTTATGTCCTTGAGCATATGAATAGTTTTTGGGGACTTTCCTTGAATAATAAGGACAAGCAAAAAACTATCTTCTATTTGGCATAATTCCATGGAGCCAAAAAATGCTTTCTTTAGATGGTTTGTTTTATTGCAAAGAATTCCAATTAAGATTAGCTATGTTGATGTTGAAATTTGCAACATTTGCAAGATGCCTGAATCAGTTAAGGATATTTTATTTGATTATTTATTTGCATAGGATAAATATACATTATTTTGTCATAACTTAAAATTTTGGAATAAAAGTGGTAAAAGTCTTTAGAAAGTTGTTCTTTTTATGGAGTGGAATATTAGCAAAGAAGGGAAATTGCTATGGTATTAGCTTAGTAATGAAATCATGTGGCACATTTGGAAAGTGAGTAATGATAATAAATTCAAGGGGACTAAGAGGGAGCCTACTGAGTCTTACAAAAGGCTCACTTTTCTTAAAATTTCTACGCAGGTCTCAATTTACATTGAAATCTCACTAGTCAAATTCATGTTGCTCATAAGGGAAGGTATTGTGACAATAGACAAAGAGGAAGTTGGGTGTGGCCACACACACCACCTAAATAGTGAATAATTTGATATCTTCCTTAGGTCGCTAAATGAACTCCAGAGAGAAGTCAAACACATTGCAAATCGAGACAGAGTGCACCAAGATGTTTAACAATGAGAAGCAGTTGCCACTATCCCAAGCCAAACTAGTCCATTCAAATCTAATCCACAAGTTAAGGAATTTGCAGCTACATTTTTTGAGTAAGTCATGCCAAATGCACTAGTATAGGATGACGGGAGAGTGTAGGAGGATGGTGAAACCAAAAATATACCCAAGCAGGGGCAGTAGTTATTTTCCTCAAGTCTTTTTTGTATAGATTGTAGCTAAATTGATTATGTAACAGTTAAATAGTGTACATCCAAACAATTGTAGAAAGATATTTTTTGTATAGATTGTAGCTAAACTACATTTGTAACAACAATATAGTGCACATCCAAACAGTGGTAGAAAGCTTATTTTTGTATAGTAGACAAATGTAAGCGTGTAATAGGAAAAGTTGCATTAGTAGAATCATGTAATGTTATGAAACTATAATTAATATTAAAAAAATATATTGGAGATCTTCATCTTCTTTATCCATATCATGGTGTAAAGGAGCATAATAGTATGATAATCCCTTAAATCTAAATAAAGGTTTTCTATGCTAACTAATCTAAGTCGAAATCTTTATGTTCTAATAAAAAAGGTTCAATTTCTATCCAAGAATGAAGGACAACTTAATATGTAATAAATTTCATAACTAAGCTAATGGAAATTAGTTTACTTCTTATGGAAATATAGAGTTTTCTAAGCATTATGATATAATGTCATGGCTAGAGTGAAGAAAATAAAGGACATATGCATGATAAATATTGAAAGAGGGGAAAATGGGTGATTCAATATGAAGGGGGCATGATGCACCTATCTTCTTTCCTTATTTAATTAGGAAAAAGATATCCCCTAGGGTAAGATTGACTTTCAACCCTTAGGTGAATCAACCTTGATGGATATCTTGTTAGTTTCCTTATGACTTGGGACAGGATAAATCAACCTGAAATGCAATTTTGGGATGAAAAAAAATTGAAATGAATGTAATGATCCAATGTAACAAATGAAACCTCTAAATTAAACCTTGATCTGATACAACCAAAAAAGTTTCAGCAGATTTGAGAAGGATTGGATTTTATGCACCTGTAACAGAAAGGTTGTGCTAAGTGTCCTCTTGGGACTCATTCACCCAAGGGTGAATGGGTCTTGCTATAGGGGTTGAAAATATTCTTTCACAGTCCTCTAGTCCTTGGTCTACACTCTCAATTCCTTTGGTTTTCACAATAAAAAATTTAGAAATAAATTTTGAAACCAAGTTTTTGTGGGTTGACGACAATGTTGACAACTTTTGCAACTTTTACAATTTTTTTCTTTTGATAGATCTTCAATCCTTCTCTAACCTACGATCTACAAAACACACAAGAGGGAAAAAAAATTTGTGAATGGGGGTTTGCCTAGGTCAAACCTCATTTTGGTAATTAAACCTTGAAATGAAACAATGAAACATGAAAATAATGATGAATGAGCACCTGCAATGTTGCAACTCACCAAACCCTTAATTTGAAACCCTTGAAGGACTATAACTTATAACATCTCTTCAAGTTCTTTATCTTGCATGAAATAGCTTGATTGGATGTTGATATTGCTGCTCAAATCTTGATTTGAATGCTTGAAACCTACATCACAATGTTAGCTCCAAAAACATGCACGATGCTTGATAACTTTGATATGATGCTTGAGATCTTGAGTGATGCAACAAATGCCTAAAAAATCTACTCTTGAACACCTTTGAGAATAATCTTAGTTCTAGGGTTCTAATCTCTTTCTTGTGCTAGTTTCTTTCTCTTATTTTGAATCGATAAAAAGACCTCGTTTCTATACACAATTTTCTAATTTTGTGATAATTAAACATTACAAGCTGATGTTTGAATTTGAATTTGGGGTCATAAAAAAGCTGCCAAAAACATATTAAATTTTTTAATTTAGTAACTAAAGGGGACCCATTCACCCAAGGATGAATGGGTCCTGAACTAAATTGTTAGGAGCTATTCATTTCCTGGTGTTAAAAATAATAATTACATTAATTAAATCATAATTCCCCTTTCAAAATTTTTAATTACCTGGGCTTGTAGATGCATAATAAGGCGAATTAGAGGAAGGGACCCAAACATAGTGTGAAAGTGTAAAGGAGTACATTTTCCAACAATACACATTATTTATATATAGAGGAAAATTTAGGAAGTAAGGTTCCATGATCACATAATGAGAGGCTGTGTATACCTAATTTTCCAAGGGCTTCTAGAGAGGATAACCCATATTAATGTTAGTTAAATATGAAACCTAAATAGACTTGTAAGAAACTATAATCTTTAATGATCTAAAAACCCTCAACCTAAACACTGTATAGAGGTTGTACTTATATAGTGGTTGTCAATTAGGTCTATAATTCTAAGGCTAAAAATATTCTTACATACATCATTTTCTTTACATGCGAATGAGAACTTGATAGATTTGAAACTCGTACCGTGTTAGATAGATGGTTGTATTTTTTTCCTCTATGCATTATTGTGTGTTTGAAATTGTTAGTATCAAACTAGAATACATAAGTAGAAATGTTCACCCATGTGTAGGTTGTGCATAATTTGAATCTTTGTTGTAAGATCTAGTTATTTTTGTTTCAACAATTTAAGTACAAGCCCCTAAATTTGCATTGTGTGACTAAAGAGTGTGTTTATGTGTGTATACAACTAGAATACATAGAATTTTGTGTGGATACTAGAACTAATTCTTGCATAAATGTGTACAAAATTAGTTTGCAAGAGATGCATTCAAGAAAATTGTATCTTGTAACTATGTTGTGCACTCAAAGTAATATTGTTCCATGAGACGATTTTATGTTGAACTAATTGAGAGGACCATATTTTCATGAATTCATACATGGATCACAATGAGTGCTTGACACCTGATCAACCAAATGATGTGTAAGAAAATCCTATTTAGTGAGTCAAGTACAAGGATTGGGATTTACTATTTTTGGTACAAGAATTAATGTAGATAACTTGAATATTACAAAAATAGAGTTTTTATAAGGTGACAATGATTCTATATAATTTGGTGCATGATTAATTGTTGTCTCATGATATTTGATGATGAAATCACCTATGGATGGTGCAATTTTATACAAATTCTAAATGCAATTTTTTTAAGTTTATGGCATGCATGTTGACACATAATGATAGCCTTAAATTGATTTGACCTAGGGCCAAAAAATGTTGATTTTGGAATTGGAGGTTCAAGGCAATTAGTGTGACACTAAATTAGATCAAGAATGCCCAAATAGTTTAACTTGGATAAAGAAAAATCTTGAGATTTAAGACTAATTTGAACAAAGGTAAAATAGTATTTTTGAATGTGAAATTGAATGTTCGATTGGGTGAACCCACAAAAGTGGTTTACAATTCGAGTGAGGAAGAAAAACTTCCAAAAACCTCATCCATGCAAAAAAAAATTGTTTTGAGGGGTTCGAGCGAACTCAATGTTCGAACAAACACTAAAGGGGTTCGATTGAACCATGGTTCAAGCGAACCACTTTGCATGTTGTAACTCATGTTTCCCATTGTGGAAAGGGGGTTCGATCGAACCCTGGTTCAATCAAACAAGGGTTTGAGCAAACCCCCATTTTCCCACCTTCCCACCCTCTGACACAAAAAAACTCCAGATTTTTGCCCTTCGAAGCTCGAGATGAGGATGAAAATGGAGGAGACTTCATAGACCCAACTGAAAGATGGTAGTCCTTGGAACAAGCTATCCAATGAATATAATTTTAATATGTTTTGGTTTTATTATGTATGTGTTTTTTTAGTTTTATTAAACATAGGTTTTTCACCGAAAATCAAGCTCTCTATTTTGCACATGTGGAAAAATAACAAATTATCAAAATAAAATTTTAAAAAATATTTTTGTGCTAGGTATTGATGTCCTTGATCCATTAAAAAAATAAAATTGAATTTCAATACATACAGAAAAAGTTGTATATAGTCTGCCTATGTCTGAATTGCAATTTGTTTGACTTCAAAACTTGATTAAGGAAAAAATATTCAATAAAAAACTATGAGACCAAATGAAAGTGCTAGATATCGTAGTTACAAATCTAAATTCGAAAAAATTAGAATTTTATCCTTCATACAAAGGAAGTTATGTTGTATATGGTGAGCGTCACTTTTTAAAAATGTTGTTTTATGAAAAAAACCAGTTTTCGTGGGAGATGGAAAAAAAAAGTGCAAACTGATTCCAAAAAATTTGAAAAATATATTTTTAGAATCTATAGACAAAATGTGATGATACTCTAATTTGCATCATCTTCAAATTCTTCACGATTTAGCTGCTATAGGTGCTCGAATATGAAGATTTAGTTAAAAATAATAATTGCAGTGTCCAGTTTGGTCAAAAATTGTAAACCACTATTGTGGGATCACCCGATTACTAAATGCGCCATATATATATTTTAAAATCTACTAACATTATGCACTTAGACGTCCATGGAAAATATTATAAAATAAAAGATAAAGAGTGTAAAAGTGTACAATCTAACATTTACAATATATCATATTCATTTATCTTAATATATATCTAGATTTTAATATTTTTGATGCACTACTATTAATGGAGTTGTAAGTGAACTTTTGTCTCTCGATTTTTAATGAAATAAGGCTATATTACTTCAAAAAAATATTTTCAAATATTGAGAAAAGAAAAAAATAATTATGAAGGAACATCATAAAATCAACAAACTAGACTATAAAGAGAAGACTGTAACAACAATCATAGACAAGTCAAAAGGCTCCAACTTAGACTAATCAAAACATTATACCCCAAAAATAATTGATTTCAAAAAAATGGATAAATTTTCCATCTTCTTCAATTTAAAGTACTAATTAAAAAAATCAACACTCCTCTAAGACAAGCCAAAATATTCAACACATCATATAAAACACCTTCAACCCTAGCTGAAAACAAATGCCAATAAGACCACACGACCAACCACTTTGTAATTTGGTAATTTAATATTTTCAAAAAAGTTGTCTTCTAAAAGCCCCGGACTTCTTTTTTGTTTTCGGCTTTCTCTCTTGAGAATTGAAAAGAAAGCTCTAATAGTCCAATCAACGCCGAGTGGAATAGTAATAAATATGAAGCAAGTAAGTCCACTTATATAATAAAATTGCAGAAGGATTGAATTGAATGATTAATGTTGTTAGCTCATAAATCTTGATCAGCTTACAAATTATTCATGCCATAACGAGATAGCTGCAGAATCCACGTCAGCCGCCATTCCACCAAAAAGTTCATACACGACCGATGACTTTGTAGACAGGATCAAATCAACATAAGCAAAATAAGTTTGCTTTGTTAGTATGCAAATCCAACAACTACCAACAATGAAGGGATGTGTCATAACTAAACATATGGTGCATTAAAGTCAGTGAAACGGAACTCCTCTCACTAAACAATTGCAGCGACTAAAAAATATATATGATTTCAATTAACCATATAACTACTGTGCCCCTGACAATCACTTCTATAACTAAGAAAATCCCCATATCTAAGGTAACACTAATTGCTGTTCTGTAAATGCTGTTGATCATGGGTACTTTTCTTCTCCCCAGTATATTAAAATGGCTTCACTTATGACAGGCCTTGATCTAATGGACCCTGTGTGTCATTACTTACCACAAAAGGATTAACTACAACTGGAAAATGCACAGTAAGCAACATATGAGGGCCAGTTGGTGCACCAACACATGCTTAGGAAGACGGATTAATAGCAATAGAAAACAAGTTGGTGGCTAATGGGCTAATGCTTTACTTCACTGCCACTCTAGATTAGAGCCCCTCGTCTCAACATCAAACAGACGAGGGGCAGAATGTCAAGGGAAAGAAGCCACTAAAATAGAATAAAGATACAAATGCAGTTGCTAACGATACTACTAATATGGATGTGTATATGTTGTCAAAGATTAGCATCGCTTACCAACCTACCTAACAAAACGGAGGGGATCACACAACCAATTTACTTTTGTGTGTATATATATATTTCATTACAGGCCTCAGATCATCAACAGTAGCAGCTACTTTCTTTTTGTGTTTGAGCTGTCAAGATCACAGGATTATGGCATTGCCCAGTTGTAGGATTTATGGCGGCCTGCTTTTCCCACTTTTGGCATTGGCCTTTATTGCCCCTTTTGCTTGTGGGAAACACTCGGGGTTTACACGACACTATAAGTTTGATGTGTGTTTTCAGTCTAATTGTTCTTTTTTTTTTGTAGTTAGTTGTGAACTTTCATAATTATTTTATTTTATTTCTTTATATGGCATTATTTGATATTAATGTTAGATTTAGAACAGGTTTAGTTAAAGATAATTTGATGGAATTCACGTTATGTTTTATATTTGTTGTTTCTCTCAATCATATGCAGATCCAAATGAAAAATGTGACTCGCCTTTGCCATAGAAAGCCTCTGATAACTGTCAATGGGCAGTACCCAGGGCCTGCATTACATGCTCGGGAAGGAGATCTAGTAGTAGTCAAAGTAACAAATCACGTGAACGACAACGTTACTATTCATTGGTATGTTATTGTGTAACCTACAAACAGCAAAGATTTTTTGGTTCTTGCTTTATTCTTGTTTTATGGTTTCTATTCAAACTTTCAGGCATGGAGTTCGGCAGCTTAGATCTGGATGGGCGGATGGCCCTGCATATGTCACTCAGTGTCCAATTCAAACGGGACAGAGTTATGAGTACAAGTTCACCATCAAAGGGCAGAGAGGAACACTGTGGTGGCATGCTCACATTTCATGGCTGCGAGCAAGTTTGTATGGACCCATTATTATCTATCCCAAAAAACATGCTTCTTATCCATTCCCTAAGCCACACCTGGAAGTGCCTATTCTTTTCGGTAAAGTATAACAACCATGGCTTTTAAATTTGGATTTGCTCATCTTATCATTTATTTTAAATGTTATTCGAGGTTTAAACAACACATTTTAAGTTACAATTTATTCAGGTGGTTCATTTTAAATTATATCAATTTATTCGATAAAAATCGTCTATTAAATTGACTTATATGAACCATCTAAATATATCAAATCTTAAAATATACTATTTAAATCAAACTATCATTCAAAAAGATAGTTTAATTTAAAATCAAAATACTGATAGTATGTTGCACACTGCAGGGGAATGGTGGAATGCTAACACAGAGACTGTTATCAATCAAGCAATGCAAAATGGTGGGGGACCCAATGTGTCAGATGCATATACCATTAACGGACTACCTGGACTTTTGTATAACTGCTTTGCAAATGGTGAGGGAAGATATATATATTCCCTGACCTTCATTTCAAAAAAAAATCTTGGGTTGAGATGTAATCTTTTATTTATTTATTTAAATTTAAAAAAAAAAATTAAAATGTTTTATGGTTAAGTATATTTGAGTTGAAATAGTATTGGGATGAATGATCTCTTAAATTTTTTTAATGTTTCATTTTTATGAACATCATCTAAATGTAATGAGTGTTAAGTGAACCATTTATTCTCATGAAAAATGGATTTGTGTGAACCACTACTCATAAAATATGGATCAATAAATTTGACTCAAAAATTATAATTGAATTCTTATATTAATATCATAACTTACACACCGTCAAAAATACTTCCTATTTATCAACGCATGTTCCTTTTTTTCAATAAAAAAATGACTTAGAACATTTATTGTTGGCCAACTTATATTCAAGATTGTTGTTATCTCGAACATACTGATTCTTGACGTGTATCTTTACATGCAGATACGTTCAAGCTCAAAGTGACCCCTGGAAAGACTTATCTTCTTCGCATAATCAACGCTGCTCTCAATGATGAATTATTCTTTGCAATCGCCAATCACACATTGACTGTTGTGGAAACAGACGCTGTGTATGTTAAGCCTTTCCAAACTAATGTCATTCTAATATCTCCCGGCCAGACGACAAACGTGCTCCTCACAGCAAAATCTCAGCCACCCAACGCCACATTTCTCATGTCTGCACGTCCTTACGTAACTGGCTCCGGAACATTCGATAACTCAACCACTTCTGGAATTCTAGAGTATGTTTCCAACATGACAGCAGCTAATTCAGTCTCTTCTTTTCCTCTAATGAAACCAACGCTTCCAGCATTGAATGATACATCTTTCGCCACCAATTTCAGCCAAAAGCTCAGAAGCTTGGCCACTCGAAAATTTCCAGCAGTCGTTCCTCAGACTATAGATAGAAAGTTTCTCTTTACAGTTGGATTGGGGCTAAATCCATGCCCGAAAGGACAAACATGCCAAGGCCCCAACGGCACCAAATTTGCAGCCTCCATTAACAACATATCTTTCATTCTTCCAAGCACAGCTCTTCTTCAAGCTCACTTCTTTAGGCATTCCAAAGGAGTTTACAATACGAGCTTCCCTGACAATCCACCATTTCCTTTCAATTACACAGGCACCCCTCCCAACAACACACGGACTCTCAACGATACGAAGCTGAAAGTAGTTCCGTTCAACAGCAGCATTGAGCTTGTTCTTCAAGACACAAGCATCGTAGGGCCAGAGAGCCATCCTTTGCATCTGCACGGCTATAATTTCTTCATCGTGGGTCAAGGTGTGGGAAATTACAATGCAAGCAGCGACCCCTCTAATTTTAACCTGGTGGATCCGCCAGAAAGAAACACAGTTGGAGTTCCCAGTGGAGGTTGGGTGGCCCTCAGATTCCTAGCTGATAATCCTGGTATTCTTAGATATAACCCATTTATAAAACTCTATCCAATATAATATTATTTTGACTGTTTGCATTTATTCAATATAAGTAGTAATGAAGTTTGTCTATGTAACTGCAGGGGTGTGGTTCATGCATTGTCATCTGGAAGTTCACACCAGCTGGGGATTGAAAATGGCGTGGGTTGTTTTGGATGGAAATAAGAAATCTCAATCTCTTCCTCTTCCTCCCAAAGATCTTCCATCCTGCTGATAATTATATCTTCTGTCGGAACCATACTGCCATGCTATATAGTGTGTGCTTAGTGTTATAGTATAGTTTTGTGCATTCAAATCTTAGATGGAGTTTGAAGGAAGAAATTAGTCTAGTTTGTATAAGTAACATGGAAAGTGTTTGATCCGTAAGTATTAGGGACCATCCCTTAGTGTATTTTATTTTATTTTACGTTTTTGTATTGAGTCCAATAAAGTTGTGTTTGTGTTTGTCTTAATGAAGAGATCAGGATGCAAATTTTGTTGGCTTTTCGGTATCCAGTATATGAAAATAAGGCTGCGATAAAAGCAGCTTTTATTTTGTAATGATAAACTGTGCATTATAAGAATTACAGATTCCAAGTACCTAAATGTGATGGTGGTTCTTAAAATATTCTTAGGTAACTAAATTTGATGGTTGTATAGCTGTATTTAAGCAATTTTACTAAAATACAATTAAAAATTAGAAGATTATATTATATGAAAAGGGAGATGACAAATATTGCTAAAATTTTCATATAATTATTTTAACATATAAATAATTAATATGAAAATTTTGTTGACTCTCAAATTTAAGCTCTGAATGGAATGCACAATTTCTAAATATTTCTCTTAATTTATTATTTTTATATGTGCATGTGGTGATAGGCGAATTGGTATGTGTTATCTTCATGCAGCAAGTCTGAAAATGGAATTCTAACATAAACTTTTACAATTAAAAATCTAAAATTATGTGTCTATTTATATTTTAAAAAAGCCTTTTTTATTATAAATATTTTTATGAATATTATATATTAGATTTTAAATAGAAATTTTGTTAAAAAAAAATGAAAAATGCATATATTCAAAGATAATATTATGCATATTAAAAAAAGTAAGTAGAAAAATTTAAAATGAGGCTAGAATTTGAAACAAAGAATAACAACAAAATTATAAAAGATCATAAAGTAATGAGAGCAATAGAACAAAGGTGAAGAGATGGGTCTCATTCATCTAATTTGTGTCATACTCTAATAGGACCCAAAACATTCATGTGAAGGTCCCAACCATCACTACCATCTTTCATCTTGTTTATCTTCAATATCAACTTGAATAAGAGATAACAAGAACCAACAGAAAGAACTTGTCAAAATCTAGCCAAATAATAGTTCCACCATTGAAAGTGTGAAAAATCTATTGCAGTTATTGATTATTAATCTCCTATCTATAAAGATTATTTGATTACCGAAAACTAATTCACAACAAATATTGAAAAATAATACAACTGCAATTTCACAAATAAAACTCACAGGAATAGAAAAAAAAACATGCAGAATAATAAACACAATATTTTTGGACAAATTGTCACAAGAAAAACCCTAGAGGGAAAACCAGTACTGCAGATGAGGAATTATATTAATTTTCAGAAAATCAAGAGATACAAAAACTGCTTGCCTCTTATTGACAAAGCTCCGACAATATTCTTCACCAGATATTCTTCCCTCAATTTCTCCTACTAAAATTCCACTACTGCTGCCTCCAACGCTATCACTACACCCTTGCTATCACTGCAAGATTATTTGCTATGCAAAAAAAAAATCTATCACTGCAAAATGCTTCTCAAAACTTATGTTCTCCAAATGTCGAATGACCCCCTTTTAAACTATTCTCATTGGAAAACCAATGGCCATGATTTAATCTCGATCAATGGCTAAGATTAATTAGACTCTAACTAACCCTAACTAACTGGTTTCTAGAAGTCTCTAGAGGAAAAATTTATTTAATTAAATAATTAAATATTTGGACCTAACTAATTTCTTTCTAGAAGTCTCAAGAATTAAATAATAATTCTTGGAATTGGAGAAAACAACTGCCTGAGCTACAATAAATTAGCACTCCCTCTTAGTGAGGAAGGTGTTCTGCATAACACCCAACATATCTCTGAAGAACATGAATTTCACCTTCCCCAACGCCTTTGTCAAAATGTCTACTACCTGCTTATCTGTAGGTATATACTATAGCTGAATAATCGCCCCTTGTACACAATCCTTGATGAAATGATACTTGATGTCTATATTCTTAGACCTATCATGAAATAACAGATTCTCAGACAACTTGATGCAACTTTGATTGTTATAGTGTATCATTGTAGTCACAACCCTCTGACCTAACAAGGCTACCAACAACTTTCGAAGCCATATCACCTCACATGTCGCCATGCTAGCTTCTATGTATTTTGCCTCTGCAGAACTAGGAGCCATAGACTTCTGCTTCCTGTTGTACCAAGAGACAACTCCTGATCCCAACCTAAAGCAACAGCCTGAAGTGATTTTCTTGTCCACTATACTACCTGCCCAATCTACGTCAGTATTGCCTACAAACTTGATACCATCACCTCGAGCATATTTGATCCCATACTCGATTGTACCACACAAATACTGCAACACATGGTTTGCTATTGTCCAATGCACTTGAGCTTCGGCTCAACCATGAACTGACTAAGAGAATTTACTACAAAGGATATATCTAGTCTGGTGTTGACCAAATACATGAGAGACCCAATCAACTACATGTATAAGGTGGGGTCTATATCCTTCTCCCTAGATGAGTCTACCTTCTTCCAATTCATGATCATAGGAGTAGACATGGTTGTGTAATCCTCCATTTCGAACCTCCTCAAGATTTCAATGCAGTATTTCCCTCGTCCAAGGAAAATCTCACCATCTGTCTACCATACCTCCATGCCTAGAAAGTAGTGCATAAGCCCCAAATCTTTCATCTCGAACTTTGTTGCCAAGTCTCGCTTGTAGTCCTCTTTGAGCCCTAGTGAACCTATTAAAAACAAGTCATCCACATATAGAACAAGAATGAGAACCTCACCCCCAACCACTAAGTAGTAGAGATTAGCATCCGCCTCACTCTTCACAAAGCCCATTCCCTGCAATTATTCATCAATGAGCTCATACCATGCCCTGGGAGCTTGCTTGAGTCCGTACAAAGCTCTCTTCAATCTACACATGTGGGTTTCACTGTTGTGTTCTACAAAGCCCTCTGGTTGTTCTATGTATACTTCCTCTTTCAATTCACCATTAAGAAACGTTGTCTTGACATCCATTTGATGGATCTTTCATCCCATATGTGCTGCAAGAGAGATCGCAGCTTGTATAGAAGTATACCTGGCCACTCTAGCAAATGTCTCCTCATAGTCTATTCCCTCCTTCTGACAGAAACCCTTGGCCACAAACATTGCCTTGTATTTCTCGATGCTACCATCTGCACCGTGCTTGATCTTATAGATCCAGTGAGATCCAACCACTGCCCTATCTGTCGGTTTAGGCATAACCTCCCACACATCATTCTATACTATTGAAGTATATTCCTCAACCATCGCATCTTTCTAGACCTGCTGCTATGTGGCTTCTTGATAACTAGAAGGCTCACTATCTACCAACTGATTAACTAAGGCCATATAATCATTATACCTGGCTGGTTGTCTCTGCTCAATACTACTCATCCTAGGAGCTCCCTCAAACTCCTGAGTATCATATTGGTTACTGCTACCAACTGTAGAGGATGAAATATCAACCCCCATGTGTTCCCGATGCATCTCTTGGATATTTTGCATTTGTTGCTCCATACTCTGTGAACTCTCAGCACTTGATCCTGTGCTTGTACTAGTCACTATACTCGAGCTTTGTTGTCCCTGATTTGATTGCTCAATCCTTAGAGCTTTTGTTGGCTGCTCACTCTGATCATCTGCTGACAAATCTCTAGACCTTCTAAATGTCTTATCCTCCATGAAATTGACATCACACTTAACTATAATCCTCCTAGCCCCTAGAATAAATATTCGATATGCCTTTGAGGTTTCACTATACCCCACAAAGTACCCTCTCTCTGCAGTCTGATCTAACTTAGAACGTGTAGCACTTGGAATGTGACAATATGCCAAAATCCCAAATATCCTGAAGTGGCTAACATCTGGGTTCTTCCCTAAGAATGCCTCCTTTGGTGTGTCATCTTGCCCAATACCTTATGTTGAACCCTATTTTGTATGTATCCTATTATAGTGCATGCCTTTGCCCATAAGTAGCATGGCATATCCAGGTCATAAAACATAGCCCTTGCCACCTCTGATATAGACCGATTCTTCCTTTTAGCATCCCCATTGTGTTGTGGGTTGTAAGGAATAGTCCACTCTCTCTTGATGCCTTCCCTGGTATAGAACTCATGGAACTCTTTCCCTTTGTACTCGCCTCCATTTTTTGACCGAAGAACCTTTATCTTCCTTCCTGTCAAATTCTCCACAAGAGCTTTGAACTCTTGGAAGCGACTGAAAACCTCATCCTTTGTCTTCAAGAAGTATATCTAGGTCTTCCTGGAGAAATCATCAATAAAAGTAACAAAGTACTCGTATCCTCTAAGAGATTTTGTTGACATTGGTCCACATATATCGTAATGTACTAGATCAAGAACACCCTTGGATCTGGTGTCACTCCTTGGAAAAGCTTCTTTCACAAACTTCCCCAACACACATCCCTTACACACATCATCATTCTCTGTGGTCACCTCTGGAACACCTATCACTGTCTCACGAAGCAATTTAAGTGCTCCATGATGTATGTGGCCCATCCTTCTATTCCATAACTCTCCTTGATCTCTAGAACTACCGCTGCTCATCAGTGTCTTATGAGTATCAAACTATAACCTGTAAAGTCGGTCGCTTCTAACTCCAATAGCTATGGGTGATTTCCTATCCTTGTGCTTGATTAATACATTTGCCCCTCTAAAGAGTACATTGTAACCTTTATCCTGAAGAAAAGATATAGAAATCAGATTCATACCCAAGCTTGGCACATGTAACACATCATGAATGGGAATCAACTTGCCATTCTCCCTCTGAAATAGAACAATCCATTTTCCAATTGGATTTAGTTTGGACATTTCCCCCATAGAAATATGGATTCTAATGTCCCCCTCCTTATAACTGGAGAAGAATTCTCTAACTCATGTCATATTAAATGATGTCCCACTGTCTATATACCAAACACCCTGTGAGGTTGAGCTAACCATACAAGCTATGAGTGCAAACTCATCCTCCATTCTCTTAGAGAGCTCATTTGAACTTGTTGAAACTGTCGTCTACTTTTTTCCTTTCTTCCTTTGTGGGCAATTGCTGACATAGTGGCCAGACTCGTGACAGCCATAGCACTTGACTTTAGACAAGTCCTTCTTCTCGCCTTTAATATTTGATCCTTTGCTAGACCCCTTCTTTGCTTTCCCTTTTCTTACTAGGGAAACATTTTCCTATTCTTCCTCACTTTTCTGACTCTTACTATTGGTACCACTAACAAGGCTTAGTCTAAGCTCCTCCTAAGTGAAGTCACTCCATAGTTGATACCAAGTTGGTAAGGTGTCTCATCCATTAATAACTTTAACAAAGACATCCCACTACTTAGTAAACCCATTTAGGGCTATCCGTACTAGCTCATCATCATCTCGTTTATCTCCAACAACTGCCAATTCATCCTTGACAAGTTTAAGTCTTGTGAGGTAACTTGTAACGTCTTCTCCCTTGTTCATCCTAGTATTCCTCAACTTTTCTTTGAGAATCAGCTTCTTGTTAGTGGTAGCATTTTGGTACAAATTCAATGGTGTCCCACATCTTCTTCACTGTATCCAACTTTGTGATATGCAAAATAATATAATCCTTAACACCGTCAAGAGTCAACCTCCTCGACTTGGCATCCTGCTTCTTATATGCTAAGAGTTGTGTTGGATCTATAGGTACAGCTACAACATTGGTGACATATTCCTTGATACCATTCTCTTCCAGCAATAAATTTTTTTTGGCTTTCCAGACACCAAAATTTGAGGCTCCATCCAATTTGTCCTGATCTCTTAATCCTGCCGAGGCCATCTCAAAAAAATATAATAATAACAAAAACAAATAATTCTGAAGAGGTAGAATTGGGTTTTATAAACCCTAAATTTTTCTTCCTATGCCTCATCTGAGCTCTTTAAAGATCTGAAAAATCTAAAAAATTTGTTGCAGTTACAAATTATTAATCTCCTATCTCTAAAGATTATTTGACTTCTGAAAACTAATTCACAACAAATACTAAAAAATAATACAATTGCAACTTCACATTTAAAACTCACAGGAATAGAAAATAAAACATGTAGGATAATAAACACAATATTTTTGGACAAATTGTCCCTGGAAAAACCTTAGAGGGAAAACTAGTGTTGTAGATGAGGAATAGGATTAATCTTTAGAAAATCAAGAGATACAAAAATTGCTTGCCTCTTATTGATAAAGCTCTGACAATGTTCTTCACTGGATATTCTTTCCTGAATTTCTCTTGTTGAAATTTCATTGTTGTTGCGTCAAACGCTATCACTGTGCCCTTGCTATCACTGTAAGACTATTTTCTATCACTGCAAAATGATTATGAAAACTTATGTTCTCCAAATACCCAATGACCCCCTTTTAAACTATTCTCATTGGAAAACTAATGGCCATGATTTAATCACAATCAGTGGCTAAGATTAATTATACTCTAACCAACCCTAACTAAATGGTTTCTAGAAGTCTCTAGAGGAAACAATTATTTAATTAAATAATTAAATATCTGGACCTAACTAACTTCTTTCTATAAGTCTCAAGAATTAAATAATAATTCTTGGAATTGGAAAAAACAACTGTCCGAACTACAATAAATTAACAGAAATATGGGAGAGAAGCATAGTGATAGTGAGTTGCATTGACCATCCACACTAAGCACACTCTCTTCTTACATAAGATGGAGAGACTTGAAAATAAGCATCCCAATTGCTACAAACAAACTAGTTGCATCCTTGATGACAACCACAAGGTAGAGACCGACCTCTAATAGAGGTGGGAGTGGGAGTCCGAGGAAATCTGATAATAGCACACAAGTTCAAGGGCAATCTGGTTTTGATCCAATTTGTCCGAGAATTGGGTACCACAACTCTTTTTCCTGTGCACCAACATGGACTCAAAGTATTTGAAGAGGTAGCCTCTTGTTTTTCTGAGCTCCAAAATTCCTCGTCTCTTTCACCGTCTTTCCACACTGATTTCATTAACAACAGGAAAATCATTAACTCCATGAACCTTGCTAAAATGATATCTACTTTTGGGTAAATTAATGGCAAACTCATCTCTAATACTTGAGCTTTATTGAAGAAGCTTTCTCCAGTACTCTCTGAATCTTCCCATGTCTCTCAGCTTGTAGAACTACACATTGGGCATTACATGAGACTGTTGAACCTTGAGTTCCCCATTGTTGGAAAATCAAAAATTTCTAGCTCCCCATTGGCATTCTCCCTGATTTAATATTTGGGCTTTAAGATTCAATAACTACACAAGATCTTTCTCCATGTGTTTGTCAACAAGATGTTTTAATCAATTCAACTAGATTTTTTGTTCAATATTATATAATTTTTATCAGTGTATTCATTAAATGGATTTTTTGCACATAGGCTAACCTTAGACTACTTAGACATTCATTGTAGTATGACTCATTAGCATAGCCTAAATATTTTACTCAAAATATCTTCCCAGATAGTTTATATACTAGAGAGGTGTTGAAACACATCAACACCTCATACTTGTATATTTCTCCTTTATAAGGAGACTGATTGTCTATTAAAATAGGTTGAGTTTGTGCATTCTATCTCCACTGTGCTTGTTCAAAATCTTTGTATTTCATGGTTCTATTATTGTATCAGAGCCACTCAGAATTTTGGCAAGCCATTGTGTTTGATTTTTTTTCTTCCTTTCATCCTTGCACATTTACAATTTGCAAGAAAGGAAACTCGACCCCATTACTCCTTATGCCACCATACTCTTGTGTTGAGGGTGCCTAGCTCTCTGTGCATGAGTTCTCTGTGTTAAATTTTTTTTTATTAGGAGGCTGCGTATAAGGTGAGAAGGTGTGATTCACCTTTTTTCATCAGCTCTTCTTGTTGTAGACAATGTTGCCACACTACTTAGGTGCAAATTTCAGCTTTCAAGATGCCTACTATGGGAGCAATTTGTTTGCTACTGGGCGTACTTTCTAATAGAGGAGGCATTTCTCTTGTTCTTGCCATGAGTACCTCCCAAGTGTGCCCCATGTCCCTACCACAATTTTGTATTAAGGAAGGGCACACTTTTTTTTTTCTCTGTTTTGGAAGGTAGGCTCGTATACAATGCTATAGAGGTACCCCAAACTATGTGTTGCGGTGGAAGCTTGAAAATCACGGAACTGGAGGATTCACAACTCTGCTTTTGCAACATATTCAGATCTACTTTTGGAATCATTGTATGATCAGTTTCGTTGAAATACCCTAAATGCAATTTTACATAAAATTTTGTAACCCTTCTGAAACTTTTTTGTGAAAAGGCACTTTTTGCAAAAATTTATCTTTTTTTTTCACCACGAATCCATGGAGCACAAAATTGCACTCATCTTATAAAGTGTCTATTTATGTCGTTTTTGGGTCAATTACAAGCACTCATTCTATAAATTTCCAAATTCAGGAGAGAAACAAATAATTAACGGGGGTGTTGTGTGAAGTTCATTTTCTCACTTCTTCTAGAAGTGCTTGTGTTTTTAGTGTTTTTCACTTTTGCATGCATTTCTAATTTCTTCATTTTCGCATTTCTACAAGCAACTATTTAAGTCAAAGAAGTATGGAATCTCATGTTATTATAGTGCCCTGAACACCTTTCAATTATCATGATTGGAAGATGAAAGTATGTCTTGTACTTAAGAATAAAGGCTTATATAGGGTAACTATGGGAACAAAGAAATAACTGAATGTAGCTAAAGACAAAGAAAAGTTTTTCAATATTGTGATTAAGCATTTGGATTTCTATGCCTAAACTTATCTCCTAATTTGTTGTTCCATGTTGAGAACTTGAAAACACCCAACCAATTTTCGGAAGGCCTTGACAAATATTTTGGGAAAATAGATGAACTTAGAAGCCATGAGTTAGAAAATTAACTCTTATGTCTTAGTCCTAGGAATTTTTCAACTTTACAAGACTTTTTTACTAAGTTTAAATCCTAGAAGTTGCACTTAAAATATTGTGGAATTGATAAGAAAGAGGATCAATTAATCTTTTTTGTACTTTCCAAGTTAGGTCCAATTTTTTTAGTGTTTGTATCAACTTTCTACACTACTAAAAGGGCTCTTGGAGCCTCATGGTCAATGCCCACACTTGATAGATTTATTGTTGATCTCATAAGGGAGAAAGAAAAGTTGATTCAAATGGGTACTTTGAAATCTACTAAACCTCAAGCCCTACTTGTAGGGAATGAAACACATCAAACTTCAAAAGGGGAGAAGAAGAACACTAAAAGGAATAAGGAAGTTAAGAAAGAAAGCAAAATTGACAACTCCAAAAAGGACTCTAAAGGTAAAAAGAGAGTTCCATGCACTTTTTGTAAAAATATTGGACATGATGAACATCACTGGATGAAGAAAAATATTGAAGTTCTACAAAAATCTCTCAAAAAGAATAATATAGGGCTACCTGATTCTATCAAAGCATCTTCACCAAATTAGGATAATACTAAGGACAAATAAAAATCAAAGGGCAAAGCCTTAGTTGCTAAAGCATCTTTATCTCCATCATGGATTGTAGACTCTGGTGCTACACACCATATGGGTTCTTCACAGGTTGTCTTTTCATCCTTAGAACCACCAAGTATGTCCACAATAACCTTAGGTGATCATACTCCAATATTGGTAAAAGAGAGAGGGTTTGTTGATGTTGAAGGAGGAACATTTTCCAATGTTCTAAGTGTACCTTCACTCTCAACTAATCTCCTTTCAGTGTATCAAGTAAATCATTTAGGAAAGGGCATGAGAGTATAGTTCTCTCCAGATTCATTTGAGATAAGAGAATTACAAAGAAACAATTTAGTAGCAATAGGAGAGGCAAATCACTAATCCAGATTATATGCCTTCTCCAATTTTTCCATAGATATTTCGCCAAGAGCACTACTAACTCATTCAGATGAAGTTAGCAAACTATGGCATGAGTGGTTTGGCCATCTTAACTACCACTATCTTGAAAAACTATGTCAACATAATATGGTTAAGAGATTACCTAAGGTTAAATTTTCTAAAGGTCTTTGTGAAGGTTGTGCACTTGGCAAGCATCCATAAGTAAAATTTTACAAAGGTAAATCAACTAAGGCAACACAATTTTTAGAACTTGTACATAGTGATGCTTCAAGGGCTTTTACCCATCCATATTTTACAAAGGCTAGATATGTTCTCACCTTCATTGATGATTTCTCACATTTTACATGAGTCTACTTTCTTAGGAAAAAATCAAAATTGTTTGAGTCTTTTCAAGATTTGAAAGCTCTTGTCAAAAAACAATCAGGGAAAGTCATCAAGGTTCTTCGAACAGATAATGGGAGATAATATGTCAACAATATTTTTGAGCAGTTTTGTATATCAGAGGGGATAGATTTGCAGCGCACAATTCCTTATAGCCCACAACAAAATGGTGTTGCAGAACGTAAAAAAAGATCTTTAAAATAGATGGCTAATTGTATGATTCACTCTAAGGGCCTCACACCATCATATTGGGCAAAAGAAATCAACTATGAATATTACATATAGAATAAATTTCCACATAAAGCCTTAAAGGGTATCACTCCCTTGGAAGCTTGGAAATGATGGGAATCTAAAGTTGATCATTTAAGAGTTTTTGGCTCACATGCCATGGCACACATTCCAAAAGAGCAACGTAAGGCTATGGATCCTCAATCCAAACCTTCCATCTTTCCAGGATATCCAAATGGTGTAAAAGGCTATCGTGTACTCCACCCTACCACACATGAGTTGTTTATTGAGAGAAGTGTTAAGTTTCAAGAAACATCTCTTGAAACTATACTTGTCACTTCTCAACATATTGTGGACTCTTCAGATCCTGATTACAATACTGATGATTCAGATCATTCTCAGCAGATTCCTAGTGTAGTACATTTTTCTTCTTCCAATTCTCACAGTGATGAGGGTTCATATTTATCTAGTTCAAGGATTTCATTATAAATTGATATATCTACACCAGACTCACCCACATCTTACACTATACATAGAAAAGATACATGGGTACATGATTCAACAAATGACAAACTGATTCAAGTCGATTTTTAGGGGGGGTCACATGCCTTCTTTGCTTCAATTTTTGATCCACATATATTCAAAGAGGTATCAGGCATACCAGAGATGGATATTTTTATGGATGAGGAATATGATTTCTTGATTAGAAATCATACTTGGGATTTCACTTCATTTCCTAATCGAAGGAAGATAGTTCGATGTAGGTCGATATATTGAACTAAATTTGTAGCAGATGGGTCAGCTGATAACTACAAAGCATGATTGGTAGCCAAAGGTTTTTCACAAGTTACAGGTAATGACTATATAGAAACCTTTGCACCTGTTGCTAAGATGACTTCCATTAGACTCACACTTTCTATAGCCACATCACATGGATGGAATGTACATCAGATGGATGTGAAGAGTGTTTTCCTTCACGAAGACCTCAAGGAGGAAATCTATATGGAACAACCACTAGGTTTTGTTTAGGATTTATCCTTAGTTTATAGACTTAAGAAATATCTCTATGGCCTTAAACAAGCTCCTAGAGCTTGGTATTCCAAGATGGAATCCTACCTCCTATCTTCTAGTTTTACTAGATTTCATTATGATCCTAATGTGTATCTATTGTGGTAGGATGATTCTCTTTTGATATTGGTTCTATATGTTGATGATATTTTGATTACTAGGAGTACTTCATCTACCATTTTAGTAGTGAAGACATCACTTCAGGATAGATTTGACATGACAGACTTGGGTTTATTGCACTACTTCCTCGGAATCGAGATTTCATAATCAGCTTAAGCAATTACTCTTGCACAACCCAATTATACTCTTGATCTACTTGCACGATCTCATATGACTACTTTCCAACCATCTCCGACTCCCTTTCTTTCTGGAGTCAAGCTTGATACTTCATGTACTACACCATTGGTTAATGGTACATTGTTTTGATAACTTGTTGGTAGTCTTATATACTTGACTATACCAGGCCAAACATTTCCTATGAAGTAGGAATAGTTTTGAGATTAATGCATAAACCTCATGAGCTGCATTGGAAAGTAGCTAAGAGGATTCTTCACTATCTGCATGCTACTCTTGGGTTTGGGATTCACTACAGAGTTGGTTCGTCACTTGAATTGGCTGGTTATACAAACTCAGATTTGGCTGGTGACACTGAGTATCATAAGTCCACTTCAGGTTACAACTTTTCACTAGGTTCAAGTCCTATCAGTTGATCTAGAAAGAAGCATAATTCTATTGCTATATCATCCATAGAGGAAGAGTTCAAGGGGGTTGTTAACTCAGCTATTGAGGCTATATGGCTTCAAGGCATTCAATCTGAGTTTGGTATTTCTTCCTAGTAGCCTATAGTAATCTATTGTGACAACCAAAGTACTATTCAGATATGGAGGAATCCAATTTAGAATCAACTAACCAAACACATAGAGATTCATATGCATTATATTCAAGAGTTGATTCATGGTCAAATCATTGACTTACTATTTTGCTAGTCTTTAGAGTAGGTCACCAAGCCTTTCACTGAGAGAAAGTTCATTCATCTATGATCTCTTCTTGGCGTGTAATCTATATCAGCATAATCAACATCCTTTTTTAGTTTTCTCCTCTTCTTCTCTCTATTTCTTTTTCCCACTAGGTTTTCTATCTTACTATATGTTTTAGAGAGATTGCATTATGCATGGGTACATCACCAAGCTAGTTGTCAGGACCCATTTTATCCCCGCCCACCTAAGTTATGCTTAAGGGGGGGTGTCAGTGTATTAATTAAATGGCTTACCTACACATAGGCTGACCTAAGCCTACTTAGTCATTCATTGCAGTATGAATCATTAGCATAGCCTAGATATTTTACTCAAAATATCTTCCCATCTAGTTTATAGACATGAGAGGTGTTAATACACATCAATATAGGTCAAACTTTGATATTTCTCCTTTATAAGGAGACCTTTGATTTTCTATTAAAACAGGTTGAGTTTATGCATTCTATCTCCACTATGCTTGTTTAGAATCTATGTATTTCATGGTTCTTTCATTTTTTAACTAAAATTTCAAAGAATAAATTTTAATTTGAAATATATTAAAATTAATTTTGTAATATGATAATTTTATATTAATTCTTATTTGAAAAAATAAGGTATAAATAAATTGTTATTGTTAGATTTTTGACTTAATTGATATATAGTGCCCAAAAAAAAAAGACTATTTAGAATCAATATTTACATGTTAAATATAAAACAATCAAAGTTTTGAAATATTCATTAATATTTAGAAATAAAAATGAAAAAAGTTAACTATTTCAAAGTAAAAGATAAATAGAAATAATTACCTAGATATTGAATCATGTTTTTTCAAAAAGAAAGATATAAGTTGTTATAGAAAAATTAAATATATCTTCAAAATAAGGAATGCAATAAAATAAAATAATTATTTAATAAAAATTAAAAATAATGTTTTGTGTGTAATAAAATAATTGGTTTGAGGGCTTTAATCGGTTTGAGGTGTTGGATACTCTAACCTTGGAGGAAGGAACCTTGGTGGATGTGCCTTTTGGTGCTACTAGTACGGGTTGTGATGTGGTGCAAGGACATGGGTCCAGTCATGATCTTAATTTCTCACAGGGTGTGCAAGATCATCTAATGTCTTCTAATGGTCCTATGTAGGAAGATGATGATATTATTTTAGAAAATTTGGCAAAGGAGGGGCTAGCTTCAGGCAAGAGCAAGGGGTCTTCTCTAGCCTTGGGGGTTCATCGGTGCACTCTTATGAAGGGACTGTCTAAGTTCTCTTGTGAAAGTGGTCTTAAGAAGGATATTGAAAAGATTAAACTTACTACAGATTTGTTGGCAGAATATGGGTTTGTTAAAAAAATTGATGTTCACTTTTCTCAATATCCTCCATTATTATTCTCTCTTGGAATGTAAGGGGGTTGAATAGAACCTCCCATCAATAGGTTATTCATGATTTGGTCATTGTCCATTCATCAGACATATTTTTTTGTTCAAGAGACTAAGCTTTAAGTTGACTTCATGCTTCAGTATGCCTCTCCTATCTAGTGTTCTGGTCAATGTCGGTACATTGGTTCTCAGGGGAGTTCTGGGGGTTTGGCTCTTTTTTGGGATCCAAGAATGATTGCTCCCCTTTGGTGGATTTCTAGTCATTCTACTATCTCCATGGTTTCCTCAAATTTGGAAACTGGTGAGACTATTTTGGTTTCTAATGTCTATGCTCCAACTGATATTCATGGAAAAGATAAGTTCTGGGATCATATAAGGTATGTCCAATCTTGTGCTCCATATCTTCATTGGGTCTTAGTTGGTGATTTCAATTATGTGTTGAGTTTGGAGGAGAAAAGAGGTGGGTTGCTTAGGCTTTGGGCTCCTTCTAGTATTTTTCAAGAGAATGTAGATTCTCTAGCTTTAATTTATGTTAAGCCTTCAAATGGGGTTTTCGCTTGGAATGATAGATGGGGTGGAGAGAAAAAAATTTATGAAAGGCTGGATATATTTCTTGTCTCATGTTTTTGGGTGAGGGGTATCTTGGTTGCTAGTTTTAATATTCTTGGTTGGCGGGGTTTTGATCATTGGCCAATTAAATTTTCAGCTACCTTTTTTATAGTTCCCAAGAATCTTCCTGTTAAGTTTCAACTTATGTGGATTTAGGATTCTTCCCTACATGATCTAATGGCCTAGTGGTGGTGTGATGGAGGGCCTACTTATGGCACAACAAAGTACAACTTTGTTAAGAAACTTCAATATGTCAAATATTACCTTAAGAGATGGAATCGGCTATGTTTTGCAAACCTAAAGGCTATGAAGAGGAATGATCAAGTGTGCATTTATGTGAGTACTCATCAAATTTGAGGTTATGGTTTACCATATTCTTTAGGAAGAGATAAATACTAGCCTATGAGAGTTGTGGAGGAGTGGGAGCTCTGTGAGGATATTTTTTGGAAATAAAAGCCTCAGATTGATTGCCTTTAGGAAGGGGACATGAATATTGCTTTCTTCCATCATTTTATGTAGGCTTGTCATAATAGGAGTTTTATTTCCTCTCCAGTTAATTAAAAATGGCTCCATATATCTTCTCTGTAGGCTTTGTCTTATGAGGCTAGACAGTTTTATTCTACACTTTTTTCTGAAGATTCACCTCCTACAGCAAACGAGGAAAATTTGATCCTTTCTTGTATTCCCTCCCTGATCACCAAAGAGATGATTGGTTTCCTCATCGGTCTAATTTCAGTCTTAATTGGAAGAGGTTGCTTTTGGGATGAATAAAGGTAAAGCTCCAGGTCCTAATGGTTTTTCTATTTAATTTTTTCAAGAATTTTAGAATATAAGTCTAGATTTATTAGAGGTTTCCCGAGAATCTCTTTGTAGAAATAAAATGCTTCGAGCCTTGAATTCTACTTTCCTAGTTATCATTCCTAAAAAGGAAGGTTTTGATCAACTTGAATTCTTTAGACCTATTGCTCTTTGTATTGTGTTGTACAAGATTATTACTAAATTGATTGCAGAGAGGCTCAAAGTTTTTCTTCCTTCTCTGATCTCCGAGGAGAAAGGGGGTTTCATGGTTGGTAGATAAATCTTGGATGGGATGGTGGTTTCTTCTGAATTCATTCACTCGATGTTGAAGTCTAGGGAGAAATCTATGTTCATCAAGTTGGACATGGCAAGTTGGACCACCAATCCCACCGCCAAAATACAACACGACCAATTCATTCTCCATCATATTGCAAACCGCTCAAGAAGCTTCCCGCAAAAAGGCACTCCAAGCCCAATGATCCGTATAGCGGAAGGGATCTATGACAAACGTTGCTTAAGTGATTATGAACAAAGGAATAAAGACATCAATAATGAAGTAGCAGGAACATTAATCAGAAGGAATTCAAAACATAGAATCAAGAGAGAGACAAGAAGACACCAATTTGATTACGGAGTTCGCCACAACGTGACTACGTCTCCGTGTCGAGCTCAATCGAGTGACCAATGTATTGAAATGTTCTGAAACGCAGTACAATCTCCACGAGCCTCTTGTAACACTGCTTTACAATATCTTGTAGCCTTTCCACAAAGTCATATAAAAAGTCTCTCACTCACACCCCTCTCAAAAGCTCTCAAGGCTAGGGATGACTAACAAAGAGGAAGAAAACTGACTTTGCCTAATAGGATCTACTACAAGACTCAAAACATCAATAATACATCACAACTCAAATATTCTCCTAATTCCCTCTAAAAATTCTCTCACAAAAGCCTCTCAAAGACCAAGAGAATGGAGTACAATGGAGAATGATCAACTAATGGATCTTTCACTAATGGCTGATCCCCACTAATGGCTCCTTTAAAACACTCCAAGACTCCTCCCTTTTATACTTGAAGTTTACCCGATATGGGGAATAACCATAAAGTTATAAAATCCTCCATATTTACATATAAATCAAAATAAACAACCCCTTAATCTTTCAAATTAATTTAGAGCCCTTCGTTCAATTTATTTTTGGGCTTTTAGTTTGATGGGTTTGTTTTGATTTAAAACCAATAACCATTAGTTGGTTATTTTGCTTTAGGCATTCGGGCCTAACAACTAACAAAATAAAACCGAGCCCATCACATAGTTGAAAGAGTTTCGCGGCTCAACGGTAACAAAACCTTTTGGGAGCCCGGCAGTTCCGGGTTCAACTCCCGACCGTCGGTTCTATTTTTTTTTAACCGTTTAAAACAAAATTAACAACAAAACAAACGGCCACCTATATTTGGTAAAGGCATCGGCCGATGGTGCAACGGTTCCTCCGTCCGCTATTTCCGGGGAGGTCATGGGGTCGAGCCCCACAAAAATTTTGTTAAAACAAACCGATGAAATTGCCGACCACCGACAAGCCATGTGTCAACCAGGGATTCGCCGGACAAACATAGCCAACTGCCACATCATCAGGACACGTGTCATCGCCCAATTCGCAGACTTTGTTGACGTCATCAGACATGTCACCATGCCACGTCATGTGTACGGATCGTACAGACTGCCACGTGTCAAGCCCCCATTGGTCCACGTCATCATCCGTACGATGACCCTGCTGCCAAGTCAGCAGGATGACATCATGCTGACGTCAGCAATCATACCACTTGTACCTTGGTCAACCGGAAACTTTGACTGGCTCTAACTTGCGCACACGACGTCCGATTTGCACAAAACGAACACCATTGGAATCGTGACGACGAGCTCTTCGCGATGACATCAACTTTGACCAATTTGGTGATGATGAATTTTCCACCTTTTTTCTCGTCCCTGATAGCTGAGTTGACCAACCTTTGACCGAACTTTGACTGCATGTAACTTGAGCAAACGGACTCCTTTTTTGCCCGTTCAAGTTGCGCTGGATTCAGAATTCTGTGCTCTACGCAATGGCACTACTTCCGAGAGAAATTGGAACACTTCAATTTCAGGTCCTAAAGATCCACCTGGATCAAACCTCCCCACTGAAGAACTTTTGGTCCTCCAAAAGTGTATAGTTCCTTCTAAACATCTCGCATTCAACATCTTGCCATTCGCCACAATCTGAATACACTAAAATACACTGCCACATCTGCCTGCTAGGGTCTTACACTTCGGCAATGCAGGAATTCACAACTCCTCATGATGTAGTTCAAAAATGGAACTTAAAACACCCAAAGCAAGAAGTAAAAACTGAGTATGATAAACCTATCCCCCAGTGCTTCTTACAGGTAGTTCGCATTCTACATCTCTCGCCTTCTTCTGGCTTGCCTTTGCCGCTCCTCCAATTACTCGAGCACAGATTTGCACCTTAGCCTGAAATATTCCTTCACCTTTGTACTTCGGAACAGCTGATTTAAGGCTCCACCACAGCTCGGGTCCAGCAACAAGGTCATCGATAAATCCTTCAAGAACTCCATTTGAGTTCAGACTTATCCTCCAAATGGCCTCAACTGAGTCTTCAAGCTGAGAACATGCAAGGTCACTGTTGACCGTTCTCAACAACTCTGTCTGAAAAAGTGCTCTTCAACTGAAGCTTCGCACTAAAAGAAACTGCAAGAAACTATCAGCAACAAATTGCTATCCTGCAGTAAGAAGTTACAAAGTATTCTCTTTCCAGATTACAAGACATGGCTTCCAAGAGCCTTACAAATTCTCAATCTCTAGAGAAATACAACTTCATAAAAATTATTACAACAAGTTTATTCAGAGCTCACAAAACAATACTAGCTTATCAACATATTCATCACACTACAAAAGATGTAATAAACACACACAAGCTGATATACTAGTTTGATGAGCGTTGTTCCCAGCTCTTACGAAGCTGTTCAAAGGAACTCTCTTTCACAGGTTGCTCAGGCTGTGGTTGAATTTCTCCTGGGACTGCCTCAGAAGTGGTAGCTACTGCTAGCTCTGCTTTCGTCTCCTCAACTTTCTGGTGGTTGGGTCTCTCAGTAGACCTCGATTGACGATGAAGCTCTGGATGCAGCTTCCAACACTTTGCCTCCCAATGTCCACTGATGCCACAGTGGTTGCAGAAGTTCTGAGCTTTAGAGGATTGTCCATCTCCACCTCTAAATCCCAATCCTTGGTATCATGGTCGCTTCTTCGCCTCGATTGGATTGGTGATGCCTTGCTCAGAAATACCAAAGCCTTTCCCTTTGAAGCCCATCTTCCCGAGTAGCTTCGATCCTATACCTCTTGTGTGCTTCTCGAAGTGTGCAAAAGAGTCTTGCTCATCCACTGTTGACTTCTTTTGTTTGATGGAAGAAGAGGCTTCGAGATAATTACTGTCACTATCAGGCATATTTAGAGTCTGAAGGTACTCCTTCTGTCGACAGTAAGCACACTCTACTGTACCAGGAGAGTTAGCCCAATCATGGCCACAAGCAAATCTAGCCACGGGCCTCATCGCTGAAGAAGCTCCCGTACTATCAGGTGGTGTAAGTGGGGAGTATGAGGATGATGTATCCTTGGAATGCGGACAAAAACCACATATGTGTCCACTCCCTGATACAGGAGGACTTCTCCTGTTTTGCTCCTCTAAGATGTCCTGCAACAACTTTTGCAGTCTTTCCTTCTCCATGTTGGATTCCTCCAACATCCGCTGAAGTTTGGCATTCTCTCTCTGCAAGCGTCGATTGGCTTCTTCCAATTCTTGCATCCTATCGGCCTTCTCTCGATGGTCTCGATAGAGTTCTTCAACCATGCCTTTCATTGACAAGAGATCATCCACCATGGATGGGGTCAATGTCAGCCTGGAAGATTCACCCTTTTTTGAAGCCATCTTTGCTCCAAACTCCAAATGTCCACCAATAGAAAAATGAATCACAATCACTCCTGCAAACTAGCCAAGCAAAGCTCTGATACCACTTGATCCGTATAGCGGAAGGGATCTATGACAAACGTTGCTTAAGTGATTATGAACAAAGGAATAAAGACATCAATAATGAAGTAGCAGGAACATTAATCAGAAGGAATTCAAAACATAGAATCAAGAGAGAGACAAGAAGACACCAATTTGATTACGGAGTTCGCCACAACGTGACTACGTCTCCGTGTCGAGCTCAATCGAGTGACCAATGTATTGAAATGTTCTGAAACGCAGTACAATCTCCACGAGCCTCTTGTAACACTGCTTTACAATATCTTGTAGCCTTTCCACAAAGTCATATAAAAAGTCTCTCACTCACACCCCTCTCAAAAGCTCTCAAGGCTAGGGATGACTAACAAAGAGGAAGAAAACTGACTTTGCCTAATAGGATCTACTACAAGACTCAAAACATCAATAATACATCACAACTCAAATATTCTCCTAATTCCCTCTAAAAATTCTCTCACAAAAGCCTCTCAAAGACCAAGAGAATGGAGTACAATGGAGAATGATCAACTAATGGATCTTTCACTAATGGTTGATCCCCACTAATGGCTCCTTTAAAACACTCCAAGACTCCTCCCTTTTATACTTGAAGTTTACCCGATATGGGGAATAACCATAAAGTTATAAAATCCTCCATATTTACATATAAATCAAAATAAACAACCCCTTAATCTTTCAAATTAATTTAGAGCCCTTCGTTCAATTTATTTTTGGGCTTTTAGTTTGATGGGTTTGTTTTGATTTAAAACCAATAACCATTAGTTGGTTATTTTGCTTTAGGCATTCGGGCCTAACAACTAACAAAATAAAACTGAGCCCATCACATAGTTGAAAGAGTTTCGCGGCTCAACGGTAACAAAACCTTTTGGGAGCCCGGCGGTTCCGGGTTCAACTCCCGACCATCGGTTCAATTTTTTTTTAACCGTTTAAACCAAAATTAACAGCAAAACAAACGGCCACCTATATTTGGTAAAGGCATCGGCCGACGGTGCAACGGTTCCTCCGTCCGCTATTTCCGGGGAGGTCATGGGGTCGAGCCCCACAAAAATTTTGTTAAAAAAAACCGACGAAATTGCCGACCACCGACAAGCCATGTGTCAACCAGGGATTCGCCGGACAAACACAGCCAACTGCCACATCATCAGGACACGTGTCATCGCCCAATTCGCAGACTTTGTTGACGTCATCAGACATGTCACCATGCCACGTCATGTGTACGGATCATACAGACTGCCATGTGTCAAGCCCCCATTGGTCCACGTCATCATCCGTACGATGATCTTGCTACCAAGTCAGCAGGATGACATCATGCTGACGTCAGCAATCATACCACTTGTACCTTGGTCAACCGGAAACTTTGACTAGCTCTAACTTGCGCACACGACATCCGATTTGCACAAAACAAACACCATTGGAATCGTGACGATGAGCTCTTCGCGATGAAATCAACTTTGACCAATTTGGTGATGATGAATTTTCCACCTTTTTTCTCGTCCCTGATAGCTGAGTTGACCAACCTTTGACCGAACTTTGACTGCATGTAACTTGAGCAAACGAACTCCTTTTTCGCCCGTTCAAGTTGCACCGAATTCAGAATTCTGTGCTCTACGCAATGGCACTACTTCTGAGCGAAATTGGAACACTTCAATTTCAGGTCCTAAAGATCCACCTGGATCACCCAACAAGCTGCACAAGCTCAAGCACAAGCGGCTCAAGTAGCCCAACAAGCACAAGCACAAGCAGAATTCTACGCACTATTGCAAGCAACCCAAGAAGAAGTAGCACAACAAAGAGCCCAACAAAAAGCTTTGTTGGCACAAAAACAACATGACAAACAACAAGCGTTGTTGGCTCAGTAGAAAACGTAGGCCTTACTCCCACAATAGAGCTTGCAACAGACTCCCACCACAATTGTTGAAATCAAAAATCAAGATCAATCTATCAATGAGCACATTGAAGATATGTCTACCCCATCCATTGATCAAATCGTCGTTCATCAAGAGCCACTTTTTAGCGATCTATTTCAAGATGTGTTAACATTATTTGATCCCATTGACATAAACCAAGATCCATCCACCAATGATCATGTTGAAAATGTCTCTACATCACCTAATGAGTCAGAGGACATATTTCAAGAACTTATTCCAAAGTATGATCAAAATCTTCCATCAAGGTCTAGCAATGGCCCTTCCAACAACATATTGACATCCTTTGACCTCATGGTTAAAGATATTGAAGGAATCCCTATCTCAACATTTGATCCAAATCCACTCAAAGTTCAAGAGAATATTGAGCCACTTCCTAATGAAGATATCCAAGAAAGAAGTCCATCCTTTGAAATTGACCCATGTCAAGAACTTGATCAAAAGCATGGCGAAAGCAATTCCAGAATTAGTCAAAATCAAGAATTTGTATCTCCGAGATACTACAATGATCTAATGGGCACTCTTTTATCTATACAAGATGCCACAAATGATGACCACATCCACATAGGACATACTCCTCCATCTACCCATGAGATGCTTTCTTTGGATGGACACGTGGATGATCTTCAAAAACAAGAGTCTCATACTCTTCAAATCATTACCAACGAACAAGAGTCTCCTACTCTTAACATTTGTACACATGATGAAGATGTAGACAAATATAGAGACATATCAGAAATGGGTCATGAAGAAGGTTTCTACAAAAGTTGTGAATCAAAAAAATCATGTGAAAGCATATCAAGAATAAATCATGAGGAAGACTTTTACAATGACAGTGAATCATCAATACCTTTGGAAGAAGCACTACAAGATCAAGCTAAAGATATCAATCAAACATTCATCCCACATATGGAGGATCCCGTCACTTATGAAGTTGGATCACTTACCTTTCTTAGAGAAAGCTATCTCATCAATAAAGAAGTTGACACATTTGAAGGTCCACCACAAAGCAAAGAAGGAACAACACCTTGTTTCCAAGGTAAATCATATCCTATTGCAACTAATTTTTTTCAGCAGATGAATTATCAAGGTAGAGGATTAGGCCTACATGAACAGGGTATCCTAGAACCTGTGTAGATTTTTGGAAATCCTAAGCCTCAAGGCCTTGGTTATTCAACAATCAAGGGATCTCAACATATCAGTAATACTATCACCGTACTGGGGGCAACTTTGTCTCGAGCAAACATCAACATAGGGAGCACGAAGAATCCTTATGATGAAACTGATGCCAATACTACAACCTGCCATGTCATGAATCTTCATCCACCTATCACCCCATCCACGAATTGGGACCAACATCAAAAGAAAGATTTGAATCGAAGCATGCAAAATAGTATCAAAGAAAAAGAAGCTAAGAAGCATGAAGGACAAATCAAGTACATATGGATACCAAAGAATACAAAGAATGACTATCCCTATCAAACTCCATTAGTCAAAGAAACTATGGGGCAAAATCAAAAAGGGAAAAGTATCCATCAAAGATGTCGCCAAAAGCGAAAACATGTTTCTCAAGCAACATACAAAGTGCATCAAGCAGTTGGTCCTAATTCCACGTACACTTCTGTATCCACCCATTATTGCTCATCTTCCCAAGTTTGGAGAGTCAAAGGTTCCAAACTATTGACTAATCCATCTTTTATCCCTAAATACACTCCATCCACGCCTCCACGCATGATATCCAAGTCTCACATTGACCATGTATTGGCGGCGACTCTTCATCATAAGGATTCAGAAGGCACTCTATTGCGATGTGCACACAAAGACAGAGTTAACTCCGGTATCAGCAAAGCAGATCAGGGATCTCAAAAGTTGCATTCAAGTGCACGTATCTTGGCAAAGCAACTTCTTCAAATAGGATACCGATGGCATGTTATGACAGAAGCATCAACATCAACACCATTAGGTGGTTCAACATCAGCTTAAAATCTCTCTGAAAATACAAAAAAATCAGAAAAAGTCCTGAAAAAATGGTTACCTTGATGAAAACCTGGTAAACAGGCATCTTGGTGACAACAAAAAAAATCATAAAAATATAAAAATCCAAAAAATCAGAAAAAGGATTGAAAACAGTAAAGAAAAAAATTGTCCTCTAGTGAAAACCATTTCGGTGGCGCTTTGGACAGGTACCATGATGAAAACCTGGCAAACAGGTGTCATGTGTAGAATCGAGCATCTACGTGTGCCAGTTCAGGAGAAAGCATCTTATCACATCCATTATAAGGCCATCATTTGAGCCATATCATTCATTCACCCATGAATTGTTTATCCAACCCATTTTTATCCATCTGCATCCAAGGTCCAAGTTACCTTGATTTTGATAAAATTTTGGAGCACACTTTACACTTGTTTATGGTAAACATCTTGACATGGGTCATTTTCATTGATCCCATCCTATCCAACATTATCTGAGCCTTGAAGCATTATCCGAGTGAGCATTCCTTTGTTCGAATACCCTTATCTTATTGCAAGATAATCCATATCCATTCGTCCAAGAATCTACCCATGGTTGTTCAAACATTGCTAGACACTGGGGGCAGATATTTGCATCTTGCTTCAAGAATAAATCTTGATGTATATCATCCAACTTATGAAGTGATCCGAACATTGGAAAATGTGAAATCAACTTGGTCAAATCATTTGTGAACACAAATCCAAATCATTAGCCCATGGCATATTTTGACGAGACAATGTTCCTTATCATGCTTTATCTTTCATCGAACATCAATTTGAACAATTCATATCAGTTGCATCTAACTTGTGCATCAGCATCGCATCAAGCCATCAAAGCTATTTTGTTCCAAATCAAGCTTCATCTTGATCAATTGAATCCAATCAATCATCATCTTGTTTGACTTAACACACTTAGTCAAACTATCATCTTGTGCAGGAGTTTACTCTAGGATAACACAACTTCCTTGGGTTTACAAGTTCATTATCATCACTTTGTTTGGCTTAACACGCTTAGCCAAATTATCAAAACCATCATCACCTTGTTTGGCTTAACACACCTAGCCAAATTATCCTTTTTGTATGAGTTTACTCTGGGATAACACAACTTCCTGGAGTTTACGAGTGCATTATCACTTTTGTTTGACTTAACACACTTAGTCAAACTATCAATCCATCAGTCCGATTGATCAACATTAAGCTTGGTTTTCAACAAAATCTTGAAACAGAGCACTGATATCATGTCCATATCCAAATTGTCAAAATCATGCGAAAAATCCAAAAACATCCAAAACATATCAAAAATTCAAAAACATTCAAAAATTCATCAAAAAAATAAAAAACATTCAAAAAACTCATTCAAAAATCCAAAAACATCCAAATCATCAAAAATCCAAAAACATGACAAAATATTGGAAAATCTTCAAAAAATTCATCATTTAGTCTTGTCAGTCTTCCACCTTGTTGAACTACGTCGTCTCTGAGCTTGAACGTAGGCAAGGTTGATCTTTGATCATCCCCCGAGATGGTTAGGTCAGTCCTTTAGGCGTCCATCGCAATGGGATTCATTTGCTTATCTTTTTTACGGTTAGGTCATTCTTTATGCGTCCGTCGCATTGGCATCCGTTTGCCCATCTAGTTAGGCATCCATCGAATTGGCATTCATTTGCTTATCTTTTTCACATTTAGGTCATTCTTTATGTGTCTGTCGCATTGGCATCCATTTGCCCATCCTTTAGGTGTCCATCGCAATGGCATTCATTTGCTTATCTTTTTTACATTTAAGTCATTCTTTATGCATCCGTCGCATTGGCATCCATTTGCACATCCTTTAGGAATCCATCGCAATGGCATTCATTTTCTTATCTTTTTTACATTTAGGTCATTCTTTATGCGTCCATCGCATTGGCATCCGTTTGCCCATCCTTTAGGCATCCGTTGCAATGGCATTGATTTGCTTATCTTTGTTACATTTAGGTCAGTCTTTCAGGCATCGGTCACATTGGCAATCCATTTTCCCATCTATCTCATTATTAGTCAAGTCAATTGGAGTCCGAACTATGTCGTCTCTGAACTTAAACGTAGGCAAGGCCATCCTTGATCGGCCCCCGAGACACAAAATTCAAAAACATTCATAAATCTTGAAAATACCAAAAACATTGTAAAATTCCAAAAATACCAAAAACAGCCTCAAAACATTTGAAAAACCCAAAATGGTGCATCCATTTCATCTCGCTTTCACCCGTGATTATCATCACTCATAATAAATCATCGTCGCTTTCACCCTTTGGTGAGTTAGTCAGAAGCAAGTTTAGTAGGTTCTAAAGTGAATGCCTTATCGTTAGAGTCTCAAGGCTAAGTCAGTAAGCAAGCAAGTTGGTCAACTCAGAGTATCAATAGCATATCACCCAATCAGTCCCACCAAAACCCTGATCACTACATGTCCTAGGATGAAGCTTTCCTGCGATGGACATAAGCATCAGGTACCTCGCAGTAGTTTAGCCTTGGCTAGCGGTACGAAGAACATCAGCTTGTTTGTTTACTTTATTTTGGTCTTTTTGACTTATCTTATTTTGCGCTCATTCCAAGGACCTCTCAATGATGCCTAAACAAAATAGGTTTAGAGAGAAAGGAATGGGGCAATGATCATTATCTTTTTATCTGTTGTGCTTGTTGGATATTCTTTTAAAATAACTTCGTTATGCATACTTTGTTTTGTTTTTAGGAAGGATGTTTTAGGTATCTTGTTGACCACATAACTTCGTCATGCCTTCTTATGTTTTGGCCCGAGATTTTTAAGATATCTGAACTACATTCTGAATAAGGTTATGTTTGTCAAGTGTGAACAAGAGTACTCCTATCTGTTTGACGAGTCAAAGTCCATCACACTAGGTGCCACACCATCCTGGTTCTTAATACCTTGATGCATTGCACCTATGTGTGTTATCAAATATAAAGAAAGGTACGCTCTCTCCCATCCCGCGATAAGCAACACATCATCATCATTCATCATCATATCCAATAATGTCTCGATGACCAATGTATTTATTGGACTTCTACATTCTTCTTGGATTTAAGGGTTTATCCCTCTCGTTCTTCTATCTTCTTTCACGCTAACAATGCATACATCTTGCATCTATATTCTCATTTTGCATAATCACATCATACCATCATATCAGGACAACAAGCATCCATCACATTCATTTCTCATTTCATTTGCATAATCATTTAAGATGTTAAAATAATATAGATTTGTTATTTTAAGCATCTTCGAAACATCTCATTTTCATAATCATATAAGTTGTTTAGGATAATATAGATTTGTTATTCTAACCATCTTCCAAACATCTCATTTACATCACCATTATCATATAGTCTCGTCATCCATACATCTATTTTTGAACCCCTTTATCATGAGATCCACCTCAAATCAAATCTTTTCGCTCGATCTCTCGAGGGGGCAATGTACTAGCGTATTTCTTTTCGCTGGGGCATATGAAAAATAGGAAATTTTTTAATTTCGATATCGGCAACATCATTCTTTGAACCAATGCAACAAGTACACTGGTTCAAAGAGGGGAAAAATGTAGACATCCAAAAATAACATTATACATTCCGCTTTAACTAACATCGTGCATTCAGTTCTTCTACTAATCAATTAAAGCAATTTATTGATTTAATCCTAAGGTTCATCAAGCTTAATTAAATAAATCAATTATTTAATTAAGTTCCTAAAGTTCTTCTTATTTGATTTAATAAATCAAACTGATTTAAAATCAAATATCAAATCCCTAAAATCCCCCAAGTTAATTAATCTAAATTTAATTAACTTTTAATCACAATTACCATTCTCTAGCTTTTGACTCAACTAGAGTCAAATCTAAACTCCTAACTAACCCACCCACTTGCACCAATAAATCAATTTATTGATTTATTAAAAAGCTTATTTTCTCTCAATAACTCTCATCTTTGACTTTTTTGGACAAAGATAATTCCCCCCAAAACCCTCAACAACATGCATTTATTGACATTTTTCAAATTTGAATGGGCACATTGGCCAAAACTTGCACAAGCTTTGACCAATCCCATTATGACAAGTGTCTCTATCCTATTGGATGGGACTTTGTCCCACATTGCCTAATTTTGGCCTCTCTTCTATCAACTTCTCCTATAAATGCAAGGCATTTTCTCTCATTTTCAACAACACACTTTGAAGGCATCTAAACTATAGGCAACTTGAGCTCATAGAAACTCATTGTCTATCTCATTTGGCTTAGAAAGGGATTGGGAAAGGGCTCTCTCACATCTTCATGGAGGGCACCAATCCACCATAGAATAGGTTGTATTGCCTTTTCTCCATTGCATGTTTGTTTAGTTTTAGCATTTTGTTTGGAGTAAATGGTATATGTTATTCTACGAGGATGGTTGAATCTATACAATCCATGTGTAAGATTTCACCATCCTACAAATATTATGATAGAGTTAAGTGGTGTTTTTTTGTGGGAAATTTTCGTAGGCTTTGGTTTTAGTCCAAACTGGGTCGGTTGGACTAAATAAGTTGTGTTACCTCTTCCTCTTTCTCTATTATTATGAATGGGGAATCATCTGAGCTTTTTAGGGCTTCTAGGGGACTTCATCAAGGAGATCCTCTCTCCCCAAGTATTTGTTTATTATTATGGTAAAGGGTTTGGGTAGATTTCTTAAGTATTAGGTTTCCCAAGGCATGATTCAAGGTTGGTGTTGGGGCAATAGGTTTTCATAGCTTTCTCATCTTCATCTTTTTTATGACACTACTCTTGTGGGGAGGGCTCACCTTCATGAGGTTGCTTATTTTAGGTAGGTTTTGGATATTTACCTTGATACTTTAGGTTAGAAATTCAATGAGCACAAGTCGCCTATCTAATTTTTAATACTCCTCCAGCTATTCAATGGGGGATTGCAAATATTTTGAGATTTTAGATTAGGTCTATTCCCTTTGTCTATCTGGGCAGTCCTCTGGCTATTGGTAGAGGCAACCCAGGTCTTCCTTGCAAAATTTTCTTGATAAGCTGTGTATTAAGGTCACTCATTGGACTCATTGTTGGTTATCTACTATTGCAAGAGTGACTCTTCTAAATTTCGTTATCCAGGATCTCCCTATTTACAATTGTTTTGTTTAGGCTACTCCTATATATTTCCTTAGGAATTCGATGCTCTCTCTCAAAAATTTATTTGGAGTGGTAACTTGTAGACAACCAAGTTTAATCTTGTTAAGTGGGAAGTTGTGTGCATGCCACAAAAGGAGGGGGACCTTGGCTTTCAATCTGCTATTTTGAATGGGAAAGCTCTTGAGGCCAAATTATATTGGAGTTGGTGTACTAGTCAACATCATCTTTGGGCCCATATTCTCACCCATAAGTATCTTAAGGATGTTAACACTTTTTATGTTCCTTGCTTCCCTTAGAGGGAAGGGGGTCTATTATTTGACATACTCTAAAAACGGGGGCTCAGTTGGTTAAGGAGGGTCTATTTTGGATCTATCATACAGTTCTATGGCTCCTTTTTGATGGGATTCATGGGATGGTCATCCTCCTATGATTTTTCTTATCCTCACCTCTAGCCACTTTGTGATCATTTTATCGTTGCAAGTTGGAATATGATTGAGCATTATAAGACTATTTAAAATCTTGAGTTGGCTGTTGGTCTTCGATGAAAGCAATCCTTTGATTGGCTTCCAAGAGGGTTGAAGGAGGATAGGAAAGAGTTGGCTCAAATTCTTGCCTCGTTTGAAAGCAACATCTTCATGGGGCATGATGTATTGGCTTGAAATAATAGTTATTTGTTTGGTAAGTACTTTATTTCAGTGGATCATGGAAAGTTGGTTAGGAAGATGTTTGGATAAATTGAAGTTCCCTATTGGAAACACATGTGGAACAAATTTTCTTGGCCCAAGTGTAATGTTTTTATGTGGTTGGTGGTCCAAATCGATGTCTTAATTGGGATAACTTGTGTAAGAATGGGTTGAAGGGGACCTCCATGTGTGTTTTTTGTTGTAATAGTGAGGAGAGTGTCTCTCATATCTTCTTCCAATGTCCCTTCTCTAGGAATATATGTAAATTTTGATGGGGTGTGTGGAACCGAACTTGTTGGCATGTTTCCTTTTTGGCTAAGTTCTTTGCTCGGTGGGGCAAGGCCCCTATTAAGAATTCTTTTATTTAGGTTACATAGGCTCTTGGTTCGACCTTTATTATCTTGCATATTTGGTTGGAGAGGAATCACAAGAGTTTTCAAGATGTGAAGTTGCTTGTCCAACATTTGTGGAAAAAAATTCTTCATTCTTTGGGGGAATTTTTTTCAGCTGATTGTGACTTGGTTGAGGGTGTGGATCTGGGAGATGTTGTTTGTTACAATTGTCTCAATAATCCTCTAAGTTAGAGTGGTGTTGTGAAGGGTGTTGGCTAGATCATGAGAAATAGATATAAACATCATCTTCATAAGATAAATAGGGAGGGGCATTGGTGTCCTCCTCCTCAGGGTGTGCTAAAAATCAACATGGATGGTTATTCTAAAGTAAATCCTGGTCATGTTGGTAAAGGGGGTGTTTGGCAAAATAGTTCTAAGACTGTTCATTTTATCTTTTCTATTTATAAGGGGCTACATACTAACAATGTGATGGAAGCTCTTGAAATTTTATATGTTGTAGAGTGTGATTGTGCTCTTGGGTGGAGAAGGATCATTTGTGAATCTTATTCTCAAGTGATGGTGATGTTTTTGAAGAGGAAGCAATCAAAAGATTTCATTTGGCATTTAGCTTTGATTATAAAAGAAATTATTAATCTATGTGTTTCCTTGGAATCTATTGCTTTTGTCACATTCCTAGAGAATGGAACAAAGTTGCAGATTGTTTGGCCAAATTTGCCTTC
This sequence comes from Sequoiadendron giganteum, assembly GCA_007115665.2. NCBI lineage: Eukaryota > Viridiplantae > Streptophyta > Pinopsida > Cupressales > Cupressaceae > Sequoiadendron > Sequoiadendron giganteum. The sequence goes on from CM021101.1 coordinate 111,380,202, forward strand.
GATCATTTGAAAAGTTGGAACATTGTGGATAGGGGTCAATTACCCCCTGGGTTTGTCTCAAAATTTGGACCACTTAGTGGAGATTGACAGGGGTCTATAATGCCCTTGTTTTGTACTTCTTTGTTTTAGTTTGAATACATTTTTATCCCTATTTTAGTGAAATAAAAAAACAAAATAATATCTCTTTAATGTTATCATGTGTATCTATTAGTCTCTAAAAAGTTATATTTTTTAATCATTGTGTGTATGTGTGTGTGGATATTTTCTAATGAGAAATTGAATTTAAATTTTGATGGGACCTCAAAAAATACTCTCATAATCTTAGTGAGAGGTGTATAATAACAAATAATACAAAAATTGTCATATGAACATTCTCAAAGAATTTACCACCCAAAACAAACAAATATGAAGATCATTGATATAAATTAATGCTATTCAAAATAGTTGTACAATAAAATGTAAATCAAACAAGAGGATTGAAATTATTTATCCCATCTTTGATTTAAGCACATTTATCAAGAATCCAATATGATAGTGAACTATATAGTGAACCACGTGATAGAGCAAGATGATGAGAAAAAAATTTCAAACAAGAAAGAAGCTTGGAGACATATCCAAGAGATTGTAGAAAATTGGAGAGCATAAATTGATATTATATTTTCTACATTCAAATAGATAGATCCAAAGATCTTTAAATATGCATCATTCTTGTAGAGATCTATCTCTTCCATGACACATGACTTTACATAACAAATGTATTAGAGTGTAAAATATTGTTTATATTTTTAACAACCCCCCATAAACATTTTGTTATCATACAACTTAAATAGATGATGGGGGACACTTATAACAAATAGAGTTATTAGCTACCCATGTACAAATAAAGAATATTTAACACAAATGTCTTCTTGAAAGTGTAACAAAATTTTAAACCTTCTTTTGACTAGCCTTGATTAATTTTATCTATCTTTATGCATAGTAATAAAATATCCATATTTATATGAATAAAGGAAGTGAAGCATTCCCAATGATTTTTACAATCAAGAAATTCATCTATTCAGTAGCGATCTCTATGATCTCTACGATCAACTTCAACAACAACCTTTGTGATCAATTATAACAATGATCTTTTCAATTGAATCCTTGAACAATATTTTTGATGAATTTCAACAATAATATTTTCAATCAATTTCAACAATGATCTTTTCGATTAAATCCTTCAATATTCTTTTCGATCAATTTCAACAATGATCTTTTTGATCAAATCCTTCAACGATTAGTCACAATCTTCATGATCAACTTTAATAATGATCTTTAAGACCAAAAAATTCAACCATCTTTGTAATCAATACTACAACTTTTAGGTTCAACAATGATTCTTGCAATCAATGTTGTAACTATTTTCAACTACCAATCAAAAATCCCAAAGGAAACACACAAGAAGAACATTCCATAAGAGTCGCCACTTGTCACAAAAGGATAAGGAAACAATAGCAGCCAAAAAACCAAGAATAAATACCAAAAATGTGCAAACAAAAATTGTGATGCCCCTCCATAAAGCTTCCCAAGAGACAAAAAGAATCATGTGCTCCTGCACAAGAGATCTCTAGCCAAAAATCACTTTCTTTCTCTTTTTTCACAATTTCCAATGACATTTTGGAACAACGGTCATTTGTTCAACCTATTTTTGTTTGTTTTTCTTTTTTTGTTTGTATCTTCTCCTTCTTGTGTCTTTTTCATTGGAAAGCCTCCAAAACTCCATATCTTGTTCATATGTACCATTATCATCATTTGATTCCACATCCTTTTCATCTTTTATTTTTAATCTCTTCCCTTCAACAATTTTGTTCAAAGATTTAGAAGCATCATTACTAAAATCACTAGAAAAAACTTTCTTACCATTTAGCTTGCATGTGCACTCCTCAAAATTCTTCAAAGCTACTCTTGAACTTATGTCAATATTATTTTTCATTGATATTTAATCAGTTAATACTTTTGTTTCTTCATCTTCATTTACATCATTTGTTTTTGCCTTCTCTAGGTTTCTTGCATCCTCCTAACCACCATTTTCCTTTCCATCTTTCATTTTCTTCTTATTTTCTTCAATCTCTACTTCCATGTCAGCTTTATGATGCAACAAGTCTTTTCCTTCTTTCAAGGCAGCCATCTTCTACCCTTTTCTTTACTTGAATATCATCTTAATAGGCCACTTCAACTTATTTTTCAATGGCCAATTCGAATCATATTCTTTAATTCTTTCCTCAAGCCATTGCTTCACTAATAACTTGCATCTCTCCAAATGCCTTCTCAACTCTTCCATTTCTCTATCAAACTCTACATCCTGTCTTATCTTATTGACCTTCAACTTGTCCTTTTGTTTGATTCTTTTTTATTGTTTCATCTTTTATTTTCTCTTCTCCACTTCATGATACCTCACTTAAGGCTTCTCTCTTTCTCCTTTGTCTAGTCTCTTGGTACCTAGGTTCTTCTTTTTAACTTGTCAAAAATTCCACACACATGTCAAAAATCCCACCAGACCTTTTGTAAGACTATCCCTGATCTTTTTCACTCTTATACCAAAATTATGGCGCATCGATTGTTGATAAGAAAATAAAACTTTAAAAATAAAGAAAAAAACAACAAGCTCAATCTGTAGAATAATGCAATTGACTAAGAAAGGAATCAAATCCTCTTTTCTTAACTACTCCCAAAATATGCCTCCTCTATGTGACAAGGAATGAACTCATCTAGCAACAGAATAGGAAATGAAATTAGTATGAGCAAACTAGACACAACAAGATTTTGTTTTAATATGTATAAATCAAAACAAAAGGGATTACAAAGGGATCAATACATATATTGGTACAAATCTAAAATTAATCCTTCATTGTCCTTTACCTTCACATCTATCATCAGACTATTCCAAATCTAGAACCTCATATTTAGTCCTTTACCTTCCCTATGCGCCACTTTGGATGCACTAAATTATCTACTGTATGCACTAAAATACCTATCATATGCGCTAAAACAGAATTTAAAAAATTTAAAAAATTCAAAAAAGCATCCAATAATCATAAAAATTTGACGGAGAGGTTTGGATCGACTTACCGGAGGTCCATATGCAGGTGGTCTCTGATGACTACAACCTCGCTCGAATCTGTGGCACTCATATGGGATCGGCATTGCCTTTATCTCTCAGTGCTCCAAATTTTCTCAAAGGTTACTATTCAAATGAAAGTGATTTCTCACCTTTCTTACCTTTTAAAGGGGTAAAAATAGCATGGTTCTTCAATCCACAAATACTACAAGGATGAAGATCCCAACACAACTCTTTTTTATCTCTATGCCTATGACAATTAGAACATCATATGCATTGTATTACTTGAATTAATTTTTTAAAACTTGTAATTGAAACAACAAAAATAAGTTGAACCTATCTTCTAGAAACCCTAGAGATCTTAGTCCAAGGATGGAATGAGGGAAAGACATTTGATAAAGGTTGTCCTAGGGTATGTTTAGAAACTAAAAGGGTTTTCATCACCAAGCTAAGGTTTGGAAAGACTAGTAATATGTGAAACCTAATGATATTCAAAGCTTAGATTAATGACCTAAAAATGAATGCAAACCAGAATAGTAAATAATCCTTGCAAACCTGAAGAAGCTTGGATGAAGGTCTAACATGTTGAAAATGTTGAATTTAATGTACACTGGGACTCATATTCTAAGCTAGGTGATTTAGTCCAAGACTAGGGTTTCTGGGTAGGAACAAGAATCTTTCAGTGATAGGTTTGGAACTCTTGAAATCTATAAAAAGCTCTATATTGGGACTCATATGGTAGAAGACACATATTAATCCTATTCATATTTTTTGAAAGGTCAAGATTTGAATTTTCTCTCATATCTTTGCTCGTCCTTCTCAACCTAATTTTGAGATCTGAAATGCTACAGTCTGCTCTATAGATTTCTTTTAGTGATCTTGTAAACAAGGTGACAAATTTAAAAAATTTACCACTTTTTTCAATATTTCTGTTTAATGCATCTTCAACCTAGATCTAAAAATCAAATACTAAAGAGGGAAAAATGTTGTTTTGTTAGTAGAAATGATTTTTCCTTGGTCAAACCCCATTTTTGTAATCAAACCTTGAAATGAAATGAAATAGATAGGAGGAAAGATGAATGAACAAATAAGCTATGTTGTAACTCACCAAACCCTTGAATATGATGCTACAAACATGTATAAAATGGCTACAATGGATGTGGATCTTTATTTGAATGCTTTCTTGAATCATAAGAACCTACATCACAAATGTTAGCTCAAACACAAATATGATGCATGATGACTCTGACATGATGTTTGATACTTGAATAATGCTCCAAAATGCTTGATAATCACTCTTAAATGCTCTTGTAAACTCTTAAATGCTCTTTTGAACTCAATTTTTCTATAAGGATGCATCATCAACTTTTTAAGTGAAAAATGAGTGAAATAACCTTCTATTTATACTTGTTTATGCCAAATTTCTTGAAATTACAACACTACAAGCTGATATCAGATCTAGGAAGATAAAATACCACCAAGAATTTGAATTTAATTTAGTTCTAAGCTAAGAGAAACTCATTTTCTATTTGTGGTGTATGAGTCCCATTAGGCTAAGCTTGGGACAATTTTTTCAAGAAAGGTTTAGTTTAATGTGAATTTCAGATCTAGTCCCTAAAACCTAGGTGGGACCCAAATGCCCAAGGTGGTGTTTGAGTCCTAGATCACTAAATCTAGGCCATATAATCCAAAATCATTAAGTTATGATTGGTCACTTGATACATGTGAAGATTATCCTCATAAAGATGCATTAATTAAGGCTTGTAGATGCAAAATAAGGCTAATTAAACCATAAAGAAGCCCAATTAATTAATAAAAACTAGGTTGGTTTTAAAGTGTAAGGAAACACTTTACAACACCTTAAATAAGGCACAATTAAGTTCATTTAGTTCACAAGGGCCCAAAAAAGTGTGAAAATGTAGAGGGGTACATTTTTATACACTACATTTAGCCCCCATTTTAGTGAGAGGAGGAAATTTTTTCAAACTCACACTAAAGTAGACAAAATATGCATCAAGAGGGGTCCCAATGTGCTAATGCTAGTAGGATAGGATGAGAATGACCGAAAGGGTTGTGCAAGCCCCCAAGATCAAGATCCTAAGGCAAACCAACATAGGAACAAAAGAACACACATGTAAATGATATAGAGAGCAATAACAAGGCACAAGAATGCATTGCCAAAGACGAAAAGAAGCAAGAAACAAAAAACAAAAAATGGGGGGTGGATCAAGCCTCGACCATTTGTCCCGCACATTGTGGATCAGATCTAGGTTGTTTGTCCAAATTTTTTTACAAGTGGAACATGATGTCCACCATGTAAACCAAATGCATGTTCAAAAGTGCTAGTAGAACATCAAGCCATCGAGTAGGTGAGCCCCCAACAAGAAACATACTCACACAATGGATATGTGCTCACATAGATAAGCAAGTGACTATGGGAAAGTCGTGCCAAATTTGGGCTATCATATGTACAACCATACTAAAGCTATACCTTTTGATAACTTTGACAAGGAACCACACAACAATGAACTTTTAGCTCCATGAGGCAAGCAAAGCTTCATATGCTTGAAACTCAGGAAAACATTGTACATGCAAAATAGTGTAAAGTGTGTTCAAAGGAGATTTTTCTTAGTTCATGTGAGGTATTAACTTAGGGAAAATGGTGCCTAATGTCTCCAAGAGAGGACAAATCAAAGAATAGAATATTCACAACTTAGGGGCTGTAGTGTGTCATATAAATCCACTAAGAGGAATATAATATGCTAACATAGATCACGCTCTTGAAGGGTAACACACCCATTGTCACCACAAAGCAAAAGACACATCACATGAAGTAAGAAGACTACACAATGAAACATGAAATTCAAAAGAATAATGCCAATGTATGCCCCCACCTTAAAGAAATTTCTAAACACCACATTGTGAGAAATTACTTTAAAGTAGCGAATGATAAATGCTAAGAATTAAAATGACATGAGATATTTTTCGGAAAGCTCTATGTGAAGTCATATGTTCCAAATAAAGTTATTTCATGAAGAGGGGTTGCCCCCCAAAATAAAACTCCAAACACATGAGGGATCCATGGATTTGGGTTCAGTATGTTCTTGCTACAATGTTTTTAAGAGATCTTAGAACTATCATCATTCCCCAAATACTCATGGAATGGTAAGAATGCCACAAAGAGATCAAATGCAAATAAAAATCCTTTGGGTCAACATGGAAGAGACCTAGATGTCTTGACACCTTGTGTCATCCCCAAAAGGAAAACACAAGACAAATGAAAAAGTTAAAGGAAAAGATTTTGGGTCAACATGGAAGAGACATGAATGTCTCAATGCCTCACATCATCCCCAAATGGAAAATAGAAGACAAATATGACATAGAGAAGAATGTAGATACAAATAGATGAATGCACAAAGAGTGGAGACATTAAACATAACAATACGGGGGATCACATTACACACATATAGTCACACACAAAACATGAAAGGAAAATAATGCAAAAGACTAGCAAGGAACATGCAATTCAACCTATTAGTAGGTCATCTACATCCCAATCTTGTTCATCATATATAGAAGACAATAAACTAACCATAGGCACAATAGAAAGTGCTGAACAAGTGTCATTACCAAGTTCAACACTCTTCTTAGGATAATTATTGTTTAAGCTCATAGAAGAGGAAAAAAATGTATTCAATTAAGTATGCACTTCTTCATAAATTTTAGCAACCTCATCATTGTCATCTAATTTAATCACAATAGGAGGTTGGGTTATAATATCTAAAGAAGTATTTATTTCCTGTTATGATATAGGATCTTGTTGTTGCAACAAAGAGGGAGAATCATCATGTATTACTTAAGTCAAGTTTTGGTTTTTATTTTCTTTGTTGTTTTCTTCATTTAACCTTCGAGCAAGAGCATGATCTTTACACCTATACTCTCTAGAATTTTGGTTTCTTTTAGTTCAATTATCAAGTTGTGTTTGTGTAGGAGTGGTTCTATAAACCATAGGTTTATTTTATTCCCTAGGGGGAGGAAATTAAAGGAACCAAAGAAGGTTGTTCAACCACTTTCTCTTTAGATTTTTAAACTTGTTCTATCTAAGGTGATGAGACAATATTGTTTTTGTTATCACTTGGTATTTTATAGGATATAGTGAAGGATTTGTCTTATGCCGGTCTTGGTTGTTTGGAATGTCTTTAGGTTTAATCATGATTTCATCAAGGATGGTTGGATCAATCATACGTTGAGGCATATTTTTAAGGGATATTTTTTCTATGAATTTTACCTTAAAATTTTGATGGGATTTGAAAAAGAAGTCTTCTCAAGGTTTTATAGGTTCCATACACTTGAGCCACAATAAATCTAATGAAAAGTTCCCTTGAGAAGAAAAAGGATTAAAGTCACATTGTAAATATTTCATTGTCAAAGGGAAACTTTAAGCATTTATGTACGACTGATGAGACGACTTTCATGGAGCGTAGTCATGGTTAACCAAGCTTCACATAGAATTGGTCCAACATTGAGATGATGGAGAATGAGACATCTAGTTTTTTTGGTCCTATTTGTAATGAAAGGGTGATTGATCCCATCATAGGGCAAGAAAAACCATTATGCATCTTTATCCATGCTTTATGTTTATCATATTTTTCTTGATAGAGTTCATGCACAAGTAAGAATTCTTCAGTGATCACATTATCTCTATAGATGAGATCAATTAATATCTCATTAGTTGGATTTTCATTGATTCAATCAGCTATGTAAAGAGGACCGTCAGGTGTATTTCTAATTATTTATTTAGATGAGAAAGAAGTTTCAAGAGGCTTTTTAGTTCGGCCCTTACAATGTTGAGTTTCAACCAATACAATCAAACCAGCGATAGGATTTTTTTCAATAGTATCCATAGGATCTTATTTATCAGTATCTATGTTTGCATCATCCATGCCAACATTCATCACATCATTCTTCTTAGTTTAACTAGCTTTAAAAAATGAAATGTTATGATTTGGATAGGGTTGGTAAAGATTTGAAAGTTTATGTTGGGAGGGGAAATAAACTTATTTCCTTGATCATTACCACCTCCAATTTAAATCGAACCGGAATCAATGAGGTCTTGTACTAGATGTTTAAGATGCTTAAAATGTTTTGTATTCTGTCCATTTTCTCAAGGATAATGGAAATAGGAATCAGATCTAAAATTCAGAGGTAAAGGCTTATTAGGATCGTGAGTTTTAACAAGAGGTAAGGTGATCATTTTTTGTTCTAAAAGTTGTGACATTATGTTATGATGGGTATCGGATAAGGGAGTGAATTTTCTAGCCGGATCCGAAAATGAGAAAGGGGTTGTCTTCCTTATAGAAGCCACTTGGGTATCAACATTTTGAGTTTTTTGTTGGCAGGGATGAATTTGAATGAAGCCTTTTGTTTTATTTCCTAAAAGGTTGATAATTTTTTTTGATTTGTAGATTCAGATTTTTCAAGTTGGCTAAATGTGGATTTTGTTTCATGACTACTAACTAAGTTTTGATAATCACAAAGGGAAGTACAAAAGTGTACGAAGGAAGGAAAATTCATGACAGTAAGCTTATCTTGTATCTTATTTTGAAAATTTTCAATGAACATCCATTGAAGGTGAGGATCAAGAATCTTTATGTTGATATTGGAATAAAGCAATTGGTAGTGTGAAATGAAGTCAGTAAATTTTTATCATCTCTTTTCTTACATCTCATCAAATCAGCAAAGGTAATCTTAGGAGTCATATGCACTTGGAAATGGTTTATAAAGGCCTTAAAGAGTTCATTGAATGAATGAATTCCTTTATTGATTAAAAATGAAACCCACTCTAATTCGGTACCCTTCAAGGATCTAGGAAACATCTTAGCCAAGAACTTATCCTCTGGATAAATTCACTACATAAGGTGGTGTAAGTGGAAACATAGTTAGAAGGATCTCTTTTCCCCCCATATTTCTTGAATCTAGGAATATCTAGACCTTGTTGTACCAGTGTTTTCAATATCTCCAAGGATAAGGGATTTATTTTGACATACTATGTAGGATGGCCATTTTGATTTTTGTTTATGGTGGAAACTTGCTTTTGAAGGGATGATTTTTTTTGCAAAAGTTAATTTATGATGGTGTCATTGGTTGTATTTTGAGATGGAGCCAAATATAGTGGGCGTGTATATGTATTTGAGGGACAAGTGAATGGAATTATTATGGGAGGTAAAGTGGTAGGAGATATGATGTGTGATGCCACAAAGGTACTAGGGATACTACCAGAAATACCTAAGGTAGGAATGACATTACTATTAGGTTGCATTGTTGTAACTTGAGGGTTGGTATAGGTAGGAATAGAGGAAATGGTTGTGGGAGGAGGAATTTAAATTCCTCCTAGGCTTGGGTTATTGTTTGAAGGTAAATCACAACTAGTGGTTGAGGTAAGATGTTTTGCAAAGAACTAAACTATGTTACACACAAGGTCAAATCTGTCTTTACTTTCAATCATGCAATGTATGTTATCTATGGTAGGGATAGTGGTGGTTGAATTTTTTTTAGTACTTATTTGATTTTGTAGGTTGGCTAGGTCTTCATAGATTTGGATTATGTTTTCTTATAGAATACTAGAAACCATTGTCTCAATGCTTGTCACACGACTTGAAGGAAAATATTTGTTAAGGGTATGGTCCATACCTAGTGAAAATGCTAAATAACCCAAGATCCATGACAATTGTGCTATCGCGAGATGACATTAATCTCAAACTTCATCGAGCACTATAGCATTAGCAATAGGACATCAAGTTTGTAAAACTCATGGAAGGGAAAATCAAGGAAACACAAGATGCAATGAACACAAGATAAATGAAATTTTCTAATTCTAATTCAAATGAAGTTAAGCTAGGTGAAATGAAATTAATGAAACAAAAATTCTACAAATTTAAGCATATGACTAACAACAACAAATAGAAACATAGAAACAAAGAATTTAATGTTGGAAAATGCAGATTAAATTTTGAAATGGGACTAAATTTCCTAGAGGGGCATATGAGTCCCAATCATTGGATTTTAGGGGTTTTAATGTTGAATAAATATCACTAAAAAATACCCATAAATCAAGAAAAAGAACATGTGAGTGATCCCACAATAGTGGTTTACAATTTTTGGTCAAACTCGACACTGAAATTGTTATTTTTAACTAAATCTTCACATTCGGACACCTATAGCGGCTAAACCCTGAGGAATTTGAAGATGATGAAAAATAGAGTCTCATAAAATTTTGTTCATAGATTCTAAAAATATTTTTTCCAAAATTTTTGAAATAAGATTGCACTTCTTTTTCCATCTCCCACGAAAACTAGTTTTTTTCAGAAAACAACATTTTTAAAAAGTGACGCTCACCGTATACAACATAACTTTTCTTGTATGAAGGATAAAATTCTAATTTTTTCAAATTTAGATTTTTAACTACGATATCTAGCACTTTCATTTGGTCTCATAGTTTTTTATTGAATATTTTTTCCTTAATAGAGTTTCAAAATCAAACCAATTGCAATTCAGACATAGGCGGACTGTATTCAACATAACGTTTTCTATATGTATCGAAATTAAATTTATTTATTTTTAATGGATCAAGGACATCAATAACCAGCACGAACATATTTAAAAAATAATAATTTTCTTAATTTTCTATTTTTCCACATGTGTAAAACAAAGAGCTTGATTTTCGGGTGAAAAACCTATGTTTAATAAAACTAAAAAAACACATACATAATAAAACCAAAACATATTAATAATTATATTCTTGGGATAGCTCATTTTGAGGACTACCATAATAATTTGAAATAAATTTTAAATGCATTTATTTGATTCCCTAAAAGGTAAATCAAAAGTAATTTTTTATTAGCATTTTGATAGGTTTAAAGGAGACTCATTTATAGGTATGGGTTAAAACTAGCGAGGTTCTATCCAAGGGGGTTTGATCTAAGGTTGTTTGATCGAACCCTCTTTAATCAGAATCCATAAAATGGAGATTTTAAAGGTTTAAATCATTATATTTTCTAAAAATATATGATTTCAGCAAAAATCGGTTCCTCTCAGAAATTGTAAACCAGCTTTGTGGGATCACCCATGTACTGGGACTAAATCACCCAAAGGGGTGTATGGATTCTAGATTAGGGTTTTGTGTCATTTTCAACAAATTCTATGTGAATTTTATGTTTTATATTTTGGATTATGTCTATGCTAACTGCAATTATAGTTTTCTGATAAAATTCAATGATGCGAGATGCAAAAATGCAACCTACATGCACTTTCACTAATGCAAGATTTAGAAACCCTAGATGCAAATTAGCTAATGAAAATGCAAAGTTAATGCTAGTGAGATCTAGGATTATGATGCACTCCAAATTAAAAATAAGGTGTTCTAAATACAAGTTCACCAAAAAAAAATTGAATATATCTTTGAGGAGATGGGACACTAGGGTTTAGGGCCTATTTCATTTTGTTTCACTCAAGGAAACCCTATAGATATCAATCCAAGGATGGAGTGAGGGAAAGAGATCTACTAAAGGTTGTCTTAGGTTATGTTTAGAAACTAAAAGGGGGTTCACCACTAGGATAAGGCTTGGAAAGACTTGTAACATACAAAACCTAATGATATGCAAAGCTTAAATAAATAACCTAAAAATAAATGTAAATGAGAACAGTAAATTAATAAATTAATAAATCAAAGAGGTACACTTGGAAACCTGAAGAAGCTTGGATGAAGGTCTAAAATTTTGAATTTTTTTAATTTAATGAACATTAGGACTCATACACCAGGCTGGGTGATTTAGTCCTAGACTAGGGTTTCTAGGTAGGAACATGAATCTGGCAGTGACAAGTCTAGAACTCCTAAAATATGGAAAAAGGACTATCCTAAGATTCATACACCAAATGTGGAAGATCATTATTTTTAAGCTTTTTCAGAAAGGTCAAGATCTAAATATTCTCTCCTATCTCTACTCGTCCTTCTCAACCTGATTTTCAGATCTGAAATGCTAAATTCTACTCTATAGATGTCTTTTAGTGATCTTGTAAACAAGGTGACAACTTTGACAAGTTGATAACTTCTTCCAATATTTCTCTCCAATGTATCTTCAACCTAGATCTCTAAATCACACGATAAAGAGGGGGAAACATTTGTTTATTAGTAGAAAGGGGTTTTCCTTGGTCAAACCCTTTTTTGGTATTCAAACCTTGAAATGAAATGAAATAGAAATGAGGAATTTTATGAATGAATAAATAATCTATGTTGCAATTCACCAAAACCTTAAACAATATGCTACAAACATGTATGAAATGGCTACAATGAATGTGGATCTTTAATCTTGCTTGAATGATATGGATCTTGATTTGAACGCTTGCTTGAATCATAAGAACTTGCATCACAAATGTTCGCTCAAACATAAACATGATGCATGATGAATTTGACATGATGCTTGATATGTGAATAATGCTCCAAAATTCTTGATATTCACTCTTCAATGCTCTTGTACTCTTGTAAAGTCTTAAACACTCTTTTGAACTCAAATTTTCTATAAGGACACTTCATCAACTTGCTAGGTGAAAAATGAGTGAAATAACCTTGTATTTATACTTGTTTATGGCAATTTTCTCAAAATCAAGGAAGCTAAAATATTTCCAAGAATTTTAATTTAACTTATGTCTAAGCTAAGCGAGACTCGTATGCTAGTTGTGGCGTATAAGTCCCATTAGGCTAAACTTATGACACATTTTTCAAGAAAGGCTTAGTTTAATGTGAATTTCGTATCTAGGCCCCGAAACCTAGGTGGGACGTGTAATGTAGAAAAATGTATACTCTTGAAGAAAGAGAAAATTTAACACTTAATTTGGATTCATTTCGGCATTTTTGCACCAAGCATCATGTTAAAATAGTATTATAGGCCCCTAAGACAGTTCATTATTTTTAGACCTTGATGCTTATTCCACCCATAAATCATGCAAGTCCTGACAAATAACATTAAAATTACTCAAATTTCACAAAGCCCACCTCAAAAACCATGGTGGGACTAAGTCACCCAAGGTGGCAACATAGTCCCTTTTGGGGGAATTCACAATTTTGAGAAAAAAAATCTTTGACTTAATCAGGTCAAAAGAACTGACAATTAGGTATTGATGCCTATAAATACATGTTTTTAGGTTATTTTTCACAACCTTTAGTCATTTTTAACAAGCAAGTTCAATATTCAAGTGTTGAATATCTTCCACAAGAAGATTCATTAGTATATCTACAAGAAATTTGAAGCATAGGGAAGCAAGCTAGGATTTTGTAGGTCTTCAAGCTCACTTTTTTTCCAATATCTCACATTGGAAAGGTATGATCATGGATGCCTGTGGAGAATCATGGAGAAATCTAGGTTGAAGAGATGCAACTAGCCATCAAATCAATCCTAAAGACTTATTTTCAAAGTGGTTCCATCTTTCGTTTTCTCTCTATATCCAGCCTAAGGAAGGTTTGCATTCTATTAAGATTCATTTATAATGTGATTTATGTTCTCTCAGAATGAGTCTTGCATTATTCTAGTTTCATTTATGCATCTTATTCTCGCATATTAGAATAGGGTTGCATCTAACTTCAGATTTCCTAGCTTTGGATAACTTTAGGGCTAGGGTTTTATGTAGATTTATTTATCTCTTTCAAAATTTAATTATCAACTATGGGTTTGACCAAGGTAGACCCCCCATTAGAAACCAGACTATTTTCTTTTTTGTAAGTGATTTTGTAGGTTCGGATCTGGATTCGAATCACAGAACAAAGTGCAGACTATAGTCCTTTGTTTCCACTCTCGGATTTCTAGAAAAGACAGAGTGGACTAAGTCACCAACAGTGGTGACTTAGTCTCACTGCATATGTTTTTTAGGTATTTTTGGAAGTCTCGATACCTAGTTGGATTAAATGCGATCTAGATTAGTTTCCTAGATCTAGGACTAAGTCACGTAGCTTGGTGTAGGTTTCCTAGTTGGCCAAAAAGTTAGATTTTCTAGAATTTCAAAGGTATTTTTAATCGTCACTTCAACTCCTATTCATTTCCAAGTGCACTCTTTTTGTTTTCCCTTCGATCTTGTTTTGTATTGCCTTTAATCTATATTTCTACATATCATTAGTTTTGCATCAAGATTTCACTTATATTTTAAGTTTATTGTATTTAGAACATTCCATTTAACACATATTCATCATATAAGAATAATTTTTGAATGAATCTCCTAGTTTTTGGGTAGAAAGACCTCTCTAATTTTAGGTGAAAAATTATAGAAGTGCAAGAGGGCAACCTCTCCTCCAAAATCTACAGTTAATTTTGGTGAACCTATATTTAGAAATCTCATTTTTAATTTAGCATGCATTTACATCCTAGGAGTACCCTCTATTAACATTGCATTGTATGTTGCATTGTTTAAATTTGCAGCCTAGGGTTTCATACTTTACATTAGTGAAAGTTCATTTTTGCACTTGATTTCCTTCAACAATTGTGAAATTTTACATCTGCACTTTATATTTGCATTATACAGTAGGAAACACATTAAAATACATCAAAAAAATCATAAAAACTTAAAAAATACCCCTACTAGGACTAATTCGCCACCCTAGGTGACTTAGTCCCAGTGCTCATTTTTCATCAGTCTTTTCTGCAATTTCCAGTTTATGAAGTTACTGTTTGTTTCAGTTACTTTTCTATTTCAATTTAATTACTTTATGTTATATTATCATCATTAGAATAAGCATCATTTACTTTCAGCACATTTATGGATAGCATTAGATCTTTTCAAGTTTCATTTTCAACATTAGTTCCTATTTCATTTAGGTCACATTCATTAGAACATGAAAAAAAAACATTAGAAACACCACATGAAACAATCCACACACTACTCAACCATAAAAATCCCATATCATCAAAACCTTTTATTAGTGATGACTTGGATAAGCTAGATGAAGCTCTACAGAACTTTCTCTCACTAAGTTCATCCACTAAGGTTTGTGATGAATAATGCAAACAAACCAATGATAAATCATCTCCTAAACCTCTTAGTTGTGATGACTTGAAAATGTTAGATGAAGTTCTTCAGGACTTTATCTCACCAAGGTCATCCACTAGGGTTTTTTATGAGAAACCTACAAAAAAATATGTCAATGTAATTCAACCGCAGCTAGTTCTCTAAGCACCTTACCATAAACCTCAAGCTCCATCTAAACCTGAGTTTACCCTTTACCCACCTAAGCATGATATTTTTTCCCACACATATATCACTAGAAATAACTCGCAACCCCAACAAGACACCTCAACACCATTACCTTTACCCAACCCCATATTACCTAGTGCCCCTCACCTAAATTCACAACTTAGGGAGTATGATCTTGTTGAGAAACTTAAGAATACTCCCGCCAAGATATCCCTTTGGTATATTCTCCATAATTTGTCAAACTATCACTCTATGATCCAAAAAACATTTCAACAAATAGTGGTTCCTCTTGGTACAAATTAAAATGATGTGGAAACTCTCATACAAGGAATGAATAGAGTTAATGTAGACATTACCTTCCATTAACATGAGCTCCCTCCATTAGAATTAGAAAAGAAAAATGAAGGTTTTATGATAATAACCCAGCTAAATAGAATAGGCATCAAACAAACCCTTGTAGAAAATGTCTCTACCCTTAATTTGTACAATGTGAAGCTTCTCGATAGATTACATGTGGATAAAGTACAAAACAAATTTAATCCCTTATTTATTAGAGGATTTGGAAATGTCACAAAGCAACTACCTGGTGTAATTACTTTACCTATTACAGTCGAAATGGTTGCTCTGAAAAATCCTATTCATGTCATGCGTTATGACCTTTCCTATAATCTTATTTTGGGAAGACCATGGATTCATGAGATGCATGTAGTACCATCGACCCTTCATCAAATCATGAAATATTCTATAAAAATAAATTTTATCAAATTGATATAGACCCTAAGCTTGAAAGTTGCTTACAACTTGAAAAAAGGAACACCAAGTCCTCTAAACATCTTGATCCCCACCTCCAACATACCACCTCCTAAGACCAACAACCAAGAAGAAGACCTAATGTCTAAATTACTAGGTGATGATTAGGGATCATTAGAATTCACACCTTCATTTATGGGTGAATACATCATCACACAAAGAGAGGATGAAAACCAGGAACAACCAACAACCATGTCCACTCAAAATTTAGAATAATCTTCCCACACATCTATGCCATCTACTTTGGAAGAAAATACAATGTAGACAATTTTTTTTTATGAGATACATTATCAACAACCACTCAACCCAAAGGAAATACAAATAATTTATGGATGAGGTTATCGTCTTGTGAAACAACTAGGATACAATGGTAAAGGATGTTGAAAGAATGAAAAATGCATTCAATTTCCCATAGAACCTAATACACAGGAGACAAAGACTGGTTTAGGGTATCCTTTTTCTAAGACAACAAAAGAAAATCAACACCCATCCCTCAACATCAACACCATCACATGTAAACCAAGAGCCAGCCTCACACTCACACATCTAGAATTCCTTGATGTGGATTCACTGCTGTTGTGGGAATATCTTGACAATGATGAAGCTTTGAAAAATATGTTAGGTGCTTATGATAAGATATATGTTCCCAAGAGGAACGTTACCTGTGCTATGATAAGTACTCAGAAAAATGTTATTGATACCAATGAAACAAACACAATCATGGAACCATATGATCCAACACTTCCTAAGTCAAATGAACTCCCCTTAGGGGATACGATTGATATACCAATGGAAATAGATGATAAAGAAAAAGTCACTAAAATTGGGAAGTGCCTTGATTATGAAGAACAAGAGGATATTGCTACCTTGCTTCATGATTTCCCTACAAAAATTTCTTTGAAATATTCAGATATGCCAGGAATAGATATGAAGATAGTGACACATAAAATTGTCCTTGATGACAATGTTAAACCTATTCGCCAAAAGATACGAAAGATGAACCCTAAGATAGCCTTCCATGTTAAAGGAGAAATTGAAAAATTTCTTGATGCAGGTTTTATTTGACCTACTGATTATTATCCTTGGATATCACACATTTTCATAGTTGCTAAACCTGGAAATCATATTAGGATATGCATGAATTTCCATGACTTGAATAAAGCATCTTTAAAGGATGATTTTCATCTTCCTAATATCAACATGATAGTGGATTCCACTGCTGGGCATTCTTTGTTGTCATTCATGGATGGATTTTCTGGATATAATCAAATCTTTATTAACCCACAAGATCAATATAAGATGGAATTCAAGTTCACTTTGGAAAAATTTTATTGGGTTATGATTCCTTTTGGATTAAAGAATGCAAGCACAACTTATCAATGAGCAACGAAATTGATATTTCATGATTACATACATAAAATATTGGAAGGTTATGTTGATGAAATTCTAGCCAAATCCTTAACGTGTCAAGATAATATAAATGTTCTTCACAAATATTTGAATGGATGCATAAATACAATATGTACTTAAATCCAAAAAAGTGTCTATGGAGTAGATAGTGGAATTTTTTTAGGGTTTATCATATCTCACAGAGGCATTAAGGTGGACCTGAAGAAAATTGATGCTATAATTAACATGCCACCTCCTTGAAATATTTACCAATTATGCACGTTACAAGGAAGAATTCAAGTCATTCATCATTTTTTGCTTCCTTAGTTGATCAAACGTTACCCTTCACACACCTCCCTAGAAAGGATGTGCATTTTTATTGGAATGGGGATTGTAAATAGGACATTGAGATTTTAAAAGAATACATTGCAACTCTACTTGATTTACAACCATTTATTACAAACAAACCATTCATCCTTTATATCACCACTTCCGCCCATGCTCTTGTCACATTGTTGGCTCAACAAGACTAAAATGGTAAAGAGAATCCTATATATTACATTATTTAAACCCTAATAGATAATGACACATGATACACACCAATTGAAAAAAAATGTTTGGCTCTTGTATTCACTACTAGTAAGTTGTGATACTACTTACGAAATGAAAAACTATAAGTGATGAAAATTTTTGGTCCTCTCAAACATATTTTCAATAAAACAGACTTATTAGGTTGTCTAAATAAATGTGTAATGTTTTTGACTAAGTTTGACCTTAATTTTGTCTCACAAAAATCAATTAAAGTCCAAGTCTTAGCTTACCACTTAGCTGATGCTCCTTCTCCTTTAGCAGTACCTAACAATGTCTCTTTTCCTGATGAGAATGTGTCGACAATAGAGCTTCCTACATGGGAATTATACTTTGATGGATCCAATTGTTGCATAGGCTCTAGTACTAGGGTTATATTAATCACACCCATTGGAAAGCCTATTCCCTTGTCATATCAATTAAACTTCCTATGTACAAACAAAATAGCAGAATATGAGGCATTAATTGTTGGATTGTGTGTTGCTTTTCTAATGGGAATCAAAGATATTAATATTTTTGGTGATTTACAATTAGTGATCAAATAAATAAACAGTTTCTACCAAGATAAACAGGAAAAATTATTGCAATATAAGGATCTTGTGATGACCTTGTTAGAATATTTTGAATCGTTCACCATTGATAAAATACCCTGAAAAATATAATCGGAATGCGGATGCAATGGAAAGTGTGGCTTCTCTCATATCTCCTTCACATCCTTTCAAAGACATCATGTTTACCAATCACCCAATCATGGAACCCTCCATTAGTGATAAATATGATGATGTATTCATAATATTTTTGGATAACTCGAGTAAATTTTATGATACCATAAATAACTATTTAAAATGTGGTACCATTCCTAAGCTTACAACAAAAAACACCCAAACTCATCTAAAAACGCTAGTAACCAAGTACATAATCCTCACAGATGTGTTGTATAGAAGATCCTTTGATGGAATTCTCCTATGATATCTTAGGGATTTTGAAACTCATATAGCCCTTGAAGAGGCCCATGCAAGCACCTGTGGGGGTCATTTTGGGGGAATATCCTTACTACAAATCTCCTTCATATGGGATACTATTGGAGAAATATGGAAAAGGATTGATTCATGTATGTTAAGTGATGTTACAAATGTCAAGAACACAACACTTTGATCCATGCTCCTACTTTTGAGTTTCATGCCAAAATTCATATTTGGTTGTTCTTCGTATGGGGGTTGATCTCATTGGACATATTTCACCACCATCTTCCACCCGACATACATTTATCATTACAACAACTGATTATTTTACAAAATGGGTAGAATCCATTATTCTTCAATCTATCATGACCAATGTAATATGTCATTCCTATTGGAAAACATTATTTATCGCTTCAAACTCCCTTCACATTAATTTTTGACAATGGAACACCATTTAAAAATAATAATGTGAATAACTTCCAAGACACATTTCATATCCAACATCACTTTTCAAAACCTTACTACCCACAATCTAATGGTCAAGCTAAAATTACTAACAAGACTCAAGAACAAATCCTCAAGAAAACTATTAACAAAAATCATGAGGATTGGCACACACAATTACACTATGCACTTTGGGCCTATTGAAAAAGTGTCAAATCATCTATTGGAACTACACCTTATAACCTTGTCAATAATGCTACCTATAGAACAATGGTTACACTATCTTGAAATGCTTGATGAATAGTGCATTAACACTCTTGAGCATCTCCAAGATTACACTAATAAATTACAACGAAGTTATAATAATTGCGTCATCCCTTAGACATTTAACAAGGGTGATTTAGTTTTATATCTAAATCAGCGCAATACTAATGTAGACTATGTTGAAAAAGGAAAATTAAGTCCTAATTGGTTAGGACCTGTGGACATGAAAATCTGCATATGGTTAGTAAAATGACAAAACAACATAAACAGAAATTTATGTCCCTATGAAATCATACTCCATGATTCAAATGCAACCAAATAACAAACATAAGCAAAGCATTTAAAACATGAAATATATATCTATCCCATAGTGGATTGGTGCTCCTTATGATGTAGAAAGGATGCCCTTTCCCAATCCTTGATAAGCAAGAATGCCAAATGATGAGCAAGATTGATTCTCAAGTGAAGAGAATAACCTTGCAATGAGAATGAGTTGTTGCTAAGCAAATGGTGTTGTGATGAGCAAGATTGATTCTCAAATGAAGAGAGTAACCTTGCAATGAGAAAGTGTTGTTTTGTTGTGTTGAAATGCTTTGTATTTTATAGATTCAAGATTAGGAAGAGTGATAGATTTGGATGAATGTGGGATCATTCATGAGCCAATGACAAGATGCCACTTGTCAAAGTGTGAGAGGGTGAGGAATGTGCAAGTCTTGGCCAATGTGCCAATTTGAAATTCAAATTTGGATTAAATGGCATGTTTAGGGGGGATGAAGGGTGCAATAAATGCCATGTTTGACTTGTGCAAATAGCATTTAAAACCTTGTTGGAAGGGACAAGTCCCTTTTGGGGGGAAGATTCAAATTGGAAGAATATTCCATTTTGATTCCATTTTGAATGTAATTAGAGGAAATAATAAATCAAATAAATGATTTATTGGTGCAAGTGAGTGGGTTAGTTGGGAGTTTGGATTTGACTCTAGTCGAGTCAAAAGCTAGAGAATGGTAATTATGATTAGAAATTAATTAATGTAGATTAATTAACTTGGATGATATTAGGAGGTGACATTTGATTAAATCAGTTTGATTTATTAAATCAAATGAGAAGAACATAAGGATTGAATAATTTGATTTATTTAATGAACTTTAGGAAATTAATCAATAAATTGCTTTAATTGATTAATAGAAGAATTGAATGTTAATTAGAGTGGGATGCATGATGTTAGTTTTGCATGTCTACATTTTGCCCCTCTTTGAAGCAGTGTACTCATTGCATTGGTTCAAAGAATGATGTTGCCGATATCGCAATTACATTTTTTTTTTAATTTTCAGATGTGCCAGTGAAAAGAAGTACGTTAGTACATTGCCACCTCGAGAGATCGAGCGAAAAGATTGAGGTTGATTTCATGACAAAGAGGTTCAAAATGAATGTATGGATTGCGAGACTATATGATCTATATGATAATGATGATGTAAATGAGATGTTCTAATTATGCAAGATGCATGATGGATGCAGGATGGATGCATGCTGGATGTATGATGGATGCATTGTTAGCGTGAAAGAAGGTAGAAGAATGAGAGGGATCAACCCTTAAATTCGAGAAGATGAAGAAGTCCAACAAGACAACTTTATTAGAAATGATGAATGATGATGATGTATTGCTTATCCAAGGATGGGAAAAGAGCATACCTTTCTTTATGTTTGATAACACACGTAGGTGTGATGCATCAAGGTATTAAGAACCAGGATGGCATGGCGCCTAGTGTGATGGACTTTGACTCATCAAACAAATAGGAGTACTCTTGTTCACACTTGACAAACATAACCTTATTCAGAATGCAGTTCAGATATCATAAACATCTCGGGCCAAAACATAAAAAGGGTAAGCCTTCTTATGTGGTCAACAAGATACCTAAAACATCCTTCCTACAAACAAAACAAAGTATGCATGATGAAGTTATGTTATAGGAATATCCAACAAGCACAGTAGATAAAAAGATAATGATCGTTGCCCCATTCCTTTCTCTCTAAACCTATTTTGTTTAGGCATCATTGAGAGGTCCTTGGAATGAGCACAAAATAAGATAAGTCAAAAAGACCAAATAAAGTAAAGAAAGAAGCTAATGTTCTTCGTATCACTAGCCAAGGCTAAACTACTGTGAGGGTTACCTGATGCTTATGTCCATCGCAGGAAAGCTTCATCCTAGGACATGTAGTGATCAGGGTCTTGGTGAGACTGATTGCGTGATAAGCTATTGATACTCTGAGTTGACCAACTTGCTAACTTACTAACTTAGACCTTCGAGACTTTGACGATTAGGGAGTTCACTTCGGAACCTACTAGACTTGCTTCTGACTGACTCACCAAAGGGTGAGAGCGGCGATGATTTATTATGAGTGATGAAAATCACGGGTGAAAGCAAGATGAAATGGATGCACCATTTTAGTTTTTTCAAATGTTTTGAGGTTGTTTTTGGAATTTTTAGATGTTTTACAAATGTTTTTGGTATTTTCAAGATTTTATGACGAACAGACTAACTTAAAGACCTATCCTAGGGGTCTCGGGAGCTGATCCATAGATTAGCCTTGCCTACGTTATATACGCAGAGACCACGTAGTTCGACTGGTGGTGGAGTGACTTGATGATAATATGGACAAATGGATTGCCATTTTATTACCTAAAGGACTGACTTAAGATACAGACTAGATGGGCAAACGGATTGCCAATGCGACGAACGCCTAAAGGACTGACCTAACCTTCTCGGGGGATGATCAATGATCAACCTTGCCTATGTTCAAGCTCAGAGATGACGTAGTTTGACAAGGTGGAAGACTGACAAGACTAAATGATGAATTTTGAAGATTTTCTGATATTTTGATATGTTTTTGATGATTTTTTCTGATGAGATTTTGAATGTTTTTGGATTTTCTATTGAGATTTTGAAAATTTGGATATGATAGGTGATGATGATATCAGTGCTCTGTTTTAAGATTTTGTTGAAAACCAAGCTTAATGTTGATCAATCAGATTGATGGATTGATAGTTTGACTAAGTGTGTTAAGTCAAACAAAAGTGATAATGCACTCGTAAATTCCAGGAAGTTGTGCTATCCTAGAGTAAACTCGTACAAAAAGGATAATTTGGCTAGGTGTGTTAAGCCAAACAAGGTGATTATGGATTTGATAATTTGGCTAAAAGTGTTAAGCCAAACAGAGTGATGATAATGAACTTGTAAACCCAAGGAAGTTGTGTTATCCTAGAGTAAACTCGTGCACAAGATGATAGTTTGACTAAGTGTGTTAAGTCAAACAAGGTGATGATTGATTGGATTCGATTGATCAAGATGAAGCTTGATTTGGAACAAAATAGCTATGATGATTTGATGTGATGCTGGGGTACACATTAGATGCAACTGATGTTGATTGTTCAGATTGATGTCCAATGAAAGATAAATCTTGATAAGGAACGTCTTCCTGTCAAAATATGCCATGGGATAGTGATTTGGATCGTTGGCTCACAAATGCTTTGACCAATTTGCTTTCATGTTTTCTAATGTTCAGATTACTTCATAAGTTGGAGGATATATATCAAGATTTATTCCCGAAGCGAGATGTAAATATCTGCCCCCAGTGTCTAGCAATGTTTGAACGACCATGGGTGGAATCTGGGACGAGTGGATAAATAGATTATCTTGCGATAAGATAAGGGTGTTTGAACAAAGGAATGCTCACTCGGATAATGCTTCAAGGGTCAGATAATGTTGGATAGGATGGGATCAATGAAAATGACCCATGTCAAGATGTTTACCATAAGCAACTATAAAGTGTGCACCAAAATTTTCCAAGATCAAGATAACTTGGAGTATGGATGCAGATGGAAAATGGATTGGATAAACGGTTCATGGATGAATGGATGATATGGATGGAATGTTGGCTTTATCATGAATGTGATAAGATGCTTTCTTCTGAACTGGCGCACGTAGATGCTCGATTCTACACATAATGCCTGTTTGCTAGGTTTTCATCATGGTACCTACCCAAAGCGCCACTGAAATGGTTTTCGCTAAAGGACAATTTTTTTCTTTACTATTTTCAATCCTTTTTTTTATTTTTTTGGATTTTTGTATATTTTGATTTTTTTGTTGTCACCAAGATGCCTGTTTGCCAGGTTTTCATCAAGGTGACCATTTTTTCAGGACATTTTTTCTGATTTTTTTTGTATTTTCTGAGAGATTTTAAGCTGATGCTGAACCACCTGGTGGTGCTGATGTTGATGCTTCTGTCATAACGTGCCATCGGTATCTTGTTTGAAGAATTTGCTTTGCCAAGATACGTGCACTTGAATGCAACTTTTGAGATCCCTGATCTGTTTTGCTGATACCGGAGTTAACTCTATCTTTGTGCGCACATCGCAATAGAGTGCCTTTTGAATCCTTATGATGAAGAGTTGTTTTCAATATATGGTCAATCTGAGAATTGCATATCATGCATGGAGTGCCCTCCTTCTAGCGCGATTTGTAGGATGCCAAAATCTTACACATGAATTGTATAGATTTAGCCATCCTCATAGAATAACATATAACATTCCTTCGAACAATTGATAAAAACCCAACTCAAGTATGCAAAGAAGAAATGAAATACAATCTATTCTATGGTGGATTGGTGCTCTTTGAGTATGTGAAAGAGCCCTTTCCCAATCCTTGATAAGCTTAGTGAGATAGACAATGAGATGCTTGAACTCAAGTTGCCTATAGTGTAGATGCTTTCAAATGTGGTTGTTGTAGATGATGAAGAGCAAGATTGATTCTCAAATGAAGAGAGTAACCTTGCATGAAGTGTGTTGTGTTGTTTGAAGGAGAGAAGCCTTCAACTTATAGTTAAAATTGAAGAGAGGAGAGGCCAAATTGATGAATGGGGGATCATTCTTGGGCCAATGACAAGATGCCACTTGTCAAGGTGTGAGAGGGTGAGGAATGTATAAGTCTTGGCCAATGTGCCAATTTGAAATTAAAATTTGGATGAAATGACATGTTTAGGGGGGATGAAGGGTGCAATAAATGCCATGTTTGACTTGTGAAAATAGCATTTAAAACCTTGCTGGAAGGGACAAGTCCCTTTTGTGGGGAAGATTCAAATTGGAAGAATATGCCATTTTGATTCCATTTTGAATGTAATTAGATGAAATAATAAATCAAATAAATGATTTATTGGTGCAAGTGGGTGGGTTAGTTAAGAGTTTGGATTTGACTCTAGTTGAGTCAAAAGCTAGAGAATGGTAATTATGATTAGAAGTTCATTAATTTAGATTAATTAACTTAGGGATTTTTAGGGATTTGATATTTGATTTTAAATCAATTTGATTTATTAAATCAAATGAGAAGAACATAAGGATTAAATAATTTGATTTATTTAATGAACCTTAGGAAATTAATCAATAAATTGCTTTAATTGATTAATAGAAGAAATGAATGTTAATTTGTATGATGCATGATTGTTATTTTTGCATGTCTACAATGTAGACATGCGTAGACATGCAAAACTAACATCATGCATCCCGCTCTAATTAACATTCAATTCTTCTATTAATCAATTAAAGCAATTTATTGATTAATTTCCTAAGGTTCATTAAATAAATCAAATTATTTAATCTTTATGTTCTTCTCATTTGATTTAATAAATCAAATTGATTTAATCAAATGTCACCTCCTAATATCATCCAAGTTAATTAATCTACATTAATTAACTTCTAATCATAATTACCATTCTCTAGCTTTTGACTCCACTAGAGTCAAATCCAAACTCCCAACTAACCCACCCACTTGCACCAATAAATCATTTATTTGATTTATTATTTCTTCTAATTACATTCAAAATGGAATATTCTTCCAATTTGAATCTTCCCCCCAAAAGGGACTTGTCCCTTCCAACAAGGTTTTAAATGCTATTTGCACAAGTCAAACATGGCATTTATTGCACCTTTCATCCCCCCTAAACATGTCATTTAATCCAAATTTGAATTTCAAATTGGCACATTGGCCAAGACTTGCACATTCCTCACCCTCTCACACTTTGACAAGTGGCATCTTGTCATTGGCTCATGAATGATCCCACATTCATCCCAATCTATCACTCTTCCTAATCTTGAATCTATAAAATACAAAGCATTTCAACACAACAAAACAACACTTTCTCATTGCAAGGTTACTCTCTTCATTTGAGAATCAATCTTGCTCATCACAACACCATTTGCTTAGCAACAACTCATTCTCATTGCAAGGTTATTCTCTTCACTTGAGAATCAATCTTGCTCATCATTTGGCAATCTTGCTTATCAAGGATTGGGAAAAGGCATCCTTTCTACATCATAAGGAGCACCAATCCACTATGGGATAGATATATATTTCATGTTTTAAATGCTTTGCTTATGTTTGTTATTTGGTTGCATTTGAATCATGGAGTATTATTTCATAGGGAAATAAATTTATGTTTATGTTGTTTTGTCATTTTACTAACCATATGCAGATTTTTACTAGTTAATCCTTACGTGCCAGTCTTCACCCATCTGTCTCACCAACAGTCAACTAGATAGATGCATACTAGGCCTGTCATATATTCTCCACCAACATCGGTTATGCTCCATATTGTTTAGAATGTCACTTCAGGAAAGATAGTAAGACAATAGGTAAGTGGTCTTCTCGATGATGCTTGTAGCTGCATCAAAACATACACCAAAAATTCAACCATAACTTCACAATTTGAGGCTTGGTCTTTATTGCTTGAATTGACTGCTTCGGCCTATGCTTTTGTTCTATCTAAGCTGATGGTCTTATTAAGTTCTTTTATTTCTACCTCTTTTGTATCGAAATCTGTGGGATCCCACTAACAAATGATATCTACCAAATCATGAGGGACTAAAAGGAATGCTACATAAATTCTGTTGCATGTTTCACTCCTACTGTCCATTCGAATAAGGATAGTTTTGACTACTTTGTGCAATACAGCTACAAATAAGAAATGTGTTACAAAGAATCATTTAGTAAGCACAGTTACTATTGTTTTTAA
Source organism: Sequoiadendron giganteum (assembly GCA_007115665.2). Lineage (NCBI taxonomy): Eukaryota > Viridiplantae > Streptophyta > Pinopsida > Cupressales > Cupressaceae > Sequoiadendron > Sequoiadendron giganteum. The sequence goes on from CM021101.1 coordinate 111,407,052, forward strand.
ACATAGAAGTATTTTTTCTTAGCTGTAAATCTTACTTTTATGGTAAAAGTTTTTGTTACAGGTCATCATCGTGAGAGTGGTTCCATACATCCCGTTGTCAGAAATCTGAAGCTAAGTAGCAGACATACAAAAAATGGATATTGTTTACTCGAGACATTAATTACTCTTTGGGGGTGGGCAGTTTTTATTTATTTAAATGTTGTATATCGAAATTTCTTGGAAAGGTTTGATTCAAATGGGATCTTCTATTATTTTCCTGCTGAAAGAGGGGGATAATGTTAAAATCATGTCTTGATCTCAATATTGAAATTGCATGTCTTTTGATTTCAAGACACAATCACTATATCAAGCACATATACTTTATGAATGATCTTTTTTTTCAAAGCCCAAATTGTTTAAGTTCTTGAGAACGACAATGTAAAGGATTGACATGGTGGGTTGCTCCTTTATTTCCTTTTTCTTGATAAGGGGTTTTTATTAATCGTCATTTTATGCTTAAAATATTGATCAAAATAAAATAAAATTGGTGGATTGTCTTATAAACTTTATGTTTTTTTATAGGTTGAAACTCAAGGTTGACATTGGAGGTTGAAATTGAAGGTTGACTTCAAAATCAAGCAAAAATGAAGGTGAATGGAGTTGGAGATCTTTTTGAAATCGAGATTTGGAAAAAGCATTTTTTAATGCTTGTTTTAACAATCTTTGAGCTTCCATTTACTACCCTTTTTTTTCTGTTTTAAGCCAACTCACATTTCCTTTTGGGTTTAAAATTAATCACTTGACTTGATCTTTTCAAAGTTGGATTAAAAAAACTAAACATTAGAAACTCACTAAGCATTTCAATTTGGACTTAAAATTGAATAAGGAAAACTTCACATTTCAATTGGTGCTTTTAAAACGAACTCATCACTGCTTTTGAGACTTAAAATGAACAAGTGCTTCCATGTTTTGCAATCTTTTTCACAAACTAACATCATTTAAAATGCATATGCACTTCTCTCGTGCTTCACAGCGATCTTGAGAATCAAAAGAATTTTGGTGATGTTAAGTTAAAAATATTGCCTCCACACTTCGATTTGGGATCTAAAATTGAACAAAACATGCAAGTGTGAGCACGATATATTGCGGAGGTTCTCCCCTTTGTTTTTCAACAAAGGTTGTGTGAATGACGGGATATGTTAGCTCGCTATTGTTTATCTTAGAGGGCCTGCCTTGTGGGAAAAAGTAATCACCCAAGGGAACGACCTAACCGGGAACATGCTAAAGCCAAGCGACTTCCAACCGGTATATAAGTGTGGATATTGGAACAAAGGCCAATATCATGAGGATTATTCTGACGAGATGGACAGAAATGGACTCTCACCGACATTGGATAATCCCCCACGAACGGAATGCTTGAATTAGAACCCCTTGTTTAGAAATTGGCCAAAACCTTGTCTATCTTGTTGGTGCAAGAGGTCATGTCCTCTGAAGCTGCCCCACGTAACATGCGGTCTTGTTGTGGAAATGGAAAGTATGCCATGGGAGATTCATGGGTATTAATGCTTGGCTGACTCGAATAAGTGAGTGTTGTGGAGGGGAGCCAGTGTGGTCAAGCATTTAGCCATTCACACAAGATATGCGCAGCTGGATTTATCCAAGTGGGAACCCAACAAGGTATTGTCTCATCAACCTAGGAGTGTAAAAGTGCTTAGAAGAACACATTACTTGATCTTGGAAACATTTGAAAAATGAACATTCACAAGAGCCTCAAATTTCAAACACCTTGTGGGAAACAAATACCTTTGAAAAATTTAAACACTCTTGCTTTCCCTAGGGATTCTATCCTTAGAGGTTTCTAAGTGTTTGAATTCTATCATAATTTGTTTTCACTAAGGATAAACATAAGAGACTTTTTCCCTAATTTCCTTGATTTCCACATAATGGACCTTGTGGGATGAAGAAGAAAGCAGGACATTAGACATTCAGTTTGAAAACATAATCAAGTAAGTGATTTTGGTAAAATGGATTCACTAAGACAAGATAAAAGAAAAATTTGATTACACATGTGTTTTCTGACATGATCAAAATCCCAAAACTGAAGTTCAAAAAGCTTAGTGTGAAAGCTAGTGAGGAGCGTCTTGGAATCCCAAACTTTTTGAATAGTTTGCTTTCCTCACATAGGAAACATAGCGTGTTCTTCAACACCGAGGTCTTGTAAGCAGAAGTGTTATTCTAGGTCAAGTCTAGGATCAAATTCAATCACTTTCATCCATCTCTCAACCATTAAATCAGTCAAAAGTCACCTCACCAACAACTCCTAGAGACTTTGTAAACATCTTTTATGCTAAACTTTTAGGCAAAATCAAAACCTCTTTGTTTGACTTAACACATCTAGTCAAACCATCATCTTATACACAAGTTCTCTCTTGGATAAATCAACTTCCTAGGGTTTATGAGTTCATCTTGTTTGGCTTAGCACACTTAGCCAAATTATCAAAACATCATCACGTTTGACTTGACGCACTTAGTCAAACTATCATTTTGTAGGAGTTCACTCTTGGATAACACAACTTCCAAGAGTTTTACGATTACATTAATCACATTTTGTTTGACTTAACACACCTAGTCAAACCATCAATCCAATCATGAATTAATCAAATCAAAGTCCTGAAAGGTTTAGCATTCCCTTCAAAGTTTCTTTAAGAGTTCCATTCATCCGTATCACTCATCTTTCGTTTATCTCATCCTCATCATCACTTTGATCCTTCAATTATCCTAGTTCTTCGCTTCTTTGAACCTAAGGTTTAGACCGATCTAAAGGATTAGAGGTTCATCTCTTACATTCTTGAAAATTGATCTTCATTTTATGGTTCAAACTTGATCTCAACACAAGAGGGACATGGAATATAAACTTGATCCATCCATCATGAGCAATTCGATTCAACCAAACTATCCAAGCCTTGAAATACCATTTGATTTTCAAAGCTTGTACAATGCATACATGGGATCATTATATCATACAAACATCAATGGTACAACAAATATGAGCATACCCAATCTGAAGTTTGGAACACCTTTCCCAATGATAGATTTAAATCCAAGTCCAAATCTGAAAATCTATTAACCAAACACTCAATGCATGAGCTTTTCAAACAACATTATCCCACCAAATCCACACATACCAAGTGCAACTTTACCAAACATGACCATTTCAAATCCACACTTGGTAAACTTTGGGGTCGACATGTTTGCAAATCCCCCTAATGTTGTTCAAAATCCTAGCAATATGTTGACGACTCTAGGTATTGATGCAAGTCAAGGTAACACCATGCAAAATCAAAGTTACCTAAATCCAAGCAATATGATTCCCAACCACAACAATGTTCAATTTCAATCTATCATGCCAAATCAAAACATCATACCAAATCATCCCATTTTTCCATCAATATCGCAAAAATAGATGGAAACCATCCAAGCAACCCCAACAATCAACAACATTCCCATTCCACCACCACCACCACCACCGCCAAAATACAACATGACCAATTCATTCTCCATCATATTGCAAACCGCTCAAGAAGCTTCCCGCAAAAAGGCACTCCAAGCCCAACAAGCTACATAGCTAGTTGCTTAGCAAGCACAAGCGGCTCAAGTAGCCCAACAAGTGCAAGCACAAGCAGAATTCTTGGCACTATTGCAAGCAATCCAAGAGGAAGTGGCACAACAAAGAGCCCAACAAAAAGCTTTGTTGGCACAAAAACAACATGACGAACAACAAGCGTTGTTGGCTCAGCAGAAAACGTAGGCCTTACTCCCACAACCAAGCTTGCAACTGATTGCCACCATAATAATTCAAAATGATGATCAAGATCCTTTGACTAATGAAAATGTTGAAAATGTCTCTACATCACCTAATGAGTTAGAAGACATATCTCAAGAATTTGTTCCAAAGCATGATCAACATCTTTCACCAGGGTCTAGCAATGATCCTCTCCAAAACATATGGCCATCCTTTGACCTCATGAAATTTGAGAATATTCCTATGCCTAATGAAGATATCCAAGAAAGAAATCCATTCTTTGAAATTGACCCATGTCAAGAACTTGATCCAAAGCATGTTGAAAGAAATTCTGAAATCACTCAAGATCGAGAATTTGTATCTCCAAGCTACTACAACGATATAATGGACACTCTCCTATCTATACAAGATGTTGCAAATGATGACCATATCCGCATAGCACATACTCTTCCATCTACGCATGAGATGCTTTCTTTGGATGGACCTGTAGATGATCTTCATTCAAAACAAGAGTCTCATACTCTTACTGAGGAATAAGAGTCTCCTACTCTTAAAATTTGTACACATGATCAAGATGTAGAGAAATGCAGAGACATATCAGAAATGGATCATGAAGAAGGCTTGTACATAAGTCATGAGGAAGACTTTTGTGTAGACAGCGAAGCATCAACACTTCTTGAAGAAGCACTACAATCTAATATGTCACAAGATCAAGTTGAAGATATCAATCAGGCATTCATCCCACATATGGAGGATCCCATCAGTTATAAACTTGGATCACTTACCTTTCTTAGGGAAAGCTATCAAATCACTAAAGAAGCTAACACTTTTGAAGGTCCACAATAGAGCAGAGAAGGATTAACACCTTGTTTCCAAGGTAGATCATATCCTATTGCAAATAAACTTTTTTAGTAGATGAATTATCAAGGTAGAGGATTAGGTCTGTATGAATAGGGTATCCTAGAACCAGTGTAGATTATTGAAAATCCTAAGCATCAAGGCCTTGGTTATTCAAAAATCAAAGGATATAAACATATCAGTAATATTTCCACAAAACTGGGGGCAACTTCGTCTCGAGCAAACGTCAACATGGGGAGCACGAAGAATCCTTATGATGAGACTAATGCCAATACTACAACCCACCATGTCATGAATCTTCATCCACCCATCACCCCATCCACAAATTGGGACCAACAATAAAAGAAAGACTTGAATTGAAGCATGAAGAACGTTATCAAAGAAAAAGAAGCAGCGAAGCATATCGGACAAATCAAATACAAATGGATACCAAAGAATACAAATCCCTATAAAACTCCATTAGTCAAAGAAACTATGGGGCAAAATAAAAAAGGGAAAAGTATCCATCAAAGATTTCCACAAAGGAAAAATCAGGCTTCTCAAGCAACGTACAAAGTGTATCGAGCAGTTGGTCCTAATTCCATGCACACTTCCATATCCACCCATTATTGCTCATCTTCCCAAGTTTGGAGAGTCAAAGGTTCCAAACCATCAACCAATCCATATTTTATCCCTAAACACACTCTATCCAAACCTCCATGTATGATATCCAATTCTCACATTGACCATGTGTTGGCAACGACCCTTCATCATAAGGATTCAGAAGGAGCTCTATCATGATGTGCGCACAAAGACAAAGTTAACTCCGGTATTGGAAAAGCAGAACAAATTTCTCAAAAGTTGCTTTCAAGTGCACGTATCTTGGCAAAGCAACTTCTTCAAGCAAGATACCGATGGCATGTTATGATAGAAGCATTAACATCAACACCACTAGGTGGTTCAACATCAGCTTAAAATCTCTCAGAAAAAGTCCTGAAAAAATGGTCACCTTGATGAAAACCTGGCAAACAGGCATCTTGGTGACAACAAAAAATTCAAAATATATAAAATCCAAAAAATCAAAAAAAGGATTGAAAACAGTAAAGAAAAAAATTGTCCTCCAGCGAAAATCATTTCAGTGGCGCTTTGGACAAGTACCATGATGAAAACCTAGCAAACATACATCATGTGTAGAATCGAGCATCTACGTGCACCAGTTCAAGAGAAAGCATCTTATTGCATCCGTAATGAAGCCAACATTCCATCCATATCATCCATTCATCCATGAACCATTTATCCAATCCATTTTCCATCTACATCCATAGTCCAAGTTATCTTGATCTTGGAAAATTTTGGTGCACACTTTACACTTGCTTGTGGTAAACATCTTGACATGGGTCATTTTCATTGATCCTATCCTACCCAACGCTATCTGAGCCTTGAAGCATTATCCGAATGAGCGTTCCTCTGTTCGAACACCTTATCTTGTCACAAGATAATCCTTGGCATCCTTTGCATGCTTACCATACCCATCCATCTATCCAAGAATCCACCCATGGCCGTTCAAACATTGCTAGAGACTAGGGGCAGATATTTGCATCTTGCGCCGAGAATAAATCTTGATCTATATCATCCAACTTATGAAGTGATCCGAACATTGGAAAATCTGAAATCAACTTGGTCAAATCATTTGTGAACACGAATCCAAGTCACTAGCCCATGGCATATTTTGACAGGAAGACATTCCTTATCATGCTCTATCTTTTGTAGAACATCAATCCAATAATCAATATCAGTCGCATCTAATGCGCACATCTGTGTCACATCAAATCATCAAAGCAATTTTGTTCTAACTCAAGCTTCATCGATCTTGATCAATCGAATCCAATCAATCATCACCTTGTTTGACTTAACACACTTAGTCAAACTATCATCTTGTGCACGAGTTTACTCTAGGATAACACAACTTCCTTGGGTTTACAAGTTCATTATCATCACTCTGTTTGGCTTAACACACTTAGCCAAATTATCAAATCCTCACCTTGTTCGGCTTAACACACCTAGCCAAGTTATCCTTTTTGTATGAGTTTACTTCAGGATAACACAACTTCCTGGAACTTACGAGTGCATTATCACTTTTGTTTGACTTAACACACTTAGTCAAACAATCAATCCATCAATCCGATTGATCAACATTAAGCTTGGTTTTCAACAAAATCCCAAAATAAAGCACTGATATCATCACGTATCCACATCCAAATCGTCAAAATCATGCGAAAAATAAAAAACATTCAGAAAAACTCATCAAAATTTCAAAACATCCAAATCATTCAAAAAATCCAAAAACATGTCGAAATATTGGAAAATCTTCAAAATTCATCATTTAGTCTTGTCACTCTTCCACCTTGTTGAACTACGTCGTCTCTGAGCTTGAATGTAGGCAAGGTTGATCATTGATCATCCCCCGAGATGGTTAGGTTAGTCCTTTAAATGCATCTGTCACATTGGCAATCCATTTGCCCATCTAGTCTGCATCTTAGGTCAGGCCTTTAAGCAATAAAAGGGGCAATTTGTTTGTCCATCTTATCATCAAACTAGTCTTTCACCTTTCCAAACTACGTCGTCTCTGAGCTTGAATTTAGGCAAGGTTGATCTTTGATCATCCCCCGAGACATTTAGGTCATTCTTTATGCGTCTGTCGCATTGGCATCCGTTTTCCCATCCTTTAGGCGTCCGTCGCAATGGCATTCGTTTGCTTATCTTTTTTACATTTAGGTCATTCATTATGCATCTGTCGCATTGGCATCCATTTTCCCATCCTTTAGGCGTTCGTTGCAATGGCATTCGTTTGCTTATCTTTTTTACATTTAGGTCATTCTTTATGCGTCCGTTGCATTGGCATCTGTTTACCCATCCTTTAGGCGTCCGTCGCAATGGCATTCGTTTGCTTATCTTTTTTACATTTAGGTGATTCTTTATGCGTCCATCGCATTGGCATCCATTTTCCCATCCTTTAGGCGTCTGTCGCAATGGCATTCGTTTGCTTATCTTTTTTACATTTAGGTCATTCTTTATGCGTCCATCGCATTCGCATCCATTTGCCCATCCTTTAGGCGTCCATCGCAATGGCATTCGTTTGCTTATCTTTTTTACATTTAGGTCATTCTTTATGCGTCTATCGCACTGGCATCCGTTTGCCCATCCTTTAGGCATCCATCGCAATGGCATTCATTTGCTTATCTTTGTTACATTTAGGTCAATCTTTTAGGCCTCCGTCGCATTGGCAATCCATTTGCCCATATATCTTTTCATTAAGTCAGGTTTGTCGTCCGAACTATGCCGTCTTTGAGCTTAAACGTAGGCAAGGCCATCCTTGATCGGCCCCCGAGACATAAAATCCAAAGACATTAAAATCTCGAAAATACCAAAAACATTTGTAAAACATCTCAAAATTCCAAAAACAGCGTCAAAACATTTGAAAAAACCCAAAATGGTGCACCCGTCTCATCTCGCTTTCACCCACAATAATTGTCACTCATAATAAAGCATCATCGCCTTCATCCTTTGGTGAAGCTATCAGAAGCAAGTTTAGCAAGTTCCAAAGTGAATACTTAATCGTCAAAGTCTCAAGTCTAGATCAGTAAGTCAGCAAGTTGGTTAACTCGAAGTATCAATAGCTTATCACCCAATCAGTCTCACCAAAACCTTGGCCACTACATGTCCTAGGATGAAGCTTTCCCATGATGGACATAAGCATCAGGTACCTCACATTAGTTTAGCCTGGCTAGCGATACGAAGAACATTAGCTTGTTTGTTTACTTTATCTTGGTCTTGTTTAGATTTATCTTATTTTGTGCTCATTCCAAGGACCTCTCGATGATGCCTAAAAAAATTAGGTTTAGAGAGAAAGGAATGAGGCAATTGATCATTATCTTTTTATCTGCTATGCTTGTTGGACGTTCTTGTAAAATAACTTGGCGAATACCTGCTTTGTTGGGTCCGTCCTAGCAAGGTTTCTGTATGTCAAGTGTGAACAAGAGCACTCCTATTTAATTGTTGAGTCAAAGTCCATCACACTAGGTGCCACGCCATCCTGGTTCTTAATACCTTGATGCATCGCACCTATGTGTGTTATCAAACATAAAGAAAGTTACGCTCTTTATCTCCCATTCCTGGATAAGCAATACATCATCATCTTTCATCATCATCTCTAATAAAGTTGGTTTGTTGAACTTCTGCGTTTTCCTGGATTCAAGGGTTGATCCCTCTCATTCTTCTATCCTCTTTCATGCTTCTATCCTCTTTCATGCTAACAATGCATCCATCTCTCATCCTGCATAATCATGTCATATCATTATAGTACACATCATCCATCTCATCCATCTCACATGCATTGCATAATCATTTAAGATGTTTAAGATAATATAGATTTGTTATTTTAAGCATCTTCGAAACATCTCATTTTCATAATCATATAAGTTGTTTAGGATAATATAGATTTGTTATTCTAAGCATCTTCCAAACATTTCATTTACATCACCATTATCATATAGTCTCGTCATCCATACATCCATTTTTGAACCTCTTTATTGTGAGATCCAACTCAAATCGAATCTTTTCGCTCGATCTCTCGAGGGGGCAATGTACTAGCGTATTTTTTTTCACTGGGGCATCCGAAAAATCAGAAATTTTTTAAATTTCGATATCGGCAACATCATTCTTTGAACCAATGCAACGAGTACATTGCTTCAAAGAGGGGAAAAATGTATACATGCAAAAATAACAATCATGCATCATACAAATTAACATTCATTTCTTCTATTAATCAATTAAAGCAATTTATTGATTAATTTCCTAAGGTTCATTAAATAAATCAAATTATTTAATCCTTATGTTCTTCTCATTTTATTTAATAAATCAAATTGATTTAAAATCAAATATCAAATCCCTAAAAATCCCTAGGTTAATTAATCTAAATTAATTAACTTCTAATCATAATTACCATTCTCTAGCTTTTGACTCAACTAGAGTCAAATCCAAACTCTTAACTAACCCACCCAGTTGCACCAATAAATCATTTATTTGATTTATTATTTCCTCTAATTACATTCAAAATGGAATCAAAATGGAATATTCTTCCAATTTGAATCTTCCCCCCAAAAGGGACTTGTCCCTTCCAACAAGGTTTTAAATGCTATTTGCACAAGTCAAACATGGCATTTATTGCACCTTTCATCCCCCCTAAACATGTCATTTCATCCAAATTCAAATTTCAAATTGGCACATTGGCCAAGACTTGCACATTCCTCACCCTCTCACACCTTGACAAGTGGCATCTTGTCATTGGCCCATGAATGATCCCACATTCATCAATTTGGCCTCTCCTCTCTTCAAGTTCAACTATAAGTTGAAGGCTTCTCTCCTTCAAACAACACAAAACACTTCATGCAAGGTTACTCTCTTCATTTGAGAATCAATCTTGCTCTTCATCATCTACAATAGCCACATTTGAAAGCATCTACACTATAGGCAACTTGAGTTCAAGCATCTCATTGTCTATCTCACTAAGCTTATCAAGGATTGGGAAAGGGCTCTTTCACATACTCAAAGAGCACCAATCCACCATAGAATAGATTGTATTTCATTTCTTCTTTGCATGCTTTAGTTGGTTTTTTATCAATTGTTTGAAGGAATGTTATATGTTATTCTATGAGGATGGCTAAATCTATACAATTCATGTGTAAGATTTTGGCATCCTACAGGACCTTACATCATCAATTCAAGTTTTGGATATGATACTTACACATTAATAGAGCTATATGTTACATCCCTTAAAGACCCTATCAATGCCACACAACTACATTGGTATTATGTATAGTCCCTTTGATTGGTATGAATGATAAAGCAATTTTGTTAGAGCTATTGGATTATATCCTATCTACTTTCCCATTGCTTCATTCCTGACAAATGATTATGTGTTTGTCTTGAGCACTAAAGTAATTATTTAATTCATTTCATAGTTACTTTAGGTTTCATACTATTCAAACTCATCTTGTGTGCTATGTTAACTTAAATCATCAGTGCATAACATACTTAATCATCATGTTGTATCTAATAGAAACTCTAGCAATTTTTAATTAGATCACATAATCTCTTTTAAATCATGAAGACATTAATTAAATAATATTACAAAGGATATTTAATTAATTACATTATCATTTAACATTCAAACACATAAAGACAATTAATAGAACACCAAAACGCTCCTATATATATCACAAAGTTTTTTTGTACATGTCATCAAAATATACAATGTCATTGAGGATTGTGGTTACAAGACCCCTTGGGATCTAGTGCTCGTGTTGGTTTGGTAGCAGGACATTGGGAAGTGATTATATGTGAACATTAGTGTGATCCACTGAATCTGAGTGCAAACTATAAGCCTTGTATCCATCCAAGGGCCACTTGCTACTCTCTTGTAATCTAATCTCTCTCTACCTATATTTGTGCTACTTTTGCCTCTAGTCTCTCAAACTTTACTAGGGTATGCAATGAATGTGCCCTTTTTGCAGTCTCGACTTGATGGACTTGCCTCCTCAAGCTCTCATATGCTACCCATAATCTCGTGAATGCCCTGAATGACTCTAGATCCTGCTACACAATAGGTGGGGGCATATAGTCTAAGTCCATCTCCTCCTCATTAATAGTTGATGGCACTATCTCTATAGTTTTTTGATGGTAGATATCCCGCCAATTTCTCATAGCTCCTGCAAGATAGAACCAATACATAATTAGTACACATCATGATATATATATACATAAAATAAATATACAAAAGCATAAGATACATGCATAAAATTAAATATCATCACCTATATCTCAAGTAGACTAAACAATATCCACCTCATCCTATGTAGGGGGCATGGACAATGTGCTACCCTCTCCACAGCTATGAGTACTGATGCATCTTCCAACCACTGCTTTTGATCTAGTCATATGAATGGGTGAGGGCTCTCCCCACTCATGTTGATCCTCAGCTACTACCTCGTCACTCTCACTCTGGGGTGGCTCCTCCTCCTCCTCCTCTCCCTTCTGGTCGTCATAGTTAGGATCTACATCCTCATCATACTCCTCATCAATAATATCGATAAACATGTCTATAGCCCTATAGCGTGTGTCCTCGTCCTTGTCCTCTCTATCATCTCTCTCATCGATAAATGATCCTACATTTCCTATGGGCTCATCAATCAGATAAATAAGATTTGGTCATGATAATTTCCACCACTCTTCATACTCCTAGGTGGCACTGACGTCATCTACATCGAAGACTGGAGACTGGTCATGATTTGAGAAATCAAATTCACTCTCGACATCATCATCTAGATTGAGGTGTATTGTATCACTTGGTATCTGGGTACTCCGCACTAAGCTCCTAAAAAAGGAACATGTCTTGGGTGGCCTCTGAATCTATCCAAACTACTTCATGACTTGATCATAGTAGAAGGGATGTACTACATGATCATGACAACCAACTAAAAACCTATCTAACTATAATCTCCTTAACTCCCTCATGTGATCTAGCCATTGTAGTGTCAGTTGATAAGGCCTCCATAGGATCTCATACTCCTCTAGTTTGTTTAATATCACTCTCCAAAATGCAAATCCCTATACTACCACAACCTTCATAGAGGATGGCCAAAGGACTGAGGATACCCCACTTTTTTCGGACATGAAAAGCTAGTAGGCCTAGTGCATCTGATATGCTCAAGGAACCAAACCTATAGAAGTGTGCAATGAAGCGTATTTTCTAGATCTTGAAAAAAAACTGACCAAGATCACAATATAAATGTGCTAGGATGCAGCGTGCCCAGGCATATACTGTCTTATGCTCTTCCATCCTACATATCAGGTGAACTATCCCTCCCTCTAGGTGTGTTGTACGTCCATCTAGGAGGATTACTGGTGCAACTATATGTATCATAATCTATCTAACAACTGGCACTTGTGAATATAGTAGCATCACCAAGTCAATCTATCCTCTCACTTTCTCATCATGCACTAGCCCATCTAGACAATGCTACATATTGACCCTCTCCTCGTGGAAGGTGTGATATCTCTATAAATGCACCTACTCTCCCTGAATATGAACTCAGAGAATGTAGTGCACACCCTCTAGAGTAATAATCATCTCCCCAATCGAAATGTGGAACATACACGTGTCTACATCCCAATGCTTGCATAAAACCATCAACATAGCATGATGGTACCTCATGGGGGGCATGAGGTATGCCCAATATATCCCAACATCTTGCAAGTTCTCTATGTCCTCTACTAAAAGTTTGAGGGTTAAATCTCTCAGAAGACTCAACTTCCTACCACCTCAACATTGACACGAACAGGTAGGTACCTATCCAAAACACAAAAATATCTTATATCAACCATCTAGCATCTTTAATTTTTACTTTATTCCTCCTACAAGTGTACTAATATTGTTCTTGTTTGCTTTCTTAAACACCCTAGACACTTTAGAACCATTTTGGGACACTTCATGAAGAAACATGACACTTTGCAAAAAAGTGGGACACCATGCAAACAAAAGGGATACTTTGCAAACAAATGGGACACTTTGCAAAAATAGGGGACACTTGGTGAATTTTTTTTACAAGATCCAAAATTAACATAGAAATGCATAAAAATCATCAAATGACTGCGTAAACATAAAGCGAAGGTAGTAGAATCGACTCACCTTGTGATAACGCTCACCACATGCCACCTGGTTCCGCAACACATTCAGTCTTGCAGGTGTGTAGTCTCATATTCTTGGCATATTTCACTATTCTCTCATCACTCTAATGCTACATTTGGGTTTAGGGTTTACTTCATTTTTAACTCTTTTAACTCTCTTTCACTCTCATATTAGCACATTTGGGTTTTTCCTATCTTATAAATAATAGAGTGTTATTCATTCTACACAACATAATAGGTGATAGTGAACTCCAATTTTTATGCCATTTGTTGCATCGAAATCATGCTTTTGAACCCTACATCATCAATTGTCTAACATTATGTGGCATGGTACTTAGATATATCCTACAATATGATTCTCCTTATTCAATGTGGCTAGATTGCTACCTTGATTCCACCTTTGTCAAGCAAGTTGAACTAAGGGGGGCATACATGTACCCTCAAATTTTATTTAGATACAAGTTGTATAAGAGATTTTTTGGACAACTAAAAAATTCATGTTGCAAGATGTGGTTCATAATGTTGTGGTTTTGTAGATAACTACATTGGGGGCTTCCTTCCCTCACCTTCTGAATGAGTATCCTTTTATGAAATAAAGTGTGTTATTTAGAGTCATTTAGCTTGTATATGCACATAGAGTCATATGTGTACTAAATTGGGGGCTAAATGTAAAGTAGAAAATTGTATACTCTTGAAGAAAGAGATAGTTTCACGCTTAATTTGGACTTATTTTGGCATTCTTGCACCAATCATCCCTTAAAAAAACATTTATAGGCCTCTAAGACTCATTATTTTAGACCTTGAGCCTTATTCCTCCCATAAATTGTGTAAGTCCCATAAATTACCATTCAAATTACTCAAATTTCACAAAACCCACCTCAAAAATCCCTGGTGGGACTAAGTCACCCAAGGTGGTGACTTACTCCCTTTTGGGGGAATTTGCAATTTTCAGTGAGAAAATTTCCAACTTAATCAAAATCTCTGCTGGATGTCGGCCTCTTAGATAAAACTCTCAATTAGGTATTGATGCATAAAAATGAACCACCAAAAACATATAGAAAAGGGAAAGAGGATTCCCCAAATAGGCCCCTATAGTTTTTCACCTATGAGCTTGGATGGAAGAATGACTCTCTTTCTCCTAATGATATGCTTTATGGGTGAGTCCATTCAAAGATACGGATTGTGTTGTGTGTGATTGTTTCTAAATAAAATAATCTAAGTGCAATAAACTAAAAATATAAGTAAACTATTGATGTAAAACCTAGAAAATAGACTATGTTTGAAAACACAATGTTGTATGTAAGCATAAACAAGAATGACCTAAAAATGTAAACTTTAACAAAACAAAAAGTTGTAAATGAAAGACGGGCACATGGAAATGTATGGTAGACTTGAATGAACACAATTTTTTTGAAAATATTGATTTTTATTTTTGACGGGACACTTGTTCCAAGTTGGGCAACCTAGTCCTTTTTCGGGGTGATTTCAAAAAACTGCTCCAAGGCCTATTTCAGCCAAATGCATATCCAGATCCATAGAAATCTCTGAAAAATATGCATAGTGGGACTAGGTCGACACAACTTGTGGGACTGTCCCTTTTTCCTTTTTAGAAGATTCGAAGAGGGAATCTATAGACCTCAACCTCGACTTCTGCTCCTCCAAGTGCTTGAACCAGAAACCTTGATTTTCAACCTATAGGTGTCTTTTTGTGGATTCTTTGCCCTAGTTGACAAGGAGATGCCATAACAAGTCTTCAACCCACCCTTAAGTGATTTCCAAACCAGAAAAATACCTAAATCTACAAACACACATAAAGAAGAAAGAAGAAATGTTGAATGTTAGAGTATGGGGGCTTGCCTTGGTCAAGGCCCTTTGTAAATAATTAAATCTAATGAAGAAACAAGATAATAAAGCTTGAGATGTAAGAAAAATGGACTTAGTACCTTGTCATGATGAGAGATCTTGAGTTACAACAATGATTCAACCTTTGAATGCTTCAACAAAAATGTCTTGATGACCTAGCATGCAAACCCTAGCTTGCTTGAGAAGAATAGTGAATGAGAGAGTTGTGAATAATGGGTGTGTCTCTAATGAGAAATTAGGGTTTTTTGGATTATTTATAGGAACTGGACCTAAAAAAATTTGTTATTTGATCCTCAAGGTCGATAGGAAGGAGAAATAGACCAAAACCTTATCTTTTCCTGCTCAAAACCCTGAAAATGGCTCCAATGGGACTAGGTCGCCACCTTGGGTGACCTAGTCGACCTAGATAGGTCTAATTCACCCAAATGGGCAACCTAGTCCTATAGGGGCCCTTTTGCTAGTTGGATTGTCTAAGAGTGAACAAATCAATTTTCTATGATGATTTTATCATATATTTGATTAAATTAAGCCTTGGGATACATAATAACTTGTCATAGGGGCCTATAAATGATGATGAAAAGGGGTTATTTGGGTCCAAAATCTATAGGAAAGGATCCAAATGAGTGAAAATTGTCAAAGGCTACACTTTTTGTCAACACATTTATCCCCCACTTTAGTGAGAGGATGAATTTTCTTCAAACTCACACTAAAGTAGCCCAATGGAGACACTAAGGAATGACAAAAGAGAAAGGAGGTGGTCAAGCCCCCAAGATTCAAGATTCTAAGACAAAAAGACCAAAATGTAAGAATACATTCAAGGGTGAATATTTTGCGACAAAACGAGATACATGATCATCTGATGACAATACCTAAAGGAAAGAAGAATGAAAGGTGAATAGTTGGATCAAGCTTCGACCATTTTTCCAGCTAGTTAAGGATCATATCTAGGTTTTTTGTCCAAAAAGATGCAGGTGGTTTAGTGAGAAAGTTATGCCAGTGTGTCGGCTTCCTACCGTATAATGAGAAAGTCATGCCACTGTGTCGACTTCCCATTATACTAACCATACCAAAGTTACCTCGCTTCATAACTTTGATAAGGCACCACAATGCTTTTGTAAATGCTTTTGAATGTTATGTGAAGAAATTTTGTTGAAGGGAATTTTTCTTTGTTCATGAGAGGTATTATTCTTAGGGAGATTTGTGCCTAATGTCTCCAAGAGAGGAAAATTCAGGGTGTCAGATTGTTATCCATGGGATGCCTCAGTCGCATGAGGCCACTTTAGATGATTGTACACTCTTGGAAGGCATAAAACCCAATGAAACCACTATGAAGAGGACACATCACAAGGAAAGAAAAATCACGCCATGGAGTTTTGAAATAAGATGTCAGCTATGCATGCCCCCACTTTAAAGTAGTTGCTAACAACATTTCTATGAGAAATTTCTTTAAAGTAGCCAAGGATAGGTGAAAAATGACATGAGAGCTAACTTGGAAAGCCCTATGCCAAGTGATTTTTTGCTGAAGTAAGCTACATCATGAAGAGGGGATAGTATGTCACATGCGAGTCAATCTTAAGACATGTCATCCACATCTCAAGCTCGCTCTTATACATTCATGAAAGGTTAATAACTAGTCAAGAGAGACAATGGAAAGTGACATATAGGGACAAATCTACTTAACCACTTGCTCCCACTTAGTGTAGGACAAAGGTGAGTCGGGAATGGAGGATGGCATGCCTTTCCTCGCAAGGGATGCAAAAAATGAAATAGTGAGTATGCTATGATCCTACAACTATTACATGGCAAGGAGCAACAACTAATGTTATTTGTGTGGATAAGTAAACAAAGTGTCAGCGAAGTTAGCCTTGATGGTATACACTTTTCCACAGATGTGAGTAAGATTATGGTAACTTGGTTAAGGTGAAATGTTATGCTTTGGAGGGTGAGGGATTAGAGGGTGTTTATGAGGTCCAATAGAAAATGGGGATCTAATGGACACTTGTGTATTCATAACCTTAGCAGGCTTGGGTTGATGTATTTCTAAGAAAGGGAAATTGAGTATCATCTCTATATCATTACCCAAGGAAGACACATTACTACTGCATGGACTTGGCCTTTCTTAATGGACTTTATTATTATATTAAAAGTGGGTCTTTTCGGGCTATAGTATATATTTTTATATAAGTGCTTGTATTTGGGAGATAGATTGATCAGTGTGCAGCTATGAAAAAGGGCTCTCAAGAGTAGAGAAAAGAAAACTTTGTATGAGAAGTCTGTAATGTTGTGGATAAAAACTCAGAAGAGTATAGAAGGTAGAATTTTCTCTAAACTAGTATGATTAAAGGAGAAAAAGAGCAACAACTCTGTGAGAAGTTGAAATATGTTTTCGAAAAAATAGTATAATATAATTTTTTTCTGGGTTTGAAGCATATGTCTAAATTTCTTAATATTTAGTGTTTAAATATGAATGATATTGTGTTTGTTCTTTTAAGCCTCATGTATTCCTACAAAGTGGTATCAAAGCCTTGTTGGTCAGGTTGACTGGGAGTAGAAATTTATGGTGAATTTGTGTGAAGTAATCATTGTCTAGTCAAAAGAAAAGCCATAGAGTGTCTAGGACTTGTTTGTTTGCGAAATTTGAGAAGTTTGTCTAGGTTTAGAAATTTGTTAAGAGAGTTGATAAGAAAAAGAAGTTTTTTGTTTAAAGAAAAATAGGTCATTGCTTTAGGAAGCCACTAGTGCTTTGACATAGAAAGGAAATTGTTCATAGCATAAGTAGTTGAGTAAGAAAGTTTTCATTCCTAGGAAGGAAAAATATTAGTAAGACTTGAAAGATTGAAAAGTTAAAGCCAGTTTAACTGACATGGAGATTTTGAGTTTGTTTGAAGCTTTGAAAATTCTCTCACCAGTTGCAGGAAGAAGTAAATAGGAGGTTGTGTACATCAGAGAAAAGAAGAAGAATGCTTGAAAGTGAATTATTGAGAAGAGCCAAAAGTGTTGTATTTTGAAGAACAAAGAAGAGATTTTTGTTACAAAAGAGGCTGTGCAAAAGCCCACAAGAAAAAGAAATCATTACAAGGAGGTTTCCAGATTTGTGAAGATAGCTATAAATTGTTAGAAAAAGAGTTGTGTTGAAAAATATTGTGTAGAACTTTAGTTTCCAAAACAAGTGAAGTACTGCAGACCTAGTTGTTGAATAAGTGAAAAACAGAGGCTAAAGAAGATTAAAGCTCAATGAAGCTACTATATCCTTCGAACAAGTTCAAAAGAGGTAAGCTGAAAATTCCTTTACAAATGGGGAAATTAGGAAAAAGAGTTAAGAAAGAGAATGAAAATTTGTCATCTGCAAAGGATGTTTTTGAAGAAGAAATAATTTTTCTTAAGGATGAATTGGGTATTGTTAAAAGGGACAATGGGTGTTTTATTGAAAAAATAAAAGAGTTGCTAAAAGAAAAGTTATTGTTGTTAGATGAAAATGATGATCTAGAAAAGGAATTAAGAAAGGTTAAAGCTAGAAATGAAGACTTAGAAGAAAGGTTGAAATACTTTGAAGAGATTAAGAAAAGAAATGAGGAGGTTGAATAGAAAATGAAGCTGTTTGATGAAATAAAGGAAAATAATGAAGATTTGGGAAAAATATTGAAAAGGGTAGAAAAGAAAAATTGGTTACAGTTGAAGGAAATCACAAAATTTAAAGAAGAAAATGATAAATTAATCTTAGCATGTAATGAAAGTGTGAAAATAAAACTTTCAGTATGTGATGTCTCATGTGACACAACAAATTTATCTTTCATTTGAAAAATTTGTTTCTGTTGAAAATGCTAGTGATAAAAAGTGTCTAGATGAACATGTTGATGAATTTGAAAATATGGCTAGTTGTAATAATGTGTCAAAATCTTCAAAAGATGCTAGTTGTTATGAAGAGAATACAGGGTTGAAAATCATGAAAAGAATGGGTTATACTGGACAAGGTCTAGGCAAACATGAACAAGGGATAATAGAGCCAATTGAGGCTACAATGAGGCCGAAGAATGAAGGTCTCAGATATGTTCCAGGAAAATGAAATGCTGCTATAGGTGCAGGTAATTTTGTTCGTGAAATGAAGAATGATGGGTGTTCTCACTACCATAGAAAAGGTCATAACAAGGAGAAGTGTTGGGATCTACATCCTTGCACGGTTTGTGGTTCAAAAAATCATTGTGAAGAAATGTGTTGGAATAAGGTGTCAAAGAATGAGTCTACATCAAAATGCACAAAGATGAACTATGGATGGATTTGTGATTCAGGTTGGAAGAAGCTAACAGGTATGTTCAAAAGACTATACAAGTGTTCATATGTGGAGGCTAATAAAAATTTTGTGAGTTATGAATGTTCACAAGAAATGAATAATGTTTTGAGAGAAAAGAAGTTGCAGTCTAATGAGTCACTTGTAAATAGTGAAGATGGAAATATTAGTTTAATGTTTTGAATAATTGAACACAAGAAACTGTCGAAGCAGCTGAAAGGGTAAAATGGTGGGTATCATTTTTGTGTGATAATTTTTTTTGCTTGTTTTAAAAAATGAGAAAACATTGCTGCAATTACAGAACAAAGGTGCGCAAGATAAAAAGTCACAAGAACTTCTAAGTTTGAGTGAAGAATGATTATGTGTAAAGACATGTAAATTCAGAAAAGCGGCCGAAGCT
Source organism: Sequoiadendron giganteum (assembly GCA_007115665.2). Taxonomy (NCBI): domain Eukaryota; kingdom Viridiplantae; phylum Streptophyta; class Pinopsida; order Cupressales; family Cupressaceae; genus Sequoiadendron; species Sequoiadendron giganteum. The sequence goes on from CM021101.1 coordinate 111,426,963, forward strand.
ATCACTGCAAAATTTGATGTCTTATACAGCAGCAATGGTCAAGGAATCAGTCAAAATAATGCTAAAGAATATTTTGAAATACAAACATATGAAGTTTTCAAGGAAGCTTGTAAATAAATTTTTGTTTCTGCATTGGAGAGAAGACATAATATGAATGGATAAAAGAGAAGTTACAACCATAGCTGTTAAATATCACTATCTTTGATAAAGTTTGAAGTCTTAGAAATTAAAAAAAATGTCTTGATTAAAGAAGAGTTTTTTTTTTTAAGTGTTGATATGATTTAATAGAACAAAAAAAAGATGCTAGAATCCAACTACAACGATTGGAGGAAAGTGAAATAGTTTCTGCAGAAAGAAATAACATAATGAAATGCATCAACATTCTGAAGGCAGAATCAAGACATCAAATAAAAAAAATGAAGATAAGATTCCCTAGCACCACCAAAGTGCCACTATGGGAAGTGATGAATGAAAATACTACAACTAGTTTGTGGTAATCTGAAACCACCTCATTGAAAGAATGAAATTGACAAAAGTTAAGGAAAGAGCAAGAAATATCACAATGATATGCAACAACATTCATTATTTAGTATGAAGACAAAAGATGGACTTAATGACAAAACTCCCACACACCAGCAGTGTGTTTTGATGGGAAGAGTTGAGAGAAATTAGGAATGAAGTCATGGAACTGATTGAAAGGAATTGGAAATAGAGAATGAGAAGAAATTCAAAACCTAACTGATGAACAAGTTGCTTTCGAAAGCAGAAAGGTTGTAGATAAACAACAAATGAAACAACAACACAAGGTTGTAGATAATAAAATTAGAATATGTCATTGAAAGAGATGAAATCACTCTTGTGATTTTATGGTAGTTTGAAACCACCTTCATAAGAAAATGTAAATGGCAGATGGTATGAGAAACAACTCAATTAGTGATAGATAGTAATTGATGAATGATGATGTTTGTAAATGGTTCGCATCAAATGATAGAAAGGAATTGGAAAAAGAAGAATTGATCATGGTAGAACGAGGGAAAACACAAACTTGGAAGACGAATGAAAACAGACCAGTCCAAAAGTAAAAAGATACTGGTAGCAAAAAAAAGGGAGACCTGGCTATGTGAGAAGAAGAATTGTCGCTGCAGTTGAAGAGAAGCAATTGCTATCGAAAGGTTTGGAATCACTATTTAAGGAAAATCTGTAAGCACAACCGCAACTATTAAAGAAAAATTAATTGACAGAAGTAAAGAAAACTGACGAAGCTACAAGGCAGTTTGAAACATAAAGAGGAGGATTGGAGATTGTGAGTAATATATAAATTCGCTTAAGCATAGTGATGGAAAAAGTTGAAATTAAGGGGGAGTGTTGGAAATAATTCTAAATTCTGGTTTACCACCATACCGCAGCCTGCCTGCTTGCTCCCCGCGGTAGCACAGTGTCCTCATCTTACCGCCATACCGTGGCTTCCTTGTTGGCTCCTCACGGTTGCACGGTGTTACCGTGATACCGTGGCCTCATCTTTCTATGCCCGTGGTCGCGCAATGACTACCGCCATACCGCGAGCCTTTGTCTCTTGCACCGCGGTAGCGCAGTTACCACAGCCACTGTGGCCTCTCTCATCTCCCCTCGCGGTAGCGTGGTGTTACCGCTATATCGTGGCTCTCTTTGTTGGCGTCTGTACCGCGCTACCACGGTCCTGTAAGGTGCCCCTCGCGGTTGGACGCTACCCTACAGTACCATAGGCCTATCTTGCCCCATGCGCGGTAACGCGACTTTTGCTCGTTTTGGCAGCGGTACTTTATGGTGTATGAACTGGCGGACTTTTATATCGATTGGACATTTTTTTAATGTGTTTGGATGGAAACATCTTGGCCTTTCTTAATGACCATTATTATTATATTAAATGTGGGTCTTTTCGGGCTGCAGTATATATTTTTATATAGGTGCTTGTATTTGGGAGATAGATTGATCAATGTGCAGATATGAAAAAAAGGCTCTCAAGAACAGAGAAAAAAAACTTTGTATCAAAAGTTTCTAATGTTGTGGATAAAAATTCAGAAAAGTGTAGAAGGTAGAATTTTCTCTAAAGTAGTATGATTAAAGGAGAAAAGAGCAGCAGCTCTGTGAGAAGTTGAAATATGTTTTTGAAAAATAGTATAGTATAATTTTTTCTGGATTTGAAGCATATGTCTAAATCTCTTAATATTTAGTGTTTAAATATGAATGATGTTGTGTTTGGTCTTGTAAGCCTCCTGTATTCCTACATCTGATGCATCCAAAATTGAAGGAAGAGGCAGAGGACAGGAAAAAAAAAAAAAGAACAGAACAAAGTAGAAAGATGAATGAAGTGCAAAAAATTGAAACACAGAAATTTGACCCAAACTGACTTTTTTATTTCATATATTTTCAATACTTACAATATTTTCACTGAAAAGCAAAATACAGAGTTGTTGCTCTTTTTGATATACTCAGAAAATATAACAACATAACTCCCTATTTCTGGCTGTTGCTACAGAACTGGCTGCTTTTGATAACTGTTGCTGCAGAAAATATATTTGTTGCTCTGCGCTGCACTTCTTGCTCTTTTCATTACATTCCTCTCATTTAAAAAAAAAAAACAAAAATTATCAACTTCTATAAACAAAATTAACACTATTCTAAAACATATGTATCACCCAGTCAAAGGAGGAAAAAATAAAACATTTAATTGCATTTAATTCAGCTAGCTGGAAAAATCTTGTCTAAGAAGATATTCATTGGATTTACATTCAAAATCAGTCCGACACTTGGAATTTGCAAAATATTGATTAAATGAACTAGCGGGAGAATTGAAATCTCACACATATGAGAAGATTTGAAAAATATGAGAGGACAAGCAAAAAAAAAAAAAGAAGAAGAGAAAGAAAAAGTCTACGATAGCTGAAATAAACGCTAGGCAGTTGGGATTATTTCCAACACAAATATGGGTTCCGGAATAGTTTTCATCCAACAACTAAATGTTATAAATTCCTTGCCAACGTCTCATTCCAACAGATTCGGGATAATATCATGTCGGCAACCCCGAGAAACTAATGCAGAGATAATTGAGTAGGATCTGCACTAGTTTACAATAAATTGGACTAAAGACTTTGGTAAAATAATATGTTTTGTTCAAGAGTTGAAGGGGTTTACTGTATTCTTATTATTAGTATAGATAAAAATAAAGACCACACAACTAACCACGTCCTCGTCATTTTGTAATTTATTATTTTCCAAAATGTTTTCTAAAACCCCATGACTTTTTTTTTTGTTTTCGGCTTCTCTCTTCAAAATTGAAAAGAAAGCTCTAGTAGTCCAACCAACGCCGAGTGAAATAGTAATGAATGTGAAGCAAATTAGTCGACTTATTTAATAAAATTGCAGACGGATTGAATTGAATGATTAATGTTGTTAGCTCATAAATGATCAGCTTACACTTTATAAATAGGAGGTTTCTTCCACAGAGTAGGAGGCTTCTCGTCATAGTTTACAATTTATTCATGCTATGACGAGATGGCTGCAGAATCCACGTCAGCCGCCATTCTACCAAAAAGTTCATACAAGCCCGATGACTTTCTAGACAGGATCGAATCAACATAAGCAAAATAAGTTTGCTTTGTTTGTTTACAAGTCCAAAAAACTACCCACCATGAAGGGAACTGTTCTAACTATACAAATGGTGCATTAAAATCACTGTAACGGAGCTGCTCTCACTAAACAATTGCAGTGACTATAAAATATATATGATTTCAATTAACCATATAATTACTGTGACCCTTACAATCAATTCTATAGCTAAGAAAATCCTCATATCTAAGGAGCAACTAATTGATGTTCTGTAAATGCTGTTGATCATGGGTACTGACAACCTTTTGGAAGATAAAGGTTTTCTTCTCCAAAGTATGTTAGTATGGCTTCACTTATGACAGGTCTTGATTTAATGGACCCTGTGTGTTGTTACTTACCACAAAAGGATTAACTACAAACTGGAAAATGTACAGTAAGCAACATATGAGGACCAGTTGGTGCACCAGCACATGCTTAGGAAGACAGATTAATAGCAATGGAAAACAAGTTGGTGGCTAATGGGCTAGTGCTTTACTTTACTGCCTCTCTAGATTAGAGCCCCCCCTGTCTCAACATCAAACAGACGAGGGGGAAGAATGTCAAGGGAAAGAAGCCATGAAAATTTAATAAAGAAATACAAATGCAGTTACTAACGATAATACTAATATGGATACGTATATGCTGTCAAAGATTAGCATCGCTTACCAACTAACCTAACAAAACGGAGGGGATCACACAACCAGTTTATTTTTGTGTGTATATATATATATATATATATTTCAACACAGGTCTCAGATCATCAACAGTAGCAGCTACTTTCTTTCCGTGTTTGAGCTATTAAGATCAAAGGATTATGGCATTGCCCAGTTGTAGGATATATGGCGGCCTGCTTTTCCCACTTTTGGCATTGGCATTTATCGCTCCTTTTGCTTATGGGAAACACTCAGGCTTTATAAGACAATATAAGTTTGATGTGTGTTTTCAGTCTAATTATATTTTTGTAGCTAGTTGCGAACGTTCATAATTGTTTTATCTTATTTCTTTCTATGGTATTGTTTGATATTAATGTTAGACTTAGAACAGGTTTAGTTTAATATATTTTGATGGAAATCAAGTTAAGTTTTATATTTGTTGTTTGTCTCAACCATGTGCAGATACAAATGAAGAATGTGACTCGCCTGTGCAATACAAAGCCTCTGATAACTGTCAATGGTCAGTACCCAGGGCCTCCATTATATGCTCGGGAAAGAGATCAAATAGTAGTCAAAGTGACAAATCACGTGAACAATAGTGTTACTATTGTGGGAGATATTACAACAACTAATGCTCTGATACCACTTTGTGGGAAATAAAATAACAGGAGGAGGCATGAACAGACACTAAATTATTTATAATTAAAAGACTGAAATTATGAAACTGAGAGATATGCACCAACCCAGACAATTATATTATATTCAATTTCCAAAACATATTTCAAATGCTACGGAGCTTCGGCTCTTCTTTTCATCTTCTGAAAACAACTTCATTCTTTTTCTCTGCTCTTGAGAGCATTTTTCCTCTGTCACCTTTTCTACACAGTCCTCTTCTCTCTCTGTTCTCTCTCTATGTCTCTATCTGTCTCACTCTCTAGTCGACCATTACAACCGTGTATTTATAAAATATATCCAACTATCAAAAACACCACATGTACAAAGGAATTAAGGCTCAAAAGTTAGCCAACCTGGCGAGCACAAATCACAATAAATTTTTGTCCAATCGCCATTCAAACATCGTCCTTCCAAGCCACCGAGGAGCGCATACCTCAAAAAAGTCAAACGGTCACCTTATGTTGACTATCGCGCTACCGCTACGGTTTACGAGGAGACCGCAGTGGCCACGGTAATCGGCTAGCACAGACGGAGGATGGCTTACTGCACTACCGCCGCGGTTAATAGACAGACCACGGTGGTCGTGGTAACCATTAGCGGTCGGAGGGGACGGGCTTACCATGCTACCACCGCGATTAACAAACAGACCGCGGTGGCCGCGGTAACCGCCAGGCGACGGTCAACTAACTACCAGACTCCGACACCGCGCTACTGCGAGGGGAGACAATCCTGACCGCGGTAGTTGCGATAACCGCCAAGACCCGGTCAATGGTCAACAAATGGACGAAGAACAAACTGCAGAGGGTTAAACCGTGATACCACATGGGGCAAACAAGCAGGCCGCTGTATAGCGGTAAAACCGCCCAACCACGAGGGGGAAAAGTCAACGCTGCAGTAATGCTGTAAATGATGAAGTTGGAATTATTTCCAACACTCCCTCTTACTTTCAACTTCAACAACTGCCTCTTCCATTGAATTCTGAAAGCTCGATGCGTCTTCACTTGTCTGATTCTCTGCACGTAAATACCACGATCTCTTCGGGATCTTCTTTGAATCTTCTCCTCAGCTACGACTGGATCTTCTTCATTCATTCATTTGATCTACTTTAAAAAAAAAAACTTTTTGATCATTATTCTCAACTTTCTCATCTGTATTCTCAGCTTTGCATCTGTCCTCTCCATTGCATCTATCTTCTCACTATCATTCTTTGATCATCTGTATCTCCGTTCTTCTTCAAGGACTACAGCCTCATTCATCCATTTTCCATCCTTTGCAATATTTTAAACTGTTGTTATCTTCTATCAAAGAGGTGGTTTTAGTTTACCACAAACTCACCAAGATTTTTTCAATCCTTTATGTATCTTTGATCTTGATTGATTTTTTTTTAATTCTTCCCATAGTGGCACTTTGCTGGTGCTAGGGAGACTTGTCATTTTTTTTATCTATTGTCTTCATCCTGATTACTGAATGCTATTGCATATCATTGTGATATTTTTCTCTTTCCTTAACTTTTCAAATTCATTCTTTCAATGAGGTGGTTTCAGATTACCACAAACTAGCTATAGAAATTTCATTCATTACTTCCCATAGTGGCACTTTTCTAGTGCTAGGGAATCCAATCATTTGTTTTAACTCTGATTTCATTCTTGCTCACAGAATGCTTCTGCAGTTCATTGCAATATTTCTCCCTCTTTAGTCAAACTCCTAATTCAACAATTCATTCAAAAACTTCAATCCTCTTCTTTCAGATTTCTGAATCTTGTCTCCTTCCATCATATTTTCATTTTCTTCATGCATAAACACACTTTTTTTTGTTCTGACTCTGTCCATATTCTTTTGACTATCTTCAACTTCAACTCTTGATGATGACTATTAACAGCTGCGGCTGTAACAAACTTTTAAATTTTGTAGTGGTAGCATCAACTACATTTCTGAATTCTTTATTTCTCCTTACACATGATAAATCCTTCACTCAAACTTAGAAGTTCTTGTGACTTCCTCTACACTTCTTTGTTCTGTTATTACAGCAATGTTTCTCATGTTTTAAAACAATCAAAAATAAAACCATTCATCTTACCCTTTCTACTTCAACTTTCTACTACAACTGCAGTTTCAACATCTTCAATCTTTCAAAACATTAAATTGAGATTTTCATCTTCACTCTTCACAAGTGACATGTTTGATTGCAACTTCTTTTCTCTCCAAACATTTTTAATTTCATGTGAACCTTCATACCTCTCAGAATATTTATTAACCTTCACATATGTACACTTGTACAATCTCTTGAATATACCAATTAGCTTCTGCCAACTTGAATCACAAATCCATCCACAGTCCATCTTTATGCATTTTGAACCAGATTCATTCTTTGACATATTTTTCTAGCACTTTTCCTCACAGTGATTCTTTGAACCACAAACCGTGCAAGAATGTAGATCCCAACACTTCTCCTTGATGTGACCTCTTCTATGATAGTGTGAACATTCATTACTCTTCATCTCTCTAACAAACTTACCTGCACTTGTAGTAGCATTTCCTTTTCCTGAATCATATCTGAGACCTTCATTCTTCAGCCTCATTGTAACCTCAATTGGCTCTATTATACCTTGTTCATGTTTACCTAGACCTTGTCCAAGATAACCCATTATTTTCATGATTTTTAACGTTGTATTCTCTTCACAACAAACAACATCATTTGCAAATTTTGACACTTTATCACATCTAGCCATATTTGCAAATTCATCAACATGTTCATCTAGACACTTTTTATCATCAGCATTTTCAATAGAAACAGATTTTTCAAATGAAGAACACAAATCTGTTGTATCACATGAGACATCACATACTGAAAGTTTTTTTTCCACAAATTTATTACGTGCTCTTAATTTATCCTTTTCTTCTTTCAATCCTATGATTTCCTTTAACTGTAAACCATTTTTCTCTTCTACCATTTTCAAGAGTTTTTCCAAATCTTCATTCTTTTTCTTTATCTCATCAAACAACTTTGTTCTTTTGTTCAACCTCCTCATTTGTTTTCTTAATTTCTCTGAAGGACTTCAACCTATCTTCTAGCTCTTCATTTCTAGCCTTAACCTTTCTCAGTTCTTTCTCAAAATCATCATTTTCATCTAACAACAAACACTTCTCTTTCAACAACTCTTTTATTCTTTCAATAAAACCTCCATTGTCCTTTTTAACAATACTCATCTTTAAGCAAAACTATTTCTTCTTCTAAAACATCTTTTGCAGATGACAAATTTTCATTATCTTTCTTAACCCTTTTCCCTACTTTCCCCATTTGTAAAGGAAATTTCAACTTACCTCTTTTGAACTTGTTCCAGGGATATAGCAGCTTCGTATGACTCTAATCTTCTTCAGCCTCTGTTTTTCCTATGTTCTGCAACTCGATCTGCATCACTTTGTTTTTTCAAACAACTAGTGTTCTATTTATTTCCTTTTCTTCAACACAGCTCCTTCTTTCTATCAATTTACAACACCTATCTCCACAAATTTGATAAACCTTCTTATAAAAACTTCTTCTACTTGTGGGCTTCTGCTCGACTTCTCTTGTGTTAGTTATCTCTTTTCTTTGTCTTCAAAATACAGCTCTTCTGACTTTTCTGAGCAATTCACTTTCAAGCATTCTTCTTTTGTTCTCTGATGTACACAACCTCCTGTTTACTTCTCTCAGGAACAAACTTAGAAAGTTCTTCCAAAGCTTCAAACACTCCTTAAATCTCTCTATCAGCTAACTTCTTGCAAGCATTCAACCTTTTCTAATATCTTACTCTCTAGGAATGAATTCTTACTCAATTGACAACTATTTCTAACACAAACTACTTTCCTTACAGATAAAGCACTTGTGGCTTCATTTTCTTTAAAAAAAAAAAACTTATTTCCATTTTAACCCTCTTCACAAAATTCTAAACCCAGACAAGCTTCTCTGATTTTGCAAACAAACAAGTCCTAGACATTCTATGGCATTCTCAATCTAGATAGTGATTACTTCACACAAATTTACCACAAGTTTCTACTCCTAGTCAACCTAACCAACTAGGCTCTGATACCATTTTGTGGGAGATAATACAGCAACTAATGCTCTGATACCACTTTGTGGGAAATAAAACAACAAGAGGAGGCATGGACAAACACTAAATTATTTATAATTAAAAGACTAAAATTATGAAACTGAAAGATATGCACCAACCCTGACAATTATATTATATTCAATTTTCAAAACATATTTCAAATGCTACAGAGCTTTGGCTCTTCTTTTCATCTTCTGAAAACAACTTCATTTTTTTCTCTTCTCTTTAGAGCGTTTTTCCTTTGTCACCTTTTCTACACAGTCCTCTTCTCTCTATGTTCTCTCTCTATGTCTCTATCTGTCTCACTCTCTAGTCGACCATTACAACCATGTATTTATAAAATATATCCAACTGTCGAAAACACCACATGTACAAAGGAATTAAGGCTCAAAAGTTAGCCAAGCTGGCAAGCACAAATCACAATAAATTTATGTCCAATCTCCATTCAAACATCGTCCTTCTAAGCCACCGAGGAGCGCATATACAACCATCAGAAAAGTCAAATGGTCAACTTATGTTGACTACCGTGTTACCGCCGCGGTTTACGAGGAGACCGCGATGGCCACGGTAACCGGCTAGCACAGACGGAGGATGGCTTACCGCGCTACCACCATGGTTAACAGACAGACCGCAGTGGCCGCGGTAACCATTAGCGGTCGGAGGGGACGGGCTTACCGCGCTACCGCCGCGGTTAACAAATAGACCGTGGTGGTCGCGGTAACCGCCAGACACCGACAGTGCGCTACTGTGAGGGGAGACAAACCTGACCGCAGTGGCTATGGTAACCGCCAGGACCTGATCAACGGTCAACAAATGAACGAAGAACAAACTACAGAGGGTTAAACCGCAATACCGCATGAGACAAACAAGCAAGCCACAGTATAGCGGTAAAACCGCCCAACCGCGCGGGAGAAAAGTCAACGCTGCGGTAATGCAGTAAATGATGAAGTTGGAATTATTTCCAACAGCTATTTATTGGTATGTTATTGTGTAACCTACATAGTAAATATTTTTTGGTTCTTGTTTTAATCTTGTGGTCTGCGGTCTATTCAAACTTTCAGGCATGAAGTTAGGCAGCTTAGATCTGGATGGGTAGATGGCCCTACATATGTCACTCAGTGTCCAATTGAAATGGGACAGAGGTATAAGTACAAGTTCACCATCAAAGGACAGAGAGGAACACTATGGTGGCATGCTCACATCTCATGGCTGTGAGCAAGTTTGTATGGACCCATTATTATCTATCCCAAAAAACATGCTTCTTATCCATTCTCTAAGCCACACCAGGAAGTGCCTATTCTTTTTAGTAAATTATGACAACCATGTCAAATTTAATTATTTGAAATCCGGTTTAAACATCATATTTTTAGTTTTGATTTGTTTGGATGGTTCACTTCAAATTATACTAATTTTCTCAGTAAAATCCATCTATTAATATAATTTTAAATGAGTCATCTAAACAAATTAAACCTTAATATAATTTTAAATGAGTCATCTAAACAAATTAGACCTTAAAATATACTATTTAAACCAAACTATAATTCAAAAATAATCTAATTTAAAATCAAAATACTGATATTATGTTGCACACTGCAGGGGAATGGTGGAATGCAGACACAGAGACTGTTATCAATCAAGCAATGCAAAATGGTGGGGGACCTAATGTGTCAGATGCATTTACCATTAACGGACTACCTGGACTTTTGTATAACTGCTCAGCAAATGGTGAGGGAAAATATATATATTCTCTGACCTTTGTTTTATAAAATTTTGGATTAAGATATAATCTTTTGTCATTTATCTTAAATTTTCAATAAAATTAAAATATATATGTTCTTCAGATTAAAAGTATTAAACCTATATGAATTGGAGTAGTATTGGAATAGATAACTGTTCAGGAGCATTACTAAATGTAATGAGTGTTAAGTAGACTGTCATAAAACATAGATTTGTGCTCATCAACTATAACTCAAAAATTACCTAATTACTTTACTTATCGGCATACTGATTCTTTCACGTGTATATTTGCATGCAGATACATTCAAGCTCAAAGTGAGCCCTGGAAAGACTTATCTTCTTCGCATAATAAACGCTGCTCCCAATGATGAATTATTCTTTGCAATCTCCAACTACACATTGACTGTTGTGGAAACAGACGCTGTGTATGTTAAGCCTTTCCAAACTAATGTCATTCTTATATCTCCCGGCCAGACCACAAACGTGCTCCTCACAGAAAAATCTCACTAAAACCAAACGCCACATTTCTCATGTCTACACGTCCTTACGTTACTGGCTCTGGAACATTCGATAACTCAACAACTTCTGGAATTCTAGAGTATGTTTCCAACTTGACAGCAGCTAATTCAATCTCATCCTTTCCTCTGATGAAACCAACTCTTCCGGCATTAAATGATACCTCCTTCGCCGCCAATTTCAGCCAAAAGCTCAGAAGCTTGGCCACTCGAAAATTTCCAGCAGCCGTTCCTCAGACTATAGATAGAAAGTTTCTCTTTACAGTGGGAGTGGGTCTAAATCCATGCCCAAAAGGACAAACTTGCCAAAGCCCCAACGGCACCAAATTTGCAGCCTCCACTAACAACATATCTTTCGTTCTTCCAAGCACAGCTCTTCTTCAAGCTCACTTCTTTTCGGCATTCCAAAGGAGTTTACAATACGAGTTTCCCTGACAATCCACCATTTCCTTTCAATTACACAGGCACCCGTCCCAACAACACACGGACTCTCAACGACACGAGGCTGAAAGTTATGTCGTTGAACAGCAGCATTGAGCTTGTTCTTCAAGACACCAGAATCGTAGGGCCAGAGAGCCATCCTCTGCATCTGCACGGCTATAATTTCTTCATCGTGGGTCAAGTTGTGGGAAATTACAATGCAAGCAGCGACCCCTCTAATTATAATCTGGTGGATCCACCAGAGAGAAACACAGTCGGAGTTCCCAGTGGAGGTTGGGTGGCCCTCAGATTCCTAGCTGATAATCCTGGTATTCTTAGATATAATCCATTTATAAAACTCTATCCAATATGATAATGTTTTGACTGTTTGCATTTATTCAATACAAGTAGTAATGAAGTTTGTCTATGCAGTAACTGCAGGGGTGTGGTTCATGCATTGTCATCTGGAAGTTCACACCAGCTGGGGATTGAAAATGGCGCGGGTTGTTTTGGATGGAAATGGGAAATCTCAATCTCTTCCTCCTCCTCCCAAAGATCTTCCATCCTGATGATAGTTATATCTTCTGTCGCGACCATACTGCCATGCTATACACCGTGTCCTTATAGTTGTACTATAGTTTTGTGCAGTCAAAGCTTAGATGGAGTTTGAAGAAAGAAATTAGCCTAGTTTGTATAAGTAATATGGAAAGTGCTTGATTCCATAAGTATTGAGGACCATCAACAAGAGTATTTCATTTTATTTTTCATTTTTGCATTGAGTCGAACAAAGTTGTGTTTGTGTTGATCTTAATGAAGAGATAAGGAGGCAGATTTTGTTGGCTTTTTAGTATCCAGTTGATGAAAATAAGGCTGCGCTAAAAGCAGCTTTTATTCGGAAATGATGAAACTAGGCATTTTATGAATTAGAGGCTCCAAGTACCTAAATTTGATGGTTGTAGGGCTGTATTTAAGAAAAATTTGATGGGACATGGCTGTATTTAAGCAAATTCGATGTAAAATACAATAAAAATCTAGAAGATTATATTACATGAAAGGTGAGATGGTAAATATTGTTAAATTTTTCATAGAATTATTTTAATATATATGAATAATTAACATAAAAAATTTGTCGACTCTCAAATTTAAGCTCTCAATAGAGTGCATAATTTCTAAATATTTCCTTAATTTATTTAAACTCTACATTTCGGGCACTACAATTTTTCTTTTTTATAAAGTTCAATTAGCAACATCTACAAACTTAACCAACCAAGCATCTTTCAATTTAAAATTTTCAAAAGTTCTTCGTTCATCCTAGTGATGTCAAATCAACATCACCACTTATATTGTTACATTGAAATTGCAAAGCTCATATGGCTACAGTCATTCCTAGACCCACACCTAAACCTCGAGGGTTCACAGTGACCCTACCTACGTATCCCCTCGTGGGAATCAAAGGCTTTGTAGTTCTCACCTACCTATGTCATGGGGAGTTCAATCTCTCCTCCCACATGGGATATGTGATCTCAGACTTAAATTGTAACATACCCATTGTTCTACCCAATAATTTTACTATGCTTTTAACCTCAAGTAAATAAAATTATGATACTAATACTTAGCAAAAAAAAAAAATCATATAAAAGAATAATATGCACATTTGAAATAAACTGATGAATCCCTCTTGTGCTATTTTGTCTTTGATGTCAATTTGTGATACTCTGGCATCCTGGTGGTTACTTTCTCAGTTGATCTTCTTTTATGTCGGGCACATTTACTTCATTGATTCTACTATATTTGGTGGCTTTGATATCTTGGCTCCATGTGCAGATCTCGGTTGAGCTTTTCTGGTTACAGGTTCTATGTTCCATTATTCAAGTTGATTAATTATGGCTTGATCAGTTACAAGCATCTTGATATTCATCAAAGTATTTATCTCTTCACAAGGTTTTGGATAATATTTGGCACATTATATTTGGTTATAATAAGGTGGCTATCGTATTGCTTTTAATTGATATCTCTTGGATTTGGCCATTATCCTTGGCACACTATAGCATTGAAATTCAAATGTGATGGAAATTTATTTTTTAATGGTTATCAAATTGATATAATGCCCCTTGGCATGCTTGACTTTGGTAAGACCGTGACTTCAAAAGGTCTTACCTCAATACCACTGGCAGTTAAACCAGTGACTGCGGTAGTGTAGTGGAAACCACCGGGGGCAAGCATAATAGCTACCACTACACCATGAACTGTCGTCAGTTAGGTAGTGTGGGTAAACAGTCAGTGACAAGCAAAATGGTACCACTATGTACACCACGATCTATCAGGAAGTTAATCGCAGTAATCCAGTGGAAGATGTTAGCGGTTTGAAAGGTGCTACCGCTATACCGCAGATTGTCAGAAGCTTAACCGAGGTAGCACGGTGGAACCAGTTAGTGATTAACTTGGAGCTACCGTTGTACCGCGAGTAGTCTGAAGCGAGACCGCGGTTGGGTGGTAAATGATGTGGTAACAGTTAGTGTTAGCTACCATTGTACTGTGGGTAGTCCGAAGGGTGGCCGCGGTTGTGTGGTAAGTAAACAAATGTCAATTTATTCCTGTCGGCATGCAAATCGTTGATCCTTCTGCGGATTTCAAAGTGTATTATGCAATTTATAGTTTATTTTTTGTCTTCTCAGACTCCAAATTCTATCATATTATGCAAAGGATTTCGAGTGCAAAGTAGGGAAAATCTTTATGCTTCATTGTTCGAGGGTTTGGAACCCTAATCTTGCCGCCTCCATGGAATCTCTCTCTCGGTCGTTTCATTGTGAATTTGATTGTATTTTTCTATAACTCTTGGACAACAAATGGAGAAGACTGAAACACCATCACCATGGTCATTTCTCTTGTCAGGTTCTAGGCAATGGGTGAATACTCGAAATAGCAATGTGGCTTAGGTTGCTCAGCTACTCTATAGTTCTAGTAAATTGCTTATGGAAAATTATTTTTTGGTCCTCACAGGTATTCATCTATTTTATCTTTATAGAAATATTACCTTCTCTGATAAGGATAATAATGGAGAACTGTTTTCTTTTGCATGGCAGTTGAAGATTTGGTTTATTAGAGATCTTATGCCTTTTTTGTTTTAGCACTGCTTGTGCAGGCTGCTTGAGAGAACAGGTTTCAGTCTACCTATTATATTTGCACAATTCTTGAGTGCTCCAGTCAAAACATATTATTCAGAAATATCTTTCCCTCATAATCATGGTAGCATCTATCATTGTTGCTCGACTATAGCATGGTAACTTGATATCATCTTGGTGTAATTCTTTGAAAGAGAAAAAAAAGCAACTGTTGTAACCCTTCATGGGATGTAACGATGTAAATGTAAAAAGAGGAAAACAGAGAGATTAGGGCTTAATCATCTCTGATAAACCTAAAAGGAAACAAGGGAAGTTCTACTTTTTATGTGAGGAAAGGGGGTAATGTATGCGTTATGCTGAAAATTTGGAAAATGCAGTGAGTTGTCTATTCTGTATATTGTATTATAAAAGCTTGAAAATGAAATAGTGAGAAAAAAAAGTAAGATCATATCATTGTAATGCAATTTGGTGAGAGGTTGTATTGACACTGTAACTAGATAATTTTCCTCAAGATGTATCAAGATTTGATAATGTATGGAATTTTGAAGAGTCATCTTTGACCCTTGAGAAGTATATGCATTGTCTATCAAGAGGCAGTTGATGTAAATAAGAGAAACAAATAGATCCTCTATATTACTGTATGTTCTATTGAAAAATAAAAGGGGGTTGGTGCTCCTTGAGATTGGTGTCTTGAAATAGAGGAGTTGGTGCTCGTTGAGTTGGTGCTAAGAAATTAGCCATTGAGGCTTTGTCAAAATAATTATCGAAATGAAAGCCTGATAAAGGCAACAGGTTCAGGAGTGGTTTTTCAAACTATAACATACCCATTGTTCTACCCAATAATTTTACTATGCTTTTAACCTCAAGTAAATAAAATTATGATACTAATACTTAGCCAAAAAAGAAAATCATATAAAAGAATAATATGCACATTTTGAATAAACTATTGGATCCCTCTGGTGCCATTTTCTCCTTGATGTCAATTTGTGATACTCTGGCATCCTAGTGGTTACTTTCTCAGTTGATCTTCTTTTATGTTGGACACATTTACTTCATTGATTATATTATATTTGGTGGCTTTGATATCTTGGCTCCATGTGCAGATCTCGGTTGAGCTTTTCTGGTTATAGGTTCTATGTTCCATTGTTCAAGTTTATTAATTATGGCTTGATCAGTTACAAGCATCTTGATATTCATCAAAGTATTTATCTCTTCACAAGGTTTTGGATAATATTTGGCACATTATATTTGGTTATAATAAGGTGGCTATCGTATTGCTTTTAATTGATATCTCTTGGATTTGACCATTATCCTTGGCACACTATAGCATTAGAATTCAAATGTGATGGAAATTTATTTTTTAATGGTTATCAAATGGATATAATACCCCATCGGCATGCTTGACTTTGGTAAGACCATGACTTCAAAAGGTCTTACCCCGGTACTGCTGGCAGTTAAACCAGTGACTGCGGTAGTGTAGTGGAAACCACCAGGGGCAAGCATAATAGCTACCACTACACCATGAACTGTCGTCAGTTAAACCATGGTAGTGCGGGTAAATAGTTAGCAACAAGCAAAATGGTACTGCTATGTACACCACGATCTATCAGGAAGTTAACCACAGTAATCTAGTGGAAGATGTTAGCAGTTTGAAAGGTGCTACCACTATACCGCAGACTGTCAGAAGCTTAACCGAGGTAGCACGGTGGAAACAGTTAGTGATTAACTTGGAGCTACCATTGTACCATGAGTAGTCTGAAGCGAGACCGCGGTTGGGCAGTAAATGATGCGAAAACAGTTAGTGTTAGCTACCATTGTACCGCAGGTAGTCCGAAGGGTGGCCACAGTTGTGTGGTAAGTAAACAAATGTCAATTTATTCTTGTCGGCATGGAAATCATTCATCCTTCTACGGATTTCAAACTGTATTATGCAGTTTTGATATTTTATTTTTTATCCTCTCAGACTCCAAATTCTATCATATTATGGAAAGGATTTCATGTGGAAAGTCGAGAAAATATTTATGGTTCATTGTTCGATGGTTTGGAACCCTAATCTTGCCGCCTCCATGGAATCTCTCTCTCGGCCATTTCATTGTGAATTCGATTGTATTTTTCCATAACTCTTGGACAATGAATGGAGAAGACTGAAACACCATCACCATGGTCATTTCTCTTGTCAAGTTCTAGGCAACGGGTGAATACTCGAAATAGCAATGTGGCTCAGGTTGCTCAACTACTCTACAGTTCTAGTAAATTGCTTATGGAAAATTATTTTTTGGTCCTCATAGGTATTCATCTATTTTATCTTTATAGAACTATTACCTTCTCTGATAAGGATAATAATGGAGAAGTGTTTGCTTTTGCATGGTAGTTGAAGATTTGGTTTATTATAGATCTTATGCCTTTTTTGTTTTAGCACTGCTTGTGCAGGCTGCTTGAGAGAATCGGTTTAAGTCTACCTGTTATATTTGCACAATGCTTGAGTGCTCCAATCAGAAGATATTATTCATAAATATCTTTCCCTCATAATCACGGTAGCATCTATCATTGTTGCTCAACTATAGCATGGTAACTTGATATCATCTTGGTGTAATTACTTGAAAGAGGAAAAAAAAGCAATTGTTGTAGCCCTTCATGGGATGTAATGATGTAAATGTAAAAAGAGGAAAACAACGAGATTAGGGCTTAATCATCTCTGATAAACCTAAAAAGAAACAAGGGAAGTTCTACTTTTTATGTGAGGAAAGGGGGTAATGTATGCATTATGCTCAAAAATTGGAAAACATAGTGAGTTGTCTATTCTGTATATTGTATTATGAAAGCTTGAAAATGAAATAGTGAGAAAAAGAAAGTGAGATCATATTATTTGAATGCAATTTGATGAGAGGTTGTATTGAAACTGTAACTAGATTATTTTCCTCAAGATGTATCAAGATTTGATAATGTATGGAATTTTGAAGAGTCATCTTTGACCCTTGAGAAGTCTATGCATTTTCTGTCAAGAGGCACTTGACATAAATAAGAGAAACAGATAGATCATCTGTATTAGTGTATGTTCTATTGAAAAAAAAAAAGGGGGTTGGTGCTCCTTGAGATTGGTGTCTTGAAACAGAGGAGTTGGTGCTCCTTGAGTCAGTGCTAAGTAATCAGCCATTGAGGCTTTGTCAAAATAATTATTGAAATGAAAGCCTGATAAAGGCAACAGGTTCAGGAGTGGTTTTTCTACCCCAATATGGTTTTCCACTTGGCATATCCTGTGTCTATTTGTGTTTTTGTGATTCATTTGCTTCAGTGATTTACTGCTTTAAAATGCAATGTTACACTACTCTCATTTCAATTTATATGATTGCATTCAAATACATGAATGATTATATCATTAATAAATGAGAACATATGTATGGTTCTTTTCAGCTTCAATTAATTATTTTTTAAAAGTTATAAATACTGATTCACCCCTCCTCTCATGTGTATTTTCACTCAAACAATTGGTATCAGAGCGCAGGGTCCTCTGATAGGTTCTTCTATCCTAGGATTTATTATGGATTTGGAGTCTATTCAAAATGTGTAAAGCTCATGAAGGTACTTCCATGACTAGAGCTCCATTATTTGATGAAACTGATCATGTATTCTAGAAAATTAGAATGGAGACTTATTTAACTTCTATTGACCTAGATGTTTGGAGCATAGTATTATCTGGGTACACTGTACCAGGTACTTTGCCAACTACTTCTGATGAAAAGAAAAGATATGAAACCAATGCAAGAGAAAAGCATGCTCTCCTATGTGCTCTGACTAAAGATGTCTTCATCAAAGTCATCCACTATAGTTCTGCTAGGGAAATCTAGACTAAACTTGAAACTATCTATCAAGGAAATGAAAAGGTAAAACAGTCTAAGGTCCTCACTTTAAAACACCAGTTTGAAGAATTAAAAATGAGGGACAATGAAAAAGTAGCTGAATACTTTTTGAGAGTTGATGAAATAGTAATTGCCATGAAGGGTTTGGGAGAATAATTTAAGGAGTTTGATGTTGTAACCAAGGTCATTAGAACCTTACCAACAAAATTTGAAGCTAAGGTAGCTACTCTAGAAGACAAGAAACACTTTACCCAGCTTACCCTTGACAGTCTACAAGGCACTCTAACTTCCTATGAAATGAGGATTGGTAAAAACAACACCACTACAAAAGAATCAGTGTCTAATGCTGAAAGGAAAGAAAGGGATGAGCTCTCTGAATCAAAATTTTCTGATTCTAAAGAATCTTACTTTGTGAGGAAACTCAAAAAGGGTTCTAGAAAGTATAAGGGAAAACTTCCCTTCAAATGATTGAACTATGGCAAAATCGGCTACTTTACTGTAAAGTGTCCTTATGGTGACACAAACAGTGATAACAAAAAATTTGAGAAATTTGCCAAGAAAAATGCTTATAGACCCAAACATAAATTTAATTTCAAAAAGAAGAAAAGTATGTTCAGCATAAATGAGATAGACTCTGAATCTGAAGATTCTTTAGATGAAGAGGATGAAAATCTATTCATGGCTGAAATCATTCAGCAAGAAGAAACTAACATAAATGATGCTAAAGAAGGTGAAGTAGACCTTGAAGGTGAATTGAAATGTGCTCTAAAAGAGCTAAGGAAACTTAAAAAACAAATGCGTGCACAAGAGAAAAATCCTACTCAAGATATTGAACAAGAACAACTCATAAATCTTGAGATAGTCTCTTTAAGAACTCAACTTGAAGAATCCAAGAGAGTTGAAGATTTTCTTCATATTGGCATAAGCTTCAAAGATTCTGAAATTGAGAAACTTGAACATGAGATTTTTGATCTCAGGAAGACCATTGAGAAATATGAGAGCACTCTTAAACTAAATGACATGCTTAGTAAACATAAACTAAACAAGGACAAAACAGGTATTGGTTTTGTGAAAGGTGAATGTTCAAATGATAGTGCAAAAATTAATTTTGTTGTTGGAAAAAAAAGTGTTGAACTCAAACATCTTGATTCTGATAAGAATCGTGGTTATCCTTTTAGGAGCAACAAAATGGATTATAATTCTTACCCTTTGTTTTATGGGTATTGTTATTTCTGCAACAAATTTTGTCTCAAGGTAAACTCTTGCAGATTTATGAATTCTAGAACTCCTAGTTTTGGTTTTAGGTACAATTATGGTTTTGCAAGGCAGATTAGATGTTTCACATGCAATTCCTTGGGTCATTCTGATAAGAAATGTAATGTTGATCAACAGAATAAACAACATAAAACTAAAAAGGTTTGGAGACCTAAAGTTGTCAACAACATAGAACAAACTATGCTTGTTCAAATTGCTTTCCACTCCAAGAATAAGGACTTATGGGTCTTGGATAGTGGTTTCTCAAACCACATGACTAGTGATAAAGAAAAATTCAAAAATCTTGAAGACTATGTTGGCAGATATGTAAAGTTTAGTGATAACTCTGGAATTCAAATCAAAGGTAGAGGTTCTCTTTTCTTAAATGAAGTCACTCCTATTTAAAATGTGTACTATGTAGAAGGATTAAAACATAACCTTCTGAGTGTCAATCAAATTTGTGATAGTGGCTATCAAATCTTGTTCACTTCAAAGGGATGTGAAATTGAAAAACAGTCTGGAAAAGTTGTTGTTGCTAGAAGAAGGACCAAGGGAAATGTCTACAACTTACTCGACACCTCTGAACATGACAAAAATCAAGGTATGTGCTTAATGATTCATGTTGAAGAAATACGGCTGTGGCACAAGAGACTAGGCCACATTAATTTTGACAATATGGTTAGAATTAGAAAAAAATAGAGTGTAAGAGGGCTACCCACTCTTAGAAAACCTGACAATGTTGTTTGTAAAGAGTGTCTCAAAGGGAAGTAAACTAAGGTAAGCTTCAAATCCAAGGAACACTCCTCTACTAAACCTCTGAAAATTGTTCATATTGACCTATGTGGTCCTACAAGGACTAGGTCCATCAATGGTGAGAAATATTTCATGTTGTTTGTTGATGATTACTCTCATATGGTATGGGTTACTTTTCTCAAGAATAAATCAGAAGCTTTTGAACATTTAAAAGTTTTTAGAAAACTCGTAGAAAGATAGTCATATTTAAAATTGAAATGTTTAAGATCTGACAAAGGTGGTGAATTCACCTCACAAGAATTTATACACTATTGTGACGAAAATGGCATAAAGAGATAGTATGTTTCTACCAGGACACCCCAACAGAACGGGGTTATTCAGAGAAAGAATAGGACTGTAAAAGATATGGCAAGAACTATGTTGAATGAATAAAATCTACCAAACATGTACTAGAAAGAAGTTGTTCATATAATTATCTACATTTTGAACAGAGTCCAGATCAGAGTGAAATAGAATTTCACTCCATATGAACTATGGTATGGTAAATCTGCCTCAATTAAATATTTCAAAATATTTGGTTGCAAGTGTTTCATCAAGAGAGATGATGAAAACTTGGGAATTTTTTAATCTAAATCATATGAAGGTATTTTATTAGGATAATCTACTCACAACAAAGCCTTTAAATTCTTTAACAATAGGTTGAACAAAATTGTTTAATCTGTAAATGTCAAATTTGATGAAAATCTACTTTTAAATGCCAAACCTATGCAGGATGATGAAGAGGACGAATTTGAACTTGATATAATTTCTAAAGGATTTGAAATTACAAAGCTTGAAACAAAACCAACAAGTCCTAAACTTACGGAAGTGAATTCTGAAGATGCTGAAATAAGCTCAAAAAAATGTGAAACCAAAACTCCTTCAATCTTGCTAAAACCATCCTAAAGATCTGATTATAGGAGATAAATTAACAAGAGTTCAAACAAGGAAAAAATTAGTTAACTATGATGAAAAAGATCACATAGCTGAGCTAACTTCTTTTATTTTAATCACTTAGTTTGAGCCAAAAAGTTTTTATAAAGCTCTAATTGATGAATGCTGGTTTAATGCAATGCAGGAAGAAATTGATCAAATTCAAAAAAATCAGACTTGGGATCTAGTCCCAAGACTAAATGGCAAAAATGTCATAGGAGGCAAGTGGATTTTTAGAAATAAACATGATGAAAATGGTCATGTTGTTTGCAAGAAGGCTAGATATGTTTGTAAAGGATATGCTCAACAAGAAGGTATTGATTCTGGTAAAACCTTTGCACCAGTGGATCGACTTGAATCAATTAAAATTTTCTTGGCATATTTTGTTTTCAAAAATTTCACTATATATCAAATGGATGTAAAAAATGACGTTCTGAATGGATACTTAGAAGAAGAAGTTTACATAGAACAACCTGAAGGGTTTATTTTCAAAAACAAACCCAATCATGTTTGCAGGCTAAAAAAGGCTCTATATGGACTAAAACAAGCTCCTAGAGCTTGGTACTCCAGATTGGACAGTCACTTACTATCAAAAGGTTT
Organism: Sequoiadendron giganteum; assembly: GCA_007115665.2. Classification (NCBI taxonomy): domain Eukaryota; kingdom Viridiplantae; phylum Streptophyta; class Pinopsida; order Cupressales; family Cupressaceae; genus Sequoiadendron; species Sequoiadendron giganteum. The sequence goes on from CM021101.1 coordinate 111,449,233, forward strand.
CATTAGAGGAGGAGTACACAACAATTTGTATGTTTATATTGAAGGATATGATATTCTTGTTGTTGAAATTTATGTTGATGACACCATTTCTGGTTGCAACAATATTGCCTTCAGTAACAAATTCTCAAAAATCATGGAATCTGAATTCGAAATGTCTATGTTGGGAGAACTGTCATTCTTCTTAGGTCTTCAGATTTCACAACTTGAATCTAGCATCTTTTTATCTCAAGAAAGATATGCAAAATAAATGTTAAAAAGGTTTCAAATGGATCAAAGTCATCCTCTAACCACTCCAATGGCTACTGGCTGTAAATTTAGCAAGGTTGATGATTCTCCTGCTACCAACCCAGCTTACTATAGGTCAATGATAGGCCACCTATTATACCTAATAGCCTCAAGAACTAATAATGCAAGTTGTTTGCATGGTTGTTCAATTTTAATCATCTCCTAAGGAATCTCACATTAATGTTGTTAGAAGGATTCTTAAATATGTTAAAGGCACATTGATGTTGACTGGGCTGGTTGTCTGGATGATAGGAAAAGCACCAATGGTGCTACCTTCTTTCTTGGTGATCGTTTAGTAGCTTGGTAAATCAAAAAGAAAGAATTTGTTTCACTCTCTACTGTTAAAGCATAATATATAGCTGCCACCTCTTGCTGTACTCAGGTAATCTGGATGTCAAATACATTATCTGACATGGGTATTGAAATCCCTATACCTGTTTCTATTATGTGTGATAATACCAGTGAACTTAATATCTCAAAAAATCCTATAATGCACTCTCGCACCAAACACATTTCTATTAAGTTTCATTTTCTTCGTGAGAAGGTGCTTGCTAACAAAGTATATGTGCAATATGTTCCCACACAAGCACAGGTTGCTGAATTTTTTACAAAATTGTTGACTAAAGATGTTTTTGAAAGACTTAGGTCTCGATTGGGAGTTGTCTCTCAATTACTGTTATCTTAAATAGTCTATCTTAGTGATAGGAGGAGTTGGTTAGCTCTTCCTGCAGCTCATACTTTTCTGCTCAAAGGTTACATCTGTAGTTTGATGGAAATTCACAATTGGTTTTGTTTCATCTTTGTTGGTCTCCCTTTATTGTTGTGTCAAAAAGGGGGAGTATTATGAGCTTTCGGTTATAGTTCATTTTTTTTTGCTTGGTGGCTCAGTTTTTTCCATCAATGACAAAGGGGGAGTTTGTTGAATCCCTCTTGTGCTATTTTATCCTTGATGTTAATTTGTGATACTCTGGCATCCTGGTGGTTACTTTCTGAGTTGATCTGCTTTTATGTTTGGCACATTTACTTCATTGACTATATTATATTTGGTGGCTTTGATATCTTGGCTCCATGTGTAGATCTTGGTTGAGGTTTTCTGGTTACAAGTTCTATGTTCCATTATTCAGGTTGATTAATTATGGCTTGATCAGTTACAAGAATCTTGATATTCATCAAAGTATTTATCTCTTCACAAGGTATTGTATAATATTTGGCACATTATTTTTTTTTATAATAAGGTGCCTATCGTATATCTTTTAATTGATATCTTTTGGCTTTGGCCATTATCCTTAGCACATAATAGCATTGAAATTCAAATGTGATGGAAATTTATTTTTTAATGGTTATCAAATTGATATTATGTCCATCAGCATGCTTGACTTTGGTAAGACCATGGCTTCAAAAGGTCTTACCACAGTACCGCTGGTAGCTAAGCTAGTGACCGCGGTAGCACGGTGGAAATTTCCCATGGAAAGCATAACAACTACCACTACAGCACGGGTTGTCATCAATTAAACCACAGTAGTGTGGGTAAATAGTAAGTGGTAAGAAAAATGGTACTACTACACTGTGATCTATCAGGAAGTTAACCGTGGTAATGTAGTGGAAGATGTTAGCAGTTTGAAAGGTGCTACTACTATATGGCGGACTGTCAGAAGCTTAATGGAGGTAGCATGGTGCAAATAGTTAGCGGTTAACTTGGAGCTACTATTGAACCATGAGTAGTCCAAAGCGAGACCGCGGTTGGGTAGTAAATAATGTGGTAACAATTAGTGTTAGCTACCATTGTACCGCGGGTAGTCCGAAGGGCGGCCACGGTTGTACGGTAAGGAAAGAGATGTTAATTTATTCCTGTCGGCATGCAAATTGTTGATCCTTCTGAAGATTTCAAAGTGTATTATGCAGTTTTGATTATTATTTTTTGTCCTCTCAGACTCCAAATGCTATCATATTATACAAAGGATTTCATGTGGAAATTACGAAAAATATTTATGCTTCATTTTTTGAGGGTTTGGAACCCTAATCTTGCCGCCTCCATGGAATCTCTCTCTCGGTCATTTCACTGTGAATTCGGTTATCTTTTTCTGCAACTCTTGGATAGCGAATGGAGAAGATTGAAAGACCATCACCATGGTCATTTCTCTTGTCAAGTTCTAGGCATCAGGTGAATACTCTAAATAGCAATGTGGCTCAAGTTGCTTAGCTACTCTACAGTTCTGGTAAATTGCTTATGGAAAATTCTTTTTTGGTCCTCACAAGTATTCATCTATTTTATCTTTACAGAACTGTTACCTTCTCTGATAAGGCTAATAAGCGACAAGTGTTTGCTTCTGCATGGTAGTTGAACATTTGGTTTATTATAGATCTTATTCTTTTTTTGTTTTTAGCACTACCTGTGCAAGCTGCTTGAGAGAACAGGTTTCAGTCTGCCTATTATATTTGCACAATGCTTGAGTGCTCCAGTTAGAATATCTTATTCAGAGTGATCTTTCCCTCATAATCAAGATAACATCTATCACTTTTTCTCAACTATAGCATGGTAACTTCATATTCATCTTGGTGTAATTCTTTGAAAGAGAAAAATGAGAAATTGTTGTAACCCTTCATAGGATGTAATGATGTAAATGTAAAAAGAGGAAAATAGAGAGATTAGGGCTTAATCATCTTTGATAAACCTAAAAATAAAAAAGGGTAGTTCTGCTTTTTATGTGAGGAAAGGGGGTAATGTATGCGTTATGCTAAAAATTTGGAAAACAGAGTGAGTTGTCTATTCTGTATTTTGTATTATGAAAGATTGAAAATGAAATAGTGAGAAAAATAAAGTGAGATCATATCACTATAATGTAGTTTGATGAGAGGTTGTATTGACACTGTAACTAGATTATTTTCCTCAAGCTGTATCAAGATTTGAAAATGTATGGAATTTTGAAGAGTCATCTTTGACCCTTGAGAATTCTATGCATTTTCTGTCAAGAGGCACTTGAGAAAAATAAGAGAAATAGAGAGATCCTCTTTATTAGTGTATGTTCTATTGAAAAACACAAAATGGTTTGGTTCTCCTTGAGATTGGTGTCTCTAAATAGAGGGGTTGGTGCTCCTTGATTTTGTGCTCAGAAATCAGCAATTGAGGCTTTGTCAAAATATTTATTGAAATGAAAGCCTAAAAAAGGCAGCAGGTTCATAAGTGGTTTTTCTACCCCAAGAGGGTTTTCCACTCAGCATATCCTTTGTCTAATTTTGTTTTTGTGATTCATTTTCTTCAGTGCTTTACTGCTTTAAAATGCAATGTTACACTACTCTCATTTCAGTTTATATGATTACATTCAAATACATGAATGATTCTATCATTGATAAATGAGAACATATGTATGGTTCTTTTTAGCTTTAGTTAAATTTGTTAAATAAGTTATAAACACTGATTCACCCCCCCCCCCCTCTCAGTGTATTTTCACTCCAACATAAACATCATTCCAAAATTTCCCATTGCAATACAACAAAGTATTTCAGCTTTTCAATGTATTGATTTCATATTATATAATTTCAGGATTGCATTTCCTCTTTTACAATCTTCCATATAAATGGATAGATAAATACTTACATAGCTTCTATGAGTTCATTGGCACTTGGTATACAAATGGTCTAGGTGCCATCCATCAAAACTTGGCTATCTACTAATGAGGACAATCATCACTCAAGCACTTTTGCACCAACCTTGGACTAACTACAGTCTCCCACACATCACCAAACTTGGTAGATGGTCCTCACTTTGATGAAGATATTGGTTTAGTAACCTCATAATAATAATGAGCTTCCTTGAGCTTCGTATTGTTTCCTACATATCTAGATTTGTCACACAATGGATACAACCTACACAACTGACATTCTCTACGTAGTATGTAAACCTGAATCATAGTGAATGATAGTGTAAATATTGGAACCTTAAACTACTTTGGTCATAGTATTCATTACCTATTACTTTGAGTGGATGCCATATACTTCACCCACCTTCCTACCTTGATTTTTATTGACCATTCATAACCTATAAATAGGCTATCCCCTTATGCCATGGAGTAACCTTAACCATAGGAATAACCTCTAACCTCTTAAGTTTAATATGATAGTTCTACTTAATTAATTCAATGTAACTCTAACTTACCAATTAACTATAGAAAAAACATAATTTCACATCATTAAATGATTCTTTCAAAAGTATGTTCAAAAAAATAAAATTTTCCATACAAGAGTGTAATATCAACAGTAAATGACTCTGATCAAAAGATATAACCTCATCAATAAATGACCTCAATCAAAATTATAATATTCAACATTAAATGATTTCAAACAAAGATATAATCAACAACCAAATGATTGACTAGATTATAAAGGCTAATTCCAACCTATGTGCATCAACCACTAATCAAGTAAACAAACCATCCAAATAGGTTATTCTCGACCTTGGGTTTCAATCAAATTAATGTAGCATTCAAGTAAACATAAACCAATCATAAAAATTCTCTTCGAAATACCTCATATGTGTACTATATTTGTATATCATATGGAGGATGTAATAAACTTGTGAGGGGTTGGTGCACCTGCACCCATAGTCCTCTCACAATACAGTTTTGGATTACTAAAACATGTTTCCTCTTTTAGAATTTTTTTAATAGGAATAGACTCTATTTTCATTTAAGAAAATAGTATAACCAGTAAAATATATTTTATCAACCTTATTATTTAATAATGATATATCCACTAAGTGTATACCCTCACCCAAGGGTCAATATTCGCTTCCTACTTTCTAGGAGGAATAAGTAATCAATCAAATAAGATTATCAATCAAGGTTTACATAACATCACAACCTAATGATGATGAAATTTCTAACATGCCACCTTTCTTGTTACATTTACTAACCTCATTGTCTACAATAGTTTTCTTAGCATTATAAACTAATAACTTAAAAAATATAATATATTATAAAAAGTATAGCATATATCCCTATAATAGGGTTATTAACAACTAGACTTATCAAGAATCTTTCTATAATAAAAAATAAAACATATTTTCCAAAACAAGGTAACCAAAGACATATAATATTTTCAAAAATATATAAAGCATAAGTTTTTTGAAAACAACATGCTTGGTTATATAAAGCTCCAATCGATCAAACTGGATTCCTAGCTCAGCCTTTTGAAAATTAGCAACAATTTCAAACTATCTCTCTTTTGCTCACCAAAAAATTACTCTGAAAAACCTCTCACAAATTTTCACTCTCAAAAAATTAGAATAACAACTCAAAAAATAAGCATCAAGAATGCATAATGTGTCCATTTAAGGAAGAAAGCACCTCAATTTATACACAAATGTGAGCAACTCCTAGCTAGAAATAAGCTATCAAAGATGAAAATTCTCAATCCAAAAGTTTTGACTCAACAAGAAAAAGGTGGTAGCTAAAATCATTGCACAGTAAACACATGGAAAAAAAAAATTCATCATAATGAATGAGTTTCTTATTCAAATGGACAACAAGAATGATAATAAAAAATTCAAGGTTATTGTTTCCATAGGTCGACTCACTTTGGCTAGCTTCTTATTTGACTTTCCATTTTTCTTTATAAGATAGAATTCATATTATAGTTTAGATTTCTATCTAGTTCATACTAGAATATGTTGGCAACACCAAAATATGATGCACCCCTATTCCTTTGGTCATTGTTTGCTTATGACTAGGTCAAAGTTTCCTATACATTGCATGTCAAATTTTCCCTCATTTTTGACTTATTCCTTCACAAGTTATCTCATACATTAGTTTGCATCTATAAACCTAGTTCTTATTTACCTCAATGTACCATATTTAAGGTGTTTCCCATGTTTTCTTTACCCAAATATTAAATACTTAGTAAAATATCTTATATTTATGTGTTGCCTTCAATGGTGCACCATTCCCATAATTTTTGTTCTATATACCTTTTGTATATGCTACACTTTTAAAAAAAATTATGTTATGTGCATAATAAATATTTCAATTCTATTGAAACCATTAACATATATAATATATATAATATTGAAACATAGAAAAATATGGTAGAGGTTCAAACACATAGGGTTCTATACATAATTTGGCACATTTCATCAAACTTACTGTAAATAGAAAGGGAAAAATGAGTGTAATGAACCCATCTATTCTTCTATTTCATTCAAGAAATGAGATCCCTCAAGTAAAAATCCACTTTCAACCCTTAGGTCAGTGAATTATTTGAGGAATATTGTAATTTCCCTTTATGTGTTAGAACAGGGGTCCTAATTAAAGAACACTTTGGGGAGAGAGATTCAAATAGAAAATTAACTCAAAAATGCAATCTACAACTTGGATCTAATAGTTTATCCTCAATATTGATGGAACTAGAAATTAGATCAATAGATCACTAAGAGGTTAGATGTTGTGAACTAGTCACCAAAAGTGCTTTGTTGAAGATGACTTGAGACTCATTCGCAACTTTCGTTATGGTTTTTCTGCAACTTTCGAGAGCCTCTACTATAGATCCAAATCCTTCAATTTTCCTAGGTTTTAGGAATAGAGAGCTTGAAATAAATTCTTCAATTGTGTTTCTATGATATGAAAACTTTTGTAACTTTAACAAGTTCTCCAATATTTCTCTTGGAGAGTTCTCCAGGATTTTTTCCACATAAATCTGTAATCACAAATCAAGAGGGGAAAATGTTTTGTTTTTGCTGAATGGAGGTTTTCCTTGATCAAACCTCATTTTGGTAATCAAACCTTGTAATGAAACAAAATAGCATGAAAGGAATGATGAATGAACAACTTTATGTCACAACTCACCAAACCCTTGAAAGAACCTTGGAATGTACATCTACAACTTTCATGAAATGGCTTCAATGGATGTGGATCTTGATCTTGAAACTTCATATGAAACAATGCCTTGAATGGGTGAATGGATCATGAAGCCTACATCATCATATTAGCTCTAATAGCATGCATGGTGCAAGAATAATTTGACATGACAATTGGATCTTGATTGTTGCAAAATTTCTTCAATAAATCTACTCTTCAATTCCTTCAAATTCTCTTGAAAGTATCTACTAATACTCGAATATTCTTAGATTGCATGAAAGTCTTGGATCTGAAACTTAGTGAAATGACCTTATATTTATAGGTATGTAACAATAATTTCCCGAAATTCAAATAATACAAGCTGACATGTGAATATGGATTTGAATATGTTAGAATACTACCAAAAACATAATTTAAATTTAGGTCCTAGGTCTATGTGAGGACCCATTCTCTCATAGGCGAATAGCTCTTAGCTCACTCAATTAGGACACATATTGCTCAATGAATAGTGTTATGTTTAGGCATTAATGAATCTTGGGTTCCTCTTTGGAAAATTCAAATAATTAGGTTGGGATTTGAATTAAAGGGGCCAATTAAGTAAAATTAACCTCAATTAATTAAGGGATCCCTAAATAAGTGTGAAAATGTAAAGAGGTACACTCTACAACACTAAAAATAAGAAACAATTAAGTCCAGCTTAATTAATAGGGCCCTAAAATTAATGTGAATATGTGAAATACATATTACAATACTAAATTAATGCATAATTAAGTTCATTTTAATATTAATTCCTAATTAGGTGTGAAAATGTAAAGGGATACATTTTTCTTGACTATATTTATCCCTTACTTTAGTGAGAGGATGACTTCATGTCAAACTCACACTAAAGTAGACATACAAGATGTATGTGTATGCAAAAATGACAAATATTTTCAATCATATAACATCAAAGAATATAGTTAAAAAAAGAGGGTGAATCAAGCCTTGACTATCCAATGCGATGTGGAACACATCTCAGTTCTTTGTCGAAGATAAGGGGGGACGATCAAGCTTTAACTTTCCAGTGCAATGTGGAACACATCACCTATGTTTGTCCAAGAATTTTAATAAGGAAAACATGTTTTCCACAATAAAAATGGCATGCATGATCACTTTGGCCTAATAGAACCTCAATCCATCCACTAAGTGATCCCCCAATGGGTGAAAATGAGAGGATATTATTAGGTTCCCATACCCTATCAAAGATATCCCTCTGATAACCTCAATAAGGCACCATAAGAACTTTGGGCTTCACAAGTCCTAGAAGGCTGTAGTATGCTAAGCACTTATGAACAAGGCAATGCTCCACTGGCAAGAAAAGTGTGTTATGCTTGGTGGCCTTCAAAGGAGGGGTTTGAGCTTCACAAGGTTAACAAGTTGTATTATACTAAACAAATATGAAGAAAAATGCAAGTAATGCTTTGTTCAAAGGGATCTTGCTTAGTTCATGTAAGGTCTCTTCGTAGGGAACACTGTGTCTAATGTCTCCAAGAGAGGAAAAGTCTAGGGTAAAAGGTTCACAACTTAAAGAATGCAACGTGTAGGATCAATAGTAAGATAAAACTCATACACTAAGAAATATCATGCTCTCATAGGAAACCAAACCCAATGAAACCACCAAGAAAAGGGTGCATCCCAAGAAGAAAACAAATTGCACAATGAGACACGAGAAATTCCAGAAGTAAAGCCAATGTATGCTCCCACTTTAAAGAAATTTTTAGGACTTTTGATGGGAAAAATTTAATTGAAAGTAGCCAATAGAAAAGATATGCGAGCCAATTCAGAAATATCTATGCCAATTCATATGTTCCTGAATGAAGTCACATCAAGAAAAGGGGTTACCCCCAAAACACATAAGGGGTCTATGGATTCAGGGTTAGTATATCTTTGTTACAATGTTATTATAGAGCTTGAAAATATCATCATTCCCCAAATACATGTTAAATAGGAAGAATAAAGTATAGAGAGTGAAACAAAATTAAAATATTTTGGGTCAACATGGAAGAGATTTGATTGTGTCATATCCTTGTGTAGAATAATGTAGATACAAATAGAGGAAAGTACATTAAGAGAGAGATACACAAAATATAAAAATATAGTGGATCACACTATGCGCATGCAATCACACAAAGAAGATGAAAATAAAACAAAGGAAAATAATATTAAGGCACATGCGAGTCAACCTATAGTAGGTTGTCTTCATCCCAATGTTGATCAATATATGTAGAAGGCAGATAACTAGCCAGATTGACAACATCAAGTACCAAACTAGGACAAGGCTACCTAAGCCCTTGCCCCCTAAGGGGAAAAGGTGAGCTGAAAATGGATGATCATATGCTGCACCTTGCAAAAATAAAATTATTTTCAATGAATTTAAAACATACAATACTGAGTAAGATGTGATCCTACAACTATTAGAGTAAAGGTCTTAACTTAATTATGTTGATTAAGTTACCTTTATTCCCTTCTTAAGATTTCACATTAGTTTGCATTAAGTGACATTTAATAATTATATTAATTATTAAATGTTTTCCTATTAGGGCTTCTATTAGGGTTTTTCCTATTAGGGTTTTATTAGGGTTTGCATGATCTCCTTTTTATAAGGATTGATCCCATTGCATTTCATATCAATTCATTCTCCCATTCTCTCTGATATATATATATTTAATTTTCAGAGAACCCTTGCTTGTTTGTCTCCATCTCTTCTTTTGTGACAAGTTATTTGCATGCAGGTGATCTTTGGGGTTTGTGAAGTTGTATTTTCTCAACTCCTACATGGTATCAGAGCTCCACACCTGCTACTTCTTGTTCTTGTTTTGAAGATTTTTTGAGCTTCAAGGGTTTGGGGTTTATTTTTTTGATCCAAGGCATATCTGCAATTTTGAAGCATTTTAAGCTCAAACGGACCTCATCATTGCGTCCACAGCTGTCCAAAACCCCTAAATCGACTGTTCACTCGTCCATTTTGGACAAAGTCAAATTTTAGGGCAAAATTTTTTTACAGTTCGGTCGTACGACCATTTGTCTGCCTGGTAAAAAAATTCCCATCTTTTTTCGTCATTTTTAAAAAAAAAAAGAGTGTCATTATTTTTTATTTTTTTTGAATTTTTAAATCGGAAAAACAAAATTTGTAATGTTTGATTTTTTATGAGAAAAAATCAAAAAGAAAATAAATTTATTTTCACAGTTTAAGGGCTTGCCGGCCCCGGTACAGGGTACCCGCAGGTACCTGCGTATGTAGGCCTGCGGGCCCTCTACCTTGTTGGTCAGCGTACTACCGACCGCCAACGGCCTTAGTGCCAATCGGCGGTAGACAATACCACCGATGGTGGTACATTGGCAGCCGACGGCGGTGGTGGCCCCCACCTGCAAAAATTTGTTTACTTCATTTTTTATTTTATTTTTAAATTAGGTTTTTTTTTTTTCTATAATGTCCTTTATGATTTTTTTTTTAATTTTTTTTTTATATTAAAACCAATTTTTTTCTAAATAAGCCTAATTATGCTTTTACGGTGATGGTCGTTTGGTCGTCAAATTTAACCCAGTCTTTTTATTGCAACGGTTGTATGACCATCAAATTTAACCCAGCACTGGCTTTTTCCCTCTTTGGCCCTTATTTCTTCTAGAGGCCGTAACTTGGGCATACAATATCATTTTTTGGCAAATGAGATATCATCAGAAAACTAGTTTTCTCATCTTTCCATTGGTATGGGTTTCATTACTTCATGATTTTGTTATGCATTCTATAGTCAGTTGAAGACAAACGGGCTATTTTAAGTCCCAAGCTCATAACTTTTGATCAGTTTCTTCATTTTTCACAATCTCAGCGACATTGGAACCGTATTTCAGAGCTCTTCAGTTTCATCCATGCAATTTTTCCATATTTCAATCTAGGTTTATTTTATTTAGTTATTTGTGTTTTCACACTCTGGTGGATTACATGGACATATTTGCTCTTGGAAACTTTTTGTTTGCATGGGATGCTTTATTTTTGGCTATTCTTCATGTATTTCCAGCTTTGTCCTTTTTGGGCATTTTGAGCATCATTTGTAAGAAATCTTTTATGTATATGCACTGAGATAAAGTTCCACACTATTGTACATGCATCTTTCGAGGATTTTACACATAAGGTTGTGCCATATTTTGTACTCGCACTATTATTATAAAGTTCCATGAGGGGTTGTGTAGTTTTCCTTTGTTTTTCCATCACATCTTTGTCCGGTGAGTGTCCCTCGACGACAACAGTGAATCCATACTATGGGGGGTTGTGTAGTTTACATTTGTTTGCCATCACACCTTTGTCCGGTGAGTGTCCCTCCACAACAACCATTGATTCATATGTTTCCAGCCTCATACATGTCTGTTTTGTTTTGCACACCACTTTTTCAGTTGCAGGTGCTATCTTACGCACTTTCAGATGTTTCTTCTCCTTCATGCACTATATGGTGTTTCACATCATTTCAGTGGATTTGTCAGGCTCTCCCAGATCAACATTATGTGGGGGTTATTATATTGTTCATGCTAATTCTTCCTTGGTTTCGCCTTGGAAGGGATCTTCCATCTTCAGTGGAGGTTCTTCAACACCATAGTAGTCATCTTTCGACAGTTGTTTGCAGCTTCTTCTGCTTCAGTGATGTTCTTCTTCTTGGCTTTCTGCATCTCTTTTTGGAGTAGAGCTTTTTCCCATGAGGTTTTCTCTATTTCTTCTCTTTACAAAGATTTGGTTGTATTTGGGTACCTGATCCGGCCTAGTTGTCGGGACCCATGTTTTCCTTCTTGCATTGTAGTTACCTTTGCTTTCTTGAATTTGTTTGTAGTTGCACTGTTGTTCATCTTAAGGGGGGGTGTTAGAGTAAAGGTCTTAACTTAATTATGTTGATTAAGTTACCTTTATTCCCTTCTTAATATTTCACGTTAGTTTGCATAAAGTGACATTTAATAATTATATTAATTATTAAATGTTTTCCTATTAGGGCTTCTATTAGGGTTTTTCCTATTAGGGTTTTATTAGGTTTTGCATGATCTTTTTTTTTATAAGGATTGATCCCATTGTATTTCATATGAATTCATTCTCTCATTTTCTCTGATATATACATTTTTTAGTTTTCAGAGAACCCTTGCTTGTTTGTCTCCATCTCTTCTTTTGTGACAGATTATTTGCGTGCAGGTGATCTTTGGGGTTTGTGAAGTTGTATTTTGTCAACTCCTACAACAACTATTATGGGTATGTGTAGGATCATCATGGAAAAAACAGGCCCTTAAGTGTCAATAAAGTTTAGAAAATCAGAGTTAGGCAAATTGATGTAAAAATTTGAATAAGTTATCTATATTATTTCAAAAATATGTAAGAATATAATCTGTAGAAAATTGAATATAGTTTCTAAGCTACTAGGTTTATTTTTAAAAAAAAAAATATTTGGTGAATATTTGAAATTTCAGTGGAGTAGTACTTAAATTTCAGGGAAAAAATAAGAAGTAAATGTTTGTCTGACCACCCTAACCACAATAAAATGATAATACTTTTTTATAATATTTTAGATATAAGTAGGGGACTCATGTCCTGATGTGATGCATATTTTTTTGTAATTTTTTTCCAAATAAATAACTAATTATGATTTTTTTATTACAAATTTTAAAAAATATAAAAACTCGTATGTGTAACCACCTTAACTTAGTCAAAAATTCATGAAATTCAATTTTTTTTTTTTAATATTATAGTATGCAAAGCATAGAATGTGACACATGTTTTGGATTCAAAAAATGTGATACCATTTGAAATTAATAGATGTTTTTCAATCAGCCTACCAATCAAGACTTTAGTCATAATTCAAATAGAAAATGAATAACCATTTGCATTTCATGAATTTTGGGTAAAAATAAATTCGCTGGCTACATGGGCCATCATATCACTTCAATGTCACCACTTTTTGGCCCATCATGATCCTGCACATACCCTTACATGGAAAGGAGCAACAAATACTATTATTGATAATAATGAGTAGACAAAGTTTCAACTTGGTGCCTATCTAATGAGATATTCCCACATGTAGTATATATTAGTTAAGGATGCACAAAAGTTAAGGTGGTCTTGCAAGAATCTTTAGTAATAGTGTTTGTATTGAGTGAACTATTTTTTGATGCTTTGTTTCTTTTGAGGCACAATAACCAAGATGACTAGTGGTTTCTTGTGTGTTAGACCTTAAGATAAGCACAATTTTGTTTTGAAGTTGTGGTTGTTGTGAGGGTGGACAAAGGATAAGAATAGGCTTAGGAGAGTGCTTCAAGGGATGTCTAATGTGCATAACCTCAAAAAAATTATACTTATTTTCATGATCTCTTAGTGAAGGGGAGTTTAATTTCACTTGATCATCTTCATCTAAGCAAGCCACAAAACTATTGTTTGAAATTCAAGTTTCAATGTTGTCATTTTCTTGTACCATGATATCTTCCCTAGTAGGAGAGTTTTTAGGAGAGAAACAAACTACATGTTCATGAATTTCAGTGGTGGGTTCTTTTAAAATTACTTCATCACAAGTAAGGTATTTATCAATGATCGATTTTTCTTGCTTGTTAATGATGAAATTCTCTTGTATCAAATCATTCTCACAAATAGGAGAAATACAAAAAGTGATATTAGGGGATTTTTTAATTGCCTCAACCTTGTATCTGAAAATGTCTTTCCAAGTGGGAGAGGTAGAGGAAGAGATAAAAATAAGACTCTGATAACTCTCATTAGTTGGATATTCTAACACCAAAATATATTATTCACTGTAAATAGGAGAGATATTGGGAGATGACAAAGTTTGATTATCACAATTGTCCACTATTGTATTCTCTTTCATTAAAATATTCTCATAAATGGGAGGGATGAAACTTTTATTAGCATGTTTAGAAAGGTAAGACACGAACATTGTGGGCATAAAAATGAAAGGTACTTTTATCAAACTTATGCAATGCTTGAAGAATATAAGTGATGTGTATCCAAAAATGAAAAGTACTTTTTTCTAGCTTATGCAAAGCATAAAGAATGTAAACAATGTATATCTAAAAATGAAAAGTACTTTAATCCAACATATGTAAAGCTTTAGGAATGTAGACATTCTGTATCCAAAAGTGAAAAGTAGTTTTATCTATATTATGGAAAGCTTCAAGAATGTAAACATTTTTAGATTTGATTATTTTTACTGCTAAAATGATTTTGGAATTATTCAAAATGGTTGCAATAAATGGATGTTTAGAACTAGATGCATAAAACAAAAATTCTTGAAAATTTCCAAACTGGTATAATAGATTACCAATAGACTAGGGAAGTGCAAAAAACCACAAAAAATCTTAGAAAAGTTGGTTTTTGTAGGCCTTCAAGGACTCATTGTCCCACGAGTGAATGGATCCACTTATAGGTTTTTTTTTTAAAACAAAAAATATAATTTATGGTTGATTATATGTGTTCCTTGTTCCATGTCTCAAACAGGTATTTTTTTAATAGAACGCTCAAGAATTTTATGACCTAATGTAAGTAAAATTAATGATAAATGATGAACTATATGACACTTATTGAAATTAAATTTTGTCTCAATTTTTTGAATGTGAATGATTGAAAATACACCAATATGAAATTAATATGCAAAATTAGTGTAACATTATGCAATTTTTGTTGAATTTTTAGATTTAAAATGAATGTAAAATGCAAGTTTACACCTAAAATGTAATGCAACTTTATGCAAAATTTAGAAACCCTAAATTTAATGAATTAACTCCAATACTAGATCTTGGGTTTTAATGCACTCCAAGTCTAAAATTAGAATGTTTAAAATCTTAGGTTCACCAAAATGTTCAACATGGAAAAATAGGGTAGGTTTCAAACACATAGGTTTTTATAATAAATTAGGGATATTTCACCAAACATACTATAAATAAAAAGGGAAAAATGAGTGTAATGAACCCACCTATTCTTCTATTTCATTTCGGAAATGAGATCTCTCAAGTCAAAATCCACTTTCAACCCTTAGGTGAGTGAATTCTTTGAAGAATCTTGCAATTTCTCTTTATGGGTTAGGACGACGCTCTTGATTAAACAACATTTTGGGGAGAAATATTTAAAATAGAAAAATAACTACAAAATGTAGTATAAAACTTGTATCTAATATAATTTTCTCAATACTAATGGAACCAAAAATTAGATCAAAGATCATACAGAGGTAAGATATGTGTACCAATCACCAAAAGTGCTCTGTTGAAGCTCACCTAAGACTCCTTCACCCAAGGGAAAATGAGTCATAAGTTAGGGGTTGTCTACAAATTTTGAGAGCCTCTACTATAGATTTGAGTCTTTCAATTTTCCTAGGTTTTAGGATTAAAGAGCTAGAAACAAATTCAAAAAATAATTTTCTGTGAGATGACAAATTTTATGAATTTTTTTGCAACTTTGACAAGTTCTCGAATTTTTCTCTTCAAGAGGTCTAAAAGATTTCTTCGACCTAAATTTGTAATAATAAATCAAGAGGGAAAAATATTTTATTTTTGGTGAATGGGGGTTTGCCTTTGTCAAACCCCATTTTGGTAATCAAACCTTATAATGAAACAAAATAGCATGGAAGGAATGATGAGTGGAAAAATCTATGTAACAACTCACCATTTACTCTTGAATGAACCATGGAATGTAGATCTCCAACTTGCATGAAATGGCTCCAATGGATGTGGATATTGATCTTGAAACTTGATTTGAAACAATTCCTTGAATGCTTGAATGGATCATGAAACCTACACCATCATATTAGCTGCAATAACATGCATGATGCAAGAATACTTTGACATGAAAATTTTATCTTGATTGCATCAATATTTCTTCAATAAATGTGATCTTGAATGCCTTGAAATTCACTTGAAATTCTCTAATAATTCTCACTTGAATATTCTTAGATTACTAGAAAGTCTTAGATGAAACTTAGTGAAATGACCTTATATCTATATGTATGTAACAATAATTTCACGAAATTCAAATAACACAAGCTGACATGTGAATATGGATTTGGATATGTTAAAATACCATTATAATGAAGATTTTGGCACCACAAGATTCTTTAACACTTCTAGGGTTTTTCACCTAAAAGGAGAGAAATAGGCCAAAATGCTAATGTTACATTAAAGATTATGTGTTAATGGGTGTGTGAATGTATTTAGATATGATGTATAAGTTAAATAAGTTGAAAGAAAGATGACTTATTGATGATAAATCTAAAGAATTTCAAATGCTTGAAAACATGGTGTTGTATGCAAACATTTACAAAATGACCTAAAAATGTACTTTAAAAAATAGAAAGCTGGAAATGAAAGAGGCGCACCTAGAAGTGTATTGCAGACATGAAGGAACTTTGAAACTCTAAAAAAACTAATTTTTATGTTTGGGCCCTGTTTTAGCCAAATGGGAATCTGGATCTGCAAAAATCTCTAAAAAATGAACACAGTGGGACTAAGTCACCACAACTGGAGGAAGTGTCACTTTTTCTTTTTTTGAAAATCTGAAGGTGGAAATGCATGCTCTTAACTTGCACTTTCTATTCCTCCAAGTTTTCAAACCAGAAACCTTGATTTTCGGCCTGTAGGTGTCTTTTTTGTGTAGATCTTGACCTATCCAACAAAGATATGCCCTAAACAAGTTGTCAATCCATTCTTGAATGTTATCCAAGCTTCTAGGATACCCAAATCTATAAACACACAAAGAGAGAGAAAAAAATGTTGATTATTAGCGCATGGAGATTTGCCTTGGTCAAACCCCTTTTAAATAATTAAATCAAAAGAAGAGAGAAGATAATAGAGCATGAAATATGAAATCATGGAGTTAATACCTTGCCATGATTATTGACCTTGTGTTGTTGCAACAATTAGACCTTGAATACCTTGGAGAGATGTCTTGACCACTTAGTATGTAGAAACCCTAGCTTGCTTGAGAAAATTGAGTGAAAGAAAGGAATGGAGAAGTTAGAATTGAATAGGATGAAAATGGTGAAAAAAACCTTTATTATACATTTTCTACCCTAATTTTATGAAAAAAAACACACGATAGGTCGACCTTAGGGTTTTGGAGGTAAATTCCCATTAGAATTTTGTTTTAATTTTCAATTTTATGCCAAAAGGGATTAGGTCGCCAAAGGTGGCAACCTAGTCCACTTGGAAAAATTCAAGTCATGGTCAGGAATAAAAAGGTGGTTAATAATGTTGAACGGGCTTGCCTCTCAAAACACACTTAAGTCAGGCCTAAAAGTACATTAAGGGACTAATATGCCATAAGAACCTTAAAACATATTGACATAGGGCTTGGAAAAGGGGTAAAAAGAGGTTCAAAATCAATAGAAAAGGCCCCAAATGAGTGAAAAGTGTCAAGGCTACAATTATTGTTGAAAAATTTAGCACCCACTTTAGTGAGAGGATGCACTTTCTTCAAACTCACACTAAAGTAGCCCCATGGAGATGGTGAAGAATGGTGAAGAATGAAGAAGGCAGTCAAGCCCCTAGGATTCAAAATTTTAAGTTAAAACAACATCAGTGCAGGAGGACACATTCAAGGGTGAATGATTTGCAGTAAGATGCAATACATTATCATGCAATGACAAGAACTAGAAGAGAAGGGAAGAAGGAAAGGTGAAAAGTTGGGTTAAGCTTTGACCGTTTGTCTAGCTAGTTGTGGATCAAATCTAGGTTGTTCTTCCAAAAAGATGTGAACCACATTCTTGTGTGTTGGCTTCCCACAATATAATGAGAAAGTCATGACAGTGTGTTAGCTTCCCATTATACTCAGCATACGAAAGTTACCTTGCTAGACAACTTTTATAAGGCACCACAATGCTTATGTAAATTATTTTTAATGTTATGTAAATATTTTGTTGAAGGGTATTTTTCTTTGTTCATGTGAGGTCTTCTTCTTAGGGAGATTTTTTCCTAATGTCTCCAAGAGAGGACAAGTCAGAGTGTTAGATAGTTATCCATGGGATACCTCATTTGCATTAGGCCACTTTAGTTGATCGTACACTCTTGGAAGGCATCAATCCTAATGACACAACCAAGAAGAGGACATATCACAAGAAAAAGAAAAATGATGCCATGAAATCTTGTAAAAAGAGCTCATCTATGTATGCCCCCACATTAAAGAAGTTGCTAACACCATTACTATGATAAATTGCTTTGAAGTATCCTAGGATACGTGAAAGAAGGCATGCAAGCTAACTTGGAAAGCCCTATGGAAAGTCATATTTTTCCGAAGTGAGCTACATCATGAAGAAGGAGGTAGTATGTCGCATGCAAGCCAGCTAGGATATGACATCCAAATCCTAAGATTTCTCTTATAATTGTATGAAAGGTTAACAATTAGTCGAAAGAGACAACGAAAAGTGGCATACAAGGACAAGGCTACATAACCCATTGCCCCCACTTAGTGCAGGACAAAGGTGATTCAGAGATGGATGAAAGTATGTTGCTCCTTGTGAGGGATGTGAAACATGCAATAGTGAGTATTCTATGACCCTAAAACTATTACAAGGCAAGGAGAAAAACAAATGTTATTTATGTGGATGAGTAAAAAATGTTTGAAAAAAGCTAGCCTTGATGGTATACACTTTGTCAAATATGTGAGTAAGGTCATTATAACTTTGGTTTTGTTAAATGTTGGTCTTAGGAGGGTGAAGGATAAGAGGATGCTTAGGAGGTACAATATAAAATGGGGATCTAATCGACACTTGTGTATGCATAACCTAAGTGGGCTTGGGTTGATGTATCTCTAAGAAATGGAAATTGAGTATCATTGTTTTAGTATTACCCAAGGAAGATGCAATACTATTTCTTGAAAGGAGTACAACCATGTTGTTTTATTATACCATGATGCTTTCCCTAGTATGAGAATGTTGAGGAGAACTACAAACAAGTTGTTCAAGACATTTATTTTTTGGTTCTACACTATTGGCTTCATCACAAGTAAGGGAATGATCAATGGTTAAAGTGTCTTGTTTCATCATAATATCTTCTTCATGAATCATAGAGATATTAGGAGAGGGGGGAATTTTATTGTTGTTATAGTCGATGATTGCATTTGTTTCCGCTAAGGTGTCATTCTCTTATTCCATAGTATCTATCCTAGGAGGAGAGCTTTTTAGAAAATGACAAAAAATATGTTTACCACATGGCATGATTAGAGTTGGTAAAGTAGCTTCATCGCTCATAGGATAGGCATTAAGAGAGTGATAACTAGGAATTAGATGGTTACCAATGATTGGACTTGTTTTTTCAAATATACCCTTCCAAATGTGAGTAACATGAAGAAGGAAAAATAATGCTATAACTTTCAATCATTGGGTTGGTTCAAATAGACTAGGTAAGGTAGTAACCATGATTCTAGCTTCTTGTTTCATAAGTTCTATGAAAGGGAAAGGAAGAGTAAGATAAGCAATACTATCATGATCTTCAATGATTGTGTCTGCTTTGTGCAAGATACCTTTTTCACTAGTGGGAGAGATATCAGGGGAAGAACCATCATGATTATCATTATTATCGATTGGAAAATATTTAGTGAATGAGCGAGGAGAAAAAAAGTTATCAAGGGATTCATCTAACATGTCCAAGTCACCGCTACTAAAGGGCTTAATAGTTGTGTGAGTGGGTGCTTGTGATGTTGTTAAAGTCTCATTTTCACTTTGTAATGAGTTTGATCTAAATGAGCTAGGAACTAATGTTGAAAAGTAAAATTTAAAAATTATAATAATAGCCTTAAGTGCCATTAAATGTAGTAGAAGTTATGCAAACATAAAATGCAATGTAAAGATATAGGATGAAATGCAACTTGCAAATTTCAAACAATGTAATTTACTGATTGTACTAAAAATAAAATGTTGTGAATGTACACTAAAATTAATTTAATGTATGAAATGAGCCAAATTGAGGTAGTTTAATTAAAATGCATGTAACAAAAATACAACCCACTAATATGGATAGTTAAGGGTAGAAAATAGAAGCTTAAAAACAAGGTTTTCAGCCTTGTAATTTGTAGTTTCAAATGCAGAAAGGGACTAAGTCACCCAAGGTGGCGACCTAGTCCACCTAGTGATTTTTTAAGAATTTTTCAAGTTTTTCTATTTGATTTTGATGGTTTATGGGTTATATGATACACACCTAAGATGAAAATGCAAAATTTCAAAAAAAAATTAATGTTTTGAGATGCAAAAATGCAATACAAGCTAATTCTATGACGATGATGGACTCCAAGGAAAAAGAGAATGTATGTGGATGTCAGGTTCACCAAAATGAACCACCAAAAATATAGGCTTTTAGAGAAAGAGGATTCCCCAATAGGCCTGCAGGGTTTTTCACCTAGGAGCAAGGTTTGAAGAATGACTCTCTTTAGCATTAATAATGTATTTTTGGTGAGTTCATTCAAAGATAGGGGTAGTGTTGGGGGTGTGGAAATGGATGTGATGTGTGTGGTTAAATGCTACAATGAAATGAAACAAACCAACTATTAAATATAAACTAATACAATGCAAATGTATTGAAAACCCTATGTAAAATGACCTAAGAATGTAAACTTTAACAAAACAAAAAGCTGGAAATGAAAGAGGTACACCTAGAACTGTGTTATAGACTTCAACAAACTCTGAAATTCTCAAAAATTCTGATTTTTATGTCTAGCGGGACACTTGTGCCAATCTGGGCGACATAGTCCTTTTTCGAGGTGATTTCAGAAAATTGCTTTGAGGCCTATTTTAGCCAAATGGGTATCTAGATCCATAGAAATATATGAAAAATGAGCACAGTGGGAATAAGTCACCACAACTGGAGGAAGTGTTCCTTGTTGCTTTTCTATAAATCTGAAGGTGGAAATGTAGACTCTTGACTTTCACTTTTCGTTCCTCCAAATGCTCGAACTAAAAACCTTGATTTTCAACTTGTAGGTTTCTTTTTTTGTATGGCTTGACCTATTGAAGAAGGAGATGCCCTAAATAAGTCTTCAATCCATTCTTGAATGATCTCTAAGCTTCAAAGTTACCTAAATCTGCAAACACACAAAGAGAGAAGGAAATATTGATTGTTAGGGCATGGGGGTTTTCCTTGGTCAAACCCCTTTTAGATAATTAAATCAAATGAAGAGACAAGATAATAGAGCATGAAATATAAAATGATTGAGTTAATACCTTGACATGATGATTGATCTTGTGTTGTTACAACAATCAGCCCTTGAATTCTTTGGAGAGATGTCTTGATGACTTAGTATGCAAAAACTATAGCTTGCTTGAGAAGAGTAGTGGACGAGTGCTTGAGAATATTGAGTGAATAAATGGAATGGAGAAGTTAGAATTGAGTATGGTGAAAATGATGAGAAAAACCCTTATTTGTAAATTTTGTGCCCTAATTTCCTTAAAATAACAAATGATAGGTTTACCTTAGGGTTTTGGAGGCAAATTCCTATTAGAATTTTGTTTTAATTTAGAATTTTATGCCAAAAGGGACTAGGTCACCCAAGGTGGCGACCTAGTCTACCTGGACAGATTCAAGTGGTGATCAGGAATTAAAAGGTGGTTAATGATGTTGAATGGGCTTGCTTCTCGAAACACACTTAATTCGGTCCTGAACGTACATTAAGGGGTCATTAGGCCATAAGAAAGGGTTAATTAAGTGATTACAAGCCTAGGAAAGTGTAAAAATGTTTTACAACACCTTACAAAACCTTGACACAAGGCTTGGAAATGGGATAAAAAGAGGTCCAAAATCCATACAAAAGGCCCCAAATGAGTGAAAAGTTTCAAGCCTACACTTTTTGGTGACACATTTAGCCCCGACTTTAGTGAGATGATGCACTTTCTTGAAAATAATACTGAAGTAGGCCCATGGAGATGGCGAAGAATGAAGAAGAATGAAGAAGGCATTCAAGCCCCTAGTATTCAAGATTCTAAGTCAAAATGACACCAAGATAAGAGGACACATTCAAGGGTGATGATTTGCAGCAAGATGGGATACATTATAATGAAATGAAAATAACTAGAAGAGAGGGGAAGAAGGAAAGGAAAAGGGTTGAACCAAGCTTCGACCATTTTCCGAGCTAGTTGTGGATCAGATCTAGGTTGTTTGTCACAAAGAATGTGTAGAAGTCCAAAGAAGTGGTTTAGTGAGAAATTCATGCTAGTGTGTTAGCTTCCCACCGTATAATGAGAAATTCATGCCAGTGTGTCAACCTCCCATTATACTCACCATACCAAAGTTACCTCACTTGATAACTTTGATAAGGCACCACAGCGCTTGTTTAAATGCTTTTAAATGTTATGTAAAAAATTTCTTCAAGGGGATTTTTTTGTGTTCATGTAAGGTCTTCTTCTTAGGGATAATTGTACCTAATGTCCCAAAGAGAGGTCAAGTCAAGGTGTCAGATTATTATCCATGGGATTCCTCATTTTCATTAGGCCACTTCAGTTCATCATACAATTTTGGAAGGCATCAAAACCAACAACACAACCAAGAAGAGGACACGTCACAAGAAAAAGAAAAATCATGCCACAAAATTTTGTAAAAATGATGTCATCTATGTATGCCCCCACTTTAAAGTTGTTTCTAACACCATTATTATGAAAATTTGCTTTAAAGTAGCCAAGGATAGGTGAATGAAGGCATGAGATCTAACTTGGAAATCCCTATGACAAGTCATGTGTTTCTAAAGTGAGCTACATCATGAAGAAGGGGGTAGTATGTCACATACAAGTCAACTTAAGACATGTCATGCACATCCAAATATTTCTCTTATAAGTGTATTTAGGGTTAATGAATAGTCGAAATAAACAACGACAAGTGACATACAAGGAAAAGGCTACTTAACCCATTGCCTCCACTTAGTGCAAGACAAAGGTGAGTCAGGGATGGATGACAGTATTCTGCTCCTTGCGAGGGATGTGAAACATGCAATAGTGCTTATCTTATGACCCTACAACTATTACAAGGCAAGGATTAGCTTTTAAATGTTATTTATGTGGATGAGTAAACAAAGTTTCAATAAAGTTGGTCTTGATGGTATACACTTTTTCATATATGTGAGTGAGGTCATTGTAAATTTGGTGATGTGAAATATTGGTCCTAGGTGGGTGAAAGATGAGAGGATGCTTAGGGGGTCCAATAGTAAATGGGGATCTAATGGACACTTTCCTATGCATAACCTTAGCAGGCTTGGGTTGATGTATCTCTAAGAGAGTATAATTGTTTTACTATTACCCAAGAAAGACACATTACTATTGCTTGAAAGGATTGCAACCATGTTGTTTTCTTGTAACATGATGCCTTCGCTAGTAGGAGAGTGTTGAGGAGAACTACAAACAATATGTTCAAGACATTTATTGTTTGGTTCTACACTATTGGCTTCATCACAAGTAAGGGAACGATCGATGGTTGAAGTGTCTTATTTTATCATAATATCTTCTTCACTAATAGGAGAGATATTAGGAGAGGAGGAAAGTTGATTGTTGTGATACTCAATGATTGCATTCATTTACTCTAAGGTGTCATTCTGTTGTGCCATAGTATCTATCCTAGGAGGAGATATTTTTGGAAGCTAACGAACAATAGGTTTATGACAAGGCATGATTAGAGTTGGTAAATTAGCTTCATCACTCATATGATAGGCATTAAGAGAGGGATAACTAGGAATTATGTTTTTACCATTGATTGGACTTGTTTGTTCAAATAAACCCTTCAAAATTTGAGAAACATTAGGATAGAGATAAATAATGTTATAACTCTTAGTCATTGTGTTGGTTGATACCAACATATCCCTATTTATTAAAGCATGATAACAAATAGGGGAGGTGTTGGGAGATGATTGTAGACTAGGGAATGTAGTAACCATTATTTTAGCTTCATTTTTCATAAGGTCTATGCAATGAAAAGGGGGAGGAAGATAGGCAAGACCATCATGATCTTCAATGATTGTGTCTTGTTTCCGTAAGATACATTCATCACCAATTTGAGAGATATTAGGAAAAGAATAATCATGATTATTATTTGTTTGATTCTCTTGTGGAAAATATCTAGTGGATGAGTGAGGATAGATGAAGTCATCAAGGGCTTCATCTAAAATTTCCAAGTCGTTGCTACTAAAGGGCTTAAGAATTGTCTGAGTGGGTGCTCGTGATGTTGTTAAAGTGTTGTTTTCATTTTGTAATAAATTTGATTTAAATGAACTAGGAACTAATGTTGAAAAGGAAAATTAAAAATTTCTAATACTATCCATAAGTGTAATGAAATATCGTAGAAGATATGCAAACTTAAAATTCAATGTAAAGACATAGGATGAAATGCAACTATTAGATTTGAAACAATGTAATTGATTGGTTGTATTGAAAATAAAATGTTGTGAATGCAAAGTGAAATTTATGCAATACATGAAAGGAGCTAAATTGAGGTAGATTAAGTAAAATGCATGTAACAGAAAGGAAACCCACTGATGCATATAGTTAAGGGCAAAAAATAGAAGCTTAAAAAAAAGGTTTTCAACCCTATAAATGGCAGTTTTAGATGCAAAAAGGGACTATGTCGCCCAAGGTGGTGACCAAGTATCCCTTTTATTTTTTTATAATTTTTTAGGTTTTTTTGTTTGATTTTGATGGTTTCTAGGTCGTATGATATAGACCTAAGATGAAAATACAAAATTTCAAAAAAATTGTAATGTTTTGAGATGCAAAAATGCAACCTATATGCACTTTGACTAATGCAACTATTGAAAACCCTAGAATGTAACTTAACTAATGCAAAACTGCCATGCAAGCCAATTTTAGGACAATAATGGAATCCAATGTAGAAGAGAAGGTGTGTGGATGTTAGTTCACCAAAATAAAGCACCAAAAATATATGCTTTTTGGGAAATAGGATTCCCCAATAGGCCCCTAGGATTTTTCACCTAGGAGAAAGGTTGGAAGAATAGCTCTCTTCCGCACTAATGATGTATTTTTGGTGAGTTCATTCAAATATAGGGGTAGTTTTGGGGGTTTTTAAATGGATGTGATGTGTGTTCCTAAGTGTTGCAATGAAATGTAAACTAATACAAATGTATTGAAAAATCTATGTAAAATGAGCTAAGAATGTAAACTTTAACAAAACAGAAAGATGGAAATGAAAGAGGTGCACTTGAAAGTGTGTTGTAAACTTGAAAGAATTTTGAAATTCTGAAAAATGTTGATTTTTATGTCTGACATGACACTTGTGCCAAGCTAGGAAACCTTGTCCTTTTTTGGGGTGATTTCAAAAAATTTCTCCAAGGCCTATTGAACCAAATCGGTATCTGGATCTGTAGAAATATCTTTAAAATGGGAACAATGGGACTAAGTCACCACAACTAGAGAAAGTGTCCCTTTTTCTTTCTCTAAAAATATGAAGGTGGAAATGGAGGCTCTTGACTTGCACTTTCTATTCCTCCAAGTGTTCGGTCCAGAAACCTTGATTTTCAACCTCTAGGTTTATTTTTGTGTGGATCTTGACCTATCCAAAAAGGGGATGCCCTAAAAAATTCTTCAATCCATTCTTGAATGATCTCCAAGCTTCCAAGATACCTAAATCTGCAAACACAGAAAGATAGATAAAGAAATATTGATTGTTAGGGCATGGGGATTTTCCTTGGTCAAACCCCTTTTAGATAAATAAATCAAATGAAGAGAAAAGATAATAGAGCATGAAGTATGAAATGATGGATTTAACACCTTTCCATGATGATTGATCTTGCATTCTTGCAGCAATAAACCCTTGAATGTCTTGGAGATATGTCTTGATGACTTAGTATGCAAAAACCCTAGCTTGCTTGAGAAGAGTAGTGGATGTGTGCTTGAGAATATTAAGTGAATGAATAGAATGGAGAAGCTAGAATAGAAGAGGGTGAAAATGTTGAGAAAAAACCATATTTATACATGTTGTTCCCTAATTTCCTGTAGATAACACATGATAGGTTAACATTAGGGTTTTGGAGGAAAATTCTCGTGAGAGTTTTGTTTTAATTTTTAGTTTCATGCCAAAAGAAAATAGGTCGCCCAAGGTGGTGACCTAGTCCATTAGGACGAATTCAAGTGGTGATCGATAATTAAATGGTGGTATATGATGTTGAGTTGTCTTTCCTCCCAAAACACACTTAAGTCAGGCCTAAAGTATATTAAGGGGTCATTATGCCATAAGAAAGGGTAAATTTACTGATTACAAGCGTAGGAGACTATGAAAATGCTGTACAAAACCTTGACACAAGGCTTGGAAAAGGGGTAAAAATATGTTCAAAATCCATAGAAACGGCCCCAAATGAGTGAAAATTATCAAGGCTAAAGTTTTTCGTGACATAACCAAAAAGAACATAATTTAAGTTTAGGTCCTATGTTGAAGTGAGGACCCATTCACCCATGGGTGAATAGGTCCTAAGTCACTTAAATAGGATACAAATTTCTCAATGAGGAGTGTTATTTTTAGGCATTAATGAATGTGAAGTTTCCTCTTTCGATAATGCAATTAATTAGGCATGGATTTGAATTAAATGGGAAAATTAAGGAAAATTAGCCATAATTAATTAAGAAAGCCTTAAATAAGTGTGAAAGTGTAAAGAGGTAAACTATACAACACTAAAATAAATGAAAAATTAATCCCATTTTAATTAATATGTAAATTACATATTAAAACACTAAATTAAGGCATAAAGAAGTTCATTTTGTTAAATTCGGTTGTGAAACCACCCAAGATAAGAATGATTGAAGGAAAGAAATAAAAGAGATGGATAAAATCAACACTCCCATAGCATTGAACTATCATTGTATCATTCTTTCCAAGGGGAGGTGTGAGTGTTGTTTATATAGCAAAATAATGGCAGAAAATTCCAAGAGGAATAATAACTCCAAACTTCCCATAATAGGTGGGAGTTTTACCTACTTGGTAAATGCCATATTACATGGTTATGCCTACTTAGGTAAAGAAAAGAAATGGTTGTGGGGAGGTGGCAAATAATTCCAAAAGAGGGTGTGAGACTCAACTACCCAAATATCGGCGTGAGTGACACATGTGAATGATGGATTTATGCCACATGTCCTCATCCTAACCATTCTAATATAACCTAAGAAAGCTTAATAACGTGTGTAGGAAAATAAATATTCCTTAACCTAAGGAAAATAAAAAACCTACACTAAAAAGAATTCTTAAATGTAGCTTAGGTGGCTAAAAAGACACAAATATGGGTCATGACTACTAGGCCATGTTAGGTACCCATGTACAAACCAATCTCTTACAACTAAAGAAAAGGAGAAAACCGAGTGGGACAAAACTCCTCCCAAAAAGAGAGAAAAGAAAAAAGTTTCCCAACACAAGAAGAATCCCATGCAAGGAAGAAGTCCCATCCAAAATAGAAAGAATAAGAAAGACTATGTAGCCTTCCGTAAAGTAGTCAACTCTACCAATGGTTGATGGTAGAAACTAGATGTAGAAGATGGTCCATAATTGCCGAAAAAAATTCCTCTCCTTAGGAAGAAACAAAACCAAAGGTGCATGAAGACTGTCTTTACATTCTTGAAAGGAATATAATGGAAGAAGGTTCAAAATATATGAAGTCTCTAAAAATTGCTCATCTGTCTCCATGTCGATGTCAAAAGCTTCCACCATCAAATCAGGCATTCTAGGCCACAATGATGAAGATGACAATTTGGAACCTAGTAGAGATTTATGTAGAACAAGATCCAAAGACTCAACTAGCTCCTTTGAAGACAAATGTGCCTCTTTCAAATGCTACTCAAAAGTATCCACAATCAAGTCAAACTATGATGAATGATCATGTGGAGAATGAACAAGAGGATCCAATGGTTCCTCCACAACAACTAAAGAAGAATAAACTTCATCAAAGAGAAGATGTATGTCCCAAATATTGTCTCCCAAGTCTAAAATTTGAAACTCCACAAACAAAATTGCAATGTTTGTCAAGTAGTCATCCCAAGTATCTATATCTAGAAGATAATGTGTATCCTGTTGCACTGAATCACAAGAAGCCATGAATGTAGCAACACAAGTGTCCTCAGAAGAAATAGTAGATGGAAGAGAAGGAATGCAAGGCTCAAGAACTGGATCACATGTGAGAATACCCAAGTTCAAGTAGCCAAAGCCCTCCTCAAAATCAAAGCTCACACTAGGAGTGTGATCAACAACCAAAGGATCAAAACCATGATCAGGTACAAAGTCTAAAAAGGTGTATAATTGGGATGCATGATCAACTATCCTGGTAGAAATTATCCCCCTAATCTCCAAGTCTCTGATGATTACTGAATTAGGAGTAAATTCCATACTCTTCCCTATTCCACCATGCATGATCTGATAGATGGAAAGAAGATTATTTATCAAGTGAGGGACACAAAAAAAAAAATTGAAAGTGCCATCACTAATATCAATAGATCCTCTCCCACTTACATTCATGTAAGTATTGTTTCCCATCAAAATAGGTGGCATAACACAAGGCTCAAAAGAAGAGAACATAGACTATGTAGAAGCCATATGATGAGAAGCTCCAGAATCTATGAGCCACTCCCCTAATTCATGACTTTTAGAAGCACAAAGAGCTTTACGTTTATTTTTCTTTGACTTAGAAGCAAAGCCTGAATGACCTTTATCCTTGCTAGATCCTAACTATTTAGAATATGAATAAGAAGAATTGGACTCAGACATTCTAGAAGGTAGATCAATGTTATTCTTCTTAAGAAGATGTTTCAGTTCATCATTATCCTTCTTGTAACAAGAATGTTCTTCATGTCTGGACCTCTTGCAATATGAACAAGTAGAATTCTCCTTCTTAAATGAGTCATCCTTTGAAGAGGACTTGTTCTGTGCATGATCTTTGTATGGATTTTTCTTAGATTTCTTTTGTTTCTTGTCAGATTTTCCTAACTCTTTATGTCCCTTAGGTTGACCAAAAAACAAAGCTTGAGTTTGTGATGGCTTTATGAGACCCATAGAAAGAAGCTTTTATTGTTCATGCATTAACATCTGAGAAAAATATGTGAATGAAGGCATAGTATATACAGATCCCATTGTCAATCTGTGAGTATGAAATCTAGAAACAGAAGTTGCAAATTGAGGACAAAGTTTATTTAGTACATTGTAAATTAACTGAATGTCCTTTTTGTCAGTACCACATTCTTTACATTGTTCTCTTATATTGTCTAAATTAGTAATATAATCCTTGATGTTGCCAAAATTCTTTGGATCAAGGCTCATCGGCTCATTATCAACCTGGTAGCCTTTGAATTCATTGTTTATACCATACAAAGATTTAAATTTTCCCAAGCATCATGTGAATTTGTACAAGATTCAATTTGAAACATAGGATTAAGGGAAAAAAACTACAAAGACATCCAAGAGCTTTTGTATGTTCAAGCATCCATTTTATCTTTTCCTTATCATCGGTAGGTTCAACTACCTTGTTTTCAACATATAGAGTATACCCAAGTTGCATTAAGGCATTCCATGCATGTTGATGCTATGTTGCTATTGCAATATGGCTTGTAAATGTTGGACCATTGATGGCAACCTAAGTCAACCTAAATGGAAATTTAAGTCATACTTCTGGTCTGCAGTCTAGTTTTGGTATCTACTGGTTGAACAGGGTAAAGAACATGACATCTGGTTATAAGTATGAAAGTTGATCTGAACATCTCACCATACTATTATTTTGTGTTATGGACCTCATACAAAGGATTTATTATGTTTTTAATACCTTGGTGAAGGATTTTTTTTATACACACTCATTGGTTCGTGATCTAAGAGATCTGCTATACTAATTTCCTGGTTATCTATACTAGAAGGCCAACCCAATGAATATAGTAATCACAGATGTATAAGGAGTAATTAATTAAATATATTCATGCTTGATTATGTTTTTATGGGTCCTCTCTTTGTCTTAACCGACTTTAGAGGATGCACATAAATATTTTTTTGTGGATCTAGCTGACAAGATGAAAGTAACTTAATATTTTATGAAGCCGACTGATGAATAAATAAATCCTTGTTAGCAGATATATATATGAGTTTGGTTTTATCATTTTGGTGTGCATTAGGGATTGATCATGAGAGAATGTGAAGTACAATAGTGTGTATTGCAAAATTCAGCAAAGTAATAGTGTGGACTCATCTTGGTGTGATGCGAAGATCATATAAGAGCAGAGCAAAAGAGAGCAAAGAGAAAAATCAGTTTGTAGATCCAAAAATCAATCTATGAGCTTCATTAGAGCTGTAACTTGGCATGAATCTAAACCTTTGTATGGTAGTGAGCCTTTTTCTTTTCAGCAACGAGCTATAGGTAGTGTGGCTGAATACAATTGCATTCCCTTTTGTAAAAAAATATATTTGAGTACTCAAGTTGTGGATTAACCTCCACCATGGTTTTTCCCTAATAGGGTTTCCACACAAAAATATGTGTGTTATGGTTTCATGAAGGATTAATTTGAATGGATGCATCAGTCCTTTAATATAATTTTGCATTTGTTTGAAGTTTCTCATGACTAAAGATAAAAATTGTTGAACAGTGATTCACCCCCCCTCTCAGTGTTCCCTTGAGTCCAACAATTGGTATAAGAGCACAATTCCTCTGCAAGAAGTTTAGTATCTTGAGGTGGATCTTGGAATGTAAAGGACTCAGAAGGTCTTCAAAAGAAACTTCTAGTGGAACTTGATGACCTTGATCAGTATAAAGCTAAATTCAGGGAATTGAGAGTGAATCTTAAAGATGGAGAGAAATTCATTTAGTCATCGAAAGATCAAATTGTTAAATCGAGGGAGAAGAGAAAGGTTCTTTATGATTATATACAATAGAAGGAGAATGAAAATATGGACATCATGATCACTTGAATCAAACCTTGAAGGAAATAACTAAAGAATATGAAAAGCTTTCCAAGGACAATACAAACCTAAAACATGAGATGGAATCTATGATGATGAAGATGACTAAAGAGATTGAAGAAAGGAAGAAAAGTGATGAAAATCTTTCCCAAAACCTGAAACAAAAATCTAATGAATACAGTGGAATAAATGGGGAATTCACTCAGTTGGAAAGTGAATTATAAAGATCCAAAAAAAATGAAGAAGAAATTGGTGAGAAGATTACTATTCTTAAGAATGATCTTGTCATTGCAAATGAATACAAAGAAAAGTTTAAGATCAGTTCAATAAAAATTGATGAGCTAACTTGAGGATAAAAGATTGGAAATGATAAGAGAGGTCTTGGATATGAAAAAGGAGAAAGATCTACATCCTAGGACAAAAGAACTTCAGACAGATGAACAAAAGTGGAAGGTAACCAGTAAGACAACCTAATGCTCAAAAATTTAATGGATATTGTTTTTCTTCTAATAAGTTTGGTCATATGGTTGCTTAGTGTAGAAGTAACATGAAGTCAATAAATTCATCATTTTCTACTCAGTGTTTCAAATGCAAAAAATTTGGTCATAAATCCATTGAATGCATAAACGTGTTAAGAAGGAATGTTGAATTCTATACATGTGGTAAATTTGGGCATGTGGCTAATCAATGCAGATAAAGAAGAAATCATTGTGTGCTACAACTACAATAAGTATGGTCATATTGCAAGATTCTACAAAATAAAAAATGTAGATAGAAGAGGTCTGGTATACAGAGGAAGAGATATAAAGAAAAATGATAAGGGGAAAGAAAAAGTGGCTACAGATGAAATCAGAGATCAAATGAAGAAGAAATGGGTAAGAAAGAATGACTCTGATGCTCGAAATGGTTCTACACTGGAACCTACTTCCGGTAACTCTTCCGGTAATTGATTTTAGGCTACTAGCCTAGGGGGGCTCTTTAAGTAAATATTTCCTCGCCTATCTATGGATAGTACCAGAACACAAAAAACAATTGAGAAGGTGTATTTATGGTGTAGAAAAGTTTTGGAGTACTTTCAAAAAAGGAATTTAGACAATTCATAGGTTCGCAGAAGATTTTTTTAGTCGCTGTTTGAGAAAACAAAGTATACAAAAATCTAGGGAAAACACATTTATTGCAAGTGTGCAAGCTATAAAAGTCAAGTTGAAATCATCATTTGTCACTTTGCATCGAAGAAAAGAAGGAGATAACTTCGTAGAAGAAGTTTGAATCAACAAAATTGATTCACTAACAATTCTCAAAATCAATCAAGCATTTCAAACTAATCTTGAATTCTTCATACAATTTAGTGTGTGGTTGCAAACTATAAACTTGAAAAAAAAATGGAACAAATAAAAGGCTCGATCACTCTAGATGAATATAATAGTGCAAATATTTAGGTCAATGAGGAATTTATTACTCCCTGATGAGTTTAAGCAATTGAGAGAAGCTAAACATAAAAAATTGGATATCTGGAATGAGTTTTCATACTTCGAGAACACAAATGTCATGAAATTCATATTGAGTAGATTACATGATGATACCTTAACTCTGGACAATCCCTACACTATTTCAAAGGAGGTAATAAAAAATTTGATGGGATTATGCAAAATTGGAGATATACAAAGGAAGAAATCAATCTGAAACAAAGAGGTCAAAACCCTAAATGGAGTGATTGGAGATCAAAGATCCTTGATAATTCTGACAATCAAGAATCATGTTGGGTATGTGTAGGATCATCATGGAAAAAACAAGCCCTTGAGTGGCAATGAAAATTCAGAAAATCAGAGTTCGGCAACTTGACATAAAAATTTGAATAAGTTATATATATTATTTCAAAAATATGTAGGAATAGAATCTGTAGAAAATTGAATGTAGTATATAAACTACTAGGTTTCTTTAAAAAAAAAAAAAAACTATTTGGTGAAAAATTGAAATTTCAATGTAGTAGTACTTAAATTTCAGGGAAAAAGTAAGAAGTAGGTGTCTGTCTGACCACCCTAACCACAATAAAATGATAATATTTTTTTATAAGATTTTATCTATATAATTAGAGGACTCATGTCCCAATGTGATGCATATTTTTTTGTAATTTTTTGCTTGTAAATAATTGATTTGAAATTTTTTATTACAACTTTAAAAAAATATAAAAAGCTTGTATGTCTGACCACCTTAACTTGGTCAAAACTTCATGAAATTCAATTTTTATTTTTTTAATTCTATCGTATTTGAAGCATAGAATGTGATGCATGTTTTGGATTTACAAAATGTGATACTATTTGAAAGATATAGATTTTTTTCCAATCAACCTATCAATGAGGTCTTTAGTCATAATTCGAATAGAAAATGAATAATAATTATTTATTAAATTCAAAGTAAAGCATAATCTATATTGGTAGAAAGTTGATAATCTCCTTTAAAAACCCTTCTCATTTCATTAATTTTGGATAAAAAAAAGGTCGTCAGCCACATTCGTCATCATATCACTTACACATCGCCACTTGTTGGCCCATCATGATCCTGCACATACCCTGTTACAAGATATATTGGGCATGGGATTACATAAAAAATCTTCTACATAAATCACGAAGGAGCTACATTGGCTGGTGCAGTCTACATTTCTCACAAGATGATAATTGAAGGTCTGGACTTTGACCTATGTAGGTTGTTAAAGGATCATCTCATGGAAAATGTACAACTGACAAAGGAAATAGGCTATCCTTTCAAGTTTGACACCTTGATTACATGTTTAGTAATGTACTTCTTGAATTATTTTCTGAAAATTGACAATGTGGTATGGAAGACAAACAAACCTATCTACAAAAAAATATATTCATATTCTAGGAGCTTGGTTGATTGGAATCTAAAATTTGAAAATTTATTTAAGAATGTACAAAGAAAGTGTGTTCAATCAATATATCACTTTTAGTAAGAACAATTGAAGACGGTTCCTCTTCTAGTGGTATGGATAAAGGGCAAAAAAGAGGAAAAGAAATTGTTGAATACAACCCTCCTAAAAGAAAAGTTCCCAAAATTGAGGGAAAAGGAAAGGAAAAGGAAATTATGGATGCCCCAGATGAAGAATCTGATGAAGAAATTGAGGATCCACAAAGAAATGAATCAGAACTAGAAAAGGTTGGTGAGGAAGAAGATGATTTGATAGAAGAAAAGCTACAATAAATTATTCAAGGAGAAGGTGGGATGCAGAAAATAGCTAAGTTATGCTCTATTAGACCATCATATGATCAAGACATGATTCTAAGTGTGCTAAATTCTCATATTGAGCAATGCAAGATTAGATTAGAGACTCTGTAGAACATTCTACCCAATGAAATGATTGAGCGCAACAAAGAAAGGGTATGTGTAGGATCATGATGGGCTAAAAAGTGCCAATATGTAAGTGATATGATGGCCCATGTGGCTGATGAATTTTTTTTTACCCAAAATTGAGGAAATGAAAAGGGTTTTTAAATGAAATTCTCAGCTTTCCACCAATATAAATTACTCGCTACTCTGAATTTAATAAATTATTATTATTCATTTTCTATTTAAATTACGACTAAAGTCTTGATTGATAGACTGATTGAAAAACATCTATAGATTTCAAATGGTATAACATTTTTTGAATCTGAAACATGCGTCACATTCTATGCTTCACATACTATAATATCAAAAAAAAAATCAAATTTGATGAATTTTTGACCAACTTAAGGTGGTCAGACGTACGATTTTTTATATTTTTTAAAATTTCTAATAAAATATTCATAATTAATTATTTACTTGGAAAAAAATTACAAAAAAATATGCATCACATCGGGACATCAGTATTCTACTTATATCTAAAATATTATACAAAAATATTATCATTTTATTGTGGTTAGGGTGGTCAGATAGACACCTACTTCTTATTTTTTCACTGAAATTCAATTACTACTGCATTGAAATTTCAAATTTTCACCAAATAGATTTTTTTTAAATAAAAATAAACCTAGTAGTTTAGAAACTACAATCAATTTTCTATAGATTCTATTCTTACATATTTTTTAAATAATATAGATAACTTATTCAAATTTTTACGTCAAGTTTTCTAACTCTGATTTTTTTGAATTTTCCATGATGATCTTGCACATGCCCAAAACATTAAATTTTGAATCTCAAGAAAAGGAAGTTGGTGAAGTTATCTCTCACTTGAAGGAGCAATTCAGACTATCCCTTTCCAAACTAAAGAATAACATGAATGGATTAAGGCAATGCAGAAAATCAACCATTGGCATCTACAACTATTACACCCATTGGCCCCATGTTGTTAGCAATTACAAAGAGAAGTTGGATCAGATTGAAACAAAGTTAAATGGCATTGGAAAAATGTTTGACATGGATTAAGATCGGGATGGCAGCATTAGAAAAAGAATTCATGAGCTACAGTTAGAACACATAAAAAAATCAACTCTCTAAGAACAATCTTGTGGATACTTTTTGGAAGGTAAAGTATCTAACTGAATGTAGATTGTAGCAGATGGTAGAAATACCGAGGAATGGTGAGGATCTGGAAGAAGCAATTACAATTCCTGAATCTTTAGTTGAAATTGTTATCAAAACTTCCAAGAACAATGGTTTGATCATTATCATTGGAATCACAATAGAGCCCTGGTAGAAATTCCTTCTGGAAGTGAAGAAAAACCATACGATAATATTCTAAGGTAACAGTTAATTGTTTTCAAATTTTTGAAGTTTTGATCAAAGGAGGAGAACTGTCAGCATATATGTGTTGAATTTTTGAAGCTTTGAGGATTTTGAACACATGTTTTATCACTGCTTTATCGTCGTGTTTTGTCACTATTTTGTCAATATCACTTTTTGTATTTTTGGCATATGGCCTCCATACTTTGTCATTGATGTCAAAGAAGGAGATAATGCAGTGAAAAATGCCTTAAAAATCTTAGGGGGAGAGAGTTCAGTAACAGTTTGGTAGCATACCTGTAATGATTCTCACACTTAGTCAATTTTCACTAAGTGTTGCCATCAATGCCAAAGGGGAAAATTGTTGGCATATGGCTTGTAAGTGTTATCATTGATGGAAACCTAAGTCAACCTAAATGACATCCTAATTCATACATCTAGTCTGAAGTCTAGTTTTGGTATCTACCAACTAAACCAAGTGAAGAACATGACATCCGATTATAAGTATGAAAGTTGATCTGAACATCTCACCGGACTATTATTTTGTGTTGTGGACCTCATACAAACAATTGATGATGTTTTTAAGTCCTTGGTGAAGGATTTTTTTGATACACACTCAATGGTTCACAATCTAGGAGATCCGGTGTACTAATTTGTTGGTTATCTATGTTAGAAGGATGACCCAGTGAATATAGTCATCACAGATTTATAAATAGTAATTACTTAAATATCCTCATGCTCGATTATGTTTGTTTGGGTCCTCTCTTTTTGTTAACTGACTTTGGAGGATGTGCATAAAGAATTTGTGGTGGATCTAACTGACAAGATGAAAGTAACTTAATATTTAGTGAAGCCGACTGATGAATAAATAGATCCTTGTTAGCATATATATATATATATATGAGTTCGGTTCTATCATTTGGCTGTGCACTAAGGAGAAATCATGAGTCAATGTGAAGTACAACTGTTTGTGGTGTGAAATTCAACAGATTAATAATGTGGACTCATCTTGGTGTGATGCAAAGAATGGATAAGAGTAGAGTAGAGCAAAGCGAAGAGAAAAATAAGTCTACAGATCCAAAAATCAATCTATGAGCTTCACTAGAACTATAACTTGGCATGAATCTGAACCTTTTTTATGGAAGTGAACCTTTTTTTTTTAGCAGTGAGCTCTAGGTAGTGCGCCTAGATGAAAGTGCATTCCATTTTGTAAACATTTATGTTTGAGTACTCAAATTATGGATTAACCTCCACTGTGGTTTTTCCCTAATAGAGTTTCCATGCAAAAATATATGTTATGGTGTCATGAATGATTACTTTTAATGCATGCATCTTTCCTTTAATATAATGCTGCATTGGTTTCAAGTTTCTGATGATTAAAGATAAAAAAAAATTGAACACTGATTCACCCCCGCCCCCTCTCAATGTTCCCTTGAGTCCAACAGTTGCATAATTATAAGGTGTTAGCAAAGGAACTTTAGAATGATCCATGTGTGAAGGAAAAGAAGAGCACAAGTGAATAGATAAAAAATTCACACACACACAAAGAGAGACCCCTGCTTTTTCACTCAATCAAGAATCCCCCCAACAAAAAAATATTTGGCACTTTATAAATTAGTGCGTTTACAATGTTCGAGTTGGTTTCCAAAGTTTTACAAGTGTCCAAAATAGACTCAAATATTGAAAGTATAATAAAATATTTGAATGATAACTTCAAAATAGCACCAAATTTTAGTGCTAAAAAAAATATTTACTTTCAAAAAAATAATTGCCTCAATACGAGATCGTACATGAAAGTTACATCCATTTGAAGTTCAAAAAGTGATGACTATCCTCCAGATCTGATGAAAAAACTAATATTCTAGAAAACTTGAATCACTTGAGAAAAAATAAATCACAACATTGTGATGAGCATGAAATTTCACCCTAAATAAAAAAAATGCATTGAAAAATGCATTTGTATGACCGAGATATTGCACTCTCAAGTTCAGATGCAAAAATAAAAACTGCAATAGTGAGGGGTCAAGGTTTGGAAAAATTCAACATCTGCCAAATTTGGTGAAAATACTGCTAAATTTAGCAAACTACCAAATTTAATTGAACTTCCAAAATCAAAGCTAAAACTAGAACTTTTGCCAAAACCATCACTAACTTTAGATCTTGCCAAAGTTGGGGAAAATCGCTTAAAACAACCACTAAATGTGATACCAGGTACAGGCACAGGGGCTGAGAAATGTAGTACCAACGGGTACAAGGGCCTATGTTTGTGTAGGTACCTGGTACCTTTAAATTATATTTTTAATTTTTAAACTTTGACTTTTTGATTTTTTCAAAAGAAATTCAAAATAAACTTTAAAAAAAGATTTTACAATGAAAATGGTTTTTAATAAAGAAAATGCATTTTATAATATTTTTTTGAGTAAACTAGAAATTAAAAGTCTAGAAAAAAATAATGATTTTGTTTTTTAAGATTTGTGTCGTGTCGTACTACACGTAGGTGGGGTCGTACGACTCTATTCATTAATTTTTTTGTCTCAAAACTCAATTTTTTTGATTTTGATGATTTGACAATTAATCTTTATGTTTTGACACCTTCTGAGAGCAATGGCAAGGTCTGTTTGGGCAAAAATTGCTCTGAATTGATGGCTACCTTCTAGAAACTCTTCAAAAATCTTTGTCTTCAACCCTTCATAGATCTCGCACTTGATGTTCGATTTGAACAAAATAAAAGCCAATTTTGACTTTTTCGGCTTCTCTGAATTTAATGGTGAGCTCAAAATATCTCTAGGAAGCTTCAAAATACCTATAAAAAATTCAATATAAAGGAACCCCTTAGAAACTGAGATCTCTATCAAGCATTTTTTATTTTGTAGGTCATCATTGAATGCAAGAGAATATCATACTTTGCTTTAAAGAATGGATAAAAATATATGCTAACCCACAAATAACAACCAACTCTCATACCATGTTAGATTTAGTTGTGAAACCACCCAAGATCATAACTGAAGGAAAGAAAGAAAAGAGATGGATAACCTCAACACTCCCATAGCACTGAACTAGCATTATATCATGCTTGCTAAGGGGAGGGGTGAGTTCTATTTATATAGGAAAATAATGGCAAATAATTCCAAGAGGAATAATAACTCCCAAGTTCCCATAATAGGTGGGAGTTTTACCTACTTGGTAAATTTCAGATTACATGGTTATGCCTACTTAGGTAAAGACAAGAAATGGTTATGGGGAGGTGGAAAATAAGTCCAAAAGAGGGTGTGAGAGTGAACTACCCAAAGGTGGGTGTGATTCACACATGTGAATGATGGATTTATGCCACATTTCCTCATCCTAACCATTCTAATATAACCTAAGCAAGCTTAATAATGTGTGTAGGAAAAATAAATATTCCCTAACCTAGGGAAAATAAAAAACCTACACCAATATATTTGAATATTAATTCCTAAATAGGTGTGAAAATGTAAAGGGATACATTTTTCTACACTATATATATATTATGTTAGATATATATAGATACACATAGGCACATATATATACCTAGAATAATATGTTTATCTATATATAGTGTAGGAAAACTTATCCCTTTTTCACACATTATTTAGGAATGATTAACATTAAAATGAACATAATGTTTCCTTGATCTAATGTTGTAATGTGTATTACACATTCACATTAGGTTTAGGGCTCTTTTAAGCTAAATAGACCTAATTTTGCCTTAATGTAGTGTTGTAAAGTGCATTTGTGTACACCTTCAAATTAATTTCTTATCTCTCTTGCATTTATGACCTTCATATCATCATTAATAGGAACCTCAGACCTTTTATTATGCATAGCAAGGATTATTTCATCTAAGATCCTGACATAATCAACAAATACACTTAATATCCTAACCTCCTAACATTCGCTTTACCTCAAAAGCCCTGGTGGGACCCATATGCCACCTTGGGAATATGAGTACCACCCAAATGGGACCTATAAGCCACCTTGAGTGTATGAGTCCCATATGTCCCCTTTTTAGGGTTTTATGTAGGAAATCAGGGTTTTGGATTCAAATTTCATGAATTTCGGCATTTGGGAGCTAATAAATGGTAAGTTACATGAAATGCCTATATAAAAAAGGTTTCAAATCATTATTTAACATAGCAATAAAGATTAAGCTTTCTAATAATTCACAATAGCACCATAGAGTTTTCAAGATAATTACTAAGGCATTCAAGGGCAGATTTCATTCATCATTTATTGCAGCAATTTAAGATGCATCATCATGTCAAAGGCATAAGGCATCAATCTTGTAGTTGAGATAGTGTTGTGATGTAGCATTCCAGATCCAAGTTAATCATTATTCCACATATAATTCAAGATCAAGATCTGCATTCTTCATGGCCAATTCAAGTTAGATTGCTAATTTACATTTCAGGACATCATTCTAAAAGGTATCATTATTCATGTTTCATGTTTCATTATTTCATCATAAGGTTTAATTACCTAAATGAGGTTTGACCAAGCAAAAGCTTTATTCCCTAACATTCAACAAGTTTCTCTCTCTCTCTCTACAAGTGTGACTATAGATCCACGTGTTTTGGAGCTTGAAAATTCTTTAATAGACTAAGTTGCAAGATTGAAGAAAGTTGGCAAGTTGTCAAAAAAATTGTCATCTTCACAAGAAG
This sequence comes from Sequoiadendron giganteum, assembly GCA_007115665.2. Lineage (NCBI taxonomy): Eukaryota > Viridiplantae > Streptophyta > Pinopsida > Cupressales > Cupressaceae > Sequoiadendron > Sequoiadendron giganteum. The sequence continues at coordinate 111,489,659 of CM021101.1, forward strand.
TCACCTACAGGACAAAATTTAGGGTTTTAGACTCAAATACTTGATAGGAGAGAAGCTACAAGAGATCACCAGAGAATACCAGAGTTTTAGCCAATCCTTGATACTAGGACTAAATCGCCACCTTGGGTGTATGAGTCCCAATACTTCCTTTTTCTATGTTTTAGCATATCTAGATTAGTTACTGAGAAATTCCAGTTTCTACATAGAGACCCTAGTCTGGGACTTTAAATCACCAAAAATGGTGTATGAGTCTGAGTGGGCTTCAAACAACATAATTTCAAGATTTTGAAGCTTTTTTTTACCACATATTTCTTCTAGGTATCTTTTTGTTCATTCTTAGTTTATTACTCTAATTTTCAATTTCATTTCCTAGGTAATTTAGTTAGACTTTCACATTACATTTTTGATCATTGCATTTATTTATTTCCAAGCCCTTTCTTGGTGGTGAACCCCCTTATAGTCTTTAATCACACCACTAGGACACTTTAGTCCAAATATTTTCCCCTCACTTCCATCCCTAGATTAAGATCACTAAGGTTTCCTTGAATAAAACTTTAAAGAAATAGGTGGAAATGTCCTAAACCCTAGTTTAATTTGTATCTAGGGCTTCTAAATCTTGCATCAATGGAAAATTCCATATAGGTTGCAATTTTGCATCTTAGATCATTTAGTTTCACTAAAATTCTATAATTGTAAATAGTCAAGTCAACATACAAGTACAAAAACCTAGAATTCACTCAAAAGTTTTTGAATTAGGTACAAAAACCCTAATTCAGGACACATTTGACCCTCTGGGAAATTTAGTCCCTATACAATCTTTTCCTTCTTTCTGGGAATTTTGTGTTGTGTACTTTTTAGCATTTGAACCCTTCAAAAACATTGACTAGGACTCATACACCCCTCTAGGAAAATTAGTCCCAAATGAAACCTAAAACTTTCTTTTACAATATTTAAAGCATCATTTATGGGTTTTTGTTTGCTACTAATAGCTATCTATTTCAATTTTTTGATTTTCTATTTCATTCATTTCATTAGACCTAGCTAAACTTGGTTCATGTAGTGCATTTATTAATTTCAAATTTTCATTTACAAATTTTTATTTTCAGATTGTTTCATAGTGTAATAAAAAAATTATTTTGTTTAAAATTTAAACATGTTGCATTTACACATTTCATTCTAGGTCTTTGTAACATTGTATTTTATGTCTCTTTCAATTTTGAGTTTGTATAGATTAATTTTCACAAATGTTAGTATCTCTCTTTTCCAGGTTTGCAAAGAAAAAATTAGTTAATAAGCATGTTAGTCATTCATTCAATAAATTTACTGTTTATGAGAGTCTCTTAGCACAATAAAATAAAAATGTTGACACTTGCCTTAAATCTCAACCCCCTCCTATCTCTCTTATTTGTGGGAATGTTGTGATAGAAGAACATGAGAATGTAGAAATCATGATATTTAATGTTCTCCAACAACTTTTTTCAAATGTTAACATCATTAAGTCACCCATCAACATTAGAAAACCAAACCAATGCTAAAATGTAATCCTACACCAAGAATATACACCAAGATCCCAATGACAAGTGTTGCATGAGCATATGGCACTGGGGATCATTAGCATCCAAAAATGAAAGAAGTATAGTGCTAGAAATTAAATATGCAACTTGACCACTTAGGGAGTGTATTGATGACTCAACTAACTAGAAATATGAGAAATGCAACTCAACCACTTATTCAATGGGAGTGAATTACAATACTAAAAGTAAAGTGTTAAAGTAAAATATAGTGAGGTTTCTCTCTTCCGCTAATGTTGGAATATAAGGAGTTTGTAGAAAGAAGAAAGTGTTGATCAGTACTATTGAAACAACTTAGAATGAGAGGAAGAAACTACAATATCCAAATATTAGAGATGTCCAAGTAGCTATAAATATTATTGATCAATCTCCAACCATCAAAAACTCATCAAATATGAAAAACCACTCCAAAAACCCCAACTTATACAAACTAAAATATGAGACCAACAACAATATGAGATTCTCTAAAAAATTCATAACTCACTCAAATATACTCCAAATGACATGAAAAAAAATGCAAATGAACCATAAAGAGATGATGACCAAGCTAAGACTGAGAAACAACTACAAATTGTACTTATTTATTTTTCTAAAGCTTTCCAAGACTTCCTAAGAAAAAGTGTGACCTGGAGAGAAGTCGACCTGTAAGATAACATAAACGGCCCCACAAATAAATCCCAAAACTTGCACAAAGGGGGACCCTAAGCCAAGGAAATGAATGGGCCAATACCCAGAAGCCAACAAAATTCACCTAAAGAGCTGCGAATGAAAACCTACTTTAGCCACACCAAAATCGACAACATGGAAAACTAAAAAACACATCAAAAACATTAGAAAAAATCATAGGACGCCATTAATATAAGCTCAATTTGTCCTTTTGAATAAAGAACAATCTTCTCACGTAGCTAGTTGATATCTTTCAAGCAAGAAACCAAGTCTAAGCTAGGAGGTATGCATTCCTTGAAGAAAACCACTCACCATTTCGACAACATAACATTATAATTTCTTCATGGATGTCAAATGAAGGAGAAAGAGCCTCAATATATAGATTTTCTAATGAACTCTAGAAGTTTCTAGAAGGGCACACAAATTCAAATTATATTTCCCCAAAATGAAATCCAATTTTCAAATTATATTTCCTCAAAATGAAATCCAATTTTCAAATGAAATTTCACTTATTCCTCCAAGTCATCCTTTTCATAAGACCTTTGAACTTAATTAAAATATTAATAATATCATGGAATAGCCATCCAAAGCTTATAATGAAATATTTTATAAAATTTTCCTTTGTAATAATATCAATTTATCACTCCAAAGGCGTCCTTCAAGTCCTAGAAAATAATTCATTTAATCAAATATTTTACCTCATCTAAGAGCGCCAACCTAAAAATCACTGAACTGCCCAAACATAGCTCCAAGAATGTTGGAAAGATCAACTACCCAATTTGACGTGCCAGAAATAGCTATTGCTCTAGGCTACAGAACTGTTGCTAAAAATAGCACTGCCAAAAATAGAACTTACTAAAAATATCATAGTGCTAAAAATAGTAAGTTGTTCAAAACTCATTTTGAGCACAAATTGAGCAGCCATTGTAACTTACTAAAAATATCAAGTTTAGAAAAGATCCTTTATTTAGTTGCATGTCACACCATTGTGAAGCTCTCAGAAAACCCAAAAGGAATCCGAAGCTAGAATTGTAAAACTCCAATATGCAAGCCTCCAAAAGAAACCAAGAAATCAAGTCAATATCCTATCATACATGTTACCTCATCACGAAGCTCTCCAAAAACCCTGAAAGCTCCACTGGACATGCATCAGAAATTATTGCATGCAAGACCTCAAAAACTCCTCAAAAGTGGAAACCCTAATTTCATCTTTTGATTAGCCTACGGGCTTTCAGAAATAGGCTATCAGACATAGAAGAGTGTATGAAAAAATGGGGAAATTACAGTCCACCCTTCCTAAGATTGCTTTTCCTCAACCAATTACACAATACTCCATCAATCCAACTAATCCTGGGGTCCCATGTCCATGTCTGAGAAGACCCATCATGTTGATGTTGCTCCACTCTAATCATACAAATGAAGCCATTGTACCAAAACTACACTAACTTTCCCTACAACCTCAAGGATTTAACATGCCTGAAGTTCATACCAAGAAACATGGAAGGATTGAAATCAAAATCTAGCATTTCAAGCCCAGTAAACTTCAAGGAGTTAACATTTGCAATGTCAATAACTATCACCATTCTGAACACAAATGAAAATAATCTAATCAATTCAAAAAGATCAACATAACTTCTAAAAGCATCAAATAGGATCTTTGTATTAAGAGATTTGAAATGTCAAGGCCAAGCAAGCAATGGTTTGTTGCCCCAGATATTTGTACAAGAGAATGTACAAAGATGGCCACAAAATGAACACAATTTCTATCAAATAGCTAGTTATGCTCAATCTGAATCACCATTTCTCCAATTTGAAGACATAAACCACCTCTAGAAAGATATTGGAAAGTCTGAAATTGAATGCACTAGCTACCAAACAAGATAGAAATGATCAACTTTAGATCTGAGTTAAGGAAAATCAACATCCAAAGAGATAGATAGTTGCTATAAAAATGAAAATCAATGTCCAAAATATCATTTCTTCTCATATCCACAACTCAAAACAACCTCACTGAAGATTTCACCATAGAAAAGAACCATTCACTACTCAACTTTCTTCTCCAAAAATCTAATTGAAGATCAAAAATATATATCAAATGAATAATAAAGAAGGTGACAACACTCTAAGAGCTGAAAATTTGGGTCTTATCATTCCAAAACACCTTCTTGTCACATATCAAATGAAAGATGATGTTGAATCCCAAATCATAATTATAGAAGAACCATTCCTTAGATAAAGAATTACTCTGATTAGAATGCTTTGATCAATACATTCTATTTGAATCATCACCTCTTGAAACTCCAAAATGTATTCAACAAATTTGAATTCACTGAGAAAGTTGAATTTAAAATCCTTGGACAAGAGTTATTGGAAAGATTCAAGGAATCCTTCATCAAACTCCATTATGAATTTGGTTACTCTTAAAGAAGGTGGTGCAAGCATGTAGTCTGATAGGATTGTGACAAGAACCTGCATCAGATAATGAATAAACTCTTCATCGGAGTTCCAATAAACTCTTTGTTTCTAGTCAAGATTAGAGACTCCATTCCTCCTTGTTTCTTGATTCTTCATCTCCTGAAGGGTGGATTAACTAGGAAGAACGAGAAATTCTTCGTGTATCGACATCCCACAGTTGGAAGAAGTGCCAAAACTTTCCCCTTCGACATTAGTGTCAAAAGATATTTCCTCCTAGTTTGATGCCACATCATCCATCAAAAAGAGAGGATTATCATTTCTCAACATCCACTTCAAAGAGAGGATTTTCAAAGAATTGAAAGTCATTCCTTTCATCTTGGTGCTTCAAATATGCACATGCAACTTCTGATTTTCTTGAGATGCTTTCAAGATCAAACTCCTCTTGAAGACTATCAAGCTCTCCAATCACCTGCTTGATTTCTTTAGCTCTTTGTGCACCCTCTTGCTCCTTGAAAATTTTGAAGTCAACAAACTGATCTTCAACCTTCATTAGACCCAATTGAGTTTCTTTCAACCTGTCCTTTGTTAATTCGATCTCTAGAGTGAGCTCATCAACCTTCATCTCCTTTTCTTGAAAAGCACAAGTGGTCTTCTTTGCTACTTCAATGTCATGATCTCGATCTTCAAACAAGTGCATGTATTCTAACTTCAATGTCTCCAAAGAGTCTTTGATAATTTTCAAGTTGGGAAGAATAACTTCACCTTTAACTCCTCTTTGTCTCTCTTCAAGTTGAGCCTTCTAGTAAATCTTTTCAACTAAGCTAGGTGTGTGATCAAATTTATATAGAATCTGCACTTCTTTAGTTCAAAGGACCCTCTGACTTGATCTTCCTTCTAAATAATATTCAAAGATGGCATATTGTTGGTTGGTTTCTCTTCAAAATCAAAACTTTGTTTTGCATCTTTTCTACCCTTAGAGCTGCTCCAACATTCTTGTTTTTCGCCCCCAATTAGTGGAGAATACTCAATGTCATAATTAGGATTAGGTTCCTCAAATTCTTCATGCATTGATAAATCAGATTTGTGTTTAGAAACAACTTCAAACTTTCCATCTTCCAAAGCCATATGGTCCTCAAGCTCTGCTTCCATCTCAATGTCACTTTGGTCAAACTTTAAGGTAGCCCCAAACTCAAGCATATTGTCACCATTGTTTGCAAGGTGAACACACAAAAGTGGTTTAAAATTCAAGTGAGGAAGGAAAACTTCCAAAAATGTCACCTATGCAAAAAAACATCCTTTTGAGCGGTTTGAGTGAACTCAATGTTCGAACGAACCCAAAAGGGGTTTAGTCAAACTAGGGTTTGAGTGAACCACTTTGCATGTGTGAACCTGCATTTCCCATTATGTAAAGGGGGTTTGATCGAACCCTGGTTCGACCCAACAAGGGTTCAAGCAAATCCTTGGTGGTTCAAGTGAACCCATTAGGCTTGCCCGAACCCCCTTTTTCCCACCTTCCCACCCTCTAACACAAAGTGACTCCAGATTTTCACCCTTTGAAGCTCAGGTTGAGGATTAAAATGGAGGAAACTTCACATACACAACTAGAAGATGGTAGTCCTCGGAATGAGCTATCCAACGAATATAATTTTAATATGTTTTGGTTTTATTATGTATGTGTTTTTTTAGTTTTATTAAACATAGTTTTTTCATTGAAAATCAAGCTCTTTGTTTTGCACTTGTGGAAAAATAGAAAATTATCAAAATAAAAAATTTAAAAAATATTTTTGTGCTGGGTATTGATGTCCTTGATCCATTAAAAAAATAATTTGAATTTAAATATATAGAAAAAAAATTGATGTTGTATAAAGTCCGCCTATGTCTAAATTGCAATTGGTTTGACTTCGAAACTCTATTAAAGAAAAAATATTCAAAAACAAACTATGAGACCAAATTAAAGTGCTAGATATCATAGTTTCAAATCTAAATTTGAAAAAAATAGAATTTTATCCTTCACAAAAAAAATTTATGTTGTATACGGTGAGTGTCACTTTTTAAAAATGTCGTTTTCTGAAAAAAAATTAGTTTTCATGGGAGATGTAAAAAAAGTTCAATCTGATTCCAAATAGTTTTGAAAAAAGTATTTTTAGAATCTAGACAAAATGTGATGAGACTCTAGTTTTCCTCATCTTCAAATTCCTCATGGTTTAGCCGCTATAGGTGCCCGAATATGAATATTTAGTTAAAAATAATAATTGTAGTGTCTAGTTTGGCTAAAAATTGTATTCCACTATTGTGGGATCACCCTAGCATGGTTATAGAGTCCTTATCAGTTTCCATTTCATCATTCAGATCATAGGGAAATTCATCCCACATAGGTTCCTTGTCAATGCTAGGTTCCTTCACACCTGGATCCCAAGTGGTAAGAGGTTGATTTTTTCACCAAAAGGAAAGAGCTCTTTGTGCTTCCCTTAGAGTGTTGATCTTTTGAATGGGTCACCACCCAACTCACTCAAACTGATATCTTTGTAGAAACCTCTCTCCAAGGGCCTAGTTTGATTCTCAAACCCAAGACCACCCTTGACACCATCATTGTAATGAAGTAAGGAATCATCCAAGCAAATTGTTTTGAAAACCTCATCATTATTATCTTCTTTGGAACCATCTTGAGTGAATATGGTGTTGATTTCTTCATGTGGAACTTCTTGGGAAGTAAGAAAAACAATAAGAGGCAAACCCATCATCACCAAATATTCATCATGATCTTGCATGAACTCATTGGAATCATCACCAATATCATGACCACTAATACTTCCTTCATCTTGCTCAATTTTCTTCAAAAGTGGCTTCAATTTCTCTTCACATTGATTACACAATTCCTTTATTAGTATATAAGCAATAGGATAATCCTTTTCTTCTCGTTCATATGTGTCCAAGAGGAGAGATTGGACATTTGGTGGAGCTTCATCATCCTCTTTAATAGTGAGAACAAGAATTTTCTTCACAGCTGCAACAACATTCTCTTCTTGTTTGCTCCAAGTGAACATAAAGAGGTAGTGAAATAAGTGATACATCTGATCATGTATTTCCAAGGCTAATAGAAGGTTACTTGTCCTAATATTTTCAAATGTATCTAAGATAGTAACTTTTCTAGGGAATTGACTGCTACTAGTTTCATCAAGATCTTAGAAACTTTCCACAATCCTATTTAGAATCTTCTTCCTAGTTTCATCATCATAAGGCATAAAAGGTGAAGCAATCCTCATAAGTTCACCAAGGCATGAAGTAACCAGTTCATTAGGATGCCCAATCCAATAAGGATGCATGAAATATGTCATTTCATGAGGTCATGCCTTATTCAAAAATTTAGTAGATGATTGTTGGACTTGGTTCAAACAACATTGAAACTCAGATAATATACTCACCTCTTCACTTCTTGTCTGAAATTCTTCATTGATTCTCTTTCCTCCAATAGAAAGGGACCTTACAAAACTTCTTTATGCTTTAGAAGCCATAATCAAATATAACTTCTCATGGTTCTTGGTCCTTAGAAAAAACAACATCTTCGAAACTTCTGAAACCTAAGCTAAACTCAAGTGAAGAATCTAATTTCTTTGTCACTCATCTGTCAACTAGACTATGTCTTTTTCAAAATATGGAAGGATATTTGCTTTGATACCAGTGTAATGTTCCCCAATTTTTTTTAAAAAAATTTAACATCATCAAGTCACCCATCAGTGTTAGCAAACCAAACCAATGGTGAAATTAAATCCTACACCAAGATACCAATGATGGGCGAGGCGTGAGCATATAGCGTTGGGGATCGTTAGCATCCAAAAATAAAAGAAGTACAATGTTGGAAAGTAAATATGAAACTCGAACACTTAAGGAGTGTATTGACGGCTCAGCCGATAAGAAATATGAGAAATGCAACTCAACCACTTATTCAACACTTGAAGTGAATTAAATTACTAAAAGTAAAGTGGTGAAAGTAAAAGATGACAGGGCTTGTCTCTTCCACTAACGTGGGAATACAAAGAGTTTGTAGAAAGAAGAAAGTATTGATCAATACTATTGAAACAACTCACAATGAGAGGAAGAAACTTCAATATCCAATTATTAGAGGTGTCCAAGTAGCTACAAATATTATTGATCAATCTCTAACTTTCAAAAACTCACAAATTATCAACAACCACTCCAAAAATCCCAACTTCTACAAATAGAATAACTAGAGCAACAACTATGAGATTCACTAAAATATTCATAACTCACTCAAATCTACTCCAAATCACATGAAACGAAATGCAAATGACCCCTAGAGAGATGTTGACCAAGCTAGGATTGAGAAAGATCTACAAACTATAGTTATTTATTTTTCTAAATATTTCCAAGACTTCCAAGGAAAAAGTGTGACTTGGAGAGAAGTCGACTTGCAAGATAAAATAAATGGTTCCACGAAAAAATCCCAAAACTTTCATAAAAGGGTGCCGTAAGCCAAGGAAATGAATGGTCCAATACCTAGAAGCCAACAAAATTTGGCTAAAGAGCTGCGAATGAAAACGTACTTCAGGCACACCAAAAATTAGCAACATGAAAAACTAACAAACAAATCAAAAAAATTATAAAACATCATAGGACCCCATTACAAAAAGTTCAATTTGTCCTTCTGAATAAAAAATAGTCTTCTCACTTAGCTAGTTGCTATCTTTCAAGCAAGAAACCAAGTCCAAGCTAGGAGGTATGCATTCCTCGAAGAAAACCACTCACCATTTCGACAACATAACATTATAATTTCTTCATGGATTTCAAATGAGGAGCAAGACCCTCAATATATAGATTTGTTGAGAAGCTCTAGAAGCTTCTAGAAGGGCGTCCAAATCCAAATTACATTTTCCCAAAATGAAATCCAATTTTCAAATGCAAATTCACTTATTCCTCTAAGTCATCCTTTTTCATAAGACCTTTGAACTTAATTAAAATATTAATAATATCATGGAATAGGAATCCAAAGCTTATAATGAAATATTTTATAAAATTTTCCTTTTTAATAAAATCAACTTATCACTCCAAAGGTATCCTTCAAGCCTTAGAAAATAGTTCATTTAATCAAATATTTTACCTCATCCAAGAGTGCCAACCCAAAAAACTGAACTATCAAAAAATATCTCCAAGAATGTTGGAAAGACCAATTGCCCAATTTGACCTTGTAGAAATAGCTACTACTATAGGCTGCAAAACTGCTGCAAAAAATAGCACTGTGAAAAATAGAATCTACTAAAAATAGCATACTACTAAAAATATTAAGTTGTTCCAAACTCATTTTGAGTAGAAACCAAGTAGCCATCATAACTTACTAAAAGAGAAATTTGAGAAAAGATCCTAGTTTTAGTTGCATGTCACAACATTGCAAAGCTCTTAGAAAACCCAAAAGGAATCCGGAGTCAGAACTGTAAAAATCCAACATGCAAGCCTCCAAAAGTAGCCAAGAAAGAAAGTCAAAATATTGTCATGCATGTTACCTCATCATGAATCTCTCCATAAACCTAGAAAGCTCCACCTGACATGCGTCAGAAATTCTCACATGTAAGACCTCAAAATCTCCTCAGAAGTAGAAACCCTAATTTCAACTTCTGACTGGCCTACGGGCTTCAAAAAATAGGCTATTAGACACGAAAGAGTGTATGAAAAAAATGGGGACATTACATGATAACCATATTTTATCTTCTGCTAATATCTCTCCTACATGTGACAAAAGTCCTCTTCTATAAACTCTCCTACATTGGAATATATTATAACACAAGAGAATGAGATCATAAACACATTTTTAAACATCACCTTACCTAATTTCCATTCACCTCTTGCTTTTGAGAACATTTTAGTGAAGGAGGATGCAGTTGGAAGGAATCATGACAATCATATTGTATGTGAAAATGGTAGGTTTGTGATAGACATGATAAAATATTTAAGATCTATGACAGGTTCCCTCTTTATGTTTCTTCCCATAACTATCCTAGTTTTGAAGACATTATTGGACAAAGGAATGAAATTATGGACAATCATGACAATCACAGTTGTTCTTCTCCCAATATCCCTCCTAGTTGTAAAGATGATACTTTGATGTTAGAAAATACAATTGATGAAAGCCACAATAATCTTAGTTGCCTCTCTTCCCCAAAGGAAAACCTTATTGAATAAGATAATCCAACCATTTATAACTCCCTTATTTCCTATGAAGTCATTTTAGAAGAACCAACCTTTGAATGTCATGAACATGTAGTTTGTAGTTCTCATAATAATTCTCCTCCTAGGGAGGATATCATGGTACAATAAAATGAAATAATTGAAACATTTATTTCAAACAATAGTGATGTGATTTCTTTAGATGATGGTGAAAAGATGACACTAGAATCCCCTTCATTATAAAGACATCAAACCGAAACTATTGAGGTTATGAATACACAAGTGTCCATTATATCCCTCTTGATTATTGGACTTCTTAAATACCCTATGGGACATCCTACGAATACTCAAATTCTTTAACCACCCTGACAACAACTACAAACTCAAAATAAAACCAACCTCATCCTTGAATCAGCTACGAATAATGTTTCACAACAATCAAATTATAATGTCATTGCTCATTCATATAACACTAGAAACATTCTACAACCTAGAAAAACACCTTCAACATCCCTCTCATTACCTCAACCTATCTTACCAAGTGGTCATTTTCTCCATAAAGTGGAAAAGAGTATGATCTTTTTGAATAAATTAAGAACACTCTTGATAATATATCATTTTGGGACCTTATTAAAACCTCCCCTCATTATCATAACATGATTCAAAGTTCCTTGAAACAAGTTATGGTTCTGTCTAATACAAACCCAAATTACATAGTATCCACGATTCAAGGAATAAATTATATCATTTCTTTCCACCAAAGTGAGCTCCCTCCTTTGGTAGTGTAAAAAAAAAATGATGCTTTCATGGTAATAGTTCAATACAATAACATAGGCATAAAGCAAACCCTTGTTGATAATGGCACCACTCTTAATGTAATTAGTGTAAACCTTTTGGAGAGACTTGGCATGGATAAATAAATAATTCAACCCACCTCTTTATCTATTAGTGGGTTTGATAAAGTGGGAAAACAACCACTTGATGTGACAACTTTACCTATTACAGCTAGAAAGGACACATTAGAAACATCGATCCATGTTATGTCTCATTATATTTCATATAATATTCTTTTAGTATGACCATGGATTAGTGAAATGAATGGGGTGCCTTCTATTCTTCATTGTATAATGAAGTATGTCTACAACAACAAAGTGTACAAACTCAAAGCTAACCCTGAACCAAACAGTTGTTAAATTTTTTAGAAAAATAAGGAAAATCATTTGAAAACATTGGTCCACCAATTACAAAAGTAGAACCTATGCAAGAAGAACAAAAACTATAAGTTACCTAAATCTTCCATGATAATATTGGTGGATTATTTAGGATCATTTGATTTTACACCTACATTCATGGGAGAATACAGGATCATAACAAAATATTCTGATATGGGAAACGAAAAAACAGTAGTGTCAACACAAAATTTGTAAGAACCTTCAAAAGCACCAAACTCAAACAATTTAGAATAAGATGAAATATACACAAAAAACTTTGAGGAACCTAATCTTAATCAACCATTGAATCTAAACAAAATGAAACAACTTTACGGAAAAGGTTAGGAGCATATGAAATGACTTTTTTATAGTGGAAAAGGATGTGGTGCTAAAGAACAAGGTATTTGTGTCTCTATAGAGCCTAACACACAAGGAACAACAAGTGGTCTTTGTTATTGTCCTTCAAAAGAAACAAGACAACATTCACTCAATGTCATCACTCTTACAAATGATCCTTCTAAGCCAACTTTAACATTAGTGCATCCTAAACTGATAGAAAGTAGTGGTCTTGATTATTATCCTTTGAAAGAAACGAAAGAAACAAAGAAATATTCACTCAATATCAATGTACTCACACAAAACACTAATGATTTGAATTTGATAGATTTTACACCATCTTGTAAAGGAGAGTACAAAATATCTCAATATAATAAGTCTTGTGTAAGTATGACACCTTGTACTAAGCAATAGATATCTTGGAAAATAAAGGAACATCTTTTACTTTTGATCATGATATTATCTTGTTGACACTCCTCCAAGATCATTTGATATCCCTCCCTCCAAGAACATGAAATAAATTTTACTACAATAATTCATTTTGTGCATATCATAGAGTTCATGGTCATTCTACTAATAAATGTAAGGCTTTGATTAATCAAATTCAACACCTTAAAATATTGTGGTGCTCTTCCTTGTGTTGAAGCACCTAGTTCCTCTAATTGATACTTATTTTAATTTCAGCTCATCCAATATTCTAACACAAAAGTATCTTCATCATAAATGGATGAGATATTCGAAGAAGGCCAAATTGGATTGTTATGATTCCCCATGATTTCATCCTTTTTCTCTAAGGTCTCATTCTCTTGTACCATAATATCTACCATAGTAGGGGAGCTTTTACGATGTTAATCACATTCCATGGTTAGATTGTTTAAATTAGCTTCATCGCAAATAGGGAAGGCCTTGAGGGTAAAAACACAAAGCTATGCCACACTTTATAAAGGAAATGACCAACATTGATCCAACTTTTAAACTTGAATCACTAGAAAGTAGGATATATGTTTTGAATTTTGAAATGATGTAAACTAGAAAAATATGTATATTTTAGTATATTTTATGTTTTTATTTTCAAAAAATAAAAAAATATTTTAAACTAATTTTTTAATAAATTAACACTATAATTTAATTGTTGATAAAATGTTGTAAAATGAAGTTGCATGAGATGTCAAATTTTTTATAGTCATTTTCTTTTCTTTCATTTTTTTTGTGTCTATTTATAACTTGAAACTTTACTGAATGGATATATTTTTTCTAGTTTTGATATATATATATATAAATATTTATCTAAAATAGGAAAAAATTATACCATCTCAAAATAGATTCTTTTATATGGTGCATCATAGTTTTTTCTTTTTTTTTGAATAAATTTTCATATTTTTCCTTGGTATGGTAATCAACCTAATATTTTGTGTTGATAACCTAATTTTAGTAAAAATAAATAATAAATAATAATTAAACTATTAAAATAAATATATTTTTGAAATCTAAACTTATGGATCTACAAAAAGGTATTTTTATATTTTAAAAAATTAATTATTTACATTAGTAGCTGTAGACACCTAAATTTTGACACTTCATTTGTCCAAATTTACCCCTTTTTTCATCAACTAAGTAATATATCTATTATTTAATTAATACCTCTAAAGTTCTTCTAATCCCTAAGGTATCTAATTAATAATTAATAATACCTTACCCTTTATTCTCCTTTTCACCAAATGAATTAAATAAATATGAAATTTATTTAATTCCTCACATGTCACATCCTTTTCCTTAATCTTAATCCATCCTCTAATCTCATCATTAGAGATGTGCACATGTTTAATCCTTGATTAAGACATGTCACATCCTCCAACTTTTGCAAGTTGGCTCCTTAACCTTCATTAGTCACTAGTCATCTTCTAATCATTGATCAGTTAATCATAATCAGTACTTTGGTCAACTCTCCCCATCCCCCAAGGAATTTTTAATTCCTTTTTATTCATCCAAGGCTCCTCTCTTCCCCGTGTGAATTTTTAATTCACTTTTATTCTTACATGGAATCTTCTCTTCCCCATGAAAGTTATATTACCTTTGACTTGTCACATCACATGTGCCAAAGTCTTTTAGAATCTTTGACTTGTCACATCACTCACATGTGGCAAGTTCCCACTTTTTTGGGAACCTTATCTTATCCACTAGATTCTTTCAATCACGTGAATTTTTAATTCACTTTTATTCACCCAAGATTCTCCTCTTCCCCTTGTGATCATTGAGAGGTCACATCATCCATTTTTCAAGGTACTTTTCCTTCCTCCACATCATGTACCTTTATTCCACCTCACTTCCACATCATCTCATCCTAAGCCATCTCACATTCCACATGTCAAGATGTGAGGGCTTGTGAGTCCTCAAATCACCATAACCCTCCATCTTGACCTTTTTGGCTTAATCTAAACCATTGAATTCTCTAGAGAATTCAAATTTCTTTATAAATACCCCCTCCTTCCTCTCATTTTAGGAAATCAATCTTTCGCTATCAAAACTCTTACAAATTATCCATTTGAGCTTCTCTTGCCTTTACCATAGTATTTTTAGTTCACCATTACCATGTATTCACTCATCTTGCATATAAATTTGCATATTTGATTTAACTTGCCATCCAAATAGCACACAAAACATCTAAAGATCAAGGGCCAACCAAAGAAGAAGCAACACAAAAGAGGTATAATCACTTATCCATTTTTTATCTTACTTATTTCCAATTTATTTCCTTAGGATAATCTTGAGGTGTACTCTTTATGTTATTTCTTTTATTGCATTAATAGTTTGTTTAACATCTCATAATAGGACTTAACATTTTAGAGATCACCATAGGATTCGTTGAAACTTCAAGTTTTTCAAATAATTTTATTTTTTTGGTAAATTGGAATCAAAGTGGTTATCCATATATTTTTAGCCAATAATTTTAGTTTAAAAATTTGTGGAAGTATGTAACCTATCTAGAATGAATCTTAGTAGATCACATGTTTGACCAAAATTGATTTTTAGTTAGAAATACTTCAATTTAGTTGTGTTGATAAGTTGGTTGAAAGTGTGACACAGATTTGTGCTTTTGCCCCTCAAGAGAAGAACAACATTTAGTTTCATGCTTACTAATGATTGGAATTTTTGGTTCAAATAGATCTTCCCAAATTGTAGGAGCATTAGGAAAGGGAGAAACAAGATTCTCATGAGTCACAGTAAGGGTATCTTCTAACAAAAAACTATCTTCTCGATGGCTAAGAGAGATATTAGGAAAATAAGAAAATTGATTGTCATGGTTATCTATGACTACATCCTCGTGTCCTATAATGCCTTTCCAAGTAGGAGAGGTAGGATAATCATAGCTCTCAATCATTGGATCTTGTAACACCAACATATCCTCCTCACAAATGTGATTTCTATGATTGTCCATGATTACATCTTCTTTCACTCAAGCATTATCACAAGTAGGTGAGATGTTAGGAGAGGGATGTAGACTAAGTAAAGTAGTGGCAATGATCTCATCATCTTGTGTCATAATATCTTCCCAAGGGGGGGGAGGAGAAGGATAAAATTTTTTTCATGATTCCCCATGATTGCATCTTTGACCAAGATACCTTTGTCACTAGTAAGAGAGGTATTGGGAGAAAATCAATTGTGATTGTCATGGTTGTCTATGTTTGCATCTTCTTCTATAGCATCATTCCCACAAATAGGAGACATATGAGGGATTGTATCAATATTTTCACTCTCTTGTACTAAGAGACTCTCATAATGAGGAAATGTATTAAATGAATAACTGCCATGTTTATTGATGAAGTTTTTCTTTGCAAACTTAGAAAAGACAGATACTAACATTTGTGAAAAGTAATCTTTATGAAATCAAAATGGAAAGATATTTAAATTGTAATGCAATGACCTAGATTGAAATGTGTAAATGCAATTTTCAGATTTTAACCAAGTTAATTTTTTGATTAGACTATTAAAAAATCTAGAAATGAAATGTTGTAGAGATAATTTTGAATTTTGACAATGCATTAAATGAAGAAACTTAAGCTAAATTCAATTAATTTAATGAAATAGAAAATCAGAAAACTGAAATAGAGATGTAATAACAAAAAATAGAAGCGAACAATAGAGGTTTCAAATTCTAGAAAACTCATATCAACACTTGATCAGGGACTCATTCACCTTTAGTGGCGAATGGGTCTTGAATGAGGATTTTTGAATTTTTTTTACTGATTTATAAATGCTTTTCAGCGAGTTTTAGATGCTAGAAAATGTAGCTCAAGTTTGATCAGGAATTCATTCACCCCAAGTGGCGAATGGGTCCTAGATTAGGGATTTTTTTAATGTTTTGATTGATTTTTAATCTTTTTCTCAATGTGTTTTAGTTTCATGTCTGTAATAGTAACTTTCAGTTTCAATTTTTTGCAAATGTACTATGAAATTCAATTTGAAAAGGTAATGAAATGATGAATACAAAGACCTAATTTGAAATGCAACTTTTTAAAATTTTCAAATGCAAATTTTTTTTTTTTAATTTGATATACAAGATGACTAATTTGTTTTTGTATTTTTTAAGATTAAACGATAAGAAATAATGCAATTCTAAACACTAGATGAGATGAAAGTTTGAATACAAAGTAGGAAACCCTTTAATGAGACCTAATTCAATGCAAATGAATGCATATGAGTGAAAGATATAATCTAGGATGCAAGGAAACATTCCAAAATAAAAAAGCTACAATGTTCAATAAGTTGCTTTCACCCTTATGTTTCATTTCAAAATGGTGGGTTTATCAAGATGATGAACCACAAGTTTTTTTATGAAACATACAATTATGAAGGCCAAAATGTGTAAATAACAATAAAAAAATACTTTTAACTATTATAGCAACAATAAGGGAAGTTTTGAAAGGTTGAAATAATGTGTACCTTATAGAGAACTTTCTATTATTAGGTCATAAAGGACTCATTCACCTTTACTGGCAAATGGGTCCTTGTTACAACTTCTGAAAACTGAGATTTGGGTTCTATTCTTCAAGATGTACACTTCCATCTCCTCGTTACTTAGCTCCTGAAAATCTAAAAAACAATTGTAGTGTTGTTTTCGTGTTCTTGCAATATGGATGACAACTTTGCAACTTGAAAAATTTGGCAATTTTTCTTTTATAGACACTCAAAATATCTTGATCGATATCATGCACTTGATTTTGATTTACTTACACTGATTCTTCCTTAATCATTTCCACGATAACCAATTGATTCAATAACCTTTATTTAATTAATTGAATTAATTGAATCTCCTCCTTAAATTAGATAATATAGTTTATCATATTTATTTCATCTACGATCCTAATGTTCTTCATTTAATTAAATAAACTAATTTTATTTAATTAAAATTCTAATGTTCTTCTTTTAATTAAATAAATCAATTTTATTTAATTACAATCCTAAAGTTCTAATAACCTCTCATTTGATTTAAATAAACTCAAAAATTTAAATCAAATGTCACAAATCAACTAATCTCATCTAAGTTAATTAATCCTAAAATAATTAGCTCCTAACACCAATCCCCCATTATTATAGCTTTTAACTCCACCCTAGGGTAAGGATATGTGCAGGATCATGATGGGCCAAAAAGTGGTGATATGTAAGTGATATGATGGCCCATGTGGCTGACGATTTTTTCGTACCCAAAATTGATGAAATGAAAAGAGTTTTCAAAGGAGATTCTCAACTTTCCACCAATATAAATTATTCTTTACTTTGAATTTAATAAATTATTATTATTCATTTTTTATTTGAATTACGACTAAAGTCCTTACTGATAGGTTGTTTGAAAAAATCTATAGCTTTCAAATGGTATCATATTTTTTGAATTTGAAACATGTGTCACATTTTATGATTTTCATACTATAGGATTAAAAAAAAATGAATTTCATGAAGTTTTGACCAAGTTAAGGTGGTCAGACATACATGTTTTTTATATTTTTTAGAATTTTTAATAAAAAATTCATAATTAATTATTTACTTGGAAATAAATTACAAAAAAATATGCGTCACATCGGTACATGAGTCCTCTACTTATATCCAAAATATCATAGAAAAATATTATCATTTTATTGTGGTTAGGGTGCTCAGACAAACACCTACTTCTTATTTTTTCCTTGAAATTTAAGTACTCCTACAATGAAATTTCAAATTTTCACCAAATAGATTTTTATTTTATTTTTAAATAAACCTAGTAGTTTAGAAACTACATTCAATTTTCTACAGATTCTATTCTTACATATTTCTGAAATAATATAGATAACTTATTCAAATTTTTATGTCAAGTTGCCTAACTCTGATTTTCTGAATTTTCATAGCCACTTAAGGGCATGCTTTTTCCATGATGATCCTGCACATACCTATAAGTCAACCTTGGTCAACTAAAAAAGTTGCACATGTAAATGAATTTATTTAATTTACTAATTACCTTATTTTCTTTCAAAAAGGCATATTCCTAGAATATTCCACCCATTTGACTTTTCCCAACCAAAGAAATTTTGTCCTCCTTCGTTAGCCACCTTTGCATTGAAGAGCTCTTACACACAAGCCACCTTGGCTTTAAATAGATATTACACATTATCCTACACAAGCCACCTTGGCTTTAAATGGGTCTTACACCTCCTCTTACACAAGCCACCTTGATACTTGTTCTTCTTACAAATTATCCCATCTCCCAAAATATGCTCACACAAGTGTGAGCACATCTCATCCAAGATTCATTAGCATGTTGATAAGTGGCACCATGATATTGGCCCATTATTTAATCCCACATTCATCAATATTCTTCTCTTCAATCATTGGCTTCTATAAATAGAGGCATCATTCTCACAATACGGATCCCACAACTAAGAGCATAATCACTATAGCCATTTGAGTCCATAGTTTTCATCATTTTAAAGAAAATTTAGTTAGATTATAGGTAATTTCATACTTTTTCATCACAAATCCATCATCATTATTATCAAGGGATTAAGAAAGGGCTTCTTTCCACATCAAACGAGCACTAATCCCCCTATGGGATGCTGGTTTGAGTATTAGAATAGTATTTCATTAGTAGTTTATTTGATGTTCTACTTTGTTTTCATGTTCTTATGCTTAGATGAATTTCATAGGGAATGCTTAGTTCTTACTTGTTTCTTGACCAATGATCACTTATTTGTTCATGTTTGAGTATGCATAGGAAGATAATTCACATTTTGGTGCTAGAAGGAGGGTAGAAATCTCAAAATTAACATGTTTTTTTTTTTCTATTTCTATTGTTTTTTCATTTTGAGTTCTTCCAAGACACAATGACGTTGAAGAGGATAAACAATGATGCAATCATTTCAACGTCACTATATAGTGATGTTGCCTTTATATCCAAAATGTGACACTATCTTGTTTCTTCCAACTCCTGGTAGATCAAATTCTAAAGAGAGCTGTTGAGAGAAATAGCAACACAAGTGTGGTCTCTGTTTTTATACAGAGAAACATTGAGTTCACTAGAGCGACATTGAAAATTCCAAATAGTGATGCCTTCATGAGAAGAAACGTTGGGTTTGGGTAAAAAATAGTTTTCAAATTTATTTTAACATGTGCTTTTATGTTTTGATTTCTTTTAACCTTTGACCTATTTTATGGCTTTTTTTTCTATAGGTTGACCAACTTTTACAAGTTGAGGAGATAAAGAAGAGAAGTAAACAAGGAGAAAGAATCCTATGGCACTTTCCTTTTCATGATTGTAAAAAAGTGTTCTTTAACACTTTGGGCACATTTATAATCCCATGTTTGGATGATTGTTATCTTTAGCTTTAGGACTCAAATACATTTTGTCTAGGTTTTAAAAAGAACATACAAGATATTTCTTTTTCTCAAAGATGGCTAAAAATAACATTAGAAAATCACTAGATTTGAATTTAGGATTTAAAATTTGAACAATCAACTTCACACTCAAATTTGGTTCTCTAAAAAGAATTAATTATTTCCCTTGAGGACTTAAAACAATGTTGTCTTTGTCTTGTTTTGTAATATTCTTCACAAACTCTTGTCATTCAAATGGATATGCACTTCTCTCATGCTTCTTGGTTATCTTGAGAATCAAAAGCATTTTAGTGACATTATGTTGTCTAAAATATTGTCTCCACATTTCAAATTTGGGTTTTAAAATTGAACAAAACATGTGTGTGAAGAAAAGGAATTGTGTGTGGGTATATGTAGGATCATCATGGAAAAAATAGGCCCTTAAGTAGTGATGAAAATTCAGAAAACCAAAGTTAGGAAAATTGACAGAAAAATTTGAATAAGTTATCTATATTATTTCAAAAATATGTAAGAATAGAATCTGTACAAAATTTAATGTAGTTTCTAAATTACTAGGTTTATTTAAAATTAAAAAAGATCTATTTGGTGAAAATTTGAAATTTCAATGCAGTAGTACTTAAATTTCAGGGGAAACATAAGAAGTAGGTGTCTGTCTAACCACCCCGAGCATCATAAAATGATAATATTTTTAAATAATATTTTAGATATAAATAGAGACTCATGTGCCAATGTGATACATATTTTTTTGTAATTTTTTTCCAAGTAAATAATTAATTATGATTTTTTTATTACAACTTTTAAAAAATATAAAAACTTGTATGTCTAACCACCTTAACTTGGTCAAAACTTCATGAAATTCATTTTTTTAATCCTATAGTATGTGAAGCATAGAATGTGACACATGTTTCAGATTTAAAAGATGTGATACCATTTGAAAGCTATAGATTTTTTAAATCAACCTATCAATCAACACTTTATTTTTAATTCAAATAGAAAATGAATAATAACTATTTATTAAATTAAAAGTAAAGCATAGTTTATATTGTTGGAAAGCTGAGAATCTCCTTTAAAAACTCTTTTTGTTTCATCAATTTTCGATAAAAAAAATTGTTAGCCACATGGGCCATTATATCACTTACATATCACCACTTTTTGGCCCATCATGATTTTGCACATACCTATGTGCTCCCTCCTAAATGTGTTAGATGGTTGAACTACAAATGAATTTATTCACTATTGTTTACCTTTAGAGAGCCTACCTTAGTGGTAAAAATTACTCACCCCAAGGGAATGAATCAAACCAATAACGAGTTAAACGCCAAGCTACTCACAACCGGTATATAAATTTGAATGTTGAGGAAATCTCAAAATTACATGAGCTCCTGTGGAAATGAATGTGGTACTCTTTATATGGGTTGATATTTTCTCTCATGTGGCCTTCTGAATAGGTACCTTGATTAAGAACCAGTTTTTGTAGAATCCAAAATCCCTATCTATTTGTTAGTTTCAGGAGGTCGGTCCTCCGAAGCTGTCCCATGTACTTGTGGTTCTTAGTAGAGATGAAGAGTTTTTCATGGGAGATTCATGAGAACTCAAATCTTGGCTAATTTGAGAAGTGTGTGCTAGGAAATGGGGAGCCAATGTGGTCAAGCTTCTAATCATCCACTTTGAATAAGCATAGCTGGAGAAATCCAAGTGGGAATCCGACAAATATTTCCTTTCCTATCCTAGGGTTGTGCATTGTTTCAAGATCAAAACACTTTGCTTGAAATCTCAAAATGTGGAAACAAACATTCAATAAGATCATTGAGATTTAAAACCCTTTGATAAGAGAAAATAACTTTAAAAATTCCATATATTAAATTGTTCGTCTCTAAGGATTCTATCCTTAAAGGATTCTACGTATTTGGGCCTCAATCTCAATTTTCTCTCTCTAAAGTTAACATTAGGGAACTATTGCCTTGATTCTCTTGATTTCCACATAATGGACATTGTGGGATGAAAAGAAATTGAGACATAGACATTCAATTTGAAAAGATAAACAAGAAAGTTTGGATGTTGTAAAAAGAATCAAATCTAAGCAAGGCAAAAGACAATTGAACCACATATGTGCTTTTGCTCATGATTTCCAAAAAGGCTAAGATCCCAAAAAAAACCTTTGTGCAAAAGCTTCAATTTTAAGTTTCACATTGAAAAAGTGGTTAAGAGATACATTAGGAAGTGAAACCTCAATAAATACACCAAGATAAGAGAGAAGTTCACGAGGTCTTTTAGACTCATTCCTTTGAAAACTCTAGATATATATGCTCAATATGAACCACTCATCTAATTCAAAGTTTTGTCTTTGGAATTTGAGCACTTTAGAAGTATAGCATGTTCTTCAATACCAAGGTCTTATAAAGTCTCTCTAGGTTCAATATAGGATCAAAATCAACACTCTCATCCATCTCCCAAATAAAAAATCAAAATCCCATCTCACAAACAACTCTTAGAATCTTGTAAAAAATCATTCATGCTAGACTCTTGGTAATCCTTCAAATCAAAAATCGTCTTGTTTGACTAAGTGTCTCTGGATGAATCCTTCCACATACACTTAGTTAAATTATCATCTTGTGGAAAAGTTTTATTCCAAGATAACATCCAACATCTTGGGTTTTATGAGTTCATTATCCAAAATCCAAATCAAATCCAAAATTAAAAATCCAAAAGTCATAAAGTCTAGCATCCTTCCAAGGTTCTTAAGAGTTCAATCCTTCACACCATTCATCTTTCATTTATCCCATCACCATCAATTGATCCTTAAACAAACTTAGATTTTCTTGTTTGTACCTACAGATTAGACCAACCTAAGGAATTAGAGGCTTTCCTTCTATATTCCTTAAAGTAGATCCTTATTTTATGGTCCAAATTAAATCTCAACACAAGAGAAACATGGATCAAAACAAAGAGACATCCACTTCAAGTGACTTGAGTCAAACCACACCTGAATTTAACCCCATTGGATCCAATAATCCTCCACTCAATCTTCCTCAACAACCACAAGATCCTCAAGGGGGATGTTGCCACTTGGAGGATACAACCAACAATCCACTAGGAATGACTCAAGATGAAATCATAGAGATGGTCCAAAATCCTAATAACCACAAGATTGTAAATACAATGATGAGACTCAATCCTTCACAATACATGCTTGTTTTAAAAAAATAAGGGGCTAAAATCCCTTCTGATTATGATGTAAGCACTATTGTGGAACCACCTCTTATGACTATGCCACCGGTATCTTTCACACCATCCTTCAAAAACATCATTCAACTCATCCCCCAACCAATATCATCTCATGCTCCAAGCCAACCCATAACTACCAAGGGGAGTTCATTGCTTCATGCTCTTCAAATACATCACCTTTTAAATAACCAAAAATTGGACACAAATACCATCCATCAAGACCCAAAGCATTTGTATGTTCCACTCTTTTTCCATGATACCAAAAATGCATCCACCTTCTCCGCAACACTGGCATACCCTCTTGGGACAAAAATCTCTCTCCCCATGGTATCACAAGTACGAGGGGGTTTATTTGGAAAAGGGGGAATATTTGATCCTTCATCATCACTTTCTCAAGGAAACCTACCAGCATTTCACCCGCTAACATCAACATCCACATCAATCCAAGGTTTAGGAAAACCCCCTTTACCCAATGTACCATCTAAAATCAATCAAATCAAAGAATCCTCCAATCGTGAATCAAATCAATGTACAAAATACTCCAAGAATTCCACTGATATCGCAACACAAGGTGGCACCAATCCAAACATATCAATCAACTGTTACACCATCTAGAACACCCTAGATTCTCCAAAACATGGTCTCTCAAGGACCTAGTGCATCAACCATACCATCCACCACACAACCTGTGGTCATCACTCAAACACCTCAACAACCACCTCAATAGAACCTCATCAAACCATCTCACAACATTCTGAATCCCCCACCTCCACCACCAAATCCAAACATGGCCAATCAATACAACATTGCCTTGCAAGAAGCTCAAGAAGCATAACAAAAAGAATTTCATAAATTCCATGCCCAACAAACCACAAAAGTTGCATGAACTGCCTAGGCTACTGAAGTGGTACAAGCCACCCAAGCACAAACACAAGCACCACTACAATAGAAACAAGCCAAACAAGCCACACGAATTGCACAATCCACACAAACCCAACAAGTCACACAAGCCACACAAGATACACAAGTTGCACACACACAAGCATAAGTACAAGCATGGGCCCAAGATCAATATCAAGCACAACAAGCTCAAGAACAAGCCCTGACACAACAATAGGCTTACCAACTATATTTCTAGCAATATCAAGCACAACAATCCCAACAACAAGCATTGTTCACACAACAGTAGCAACAAGACCAACAACAAGCATTGTTGGCATAGGAACAACTACAAGCATATCATCAAGAATTACTTCCAAAAAAAATCTTATAGAAAACTCCCACGAACACACCACCAAGTTTTCAAGTCACCCCACCCATCATTCAATCCACAACATCCACTCAAAACACATTCATTCGACCACTTGATCCACAAAATGACTTTTCTACTCAAACCAAAAAACTCTCACAACGCGTTTTGGAAATACAATCTGAGAAAACCATAAAACCGCAAGGGAATTTATGCTCTTATCTGTTCGAAATAAGCATTGCGATAAAGTCATTCCCACTAGGCTTTAAGATACCGAAATTTGACAAGTACCATGGAACCAAAAATCTTGAAGATCACATCATGGAATTACATGTATACTACATGGAATTTTCCTATGATGAATCTTATCTAATGAGGCTCTTCCATAGAATTTTTGATGGCCAATCCATCGAATTTTTCTCTCGTCTTCCTCTTGGAATAAAAAAGCTCCAAAAAAAGTGGATTCATTCATACAAAATCATTCATTTAACATGGGCATAGACGTAAGCTTGGAATAATTTTCCAATCTTAAGAAAAACAAGGGAGAGGCATTCACATCCTTCTTGCAATGATGAAAATCCAAGGCCAATAGGAGCAAGTGAGCTATGCAAGAAGAACAACAAGTTAGAAGCATCATCTCAAATCTAGAAGGGATCTTAGCCTTCCATCTCAAAATGTAGTGCATCACCACCTACACCCACTTATGAGGACAATTATCCATCGACAAGCTATAATGACAAACCTCGAACATGGGTGAAAATAAAAAAATATTACCAATGATGGCATTGTTGATGCCACTTGAGGTTGTAACTAG
This sequence comes from Sequoiadendron giganteum, assembly GCA_007115665.2. Taxonomy (NCBI): domain Eukaryota; kingdom Viridiplantae; phylum Streptophyta; class Pinopsida; order Cupressales; family Cupressaceae; genus Sequoiadendron; species Sequoiadendron giganteum. The sequence continues at coordinate 111,515,183 of CM021101.1, forward strand.
TGCTCTAAGGCTAAACACACAACAAAAAACATATCAACAACCTTAAATAATAACCAAAATACCCTGCAACCCAACACATCTCAATAGTAAAATACACACAAACATTCAACAATGTCAATATCAAGGTGGAACATCCACAAGAAACAGATATCCCCCAAAGTGAAAGTACACACCGCTTGGGGAATCGATCAAATCTATAATGCAGTGACTCATTGAAGCCAACATCATCACACTCCCATTCATTGAAAATTACTAGGAGCCTCAAGTTAAACCACCATGGTATAACGAGAAGCACCTTTGCAATTTTTATAAGATAAAGCGGCACACAACAACCAATTGCATGAGGCTCAAGAACTTGATCCAAGATCTTATTCATGACAACACTATCACCATTGAGCAAACAACTAGAAATCATGACCTTAAGATATACACAAATTCGGTGTTAGGTCACAATAAAACAAACAACAATGGCAAAGGAAAAGGGTACAACAGTGTCAACCATGTTGTCGCATCTTTACATGAAAGGGTCTAGATGCTATCCATATCATATGGTCCAAAGCCCAGTGTGGATTCACCATACGAGGTGGAAAAATCTATATGCCTAAGCCATCCATGCAAGCTAATGTACCCCCTGCAAACTCAAAGTTAGCTGCCAATGGTTACAGGGTAAAAGCACAAACCTATGTCACACTTTTAGCCAAAAAAAGAGATTTGATTGAACTAATCTGGACTGAATTTTTTTTGGCAAAAACCATGTGGAATATACATGGCACACATCATTTTAGTCGAATAGATTTCAGCCAAAACCAAAAAATATATATTTTTCCCTTTCAACTTTCAAACTGGCTTATTATATGTGTGGGATTTCTATCAGATGGGTTTTGGCCGAAACCCTTCCGATAGGAACCCTTTCAGTCAAAACTGTCTAGTTGGCATCCTAGTTGGTAGTTAACTAAACATTTTTTAGAAATTTCTAAAATTTTAAACTTTAACTAAATATTTCTCTCGTCACAATGATTTTTCTACAAAAAATAAAAAATACCCTTTTTTAGAGCTCGGAGTGGGCATCGAAATATATTTTTTTAATAATTTGATTAGTTTTAATATATGTTATTTTTAAAATAATGCAAGTAGGTTGTTAAAATTAAAAAAGAGGTTGATTATAAATTAAAAAAATAGTAAAACATATTATTTTTTAAAACTTATATGGGGCAGTAGAGGAGAGAGTCTTCTTCAAAAGGGTATAATTTTATTTTTTTGAAAATGATTAAAAAAATTAAAAGTAGTTGATGGCCCATGAAATCTGTCAAATTCTGACATGTTTGAATTTAAAACATTATTTTGAGAAAAATGTACATCAAAATTTGATTGTTTTTTTATCTATGCAATAGATATTGAAGTTACCTATTTGGAGAAAAAATATTAGGGAGACATGAATTTTTTTTCAATTTGTTTCTTGACAGCGTGTGAAGTCACTATTTTTTGAAATTTTCAACATTCCAAAATTTTTTCTGAAATTGAAACAACCATAATGAAAAAAAAAATTAAAAATTATAGGAATAAACTTCATAAAAACTTCTACATTTCATTAGTTTACACCATTTTGAAATACAAAATATAAATACCAATTTTATGTGGTCCAAGTTCAATTTTTTTATTATTATTGGTCGATTCCTTTATAAAGTGTGACACAGGTTTGTGCCTTTACCATATAATGTCTTAGAATAGCTGAAGAAGACCCTTGCCTAGATCTCCATAATGGAGTTGCTAAATATCTCACCTAAACATAGGGAAATTCTAGAGAAGGCACTCACTGCATCTTCCATACCCACAAATCTTGATATAAACTAGTTCCAAGCTGTGGTCAGGCACATCACCATACCACATCTCCTCACATTCTCTAAACAGGATCTCCCAACCTAGCCACCTCATAACCATGTGCTTCATCTTGAACTCTTTGTTCATAAAAATAAAGTCAAATGGGTCTTAGTGGATGGAGGTGCAAGGCTAAATATTTGTTCTCTCAAGCTAATAAATAATTTGGGTTTTTCTAAAAATATTATTGAAAAGGTAAAAGGCATCACAATCTATGCTTATGATGATCAAGAAAGAGTGTCTCAAGGAACCATTAAACTTCCTATCCAAGTAGGATCAACCATCACGAAAACTACTTTCCAAGTCTTTAACCTTGACCTTCCTTGTAACATTCTCCTAGGGAACCCATGGATTCATGGGATGAAAGTTGTAGCCTCCACTTTCCATCAATGTGTTAAATTCCCCTATCAAAACCAAGAGGTCACAATTCATGGTGACGCAAAGTTCTTTTCTTATTACAGGAACTTGGAAGCCAAATATTACAAAATCCCACAAGTTCCCGAGAATGATGAAGGCCTTACGACTCCATATATAGACCCATCCACTCTAGCCTCCACTTCTAGGATAAGGAAATGCCCCATTCTTGACATTTCTAATATCAAATCCATTTTCCTAGATAGTAGATGTGGAGACTACAAGATGAATAAAATCACCTTTGTGATTCCTAGGAATTGCCTCAATCTCCTAGGTCCTATGGATAGGCACAAGCAAGTGACATACCATCTCAAACATTCACAACAAACCCTTCTAGATTCTAAAATTGGGGGGACCTAAGCTGAGAAGTGGTAGATGAAAAGGACATATAAAGCTTTCTATATCAAGATGAAAGACCTGTACCGATGATTCAAATGAATGTTGATAAAAAAGGGCTACAATTAATGATTGGCATGGGCTATAACAAGAACAAGAAGCTCAGGCAAAATGACATCTTGTTAGAACCCATTGTTGTTGGGAAGCACATAAAGAATATTGGCCTTGGATGTACTCCTCTGAAGATAACCATACATGGCAGAGGTACTCCTATTAAAATAGTCAAAGCTCTTCCTCTGTTACCAGTATCCACAGGTCTACCCCTATAAAACTATACCTTTTTATATAAATGATGTATGTGCTGATGTGGCTTACCTCACTAACCTACCCATTTTATTTGAAGACTCTTCCTTGTCTATGATTTCCACTATGTATTTTGAGTCAAACAACCAAACCCATGAATTAAAGCTAGTATATCGCTAGCTAATAGACTATGACCAATGACAACCACCAATTCTATACACATTCAAAAATTAGGCCCTCTCAGAATTCATGGGACTATGGGATACTAAACCATGTGGAGACCATAAAGAAGGATTTGATATTGATCTAGAAACACATGCATGCTATGGGGAAATGATTGAATCCCTCAGTCACAAAAGTGAATTTAAGAGTAATGTCTAGGTCTTTAAGTGAAAACCATGGTGTGGCACTTTCTAACCCAAAAATAGTAAAACCAAAGGATGTATCCATGGGTGAAAACATCTCTGAGGAACCCAAGGATGAGGGATTCAATCTTCCCCTTAGTGTTATTCATCAAGAGAAGTCAACAATATTGGAAGAGAAGTGTAACCCTATCAACTTGGGGACTAAATAAACATCACACATAACCTTCTATGAGGAATCACTTCTAATTGAAGAACATGAACTTTTAGTTGCATTTATGAGAGAAATAAAGGTAAAATTTGCATGGACCTATGCTAACATGTCAATAATTGATCTAGAGGTTGTGTTTCATCATCTTGTAGTATATCCAAAGGTGAAGCCATTGAAGCAAAAAATAAGGAAGATGCATTCACATATCACACTTTTAGTCAAGCTGGAGTTGCGGAAACTCCTAGATCTTGGCTTCATAAGACCCATTGATTATCCTAAATGGGTCTCAAACTTGGTACTAATCACTAAGCCTATTGGGGGCATCTGGATTTGTATTGAATTTATGGACCTAAAAAAACTATTCCCTAAGGATGATTTTCCCCTTCCAAACATTGACTTTATTGTCGACCAAACAACCAAGCATGAAATATTATCATTAATGGTGGGTTCTAAGGGTAGAATCAAATAATGATAGCGAAAGATGATCAACATAAGACAACCCTTAACTATCCATGGGGTACTTATTGGTAGAACATTATGTCATTTAGGTTAAAGAATACTGGATCCACCTACCAAAGGGCCATGAATCTCATTTTTCATGACATGATTCACAAGTCTATAGATGACTATGTGGATGACATACTGGCCAAGTCAAGAAAGAGACAAGATCACATAGCAACACTAAGCTCCATCTTTGATAGATTGGAGGAATATAAGGTAAGGCACAACCCCAAAAAAAATTTCTTCGATGTACAATCAAGAAAGATTCTATGGTATATAGTACCCATGAGAGGGATCGAGATAGACTTGAGAAAATTCAAAGAAATTCTTAAAATGGAGGTGCCAAAGACATTGAAACAGTTAAGGGGTTTACAATGAAGACTCCAATCCATCCATAGATTCATAGTGTAATTAGCAAAAAAGGCTATCCCATATTCTCATCTACTCCACAAGGGGGTAGCATACAAGTGGGATGAGAAGTGTGATCAAGAATTCAACAAAATAAAAGAATACTTGATGACACCACTTGTACTCATGCCACAATTCTAGAATAAGCCACTAATCTTGTACATATCAGCAACATCAATAACACTTGGGGCTCTATTAGCACAAGATGATAAGATAGGGAAGGAGAGAGCCATTTAATATATCAGTTGAACCATGGTAGGTCATGAGTTAAATTATATATTCATTGAAAAGGATTTCCTAGCAGTAGTGTTTTCCTCATAGAAATTTAGGCACTACATGTTAGCCCATCAAATCAAACTCATCGCCAAAATAGACCCCCTCAAGTATTTAATTTCCAAGGCAATTCTTACAGGGCAGATGGCTAAGTGGGTCATGATTCTCTCAAAATATGACATTACATATGGGTAAATAAAATCTATCAAGGGACAAGTGAATTCTGATCAATTAGTAGAAGCACCCATCTATTCAGAGAACACACTTATATTAGAACTCCCAAACAAATCCAATTTCAAACGCAGTTCAACAAATCATTGGATGGTTTATTTTGATAGATCATATACACAACATGGATCAGAAGGGGGTATTTTCTTCATCACACTGCAAGGGGATTATATTCCTAAGTCCTATAGGTTATCTTTCCCTTTCACTAACAAGATTGCTGAATATGAAGCCCTTGTGATTGGACTCAAAATAGTAGTACAGTGGAAAATCAGGGCTCTTATAGTTTACATAGAATCTCAGCTAATCATCAACCAAGTCAAAAATGAGTACCAAATGAAGGATGAAAAACTAACCCCATACAAGAAGTTGGTGGAAGATCTCAAGGAGTTCTACATTAACATCACATTCGAGAAAATACCAAGGGAATACAACAGAGTAGAAGATATCATGTCAATGATCGACTCACTATTGGATATCCTACGCAACGTCCTTAAGCATAAATTCTTGGTAGAGTAGCTTCTCATAGCAAATTTCAAGGTGCTAGAGTCTAAATTTGTGTGTGAAATTTTTGGTCTCAGTAACCCATGGTATCATGACATATACACCTACCTAAGAATATGAGCCATCCTTGCTGATATCACTTTGAAACTTAAAAGAGCCTTTTTCAAGAAGTAATCCCACTTTGATATCTTAGGCAACACCCTGTATCTTAGGAGTATTGAAGGAACCCTTTTACAAAGCCTCGATGTTGAGAAAGTTTTGTCTACTTTAACCAAGGTACACCATGGTGTTTGTGGTTCACATTCGAGTGGTATGACCTTGGGTAAGAAGCTGCTAAGAATGAGGTACTATTGGTCAATAATGGAGAAGAAAGCTCATGAATATGTCAAAAAGTGCTTGAAATGTCAACATGGGGACCTCATCCATGCAACAACTCAAGAGATCCACCTGATTGTAACACCTTGGCCCTTCTCACAGTGGGGGATTGATCTCATTGGAAATATTACCCCACCTTATCTAGTGGTCACAATTTCATTATCACTACTATGGAGTACTTCACAAATTGGGTAGAGGCCATTCCTATGACCTATATCACTAGAAAATAGATTTCTAAGTTCATCCTAAATTACCTCATATACCGCTACAGTGTCCCACAAACCATTATCTCAGATAATGGGACACCTTTCAGAATTTAGGATGTCCAAGAACTAAGCCAAAAATTCAATATCCAACATCACTTTTCTACCCCATCCTACCCCCAGGGTAATGGCCAAGCTGAGGCCACAAATAAAAATATACTAAGAATCATCAAAAAGATAGTCAATGAAGTTCATCGTGACTAGCACTTACAGTTGAACCTCACCCTATGGGCCTACCAAATAAGTATCTATACACCAACAAGTGCAACCCCATTCTCGCTAGTCTATGGATCAGAATCAATCGACATCAAGCTCCCATCCTTAATAATATCATTGAAAAACCTCATTAAAGATGAATAATATCGAGTGTCACGATTGAATGAGATGGAACTATTGGATGAGTAGTGCATAGATGCTTTGAACCACCTACAAGTCTACTAGAACTGTCTGAAGAGGAGCTACAATAAGAAGATATGAAATTGAGCCTTTCAAGTCAGCAAGCTTGTGATGAAATAAAATCAGAAAAATGTGTCAAATCCAGATAGCAAGGGAAAGTTTGAACCCAACTAGTCGAGGCCTTTTGTCATCATGATGAGTTACAAATCAGGGGCATACCAGTTGTTGAAACCCAAGGGTAAGCCATTGCAAGATACTATAAACAATTCTCATCTCAAAATGTTTTATGCCTAACATTGCGAGGAATAAATCCAAAAAATACAAAAAAATCATAGAATATAAAAATTCAAAAAAACTAGAAGAAGGATTGAAAATAGTAAAGATAAAAATCATCCTCTAGTGAAAACCACTTCGGTGGCTATTTGGGAAAGTACCTTGATGAAAACTTGAAAAATGGATACCTTATGTAAATAAGCACTCTCAATCCACCATGATCTCTATGACTTTTTCTACATCGTCCATCACATTCCATTATCCTTTCGATACCCATTTGCATCCACATCATACCTTGATCTTGTGTTTGTATCATGCTCCACCATAGAACTACTTGGCACATTCCTAAGGTCAGTTTGTCCTGCCTATATCAGAGTAGTCTATTCCAACACACTAGGGGAATGTTCTTTTACCCACATCGAATTGGATTTGTGTATGTTCTTGTAAATCTTCCTTAAAATCAAAAAATCCAAATAAAAATTATAAAATCGTTGAAAAAATCTAAAAACATTCATAAAATTAAAAAAATCCAAAAAAAGGTCCAAAATCAAAAAGTCAAAAAATAGAGTTGTCATGTTGAACTACAGGTCTCTGAGCATGAACGTAGGTAGGGTCATCATCGATGTGCCCTCGAGACACATTAGGTTAGTCCTTTAGGAGTCTGTCATAATAAACTAGCAATCCAATGTGTTCATTTCTCATCAATAAATGAATTTGTGCCAATTGAACTACATGGTCTCTACGTGCATAAAATAGGCAAGTCTAATCTTTGATTAACCCATGAGACCCCTAGGATATGTCTTTAGGTTAGGTTCTTGTTCAAAATCTTGGAAAAAACCAAAAATATTGGAAACATTTGTAAAATAATTTTGAAAAAACCCAAAATAGCCTCAAAACATTTCAAAACACCAAAATCATTCAAAAAACCCCAAAAAAGTGCATCCATCCCATTTCAACATTCACTTGCAATAAGCATCCACTCATAATAAATCAATCATCTCTTTCATCCCTTGGCAAAAAAATTGAAAGCAAGCTTTGTACTTAAAAGTGTGCACTCCAATGTGAGGGTCTTAAGTTTAGGAGAATAGGTAAAAAATTTGGTCAACTTTGGATATCAATAGCCTATCATCTAGTCAATTTAACTATCATCTAATAACATCATGTCCTAGAATGAATCCTTCCTACAATGGACATCAAAATCCGGCATCATCATAGTTTAGTCTTGGCTAGTGATATGAAGAAAATTATCTTGTTTGTTTAGTTGATCTTTTCTTTTGCTTTATCTTATTATGCTCATTCCAATGACCTCTCAATGATGGCTAATCAAATGACTTAGAGAGAAAGGAATGGAGAATAGACCTTTATCTTTTCTTGATGTGTTTTTTGGATATTATTGTAATATAGCCTTTGTGAATACTTTCTTTATTAGGTGTGTATAGAGGGTGCTTTGGATAGCTTGTTGACTATTACATTATTAGGTTTTTTCCTCTCTATGGTTTGGTCTGAGATGTTTGAAATATCTAGAGTATATCCTAGTAAGGTTTATGTATGTTAGGTGTGAACATGAACACTCCTATCTGATTTTCAAATCAATGTTCATCACACTAGGTACAATGCTATCCTAGTTCTTTATACCTTGATGCATTGTATCTATGTGTGTTATCAAACATAACGAGTGTAAGCTCTTTACGTCCCTAATATCTGATAAGAAAAAAATCATCATATCTCATCATTATCTCTAATAAAGTCTCGGTATATCATAGACTTGTTGGAACCTCTTTACATCATCTTATTTCTTCTTTCTTCTCTCCGTGCTAACATGGTATCATGATAGTCAACCAGAACAACACTAATCCATTCATCATGCCACATTTCATCAACATACATACATTTCATATTTAAGGCATAAAAAATTCATTCATGTAATCATTGCATCATTGCATACCACAATATCATTTTAGTTATGAAGAATCATATAGGTTTTTTATTCTGAGTATCTTAGAAATCATGGCATATCATAAGCACTTGTATCCATATATCCATACATCATAAAACATGCATGAAAAAGATACAAAAACCTTTCATTCAAATCATGCATCCATGACATTTATATATCATAACATCACATCATCTATTTTGCATTATCATTTAGGACATAATAAAGATTTTTTATTCTAAGCATATTATAAATCATTAGAATACCATAAACATTGGCATCCATACATCCATACTACATACATCATCATAAAAATCCATAGAAAATATACAGAAAATAAATTCATCCATAAACATTTATATCCATGAACGTCTACATATCATAATCATCCATCACATAATATCTCATGAAAATAAAATACATCACATCCATATAGAATCAAATTTCATATACATAAAACATCAAATGCATCCATACATATGGCATAGATAAAGTGAAAAAATTATCATAAATCAATTGAACCCATGTCATATATATATCAATATATCATAATTATCATGATACAAAATCGAACTCAAGTGTATGTACATCAATCATGATACAAAGCCCATGGGGATATCAAAAACAAACCCTATGAGTGTATATCAAAAAAAATTGCTATCCCTAATGGCTGCTCCCCTCACTTGCTTGCCTATTTGGGTGATCATCTGTATGACAAGCCCTTGTCTACTAAGAATAATCTAGCTATCTAAGATTTGTTCGCACCACCTAACTATAATGAAATATATGGTACTCAACCTCTTGAAAAACCCATGGTACATTTGTGTTGATACAGTCCTCCCCTGGGATGAGGTGGCCATAATATCTAGCTATTATTTGTGGCCATCATCCTGAGCCAAATGTAGCTCTATAACCTATCTATCCTACCAATCATGATCCCTCTTAAAAGTGAGGGCCTAGACTTACTATCTGGCTTGATCTCCCTCTAATATGATATCTTGAACCTACTAGCAAGCTTGGTCTCACTAACCTGTAACTACTTGTATCTGAGCTTGTAATCCCTACACCTATTTCTATAATTATTATATCTATGGATTTTGTGGCTAAAGTGGCTGATGTGGTTGATGGGGTTGTTCTGCCTAATGTAGCTAGTGTGGTGGCTAATCTGTCTAGTGTGGAGGTTCCCCATCTCTGCGTAGTGCCCCTAGATCTTGTCCCCCTGGTCCTATTTGTGCTCTCAAAGTAATCCTCCCCCAAGGCCTCCCTCGTGGAAGTATTATCACTAGATTTTTCAGTTGTAGTGGAGATCTAAACCACTCAACATAGGCTCGTGTAACCCATAGATTTTCTGGCCCCTGACCATAGGCCCGTCGCATAGAAACCAACTGTTTGAAAGAATCGACTACATCGAACATTGGGATCTTCCTCCTCCATATAGTATCTTGGGCCAATCTGGAAAAAAATAGCAGTATATTAGTCATCAGGCCTATCTTAAACCTCTCCAAACTGACAAGCCACCATATTTTGAAGTTAGTCATCTATAATGGTATTCTCTCTCTCCCCTGCATCAATTGGGTATGTTGAGCATAAAAAAAAATTTTTACATCATCATACCAGGCGGGTATTTATAGCCATGGCTGCCAGATGAATACTGTCAAATCATCTATGATGCAGTGCCATTAAGGAAGATCGAGTTGTCCAGTATGTTGTAGGGTAATCCTGCCACCATATCTCCAAACGACAAGATCATTAGGCTCTATATCACCCAAGGTGATAATTAGTCAGAGCATAGCAATATACTCCTAGGCCCATATATGTAACAATGCCACCCTAGTGCCAATCGCTCAACAATCACAGTATGCAAAATCATGTAAATCATGGTATAGTGAGGCCAACATCATTGGTCCATATGCAAACAAGGTCCTCTACCTAAAAATTCTCTCCCATGCCAAACCAAATTATTGGCTTAAAAACCTACCTCGTCAATCTAGAGTCACTAACCTGAATACAATGGTAGAAATAATCAACCTAAAAAGTGGCACTCGCCCTTGTAGAAATCTAAAACAATTCAACCTTCAGTCAATATAAGGTCCTCAAACCCAATGAAATCATGACATGCATATCATAAATCACACGAGCATTGTGTATCAACAATTGTAGGATCTTCCATACATCCTCTAGTGTCATGATCATCTCGCTAGTCAAAAAGTAAAAGGACGAGGTCTCGTTGTGCCATATCTCACATAATATCATCATCATCGCTAGTTGGGTTCCAAAAATGGGCACACACACTATATACCAAGGATCAATCTACCCCGAATTCTCCTATCATCTCTCATCAAAAGTGTCTAGTTCTCTCAGAGCTGAGGGCCAATGCTCGTGTGAAAATATAGGCTGGATCACCTCCTACACCCATGAAGCACACAACATCAAAATTTGTAAAACTATTTGACCCTATTTGGATTTTTTGACCCCAAAACAACAAATATGTCACTGTTTGCAAAAGCGTCACCATTTTTCAAACTCCAAATAGAAAGGTTGGAAGCTCTAGAAATGTTAAATCAACTATAGTGTCACCATTTACATAAGAATCAGCCTTTGAACCTTTGACATTGAAAAACCCTAATTTCAAATCATCTCAAGCATCTTTATTTTTGGTTGCATTGCTATTTGAAAATCTATACCCTAAAGTCAAATCGCAATTTACATCGCCATTTGCACTAGCAACACTATTTGACCTTTCAACGTCATTGAATGAGTGTTTGTGCATCATTATATAGCGATGCTTCAAAATTTGACTCTTTGACGCTTAATAAATGCACTAAAAATCAAAATTTAAAGTTGGGTTTAGGTCACATACTGGTGGTCCTATGCTTGGAGGTCTGTAGAACATGTGAACTCACTCAAAAATATGTCGGGGAAGCACTTGTTGCACCATAGCTCAAAATACTAGAATTTCTAAAGTGTGAATGCACAAATGAATGGAAAGTGACCCCTCCAATCCTATTTAAGCATGAAAATTAGGGTTATTTTCCTTGATTTGGCCATCAAACTAGGGTTTTGTCTCTTTGGCCTTGTTTTGTCCCAACTGAGGCTCATTTCACATATTTTTCTCATGTTTTGGCATATTTTCAATATCTTGGAGCCTTTCTAGAGCTTTTAAGTAGCTTGTCATCTTTTTTAGAGATCTCCCCCAAAAATCCAAATTTTTGTCTAATCTCTCGACAGGGTAGTATACCAGCACATTTCTTCTCGCTAGGGCAGTAGTGGGGCATCCAAAAAAAAAAAAGACTTTGGATCTTGCCAATGTTATTCTTTGAACCAATGTAGCAGGTACCTTGCTTCAAAGAGCGGCAAAATGTAGACACTCAAAATATCCTGATCAATATCATGCACTTTATCTTGATTTACTAACACCGATTCTTCCTTAATCATTTCCATACTAACCGATTAATTGAATAACCTTTATTTAATTAATTGAATTAATTTGATTTCCTCCTTAAATTAGATAATATACTTTATCAGATTTATTTCATCTTCGATCCTAATTTTCTTCCTTTAAGGTAATTAAACCTTATGATAAAATAATGAAATAAGGACATGAAACTTGAAACAATAAACAATGATACCTTGGATGATGTCTAGGAATGTAAATCTATAATCTAACATGAAGTGGCGATGTAGAATGTAGATCTAGATCTTCAATTTGATGTGAAACAATGCTTGCAAATATATCTTTAATATTGCATCACCACACATAAGCTCAACAACATGTTTGATGCACTATTTCTTTGATATGATAATTTGATCTTGAATTTCTATAATAAAACTTAATTAATATTCCTTTTGAATTCCTTTAAATTTTTTTATAATTCTCTTGTGAATGTACTCTTGATTTCTTAAACTTTTCTAGGATTTCTTAGATGAAACTATGTGAATTAACCTTATATTTATATAAAATCTAAGGATTAACCCTGAAATTGAAATAAACCAAGCTAAAATAAGATCCAAGATTGAAAATAATTAAAATCCCACCACAAATAAATTCAAAAAGGGTTTTCCTAAGTGAGGAGGACCCATTCACCACCTTGGGCGAATGGGTCCTCGTGCAATTTCCTAGGACTAAGCTTTGGGGGGTTAAATAACATCAAAAACCCATTTCAATATGCCAAGGAAGGGTTGTCCTATGATAGGAGGACCCATTCACCAGGCTGCCTTAGGTGAATGGGTCATAGCATACATTTCTAGGACTCAAATTTGTCCAAGTTAAATGTCATACAATATCATTAATGGGTGTCAAGCTAGATCCTTGAAAAATGCACTTAATAAGGCTTAGATTTGAATTAAAGGGTCCAATTAATGTGAATTAACCATAATTAATCAATGAAACCCTAGATTAGTGTGAAATTGTAATAAAAACTCTACAACACCCTAAATAAGGCACAAATTAAGTACATTTTATCATTAAAAAGGGCCCTAGACTCAATTTTAATATATAAAACACATTAGAACACTAAATCAAGGCAATATTAGGTACATTTATTGTTAATTATTTCAAAATATGTGAAAAAGAGATACTTTTTCCATTAATACACCTATTTTCAATCCAAATTTAAATGCCATTCTTGGTAATTTATTATTTAAAATTCAATTTTCAATTATTGACTATTGGGATTTATTTTTTCGGAAATTATAATAATTACATATAAATAAATAGTTATTTCATCATTTCGAGTATGAGAAAAATATATGGAGCAAAATTAAAGGTCCTAAAATTAGCCAAGGGTAGTCAAGAGAAGAATTATCAAGATGATTGTAGCATTTTTTCATTCAAGCATGATGTCAAGTTTTATGTGAGTTTCATTCATGTTTTGCATGCATTTTGTTTCTAAGCAATAACATTTGTAGGTCTTCAAATCCAATCAAATTAATCAACAATGAAGTCTTAAAGGTAATGATCATGACTTTAGTACATCAAGTAGATCGAATCTGAATGGTGAGTTGTAGAAAATTTTCAATTCATTACATTTTTATCAATTAGCTTCTATCACTCAAAAGGATAAGCTCTCTTTTATTATCAATGTTTCCATTGTGGAGGTATAAATACAAACATAGAATTTGATTGATACAAGACCCTATATGGAACAACCCTTCACCTCTTTTCATGTGTGCAAGTTAGAAATATAAAGTGAATTGGAGGAAGATTGAAGATAATTTTATCATTCATGCATTAAAACCCTACAAGATGACAAGTCGTAGAATCTACATTTTTTAGTAACAAATGAATATTTGACAACCAAACCCAAAAAAAAATTATATACATACTAGGTAACTCAAGTTTGTGAAATTATTTTTTAGGAGACCAGCCACATTAAACCAAAATTTAAACTCCAAGTTCTTCTATACATTTGCCTTCTACTTTTTTGAATTCTAATTTTGTCTATCTACTTCTAGTTTTTCATAATTCATTATAGAAGGTTGTAATTTCATATTTTACATAGTTACATCATTGCATAACATCAAAATCCAATCTATAAGGCATTCAAAGAATCAAATCCAAAGTTTATTGACTCACCTTTTAGGTTGCAAGTCAATCTCATATCCTATTCAATCTTCATTTGGATGTTTTTAGAAAATCTTTGATTTTAGTGATCTATCATTTTCCAATAAAACATGTACAAACATATGTCTAAATAATAATTAATCTCACTTGAAGAATTAGTTCAAAAAAATATGCAAGAAAAAATTATGAAAAATATTTGCACACTAGATATTGGTGTGTTACAAATTTATGTTTTAAAATTTATAATCTTATCATTTCTATCAAAAATATTTGTTGTATTGAGTATAAATAGTAATTTTTAATGATATTGTTAATTATAAAATAAATATTATTAAATTATTCTTAATTTTAAAAAATATTAAATAAAATTAAAAAATATTATTAAAATCTACACACCAAATCTCAAATATCACTAGTTCACATCATTTTCAAATTATTAATGGTTTAGTTGTTATATGTATCTGAAATTAAAAGATGTATTAAAATAACTAATTTTAGTATCCCACTTTAGTTAAAAAGCGGCACACACTATTGTTAGATCAACCTTATGTTTCTCTTGTTTTTTTACAATGTAAATATCAATTGAGGGAATTTTACATTTGGATGTGATATTCACCTTGCAAATCCTAAGTTCTTGTAGAGAAGGGGGGTTTTCTACTCATGAGTCTCTTTATTCTTCAAAGATTCCCAAGGGGCGAGATACCCTAAACAACCTCAAGGAACAAAGAAAAATTTATAAAATAAAAAAGAGTAGGTCAAAGGTTTTCTAGAAAAACTAATGAGCTCTCAACAAAAGGATTACAATGTAGAATACATACAACAATGTGATGCATTGCATGTTGGCATCTTGTATGGACCAAAAATTGAAAATATCCCAAAAAAAACTTAGTGGCTACTAACAATTAGATTGCTAAGAAACTTTAGAATGTAGGAAATTGAAAAAATATGATAGAATTGGAATAAGATAAAGTAAATGATTAAGTAAAAGAGGATAAGAGATAGAAGAAGTTCACAAAAACTTATGTAATGAAGCCTCCAACACATGAATGTCTTCAATACCTACATACATAATATTTGGAGAAAGTGTCAGAGTTGTATAGGGGTTTACCTCAATCAAACCCCTGTTTTGGTGTTCGCACCTCCATGAATATCCAATTAGATAGAGAGAAAGAAAATGAATTCATGAGTGATAAAAGAAATCCCCTCTCGAGGATTAAAACCCGTATCACAAAATATAAGTGATAAAAGAAATCCTCGCTTGAGAAGGAAAACCCCTATCACAAAATATAGGTGCAATAGATAGGGGATGTGAAAAATCCCAAGATGCCCAAAGGTGTAAGGCACAAAGTAGGTATCACCTATAAGGAGTAGGAAGCCAAGGAGGGGAAATAAGAGAGCTACAAGAGCCAAGAGTGTTGCAAAGAGTGATGTAAGAGCTTGAGAGTGCTAATGTAACAAGATCTATGGAGTTTTACAAGAAAGATAACAAGAGTAGGGGAGGAGGAAGAGGTAGGATCCAAGGCTAGAGAGAAGCTAGAAGACCAAATGAATTGAAAAGATCACTTTTAAGTAGAGAAGAAGAGAAAAATGAATTTTTTCGAGTGGTTACAAGGCATCCTAAGTTGTTACCACCGAAAAAAGTAGATGACAAGTGGAAAACATGCTCAAAAATAGTCATTTGAATGTTGAAATATTTTAGGACACTAGCATGGCATGTGGATGTCTAAACAACATGCTATTGTTTGGACACATCACACTACAAAACAACGAGAATGAGAAAAACACAACATTTGACACAAATCTGAAGTGTGAAGGTAGCTACTGAAAAGGGGTTCCCGAGCATCTTGAGAGGGAAAAAGTCTGATGCAGCGGCTAAAATGAGCCTACACAAGATGCTAATGGGGTGGAAACTAAAGCAAATAAAAAAATGCATGTGAAATTTCAAGGGGTGCAATTTTACAACATTACAATTTTCCCCCACTTTAGCGGGCATATGAATCTAAACTAATATGCATGCTAAAGTAAATCTACTGAACATAAATAACATCATGATGTCAAAATTATACTGTAGAGGAAGTAGATAACTCTTTGAACCAAAGAAGAACTCCCCAGGTTGAAGACCTACAAAACAAACACATTAGACAAGAAATATCTCCACAATAGGACAACTCATTAGATCGTAAAAAACCACTACATCACAGTGTTAGAATATTTATAAAAATACACACACATAGGAACACAACAAAATAAAGGATTTGAGCTAGAAAAGTTAAAGAGACCGCGATATAAAAGTACCTTAGCACTATGCATTGTCCCCAAATTAATAAATAATACACATAGAAGAATTCTAAAATGGAGAGAAGAATATAAGGATCAATTTCTTCAAGAGAATAATGCACCAAAAAGTCAAGGAAGCAACCAATATTGAAGAGAGAAAGAGTATATACTTAGAATGAAGAAAATGTAGATCTTCAATCAGCTATATAATATTTGAGAAGAAAGAGAGATTTGAAGAGAGAGAAAGGAGAAACTTGAAAGGAATGAACATTCCAAGAGAGAGATGGCTTCATAGGTCCTCAGAACCAAGTAGACTTGAACAAATTTTTTGTAGATTTGCAAACCTATAGAAGGTTAAAATATGCTCTATAGGTACTCTCTCCTATAAAAATTTAATGAAAGGATCCCACTCCATGTACTCTTTCATGAGGAAGGATGTGAAGGAGGTTCCCTATGTACTCTCTCATGAGGAAGCCTGAAAGGATCCTACAGGATGTAAAGGAGGTGCCTTATGCACTCTCTCATGAGGAAACCTAAAAGAAGACTCTGTAGAGTCGGATTAGGCCTTACAAGTGCTCAATCCTACAAGGTTGATTGAAAAGAAACTTCATGGGTGAACCTACAAAGAAACATGTTAATCCACAGACTAAACATGTTAGGAAAGCTTGATGCAAATGAGATTTGTAGGTTCTTGGTCCTATAGAGAAATACTGATCAAATAAGATTGTGGCTATCATAAGCTACATTGGAGGACACTCACATAAAGGATAGGTCTAGTCAAGCTACCCCAAGCTAACCATCAAAAAATTAATTCGAGAGAAAAAAATTCAAAGGGGTTCATTTGAGAACCCATCAAAAGGAAAAGGAGTCCAATCAATGGATTCTTCAATTGAAATTTAGAGAGACGAGGAGGGTCCTTAGAATGAAACACATCTCCAAAACAATTTATCTCTACCCCAACATATAGGGGAGGAGAACCATGCAAGATACTTAGAACATATAGGATAGAGGTAGACATCAATATCACTTGTCATTTCAAGAAGAGGCTAGGTGTATCAACAAGTACATGAGTGATCACACTTGAATCAAGAATTTCTTATATGTTATCCCTCAATTCCTTATATTCACTAGTGGAATGGCCAAGCACTTGATGGTATGCAAATAAAGAATTTTTTGTTTTATCATCCTTATGAAATTTGTTATGTGTAAGAAAAGGAGGAGTAATTAAGTGGGATTTTAGAAGCTGCAATAAGATACAATTTTTCTTAGATAAAGAATGAGGAGCAGCAAGTAACCCTTTCTCATGTGGAGAAAATCTTGACTACTCACAAGGAGAAGATGTAAAAATAGTAGACAATGGTGCATGAATCAATCCAAGAGAATGAGGTTAAGCAAAATTCACATCATTCAATATGGTTTTTTTCTTATGATTATTCATTTAAGCAACCAAGCCCCAAATAACACTTATGAGGTGCACATTCTATGGGGACCTAAATTCCTTATTCGTTACATCCACAATATTTACACCCATAGCTATATTTAGAGGCAAGCCTAAAGCTAGGGCATTAATGTGTTTGTAAATCTTGAGAAGGAGGATCTCCATAGAGAGAATTATTCTAGCAATGGAGATCACACACTTTTATGAGATCATTATCAACCTTCTTGACCAGACTACAAACATTATCCTCTTCAAAAGAGGTGCGATCATCTTCCTCTGAAGGAGGAGGATCAACATTAAGAACATTACAATTGTTGCTCACATTATCCCATGATATAGAAGAATAATCATCTTTGATAGTGGATTTGGATGATGTTATCAAAAGAACTAAGTGGATCAGGCTGACTTTATGCTCTCCAAAAAATTATTTGGTAAAGTCTAGAGAACCCCAATCTTCACCAAGACATACATTTTCTTGAGAAGAGGTAGAAGTAGCAAACGAAATATTTCTTGCTTCAAAAGGATCTTCTTCAAGGACATTTATCTCTTGAGTATCCTTTGTAGTAGGTACTTCTGGAGTAAACATCGATACATTGGAAGACACTGAAGGAATAAGAGTAGGGACAACTGAAACCTAACCAGCAATTGTCATCTCACATAACTGCATAGCCTCAATGTTAACTTTGACTATGACTACATGATTGTTACAAATGAGCTTAATATATTTATGCAAGGTAGATGGGATTACACCCATAGCATGAATCCATGGTATACCAAGAAGGTTATATGGTATTTTTTCTAACATGACATATACAAGGGTGGGTACAATACTAGGTTCCAACCTCAAAGGGAAGACTATCATGCCTAGGGCTTGTCAACTGATATTATCGAACCCATGAAAGACAACAAAAGAACCATTAAGAGAAGATGAATCAATATAAATTTTAAGAAATAGATCAATTCTAGAAAACATTGTGTGCTAAAAGAGCATCAACGAGAGTAGATCTAATGCCAATTTTATTAATGTTAACTATGATCATTAAATGATCTACTTTTTTCAACACATCTAGGGGTGGAAGTTCTTGCAGAAAGATCATGATATTCAGTGAATCTACATGAATATGATCCATCAATGCATTAGCATCTATTGGCCTAGTAAATTAAAGAAGGGGGATCTTTTGCAAGGCTTCCTAAAGCATACTTTGGTAAACTGGAGTAGACTGAAGCAAGTACCAAAGTGAGATCTTAGTCGAAGTAACATGAAGCTTCTCGCCATGATCGTAATCATTGGGTGCTTTAGTTTTAGGCTTAGGTTCTTGAGGATTTTTTTTTTGTTTATTCATTCTATTCTTAGAAGTAAAAGAGAGCCATAGAAAGATCAAGAGAATAATTATCAAATGGGATTGTCATTAGAAAAAATCCTTTTAGGATAAGGACTAGCTGGAGTTGGATAAATAACTAGTCTCTTAGGCCTTTGAGGGGAATTAGAGACATATATTAAATTTATATAATCATAACAACTAGTGGAATAATAATTTGAAGAAATATTCTCAACATTGATCAAGGGAGGATCAAATCTGGAAGGAGATTTATCATTCACTAATGCATCGTCTCTAGAGGACAATGCATTGTAATAGAGAATAGATTCATCATTCAATAATGCATCATCTCTAGAAGAGAGTGCATTGTAATGAAGATGGAACTCATCATTCATAAATGTATTTCTAGCATTAGAATGAAAGGGGGATTCATCATTCATAAGTGCATCACCTAGAAAGGAAAGTGTGTTGGAATGAATAAAAGGTAGAGTAACATTAATAAAGTCATGAAAAATTTTATCCTCTTGCACAAAAATATCCTTAGAAGGGATTTTAGGAGAGGGATCAACAAAGAATAAGAGGAAAGGAGACAATAATTCACTTTCACATGCTCATAAGCTATAAACTACATTTTTAAATCGATAAATAGACTCATTTTTCAATTTGGAGCAATCCAAGGGTGACACAAATGAGAAAAAACAAAAGTCTAGAGTTTCAATGTTTTTTAGTTATTTCTATGTTATAGAAAATAGTGTTTTCGGAGGTTTTCAGAGTAAAATTTTGGGTTGAAACTTGTGTTAATCCCTAAAAATTTGTTGTTGAAGGAATGATTTTTAAGGGGTTGAAGTATTCCTTTTTGAGACCTTTCCAATGGTGTAAATGGTTCTGAATTTCGAGCACCGAGTCAAAAGTTATGATCCCACCAAGTTAGGGTAAATAAATTACTAGTTTTTTGAAAAATGTTGTGTTTTATGTCAAGTTCACCAAAATTGAGAGAACATGGATTCTCTAATCATGAGTCTCTTTATTCTCAAGGGGAAAATTTCCCTAAATTACCTCAAGGAATAGAGAAAAAGTTATAGAATAAAAAAGAGTAGGTCATAAAGGTTTTCTAGACAAACTCACAAGATCTTGGCCAAAGGATGATAGTGTGGAATACAAACTACAGCATGGCACACTAGCATCTCATGCAAACCAAAAAGTGAGAATATCTCGAAAAATAACTTAGTGGCTAAGAAAGTCTAGAATGCAGGAAAGTGACAAAATATGATAGAATTGGAATAAGATATTTAGTGAATGATAAAGTAAAAGAAGATGAGAGATAGAAGAAGCTCACAAAATCCCAAGTAATGAAGCCTCCAACACATGAATGTCTTCAATACCCACATGTGTAAGATCTAGAGAAAGTGTTGGGGTTGTATAGGGGTTTTTCTCAGTTAAACCATAATTTTGGTGTTCCCACTTCCATAGACAGCCAAATAGATAGAGAGAAATGAAATGAATGCAAGAGTGATAAAAGAAATCCCCACTCGAGGAGGAGAACTCATATCACAAAATATAAGTGCAATAGGTAGGGGATGTGATGAATCCCAAGCTTCTCAAAGGTGCAAGGCACAAGGTAGGTATCACATGCAAGGATTAGGAAGCCAAGGACGAGAACCAAGAGAGCTGCAAGAGCCAAGATTGTTGCAAAGAGTATTGTAAGATCTTGAGAGTGTTGTTGTAACAAGTTTATGGATTTGTGCAAGAAAAATAGCAAGAGAAAGACAAGAGAAACATGCAAGAGCCATGGCTATAGTGAAGCTAGAAGACCAAATAAATTGAAAATATCACTTTTTAGAAGAGAAGAGGAGCAAAAAGAAGCTTCTTGGGTGGTCACAAGGCATCTCGAGCTATTACCACTAACAAAAGCATATGACAAGTGGAAAACATGCTCTGTAACAACCATTTGAACATTGAAATTTTTTAGGACACTCGCATGGCGTACGGACATTTGTGTGGCACACTAATGTTTAGACACAACACACTACAAAAAAACTAAAACCAAAAAAGCACAAGATTTGATGCAAAGCTGATGTGTGAAGCTAGCTACTGAAAAGGGTTTTTCGAGCATCCTGAGAGGGAAAAGGGTTGATGTAAGGGCTAAAATGAGCCTAAAAAAGATTCTAAGGGAGTGGGCACTAAAGAAAATACGAAAATGCATGTGAAATTGCAGGGGATGCAATTTTATGATATTATAGGTCTATTTTAAGATAACTATTCATATATTGTAGAATATTTTTTATTTCCAAAGGTAATGGAGTGGATGAAATGAAATACCCATGTGAGAGTGAGGATGTAAGTATTTAACTATATATTACCTAGTTTCTCCTGATTACTACAAGAGGACATTGAATAAGGGATTTAAATTAGAAATTTTAACCTTAAGAGATATTGAGGCATCTCCTTGTTTAGTAGGTAGGAAACAATTAATTCTCCATTGAGGAGTTCTTGGGAGTTATAATGTCCCATTATGGTCACTTTGGTCAAACATGTGTGAGGAATTACTTTCTATCTTTGTAGACATTCTCATTTTTGGTCTTTAGAGTTTCTAGCATAGTATTTATGGTCATTTTTGGTGTATGGTATTTCCTTTTTGTGGTATTTTTCCCTTCATTTTTTTTTTAGGGATTGGGATGGAGGATGTGTGATAGTAGGTTGAACATTATTACTCTATTATAATGTGATATGAGTTTGACCATTTATGAGAGATGACCTATAATTATGTTGCCTTTCTTCACTATAATATTTACATGGATATGGATGTGTGGTTGCATGCATGAGATGTGAAATTTTTCCAAGGAAGAAGGTATTACATGTTGAATGATGGGATAAATAATATGTGTTAGATATAAGTTTTCATCTACATTCAATGGGTTTATTTATTTATTATAATCTGTATTTGGCTCTAAATGTGTGGTTTCATGTGTAATATATGATAATTATCCAAGAAAGAAGGCATTGCATATTGAATCACAGGTTTTAAAATAGGTATTAGAGACATGTGTCCATTTCCATATTGAGAGCTAACACTTTTATTGTAAATATTTATTATTTTCTTTTAAGATTAGATTTAATGTCACTTTGTAGGTGGAGATTTTACCCTAATGCCTTTTATGTGGCATGTATATTATGTCTTAAATCCCTATGGTAGGTTATGTCTCCCCCTTCTTTTATTCTCATCTCTATTTCTATTTTTCTATGAAAGTGATATTATAAAATTATCATGTTATTAATTTTTTCAATCTAAATACTATACAACTCTCCTTTTAAATTAATTATGGAAATAATCTTTGTTTTCTAAAACTTAAGTTAGAGAAATCTCCTTAAAGGTTTATATATTTTCATGAACATGAAATGACGAAGTATAGACAAAAGAATTGCAAATAAATAAATGATATAATACTAATTTAGATAGATAGAGGAAAAAATGTATATTGACAAATCGATTAGGTGGTTCATTCCACATATCTAATGCACTCCAAAATAAAATAAATAATAATAATAATAAGTAAACCCTATCCCTCTGATACATAGACTATAATTATAGACAACTTATTTTATTATCACTAGATGGTCTACAAAAGAAGGAATCCCATATATGTATATATAAATGATGGAAAATTATTGCTTTATGGTTTAGGACATAGAAAAACACATTTCATAATATTTATTCAAGGAAAACCATAAAGATCTCAATCTAATGTATGCCAAGGAGAAATAGATCTTGCAATAGGGTTGTGCTAGGGTCTGATTACAAACTAAAGAGGGGTTCACCACCAAGACAGAGCTTACAAATACTAACAAACATAAACACCTAATTTGCTTAAGTACATAAGGCAATGCAAGATTTAACTAAATGACCTAAAAAACATGTAAATTAGAACAAAAAGGTGTGGAATTAGAAGCATGCACTTGGGAATCTGTAGAGGCCTAGACTGAGCTATGAAACACTAAAAATACTAGAATTAGGGTACACTAGGACTCATACACAATTTTGGGTGTATCAATCCCACACTAGGGTTTTTGGCTTGGAGCAAGTTTCTAGTAGTGTAGATTTAGGATCTACAAAAATCTCAAAATTTTCCCATAGTGGGACTCATATGCCACTTCTAACATATCAATCTAGTCTCGCTCTTTTAGGAATTCAATGTTCAAGTCTATGCTCCAATCTCTTCTCTTCCCTTCCAAACTTATTTCTAGATCTAAACCTATAGAAAGACTTGCAAAACATAATACAAAGTTAATTTTCTTATGGGATTTTTTGTGCAAGTATTGATGAGTTTGGTGGTGTTTTCATTAATGTTGTCATTGATTTCAAGATAGTTCAATTTGTTGCAGGGTATGTGTAGGATCATGATGGCTCAAAAAGTGGCAATACATAAGTGATATGATGGCCCATGTGGCTGAAGATTTTTTTTACCCAAAATTGATGAAATGAAAAGGGTTTTTAAAGGAGATTCTCAGCTTTCCACCAATATAAACTATGCTTTACTTTGAATTTAATAAGTAATTATTATTCATTTTATATTTGAATTATGACTAAAGTCTTCATTGATAGGCTGATTGAAAAACATCTATAGCTTTCAAATGGTATCACATTTTTTGAATCCAAAACATCTATCACATTCTATGCTTTACATACTATACGATTAAAAAAAAAAAATTCATGAAGTTTTGACCAAGTTAAGGTGGTCAGACATATGAGTTTTTATATTTTTAAAAATTTGTAATAAAAAATTCATAATTAATTATTTAGTTGGAAAAAAATTACAAAACAATATGTATCACATTGGGACATGAGTCCTCTAATTATATCTAAAATATTATAAAAGAATAGTATTATTTTATTGTGGTTAGGGTGGTCAAACACACATCTAATTCTTATTTTTAACCTGAAATTTTAGTACTACTACATTAAAATTTCAAATTTTCACCAAATAGATATTTTTTCTTTTTAAATAAACCTAGTAGTTTAGAAACTACATTCAATTTTCTACATATTCTATTCTTACATATTTTGAAATAATATAGATAACTTATTCAAATTTTTATGTCAAGTTGCCTAACTCTGATTTTCTAAATTTTCATCACCCCTTACAGGCCTATTTTTCCATGATGATCTTACACATACCCTAATTCTTAAATATAAGGAAATGCAAGATTTCACTAAATGACCTAAAAAATCATGTAAATTGGAACAAAAAAGTGTTGAATCAGAAGTGTGCACTTGTGAATCTGTAGATGGCTACAATGAGCTCCGAAACACTAAAAATACTAGAATTAGGGTACATTGGGACTCATACACCAATCTAGGAGTATTAGTCTTACACCAAGGTTTCTGGTTTGGAACACATTTCTGGTAGTGTAGATTTAGGATCTACAAAATCCTAGAAATTTTCTTGTAGTGGGACTCATACACCACTTTTGGCGTATCACTCCAGTTTCGCTCTTTCAAGAATTCAAAGTTTAGATCTATTCTCCAATCTCTTCTCTTCCCTTCCAAACTAATTTTTGGATCTAAACCTGTAGAAAGACCTATAAACAAAATATAACGTTGATTTTCTTATGGGGTGTTTGTCGCAAGTATGAATGAGTTTGGTGGTGTTGTCATCGATTCCAACATAGTTCAAGTTGTTGCAAGGTATGTGCAGGATCATGATGGGCCAACAAGTGATGATATGTAAGTGATATGATGGCCCATGTGGTTCATGAATTTTTTACCCAAAATTCATGAAATGGAAAGGGTTTTAAAAGGATATTCTTAGCTTTCCACCAATATAAATTATACTTTAATTTGAATTTAATAAATAATTATTATTCATTTTCTATTTGAATTATGACTAAAGTTCTTATTGATAGACTGATTGAAAAATATCTATAGCTTTCAAATGATATCACATTTTTTGAATCCAAAACATGCATCATGTTCTATGCTTCACATACTATAGGATTAAAAAAAATTAATTTCATGAAGTTTTGACCAAGTTAAGGTGGTTAGACATACGAGTTTTTATATTTTTAAAAGTTGTAATAAAAAAATCATAATTAATTATTTAGTTGGAAAAAATTACAAAAAAATATGCATCACATCAGGACATGATTCCTCTACTTATATCTAAAATCTTATAAAAAATATTATCATTTTACTGTGGTTAGTGTGGTCAGACATACATCTACTTCTTATTTTTCCCTGAATTTAAGTATAACTGCATTGAAATTTCAAATATTTACCAAATAGATTTTTTTTCTTTAAATAAACATAGTAGTTTAGAAACTACATTCAATTTTCTACAGATTCTATTCTTACATATTTTTGAAATAATATAGATAACTTAATTAAATTTTGTATGTCAAGTTGCCTAACTCTGATTTTTTGAATTTTCATCACCACTTAAGGGCTTGTTTTGTCCATGATGATCCTACACATACCCTGAAGTGAAAATAATGAAGTGATTGTAGGTGGTACATGTATGGTTGAGATAATATAGATATTTTGTGAGTACATGGAGCTATCTTTAAGGTGTTGTAGGTGTAAAGATATGATGAATTATCAAGTTCTTTTGAGAAAATTAAAAAATTATGAAAACAAAGTTGTGTGTACATTCGTAATATGCTCTGGTAATGTTCTTTAAATTTCTTCTACATTGATCCTATGCTTAAGTTAATCTACAATGTATTTTATGGGCATGGTTTGGTGATATAACCCAAGTTATAACTTTTGGGTTGATGAAGAGTGGAAGTTGTGTTCATCAGTTTGTGAACTAGTCTAGCAGAGTTTTTGTCTATAGTCTGGGAGAAGTGTATTTTCTTAATAGTCCTATGATGGGTAGTCTCAGATCTTGTGGATCTAGAAGATGGTTAATAATGATGTTATCTATGTTCTGTAAAAAGTGTTCATGATTTGGTGCTCTGAAAGACTTGTTCTAGAGCTACTATAAGTGTTTGTATAGTCCGATTGCACTAATGGAAAGAGTTTTGTGTATGAAGTTGTTGCAGTTGCTGCAGACAAATCTGAAGGTTTCTAAGAGGTGTTCCAATGTATGGTGTAGTGTGTTGTGTGGTCCATGTGTTATCATCTTTTTATGAATGCATGTACTTCAATGCTCATTGGTTTTTTCATTAGGTTTGGCTGACCAAGAGTCTAGAGGTTACACGAAAGATAAGTATAAATTAAGGAAGCATGTGATTGATCCATGATATTGTTTTGGGTCATGGTTAAGTATGTATTTGGTCCACTCTCATTCTTATCCACCATGGGAATGTTGAATGACTGACCTAATTTGAATTTTTAAAATAAAGAATGTGTAGTCAACCTTGTAGAAAGTTCCTAAGATTGAAGATGGTATAAATACAAGTCAAGATGTTGTGTATTGCATGCCACAAGTGTGACAAGTGTAGAACTAGTGTGAGAAGCATAGTGTGAAAAATTGAATCAAGGAAGTAGTACTTTAATGTGTTTGACTCTTGAAAGCAGTGATTTGATGGTGTCTGCAATTCTCTAATCAAGGCTATGAATGTGTGGAACTTGTTGTGGTGGATTTTTTTTACCTATCTTTATTTGTAGGTAGTGAGCCTCCCTTCTAGATAGTCCTATCTTGGGCAGTGAGCCCTTTAGCAGTGAGCCTTTGTATCCGGTTTTGCATTACTATTATATTGTGAGTTAATCCTCACCATGGTTTTTAGCTCATTATATTTTCTACTTAAATCTAGTTTCTCTTGTGTTGATATTGTTTTTTTTTATTTTCATTTCATGCTCATACTTAATAAAAAATTAAAGTGGATGTGGAGTTAATAATTGTTTGATATTTTTGAATGAGATTGGTGACACCTAATTCACCCCCCCTCTTAGTTGTGTTGTGAATTTCAACAATTGGTATTAAATATTTGGTACCTCAAAGAAGAGCTTAACAACTTGAGGTAGATCTGATGGAACACAAATTTTCAATCCCTGTGCTTGATGGAGTTGACTACAGTGACTAGAAAGTGTAGATGAGAGATTACCTGATCTCTCTTGGCTTCACGACATGGAAGGCTATTGAGACTAAATATGTTGAGCCGGCAAGTGGTCCTTCTTCTGCAGATGAGATCTATGCCTATGAGGAAAATGAAAAATCAAGGTATGGAATCTATAGTTCTCTATCTAAGATTGAGCAGACAAAAGTTATTTCATTAGGCACAGCTTATGAAGTATGGGAAAATTTGAAAGATATATATGAAGGAATTTATAGATTCAAATTATCAAAGAGGCTAATAGAAAAGCACATATATGAGAACTTGGAAATGGAAGAAGGTTAAGATATTGCAAGCTACATTTAGAGGGTTGATATCATAGCAAATGAAGTCAAAAATTAGGGTGGTGCTCTAACAGATGAAGATGTAAAAGAGAATATTTTGATGACCCTACCAGAGAGCTACAATGACAAGGTCTCAGCTATTGAGGAAGTGTATGATCCAAATAAATTCACTAAATAACAACTATTTTGAGCCTTGACCATATTTGAAATGAGAAAGTTTGGAAAAGAAGAGGATAAAATACAAACAACCTTCAAAGCAACTAAGACAAAAGATAATCTAGATAGTGAAAGTTCAAAGGAGTTGGAAGAAAACATTACAAGGAAATTGAAGAAATGTAATGGTAAGTGCAAAGGTATTCTACTTTTTAAACGTTTCAATTGTGGAAATATTAGTCACATGCTTCAAGATGCCCAAATAGAGCCATACACAAAAACAATAGAGATAATAAAGACAAAAAAGACAAGAATTTCAAGAAATTGTATTATGTTAGAGAAGATGCTAAAATTTCTAATGATGCTCGTTTGATTTTGAGGATGGTAAAGATGAATTCTTGTTTCTAGCCTTGGAGAATAAATTTGTATCTACCAACCATGGAAGACGTGCAAGGGAATGTGGTTCGAAAAACAAGAAGGATGAGATGGAAGGTACTCTAGTTATTTCCTTTCATCCTAGACAAGATGAAGATTATTGGTTAATTCACAATGGTTGTTCTCATTATATGACCGAAGAAAAATAAAGTTTACTAAACTTGAAAAGTACGATGGAGGTTTAGTCATGTTTGGAGATGATTCTAGTGAAAATATTGTTGGAAAACAAACAATTAGTTTTGATGGAAAACATAGTATTGATGATGTCTATTATGTTAAGGGCTTAAGGCATAATCTCTTGAATGTTGGAAAAATGTGTAGCAAAGTGTGTTGCCAAAAAGTGCAGTCTTTTGGAACTTTTTCACTCATCTTGGCCTTTTCCCTTGGATTTTGGCCTTGATTTTCCTTGGTTTAGTCTTGAAAGCTTGCAATTCAACAACAAGCTAATGGTCTTTTACTAAGGTTTTGTGAAGTATTGTAACACATCTTCCCACTTTTCTAAGACCCGTTCAACACAATTCACCTAAATAACCTCCTTTTACCCCTTTCCAAGCTTTGTGTCAAGGTGTTGTAAAGTGTTGTAAGGAATTTTCACATCTTCTTAGGCTTATCATTGGTATGTCTAGGATCATCATGGAAGAAATAGGCCCTTAAGTGGAAATAAAAATTCAAAAAATCAAAGGTAGGCAACTTGACGTAAAAATTTGAATAAGTTATATATTTTATTTAAAAAATATTTAAGAATATAATGTGTAGAAAATTGAATATAGTTTTGAAACTACTAATTTTTTTAATTTTTTTAAAATCTATTTGGTGAAAATTTGAAATTTCAAAGCAATAGTACTTAAATTTCAGGGAAAAAATAAGAAATAGGTTTCTGTCTGACCACCCTAACCACAATAAAATAATAATATTTTTTTATAAGATTTTAGATATAAGTAGAGGACTCATGTCCCGATGTCATGCATATTTTTTTGTAATTTGTTTCAAAGTAAATAACTAATTACGATTTTTTTATTACAACTTTTAAAAAGTATAAAAACCTATACATTTGACCACCTTAATTTGGTCAAAACTTCATGAAATTCAATATATTTTTTTTAATCCTATAATATGTGAAGCATAGAATGTGATGCATGTTTCATATTAAAAAAATGTGATATCGTTCGAAAACTATAGATGTTTTTCAATTAGCCTATCAATTAGGACTTTAGTCGTAATTCAAATACAAAATAAATAATAATTGTATATTAAATTCAAATTAAAGCATAATTTATTTTGGTGGAAAGCTGAGAATATCCTTTAAAAACCCTTTCCTTTCATCAATTTTGGGTAGAAAAAAAAATTGTCAGCTACATGGGCCATCATATCACTTACATATCACCACTTTTGGCCCATCATGATCCTGCACATACCCTAATCCACTAATTAACCCTTTTCTTATGTTAATTTGACCCCTTAATGTAATTTTAGGCCTGACTTAAGTGTGTTTTGAGAGGCAAGCCTAATACACATCATTAATCATCATTTTATTCCCGACCACCACTTGAAATTATGCAAGTGCACTAGGTCACCACCTTGGGTGACCTAGTCCCTTTTGGCATAAATTTAAAATTTAAGACAAAGTCTAATGATAATTTTCCTCCAAAACACTAGTGTCTTCCTATCATGTGACATTTTCAAGAAATTGGGCCATATGTTGTATAAATAAGGGTTTTTACCTTCATTCCCCCCCCCTTAAGCTCATTTTCATCTTGACAGTTACTCTTGCACTCAAGCTTCCCAAATGATAAATCAAGCACAAAGGACATCACAAGAAACCTCTATTGGAGCTAATTATTGCATGTTGTAAACTTCAACAACAAAGGATTTGGTGAACATTTACATTGTTTATCATTCAAGCATCTCTCCTTTGATTTCTATCTCATTTGGGTTTAGTTACCATCAAAGGGGTTTCACTTAGGCAAACACCTATTCCCTAACCCCAACATTCTCTTTGTCTTTGCATGTGTTGCACAGGTTGTACTTAGATTTAACAAGATTCAAAGAGTTGGAGAAATTATAAACATTCCATTCAAGTCACATCAAGACATCAAACCCTAGTAGGCACAAAAGAACAAGTTACAGGTCATTTTTGGGAGATTCAAACACATATTGCTATAGAAAAGGAAGTACCAACTGGGACAGAAAAAATCATACCCTAAATCTTCCAAAAGAACGATGAGGACTAGGTTGCCACTATTGGCAGCCTTGTCGTTGTGCTAAGCTTAAAAAAGGGTTTTTTTTTTTTTGGGTACCCTTTTCCCCGAAACCCAGTCTGGTAGAATTTCCCGACAGGAGTACTAGGTAACCCAACTTGGCGTAAGTGTCCCTTTGTTGATCTTAGGCTAATTCATGATCAGTCTAAGGCCTCTCATCTGTAAATTTCCATTCCCAAGTTCACAAGCTCTAAACCTTCCATTTTAATTTTTGTTTGCATACATTTAGGGCATATAGTTTAGCTTGCATTTAGTTTACATTTTCATTATTTATGTTTCATATATTAGATTAACATCATTTCATTTCATTTTTTAGTGACACCCATCACACACAACACATACCTAATCCAATCCTTCCTTTGAATGCAATCACCAAAAACAACAATATCACCAAAGCGGAAAGGGAGTCACTCCTAAACCCAAAATCTCCTAAGTGAAAAACCCTAGGGGCCTAGTAAAGGGAATCCTCTTTCCCTTGGTAGCCACATATCAATTTTGGGTGGTTCATTTTAGTTAATCCGACTATAGAACCACTTTCTAACTTTCTGATTTTGCATTACATCTTAGGAAATAGCTTGCTTTACATGGCAAATTTTTCATTCTTTCCATCCTAGGGTTTGTAGAAAAGTTCACATTACATTAAGAAAATACAATATGATTTGCATTTCCATTCTCTGTTTGCATTACAAAATCATAAGAAGGAATAAAAAGTGGTTAAAAATTTAGAAATTTGTCAAAAATAACACAAATAGGACTAATTTTCCACACTAGGTGACCTATTCCTCTTGCACTATTCACTCTATGATTTTTGGCAATTTTCAAGCATTTTCTACATCATAGTTCATTGGTTTTGCATTTTTGCTTTCTATTCCAAAATCTTAGTTACTAGCAGTTTTATCTCTTTTTTTTACATTGCCTTACTCTCCACCCCACCCTTATTGAATCTTGCATAAGGGTTTGGTGTTCTCTTGTTGATACTGTTGTGAGATGAAGTTCTAGACTCATGGCATCTAACGAAAACAAGTATTGTTGTAGATCTTGGGATCTCTCAGACTTCAACTCCTAGTATTGACAATGCTACACTAGGATTAGAGACAATCCTTAGCAACTCTTTACACATAGGAGACACACATGGTGACAACAAAATAGATGACCTCCCAAATGATAAGATATTCCACATCGATGTTGATTTGGCTGACCTACAACATGACCTAAGTCATGAAAACATATCTGGCACTGCCATCCGTTCCATAGAGATCCTTCACTACCTACTTGACTGTGATGATGGCCTAAGTGTTATGAAGATAATAGAATAAATCTATTACAAGCATGCCTCCTCTACACCTAAGGTATCTCACTCACCCACTTCTATTCTTGGCCAAGGAGGACCTTCCACTCCTCCCCCCTCAACCATAGCTTCCATCCCCACTTATGTATCTCCTAGTGTGACAATGACCGTGCATATGATTGGTAATGGGGTACCTTCCCTCGAAATCCCTACTAGTGTTCCTACTTCACTTGTGGCATCACATCATTTAACCTCTTCCACCATCCCTTCCACTTCCCCTTCCACCACCTTCATGCCATCACCACTTTCCCTTCCACTCCTACAACTTACTCTGATCCCCTTGTTTCACAACTTTTTCACATTGTCACCCCCATGCAACAACAAATATCCACTATCAACAAAATCCAACATGGTTCACCTACCCATTACATTTGTATCAATCCATTATCCCTCTATATCCTACGCACCCCCTTGCCACAATGACTAGAAATTTCTAGATTTGAGAAGTACGGAGGGAAGGGTGACCCTTCTAATCACGTTAACACTTATACTACATTATGTTGTGAATTTTCTATTGATGACAAGTTTCTAGCTAAACTATTTCCTAGGATCCTCAAAGATGCAGCCTTAGACTATTTTTCATCCTTACCCAACAATTTCATTAGTTCCTTCAAAGAACTAATGGATGTCTTCATTAACAATTTCGAAGTCCACATGACCCCTAAGAAAACCTTGGCCGATCTCATGATATGCAAGAAAGACACTAATGAGAAAATAACTGAATTTATCTTTCGTTATCAGGTACTTTATTCCTTAATTGATATCAAGATACCTGACACACATCTGCAAAATATTTTCATTGAAAACCTATTAACACCTCCATAAGCTCACCCTCATGAAGTTTCCTTCCTTCGTGCACTTGTGTCAAGAACTTTGCGATTATCATAACTCTACTAGTAGTCGTGATACAAGATCCACTTCTAGTAGAGTTGATAATTCTGATGCTTCCACCCAACCTAATTCTCAATCATTCCTTAAGCCAGCCAAATTTTTTTTACAATTTGACCCTCCATCCCAACCCCCTCCACCTACCAATAACCTAGTGGCCAATATCAAATCTGATGTTCCCTTCAATTATGGAGATCCTAAACGTACCTTCACACTATTACCATACACCCTTCATAAAACCATGACTCAATTACTCCAACAAAAAATGATATCCTTACCTCCTATCCATGCACCTGATCCCAATAAACCATGTCCTCCATCTTATAACTCCATTGCTTACTGTTATTTTCATTGATAGAATGGACATGATACTGAACAATGCAAGCATCTAAAGGACCTTGTGCAAGACCTAATTGAATTGAGCCATCTATTTGTTGTTGGTACCAATGATAACAGTAATAAGTCTGGGGTACCCCCCAACCAAAACTTACAAATTTTTACCAACTCTATGCGTAAACACAATGTTTCCTTTGTCAAAGCTGGAAAAACTTCACAAAATGATGTTATGAATGTTGATTCACAACATGCATATTTAGATCCTCTTTTGAGTGCCACCCATGTCAACCCTATGGATGATATGGTGGGTGTGATAGACGTCATCGATTGTGTGGGCCTTACCAAGACATCTTCTTGCATTACCTTTACATCTCAAGATTTAATCAAAAAGATTCCTGATGGTTCTCTCTAAATAGCTGGTAGAATCCATGATAAGCCCACTAATGGGATACTCCTAGATCCCGCCTATGGTGAGAATGTGATCATTGAAGATTTTCTGGTCTTACATGACATTGCTCAAGAAGTCTATAATAGACTGACTGCATGGATTAGAGTACATAATGGTTTCACATTCCCTATGATTAAATCAAATGCACTCCCATTATAGATAGGTCCTAAGACATTGGATGTGACATTCTCTATTATCCCACAATCAAACCAATTTCATTTACGACTAGGCCACCTATGGCTTCGTTCAATAAAAGCGGTCCCATTTGTTATTCACAAATGTGTGAAGTTCCCTATTGAAAATGAAATATTCACTACTCACCATAGTGACTTCAATCCTCTATCTTCCAAAGGAAATTTTTCTTAAGAAGCATTTTGGTCTGAACCCATGGAACCCATCACCCCTAGATGAGATTTCTTTTTCATTGTCTACTGAAAGTTTAAAGCAAATAAAATATTTGAATTCTCTCTCTGCAACATACCCCCTTCTACTTCACAATCACCTATCCTTGATGAAGCTATGTTGCAACCCGACTTTGACATGCCCAATCAACCCACACCTAAAACCTCCTCCACATCATCCAAGAGGCCTAGGGATCATAACAAAAATTCTATCCGGGTGATCCCACAAAGTTGGTTTACAATTTCTGAGAGGAACTGATTTTTGCTGAAATTGCATATTTTTACAAAATATAATGATTTAAACCTTTAAAAGTTCCATTTTAAGGATTCCAATTGAAGAGGGTTTGATCAAACCACCTTAGATCAAACCCCTTTAGATAGAACCTTGCTAGTTTTAAACCATACCTATAAATGAGTCTCCTTTACACCTATCAAAATGCTAATAAAAAATCACTTTTGATTTACCTTTTGGGGGATCAAATGAATTTATTTAAAATTTATTTGAAATTATCATGGTATTCCTCAAAATGAGCTATTCCACGAATATAATTTTAATATGTTTTGGTTTTATTATGTATGTGTTTTTTTTGGTTTTATTAAACATAGGTTTTTCACCGAAAATCAAGCTCTTTGTTTTGCACATGTGGAAAAATAGAAAATTATCAAAATAATATTTTTTAAAATATGTTCATGTTGGGTATTGATGTCCTTGATCCATTAAAAAAAAATTGAATTTCGATACATATAGAAAAATTTGTGTTGTATACAGTCCGCCTATGTCTAAATTGCAATTAGTTTGACTTTGAAACTCTATTAAGGAAAAAATATGCAATAAAAAGCTATGAGACCAAATGAAAGTGCTAGATATCATAGTTACAAATCTAAATTTGAAAATAATATAACTTTATCCTTCATACAAAAAATGTTATGTTGTATACAGTGAGCGTCACCTTTTTTAAATGTTGTTTTCTGAAAAAAATCAGTTTTCGTGGGAGATGGAAAAAGAAGTGCAATATTATTCCAAAAAATCTGAAAAAAATATTTTTAGAATCTAGAGACAAAATGTTATGAGACTCTAGTTTGCATCATCTTTAAATTCCTCATGGTTTAGTCACTATAGGTGCCTGAATGTGAAGATTTAGTTAAAAATAATAATTTCAGTGTCCAGTTTGGCCAAAACTTGTAAACCACTATTGTGGAATCACCCATCCTTCCCTCTCACATCAAACAAGTGTATAAAGCTAAGGAGAAAGTGGATGATCTACCCCTAGTTCCTCTCATACCTCCTCCTAGCGATGATAAGCAACCAAAGGTGGACCAGCCCGCTCCTTCCCCCATACGCCTTGATAGAAAAGGAAAAATTACTAAAGAAACTAGGGAGCGTAGAAGTCACCATTGTGCTCTTGCTCACCAATCTCATGATGAAGAAAACATTGAAAACCTTGATCCACCTTTACTTAAAATAGTACCTGATGACCCCCCTCTCCCACCACTGCAACTTGATCCCATACCTCCCTCACCACTAATCATGCATGCCACCACTGAATTGTCATTAGACCTACCATTTTCATCAACTTAGAGGGCATGTGTAGGATCATCATGGAAAAATCAAGCCCTTGGCTGGCGATAAAATTCAGAAAAATTAGAGTTAGGCAACTTGACGTAAAAATTTGAATAAGTTATCTATATTATTTAAAAAATATGTAACAATAGAATTTGTACCAAATTAAATTTAGTTTCTAAATTACTAGGTTTATTTAAAAATAAATAAAAATCTATTTGGTGAAAAATTGAAATTTCAATGTAGTAGTACTTGAATTTCAGGGAAAAAGTAAGAGGTAGTTATTTGTCTGACCACCCTAACAAGAATAAAATGAAAATATTTTTTTATAATATTTTAGATATAATTAGAGGACTCATGTTCCGATGTGATGCACATTTTTTTTAAATTTTTTTCCAAGTAAATAATTAATTATGAATTTTTTATTACAACTTTTAAAAAATATAAAAACTCATATGTTTGACCACCTTAACTTGGTCAAAACTTCATAAAATTCTTTTTTTATTTTGTTAATCTAATATAGAATGTGATGCATGTTTTAGATTAAAAAAATGTGATACTGTTTGAAAACTATAGATTTTTTTCAATCAGCCAATCAATCAAGACTTTAGTCGTAATTCAAAATAGAAAATGAATAATAATTATTTATTAAATTCAAAGTGAAGCGTAGCTTATATTGGTGGAAAGCTAAGAATATCCTTTAAAAACCCTTTTTGTTTCACCAATTTTGGGTAAAAGAAAAGTTGTCAGCGAGATGGACCATCACATGATCACTTACACATCACCTAGTGTTTTTTGCACATCATAATCCTACACATACCTTAGATGATGATGATGATGAGAATGATATAATAGATGAAGAGTTACACCAAAATTTGAATTCACTATTCTCCTCTTCCATGGAATTCATGAAAAATCTCCTAGGACAAGCGTTGACCTTGATGCTAGTTCAACTATTGCTTGTGTCGCACTCGCTAGTCACCCTCCTAAGTTTTATACTGAGCAAGATTGGGAGGAAGATGAACTACTTGCTGAGTGATGCACAGGTGCCTTACTAGTCTTTTCTCTTTTGCATTTATGTGACATGTGTTTCAGGCTATATTTTCATGTTTGATGTTCCCCTTCTTTGTGGCATTCTTCTATAAGTATCTCTATTCTTCTATGTGCCATGCCTTTCTTTTCAATTTTATCTTTTCTTTTTTCCTTCCATTTGGGGATGATGCAAGGCATTGAGATTGCAATTTATCCTTCATGATGACCCAGATGGACTCTTTTCATATTTTTTAACTTTCTTTCTTCCATTTGAGGATGATGCAAGGCATTGAGACCACAATGTCTCCTTCATGTTGACTGAAAAACAAGGCTCTTTTTCATTTTCCTTTTATTTTTCTTTTGTCGGGATGATGCAAAGCATCGAGAAATCCTATGCCTCTTCCATGTTGACCCAAAATTGACTCTTTTTTTCATTTTCTTTCGCTCTCTTTGTGTCTTCTTCTAGTTCTATGTATTTGGGGGAATGATGATAGTTTCGTGCTCTCTCAATAAACATTGCAGCAAAAAATATACTGACCCCAAATCCATAGATCCTTTTTGTGTTTGTGGTTTTTCATTTTTTGGGCAACCCCTTTCCCCTTTCTTGTTCTTCTTCCTTTTCATGGTGTGGCCTTCCTTGAACACCTATCACTTGACATAGGGCTTTTCAAGTAGGCTCTCATGTCCTTTCATTTTATTTTTTGCATTCTGGCCTTTCTCTACTTTAAAGTAATTGCTTACAAAACGGTGTGTAGAAATTCCTTTAAAGTGGGGGCATAAATTGGCATTATTTTATTTTGCATTTGTTTGTCCTTGGTTCCTAGTTCAACCTTGTCACTTCACATGATGTGTTTTATCACTTTGTGGATGACATTCAGTGTAATGTCCTTCATAAGTGTGATTTATCTTAGCATATTGCAATCCTCTTAGTGGCCTGATGTGATGCACTGCATCCCCTAAGTTTTGAATCTTCTATACTTTGATAGGTCCCCTTTTGGGGATAATAGACACAATGTACCTAAGTCAAAGACCTTACATGAACAAAACAAGAATCCTTGGAAAACTCATTTTTTCATTTTACATTTTTCATTTTTACATGTTGCATCTTTGCATTGTACATACATGGCCACTTGCATAACACAACTTGCATGAATGTGGTGACATCTTTCACTTGTTTATGAATTTTAAGCATCCAAGGCTT
This sequence comes from Sequoiadendron giganteum, assembly GCA_007115665.2. Classification (NCBI taxonomy): domain Eukaryota; kingdom Viridiplantae; phylum Streptophyta; class Pinopsida; order Cupressales; family Cupressaceae; genus Sequoiadendron; species Sequoiadendron giganteum. Next base: position 111,552,832 of record CM021101.1, read on the forward strand.
TGCTTGTCTCATGAACCATACCCTTGTCTTTTGTGGTTCCTTATCAGAGTTATCAGGAGGTATAACTTTGGTATGGTTGAGAAGGAAGTCCAACTAGAGGCATGACTTTTCCCATAGCCACCTTTGTGTGAGTGTGAGTACATTTGGGCCGATGAGACTTTCAGTTGTTTGCTAGGTAACAACTGAAAGTCTCGTTGGCCCAAAGTGATTACATTCCTTTCCTTTCGTACAAACAAGATATATTTGATCCACATATAGCTAGATAAATGGTTGAAGCTTGATCGAACTTATCTCTCTCTTCACTCTTTCACATCACCTCTTTTGTGATCTTTTGTGCTTATGTTCAATTTTCCATGGGTTCTTGATCCTGGAGGCTTGATAATCCCTCTTGATCATAGTCATCTCACCTTAATCTATGATGAATACATTGGATATCACTCGACACACATGATTTAGCTACTTTAGTGTGAGTTTGAAGCAAGTTCATCCTCTCACTAAAGTGGGGGATAAATGTGCCACCAAAAAGTGTAGTCTTTGGCACTTTTTCACTCATTTTGGCCTTTTCCCTTAGATCTTGGCCTTTCTTTTCCTTGGTTTAGTCTTCAAATCTTGCAACTCAACAAACAATCTAATAGTGTTTTACTAAGGTGTTGTGAAGTATTGTAACACATCTTCCCACCTTTCTAAGACCCTTTCAACATAATTCACCTTAATAACCCCCTTTTAATAACCCTTTCCAACGTTTATGTCAAGGTGTTGTAAAGTGTTGTAAGGAATTTTCACATCTTCCTAGGCTTATCATCCACTAATTAACCTTTTTCTTATGTTAATTCGACCCCTTAATGTACTTTTAGGGCTGACTTAAGTGTGTTTCAGGAGGCAAGCCTAATACACATCATTAATCATCAATTTATTCCTGACCACCACTTGAAATTGTCCAAGTGGACTAGGTTTCCACCTTGGGCAACCTAGTCCCTTTTGGCATAAATTTCAAATTTAAGACAAAAATGTAACAAGAATTTTCCTCCAAAACCCTTTTATCGGACTATCATGTGACATTTTTGGGAAATTTGGGCATATGTTGTATAAATAAGGGTTTTTACCTTCAGTCCCCACCCCCTTAAGCTCATTTTCATCTTGGCAATCACTTTTGCACTCAAGCTTCCCAAGCAAGAAATCAAGCACAAAGGACATCACGAGAAACCTCCATTGGAGTTGATTCTTGCATGTTACAAAATTCAACATCAAGGGATTTGTTGAGAATTTACATTGTTTATCATTCAGGCATCTCTCCTTTGATTTCTATCTCATTTGGGTTTAGTTACCATCAAAGGGGTTTGACTTAGGAAAACCCCTATTCCCCAATCCAAACATTCTCTTTGTCTTTGCATGTGTTTTGCAGGTTGTAATCAGATTTAACAATATTCAAAGTGTTTTATATAGTGAAAACATTTCATTCAAGTCACATCAAGACATCAAACCCTAGGAGGAGTAAAATGACAAGTTGCAGCTCATTTTCAGGAGATTCAAACACAAACTATTGTAGAAAAGGAAAGTACCAAATGGGACCCACATAATCAAACCCTAAATTTTCCAAAAGCACTTTGAGGACTAGGTCACTACTATTGGTGACCTTGTCCTTGTCCTAAGCTTGAAAAATGGTTTTGGTATTTTTGGGTACCCTTTTCCCTGAAATCTAGTCCGACAGAATTTTGTGATAGGAGGACTAGGTCGTTGAACATGCCATAAGTGTCCCTCTGCTAATCTCAGGCTGATTCTAGATCATTCTGACACCTCTAATCTACAACTTTCCACTCCCAGGTGCACAAGCTTTGAACCTTCCAGTTTACTTTTTGTTTGCATACATTTAGGGCTTATAGTTTAGCTTGCATTTAGTTTAGATTTTCTTTGTTTACATTTCATAGATTATATTAGTATCATTTCATTTTAGTTTTCAGCCACACTCATCAGACACAACACAACCCTAATACAATCCTTCCTTTGAATGCAATCACCAAAAATAACAATATCACCAAAGTGGAAAGAGTCATTCCTACACCCAAAATCTCCTAGGTGAAAAACCCTAGGGGCCTAATAAAGGGAATCCTCTTTCCCCTTGGTAGTCACATATCAATTTTTGGTGGTTCACAAAGGATTTAATCTTGTGGTCCATGATAACACGTGTGAGATCAGAAAAAGGGTGTAGAATTGTGGTAGCTGTAGGAAGAACACATGGAAATATTTATCAACTTAAGAGTGGTGATGGTTAGTGTTTGGTGTCTCAAGTTAAAGAAAGTTGGTTGTGGCACTAGAGGATGGGACATGTAAACTTTGACAATCTGATCAAGATTAGTTCAAGAGAATTTTTTAGGGATCTTCCTAAAATCACAAAGCCTACCAATACTATTTGCAGAAGTTTTCAATTGGGAAAAAAAATAAGATGTAGATTTAAAGGAAAATAAAAATAAACTATCAAAATGCTGGAATTGATTCATATAGACCTGTATGGTCCCAAAGAATAAGAATTCTTAATGGTGACATTTATTTTATGTTTTTGATTGATGATTATTCTAGAATGACATGGGTTACTTTTCTTATGGAGAAATCTCAAGCTCTAGATAGATTCAATGTGTCCAAGGCAAGGGTAGAGAATTAAGTGAATCTAAGAATAAAATTTTTAAGATTTGATAGAGGTGGAGAATTCACATCTAGTGAGTTTAATACATTTTGTGAAGAGCATGGTATAAAGAGACATTTTTTTTCTCATAGAACTCCTCAAAATAATGGAGTTGTAGAGAGCAAGAATCGAACTATTCAAGAGGCTACAAGGACTATGATGAAAGAGGAAAATGTACCCAATGTATACTGGAGAGAAGAAATCCACACTGTTGTTTCTATTCTTAATAGAGTTTAGATCAAAGGTAACAACACAAAGAACCTTAATGAACTGTGGACTATCAAGATTCCTACTGTTAAGTACTTTAAGGTGTTTGAAAGAAGATTTTATATTAGAAGAGATGATGAGAACCTTGGAAAGTTTGATGCAAGATGTGATTAAGGTATTTTCATTGGTTACTCAACAAATAGCAAAGCATATAGATGCTACAATACAAGACTAGGGAAGATAGTTTAAAGTGAAAATGTAAAAGTTGATGAAGATATGCATAGACCAATTGAAATAAGTGAAGTTGAACCACATGAAACTACATGCAAATAATTAAAAGAAGAGAGTGAGGAAAAAAAATAATAAATTGAAGAAGAAAAACCTCTGGAACCTACTCCTAAGACTCCTAAGTATGTACCAAAAGATCATCTAGAAGAACAGATAATTGGCGACAAAGGTAATGGTGTAACAATAAGAAGTAGACTGGTAGTAGTTGAGGTAAATGTGTGTCTAATTTCTAAGATAGAACCTAAAACAATATGTGAAGCATGAAAATATCATAATTGGGTTAGAGCAATGAAAGAAGAGTTGCAACAGATAGAGAGAAATTAGACATGGGAATTTGTAAGAAAAAAATCAAGGCTTGTATTCAAAGGTTATTCACAGGTTGAAGGAATAGAATTTGAGGAGACATTTTCTCTAGTGGCAAGAATGGAGGCCATTTAAATGTTTTTGGTATTTTCTACCGACAAATTTTTTGAAGTATACCGGATGGATGTTTAGTATGCATTACTGAATGGAGAATTTGAAGAAGAGGTGTACATGGAACAATCGATAGGATTTCACTTATCAAATAAATTGGACATGGTTTGCAAGTTGAAAAGGGCACTATATGGACTTAAACAGGCTCCCAGACCATGGTATGTAAGGTTGGACAGATATTTTACACATCAAAGGCTCAAAAAGGGCTCCACAGATAGTAATCTCTATTTCAAAGTTGAAGGAAATTAAATCTTGATAGTGGCTTTGTATGTTGATGATATTATCTTTAGAGGAAATGGAGATATGTGCAAGAAATTTGCAGAGGAGATGCAAAAAGAGTTTAAGATGTCTATGATTGGTGAGTTTAATTTATTTCATTTTATGGCTAAGCAAGAAATAAGATTTAGTTTTTTAATCCACTGTAGAGGCTGAGTATATTGTAGTAGCATCTTTCTATACATAGGTACTTTGGATGAAGCAAACATTGAAGGATATAGGTGTGATGTGTGATGAGAATATCCCTATCTTCTGTGATAATACAAGTGAAATAAATATTTGAAATAATTTGGTAATGCATTCAAGGACAAAACATATATGTATTAGATATCATTTCTTAAGGGAGAAGGTGTTGGAGAATGAAGTCCGGATTGAATATGTGTCTACAAAGGAACAAATTGTAGATATATTTACTAAGGCTCTTCCTTAGGATACTTTTGAGTATCTTAGGGAGAAGTTAGGGGTTACTGCCCCCCCCCCCCCTTTCTTTGAACTAGGTCCACATGGAGGTGCATCAGTCTAGTGGATGCATATATTATTTGATTTTTTTGGACTGATGATTGAGGTCTGCTCCTCAGAGAGAGTAGAGAGTATCATAATTGTTGAATAGTGTGTGTGTTGTCATGGGTGCACTCTTAAGAGGGAGTGGTTTGAATTTTATATGGCTGAAGAATCATGCAAAAAACTAAAATTCATTTTTGTCAAAGGGGGGAAAGAGAATCATGTGAAAAATATTATCTATATCTCAAAAATTTGAAAGGAAGAGAGAATATTGCAAGGAGAAGAGAGTGCAGAAATGTTGTGTAGGTTGTCTAATCTAAAAAAAAAAGAAAAAAAAGAAAGAGAGTGTGTATGTTGTCTTTGATGGTTTTTCACATCATCTGTTGTCATCAATGAAAAGGGGGGTGATTGTTGCAAGTATGAATGAGTTTGGTGGTGTTGTAATTAATGTCATCATTGATGTCAACATAGTTCAGATTATTGCAATGAAAGGAATCAAGTGATTGAAGGTGGTACGTGTATGGTTGACATACTATAGAGATGTTGTGACTACATGGAGCTATCTTTATGGTGTTGCACGTGTACTGATCTAATGCATTGTCATGTGCGTTTGACAAAATTAATAAACAGTGAATACAAAGTTGTGTGTGCGTTATGAATGTGCTCTGGTAATGTACTTTTCATTTCTTCTATGTTGATCTTATGCTTGTTTGGATCTGTAGTGTTGTTTATGGACATCCTTGGGTGATATATTACAAGTTATAGCTTCTAGGTTGGTGAAGAGTGGGAGTTGTGTTCACTGGTTTGTGAATTGGTCTAGCAGATTTGTTTATCTATGGATTGGGAGAAATGTTTTTTCTTTGTAGTCCTCTGATGGTTTGTCTTATATCTTATAGATATAGAAGAAGGTTAATAATGATGTTATCTATGTTATGGAAAAAGTGTTCATGGTTTGGGGCTCCAAAAGACTTGTTCAAGAGCTACTATGAGTTTTTCTATAGTCCGGTTGGACTAATGGAAAGAGTTATGTGTATGAAGTTGTTATAGTTGCAACGAAAAAATATGAAGGTTTCTAAGATTTGTTCAAATGTATGGTGAAGCATATTGTATGGGCCACGTGTATTAAATTGTTGTGAATGTGTGTACGTCAATGTTTATTGGTGTTTCCATTAGGTTTGGCCAACTTGGTGTGTATACATTACACAAAGGATAAGTATCAATGAAGGAAGTGTTTGATTGATTCAATATGTTGTTTTGGGTCCTAGTTAAGTATGTATTTCATCCACTCAAGTATTCTTATCCACTGCGGGAAAGCTGAGTCGCTAAACTAATTTGAATTTGTAATATAAAGAATATGTAGCTAACCTTGGAGAAATTTTCTAAATCAAAGATGGTATAAATATAGGTGAAGATGTTGTGAATTACATGCCACAAGTGTGACGACTGTGGAACGTGTGCAAGAAGCAGAGTGTGTGAAAGTGAATCAAGGAATCATTACTTTAATCTATTTCACTTCTGAAACCAGTGAGTTGATGGTGTCTACAATTCTCTGATCAAGGTTGTGAATGTTTGTAACCTGTTTTGGTGGATTTTCTATTTTCTATCTATATTTGTAGGCAGTGAGCCTCCCTTTTGGACAGTGAGTCCCATTTATAGGTAGTGAGCCTTGTATCAAGATAGTGATTCCTATATTGGGCAGTGAGCCCTTTGGCAGTGAGCCTTTGTATCTAGTTTTGTATTACTATTATATCATGAGTTAATCCTCACCGTGGTTTTTCCCTCATTGCATTTTCCACATAAATTTAGTGTCTCTGGTGTTGATATTTCTTTTTTTATTTGTATTTCATGATCATACTTAATAACAGATTAAAGTGGATGTGGAGTTAATAATTGTTTGAGAATTATGAATGAGATTGGTGAAAATTGATTCACCCCCCTCTTAGTTGTCTTGTGAATTTCAACATAGTTTTCCTCAGTCAAACCCCTAGTTTGGTAATTAAATCATGATAAAAATAATAAATCTTGAATACAAGTGTGAGCATAAAACCCTAACCTTATGTGTGTCTAAGATTAGGAAATCTAAAATTCAATGCAACCCTATTCTATTGTCCTATAATGAAATGCAAGAATGAAGCATGGACATGAATGACTCAGTTTGAGAGATCCCCAATAACCCAAATGAGCCATAATAATGTATGTACCTTCCTTAGGCTAAATGTAGAATGATAATGGAGGATGGAATCACTTAGGACACAAGTCATTAGGCTTGACTTGATCACTAGTTGTATCTCCCCAACCTACAATCGATCATGATTCACCATAGGTAACCATAATCAACCATTGACAATGGTATATATTGAATGGAAGTGAGCTTGAAGACATGCAAAAACACAATACTGCTTGTCCAAGGCTTCAACTTTGCTGATTACTTGTTCTTGAATGCTCTTGTGAAATAACTTTATGAGCTTGTTTATATAGGAATTACACCTAATTTACCATTATTTAGATCTCAAAAGCGAACATCAACCAAAACTTTGTCAAACCCTAAATAGGGCCCAAGTGAGACTCATACACCCAAGGTGGCATATGACTCCCACTCTAGATTTTTGGGGTGGGTTGTTAGAATTTTTAATGCTTTTGTAGATTTTAGTTGAAATAAGTCTCGAGATCTGAAATAAAAGGGTCTTAGGGGCCTATTAATGAGGAATTAAAGTGTATTTAATCAAAGGGTACTAAAATGGGTCTAGATTAAATGAGAAATTGCACTATCTCCAAGAAGGGAGTACAATTTTCATCATTACACACACAAACATAGTTACTATAAATAATGTAAATTTTTGCATAACCATTTAATCTCATGTTCTTTGGTCTACAAATTTGTAGGAATTTCACAAGAACTACTACACATATATTCTTTAAAATTATAAGAAGAGGCAACACAAAGTGTATATCTCTTAATTTTGTATAAATTCTAGAATCTCGATTATCCCCAGATCACTTATCTTTGTATCTATATCAATTTCACTTGATGGTTGTACAATGGCAAAGGGAAATACATGTCTCCAAATAGATAAAATTGTTACCACTGGTGTAATACATCAAAAAAATTGTTCAAACATTGTGGCCTCTTTTATTGGCCTCCATTCTTGCAACATTCCATCTAATCCTTATTCATGCTCTTTTGTTCTATCCTAGTCTAAACATGAGCCTTGTTAAAAGAATATTTGAAATACTTATTTTTGACTCATTAAATTTTTTGTGATTGCATAAATGAATCATGAAAAAGAAAGATAATTATAAAAATATGTACTTTTTACAATGAATGAAGTTCCATGTTATAACACTCTTCTCATCTCCTTTGTGCTTGTACATACATTATGCTTGATTTGTTTACACATGTAAGATGATCACCATGGATGTATGAAAATTGTCAAAGCAACAAGGAAGGGAGTTGTAATAGTCAAGAAATATAATAAAGACACGATCAATTGTATCCTCAATTTTTTTTATTTGTAGAAGACGTGATGTCATTCAATCCAAAATCTATCAAAATTTTATATCTAAAATATAGATGTGTGATTTTACGATACACTACATTTCAAATTCTATATATTCTTAATAGTATAATCAATATCATAAATCTCATAGATTTACATGCTCCATAGGAAGAATGTATGAATGTACATATTATCATGTTGAAAACGACTGCCAATATTTAAAAGTTATCTCTATACATGGTGGATCCCTTAAAAATAAAAGAAAAACACAATATATTTGGGCCTAAGCATCCATTTTATATTGGATTAAGGTGAGACATTTCCTACGAGGGAGCTTGCCATAAGAGAAGTCAAGTCTTTGTTATCCCGAATCTAGACGCCTACATTGCATTGAAAATGGAAAATAAAGAAATGTGGGGAAAAGCCCTTGTGTGAGGAAGATTAAGACTTTCTAACGTGTTATAAAAGGAAGGCGTATGGAAATAGGGCGTGGATCTACTTAATGCTTGATAATTAAAAGTTACTACTTTATTCAAAAGATGGGCTCCTAGAGATATCTTCGGGCGCGGGAGTATTTAAAATTTGAAAAGGAAATAAGTTAAGTGAAATTATTATTCAGGGAAACACTTAGAAGGATTTTGAAGAGTGTTCAAATATGTATTGTATTTTTTGATATTTAGTTATTCAAATAAATGTGATTTGAATTATGGAAGGATTTGAATGTATAAAGATTTGAAATATTTTTCTTTTAAAATGTTATAATGGAAGGTGTGAAAAGATTTGAGTTGAACTTTTGAGTGATGAAATGAGTCTTTAAGAACAAAGAGGCGCATAAAGAAGAGCTTGTTGATATCTAGTGTAACTTTCTTCTCCTTTGTTGTAATTGTCGTTTTGTCATTCTTGTCAATTAAATTTTCATTTTAATCTATGCTAACAAGTTATATGTAATTGTGGAATGCATCAAATAAAAATTTAGAAGTTAAATCTTCTGAATTTCATGTCATTTTTTGATGTTTGGATCTTCATTGTACATATGTAAATGGTAGATGGTAGTCAAGTATATTGGTGATTTGTCAATCCTTTTGAGATAACACCTTTTCATGTGTGAATTATGCAATAGTTGATTAGGTAGAAATTGTTTTCAAGTTATTCTTTCTAATCCTACATACATACTCATCTTCTATGATAACATAGGCCTCTTTTCCTCTTTTTCTCTTAATTAATTTTTATATTTTTAAAAGAAATCAATAAATTTATTCTAAATATAAAAGAATTGTGTCTTCATTAGTTCATTTCTATTATATTGCCCTCATGAAAATGGAACACAAAATTAATTTGGTTAATATTTATTTATTTTGGTTACAATGAAAAAAAATATAATAAATTAAAATCTCATTTATATTCCTTCTATGAAAACTTAAATCTAAGCTTGATCACACCCTACCACCAATTTTTACTTTAAAATTTGTTAGACTACTTGTTGATACATAAAACACATAACCATTGAAGTATTTCATAATACAAAGACCGCATAGCTTTGATACCTTGGGGAGGATTTCATATTATTTTCAAGAGAGGAGTTGGCATTTAAATTCTTGAGGTGGACAATTATAGTTTAGGTAGTCAACACAAATGGTACAAGAAAAATAACATAACTTGTGTGCTTGAATGAGATTATCTAAAAGATGGTTATCCACAATTATGACTTTAGTATAATGGGATGTATTCATTCATCTAGTTATATAGAATTCTTAGGATGGTCAGGAGGAACTTGAGATGCTTCATGATCATATTCAATGTGTAGTTCGTATGCATAATGATCCTTGAGTTCCACCCTTAATAATGCTAATTTTGTTTAGATTGTTTTAACTTTTTCGATTTCATGAACTTTATTTGTGTTATACTTACCAAAAATCTACTTTTTAGTCTCTTGTAAAATATACTTAGTAAACATTATTTAATATAATATATTAGAAGAGTTTAGAGAAAGATCTTAATAGTACACAATGGAATCCAAATCAATTAGAAAAATAAAATATAAAAATATTAGACTCAAGAAATCGCATGCGATATGAGCCCATCCATACAAATATTCTACTATATAATTTACATTATTTATATTGATTAGTGATGAACAATATGAAAATAAACATCAAAATTAATATTAACATATTTTACAATTTATATTGAAGAAAAATGATATATTTATTAATATTTTTTGATAATTGTAAAATTTAAAAATAATAGTTTTTTAATGGAAAGAAGTCTTAATACATATATGTCAGCAGGGCTTAAATTTGACCGATCCTACCTATCAAGCAATTTTTTTGTGACAGTCATTTATTTGAAGTTGCCTTTCAAATATTAAAGGTTATCTATTTTAAGAAAAATATATGTAGATTGAAAAAACGTATATAAGAATAATTACATAGAAATTTTGACAACTTAACTAAAAATTTTCCTTTCAAGTGATAGTCTTACTAAAATCTTAATTGTATTTTACAGCTAAAATGACTAAATACAGCCATACGGCCATCAAATTTAAGCCTCGGATGTCAGCATCTCTCTTTATATAATAGATTACAACAATTTAAAATAGCATACATATACACTAAAAGTCATCTTCAAATAAATAACCACATACAAATGAAAATCTAGTCTCTCAAAATTTAAAGTATTTCCAAAAAAAATTTCTAAAAATATCATTTAATTTTTAAAATATAAAACTAAAATTCTCATATATGCTTTAAAATAATTAAATCTGCGTTCCACAGTATTATTGATTATTTAACATTAGTAATACTCAATAAAAATATAGAATGACAATCTTTTTCTTTCACATGCACAGTCAAGTTTGAGATTCCAAGCTCAAATGACTTTGAAGAGGCGGCGGAATTTTCCTATTCCGTGGAAAACTTTTGACTTATCACGGACCTCGCTTTGAATTGGGCGGCCAATATTATGCCACACTTACAACTTAACATAGAAAAGTACCATTACACTTAATAAATCGTGCATGGCTCTGTTAATGGGCGTTAATATTTCAGAGCATATTATGTTTTCCGTAACTTGTTGACTGAAATGAAGATACATACTATTATTACCAGACATACTGATACCGCCAACAGAAAGAGTTGGTATGGATTACCTGCAAATGCTCCTGGATCGTTGTTTTCCAGCCTTAGTTGATGTTCCTGCATAATCTTGGTATAGACCATATAAAACAGCACTCCAAAAATTACCCAGATAATCAGTAAGGAAATCTCAATCAACAATGGACTTAGGTAACCAGAAGACCGAATATCAGAGCCGAAAAAGGTGACAGAGATGCCCATCAATGTCAGTGAGCAATTCACGTACTTCCACTTGTTCTTCACAGCTTCTTTTATTTGGATGGCGATTTCTTCATGCTGGATCTGATTTTCTTCATCATTTCGGCCATGATGCTGTTCTTCATCGTGTTGTATAGGAGGCTCAGAAGAACCAGTTCTTATCATGACATCTGGTAAGTCCTCCATGTTTTCGTTCTCAATAGTTTCAGAAAACGTTACTTCCGACTGGATGTCCATTATATCTGTCTCTGCACATTTAAGCTTGTGCTTGATATATAAAGCAAGATAACTCACGATTTTCCAGAGTTATTTTCTTCCACGAAATTTCTCTTGTTTCCATGTTTCCAGACTTTGTAGGATACCGTAAGTATTGTTTCACAAAAAATTTCCTAAGACATTGAACGTGACTATGGAAGGGGCCTTGCATTATTGCGTAGACTGAAGGACTTCTTGACCAGGAGCGGTTCTCCATTGGCGTACAATTGTCGATTACACCTCGGATGATAGTGTCAGAGGATCGGACTCGATATGTCTAGAAAGCCAATGATAACACTCTTGCAAGTAGTTGTAAAGGGTAAATGTGTGGGCTTAACCAGCTCACTCTAAGGACTTGACTTTGTCTTTGATTTGTGGGTTCAGTTTTTTCAGTTTTTTATTTATGTTTTCTTTTACGTTTTTTCCTCTCTTTCTACAATCTTTCATTTACAAATTGTTAAAATCTTTTAGCTTTTGTCTTCCTTCTAAGTAAAAAATATTTTTATTATTATTTCCTCGGCCCAGTCTTATTATTATATGATGATATTTATTATATTTTAATATTATATACTAGCAATCACACCTTGGTGTGTAATGGGTACATTGAAGAAGAGTGGAAGGTCAATTAGGGATTTTTTTGGTCTATATTTTACATACATTTGTGTAGTATACACGAGGTCAATTGGTAGGCCATTTAGAAAATGATTTTTTTATTGCAACATGAGTCTCAATGGAGAAGTGGTAGCTTCAAATCAACTGTGCATTTTCCTACAGGGATCCAAACACAACTAAACAAAACCTCTGAATCCAAAAGATAAGAAGGCTCCATTACCATTAGCCTCATGTTATGTTTGCAATAGGGAGAGAGGGAAAGAGATGGAGAGAGAGAGAGAGAGAGAGAGAGATGGGGGGGGTAAAGAAAGGACAAAGGGATAGATAGATACAAAAGAGATAAATATATAGAGAGGGGGAGATAATGAGAGAGGGAGAGATAGAAATATAAAGATAGAGATAGGAAGTGATAAATAGAGAGGGATAGAGAGAGATAGATAGATAATGAGATAGAGATAGAGGGAGATATGTGAGAATTTAAATATGGAAAGACAAAGATATAGATAAAGCTAGAGATAGGGAGGGAGAAACAAGGAGTTTGTGTGAGAGAAAGAGAGTAAGAGAGAGATATGGATATGGAGATAGATATGTATAAATAGATAGAGAGGTAGGGAGATGGAGGGAGATAAATAGAGATAGGAGAGAGAAGTAGAGTGATATAGAAAGAGGGAGTGATAGGGAGAGGGAGAGGGAGAAAAGGAGAGATAGGGATATAAAGGAGAGATAGAGAGATAAATATATTTTGGGAAAGATAGAGAGGGTAAGAGAGAGACGAACAAACATAGAAAGCGAGAGATGAATATATAAAGGGAGAGATGGAAGGAGAGAGGAAGAAGGAGAGGGATATGGAGATAGAAAGATGGAGGCAATGAAAGAGGGGGAGATGGAGAGAAAAATATAAAGATATAGGAAGTGATATATAGAGAGAGGTAAAGAGATGGAGTAAATGAGAGAGAGAGAGAGAGAGATAGAGATGGAGAGATGGGAAGATAGAAATAGAGTGGGCAAGAGTGAGAGATAAAGGAAGTGATAGAGACAATTAATAGAGAGACAGATAGATAGAGAGGGGGGAAAGATAGAGAGATAGAGGTAGAGATAGAGATAGGGGGATAAATAATGATTGTGTATATGTGATTGAAAGAGATATAGAGATAGAGATAGGGAAGGAGATTAGGAGAGATGGAGTAAATAAGAGAGAGAGAGAGAGAGAGAGAGAGAGAGAGAGAGATGATGAGATATAAATAGAGAGTGAGAAGGAGAGATGTGAAGATAGAAATAGAGTGGGAAAGAGTGAGATAAAGGAGGTGATCAAGACAATTAATAGAGGGATAGACAGATAGATAGAAGGGGGGGAATTATAGAGAGATATAGGTAGAGATAGAGATAGGGGAATAAATAATGAGTGTGTGGATGTGAGTGAAAGAGATATAGATATAGAGATAGGGAAGAAGAAACATGTATTTTTTGTGTTTGAGTGAGAGAGACATTGAGATAGATACATAGAGGGAGGAAGAGAGGGAGATAAATAGATATATGAGAGTTAAGTTGAGAGATATAGAAAGGGAGAGTGATAGGGAGAGAGGGAGACATGTAGAGATATGGATAGAAAGAGTGAGAGATAGAGAGATATATAGTGGGAATGATAAAAAGAGATGTAAGGAGAGGTAAGGAGATAGAGATATGGAGAGAGATAAAGATGAACATGGAGATGGAGATAGAGATGGAAATGGAGAGGAAGGGGGGAGATATAAAGAGAGAGGGAGAGATGGAGGGATAGAAAGATAAAGATAGTAAGTTATATATAGAGAGAGAGGTACATATGGGGATATATATAGAAAGAGAAGAGAGAGATATATTTATATCTCTATCATCCTTTCTATCTTTATATTTTTTATTATCTCTCAATTTATCTTCCTCTCTCCCCTATTTCTCTCGATATTTGTCTTCCCTTCTCTCTTCCTCTTTCTATCTTTCTTGTATTTCTTCTCTCTATCTAGTTCCCTATTTTTATCCCCTTACTATTGTTTACTATCCTTATTTATCTCCCCCCCTCTCTCCCCCTTTCCCTCATTATCACTTGATCTCTATACCTCTATATATATCTTTGTCCCTTATTTATCTTTATCTCTCTATCTCTCTATCTCTCTCTTTGTGTGTCTATAACTATCTATGTCTCTCCTCTTCTCTCTTTTTCTCTCTTCCTCTCTCTATCTCTTTGTATCTCCATATTTATTCCTTTATATTTATTACTCTATTTTTGTATCTCTATCTCTTCTTTGATTTCTATTTATCTCTTTGTGTCCCTCTTTATTTCTCTATTTCTCTCTCTTTATTTTCTCTCTTTCTCTCTATTTATTTTCTTCCTAAGTTTGCAGTGGGTACACTGAAGATGTTTAAAGATTAATTATCATATCCTCAATCAAATGGCATGCTAACCCGAGAATAACTCCTTGGGGATGTGTTATCCTTGGATTGTTGGCATGAAATGACTAATCAAAATTTACCTTATGTATCTTTCACTCTATAAATTATTTACATTTTAGTTTGAAATTCATTTTATTATATAAATTTTAACAAAAATCCAAAATAGAATTATTATATAATTTAAATAAAGTTCTAATAAGATAGTTAAATATAAATTAAATTAGTTCTAATAATTTTTAATTATTATTTATAATTTCATTGCATGCAATAAAAATAAAAATAAATTTGAAACTTAAATCTAGATTAGAAACTAAACTAAAATAAACTAAATGAAAAAACCCAAATATTAATAAACGTAATAATTTTTAAAAGTTAATAACAAATAATAAAAAATTTAAGTAAATAAACAATTAAATAAAAAATTAAACCTATTGTTTTTAATTTCTTAGAATTGAAACATTAATAAAATATCTACCTAAAAAATATAATTAATATATTACAAATAATAACATAAACTCAATATTAACAAATAAAACTAGCAATTACATCTTGGTGTGCAATGGGTATGTCGATGATTTTTTTGTTAATTTAGAATTTGTATAGATAAAACTTAATATTTGACATTAAGTATAGTAGAATGTAATTGTGAAATGATTTGAACTAAGAATAAAATAAATTTGAAATAATTGTTTATTTTGTGTGGGATGTGATGATCTATAATGTATAAATGAAATGATCGAAGTGAAATAAATTGAAAATGGAATTAAACTATTGATGTAAATCTAGAAATTACAACTATGTTTGAAAACACATTATGATATGTAGACTTATACTAAATAACCTAAGAAAGATTATAAAATAAATTAAAAAGATATAAAACTAGAAATTTGTACTTGGGTATGAGTTGTAGACTTAGGAGAACTTTGATATTTTGAAAAATACGAGTTTTATATCTAGTGGGACACTTGTGCCAAGTTGGGCGACCTAGTTCATTCTCAAAGTGATTTTTGGAATTTGGTTTGAGACCTATTTCAGACAAATGGGTTTTCAGATCCACATAAATCTCTAGAAAATAGGCACACTGGGACTAGGTCACCACAACTTGTGGGAATGTCCCCTTTTCCTTTTTAGGAGATTCGAAGGGGGAATCTATAGACCTCAACCTGCATTGCTTCTCCTAGTCATTTCCCAGACCTGGAACTGTGAAACTTAACCTGTAGGTTTCCTATAAATGATGATGAGAAGGGTTTATTTAGGTCCAAAATCCATAGGCAAGGGTCCAAATAAATGAAAAGTGTCAAAGGATATGCTTTTTGGTGACACATTTAGCTACCACTTTTGTGAGAAGATGAACTTGCTTCAAACACACACTAAAGTACCCCAATGAAGATGGTGAAGAATGACTAAGATGGTCAAGGAGGTGGTCAACCCCCTAGGATTTGAGATTATAAGTTAACAAGACATCAATGTTGAAGAACACATTCAAGGGTGAATGATTTGCAGGAAATCGAGATACATGATCATGCGATGACAAGAACTAAAGGAATACAGAGATGACAACAAAAATTTGGATCAAGCTTTGATCATTTGTCCAACTAGTTGTGGATCAAATCTAGGTTGTTTGTCCAAAGAGATGGTGGTTTAGTGAGAAAGTCATGCCAGTGTGTTGGCTTCCCATTATACTAACCATACCAAAGTTACCTCGTTTGATAAATATGATAAGGCACCACAATGCTTGTGTAAATGCTTTTGAATATTATGTGAGGATTTTGTTGAAGGGGATTTTTCTTTTCTCATGCGAGGTATTCTTTGTAGGAAGCATTGAGCCTAATGCCTCAAAGAGAGGACAACTCAGGGTGTTAGATCATTATCCATGGGATTCCTCATTTGCATCAGGGCACTTCATTTGATCGTACACTCTTGGAGGGCATCAAACCCAATGACACCACCAAGAAGAGGACACGTCACAAGAAAAGAAAATTTATGCCATGGAATTTGCAAAAGGATGTCATCTATGAATGCCCCCACTTTAAAGCAGTTGCTACACCATTACTATGAGAAATTCATTTAAAGTAGCCAAGGATAGGGTAAAGAAGATGTGAGACCTAACTTGGAAAGCCCTATGCCAAGTCATATGTTTCTAAATTAGCTACATCATGAAAAAGTAGTATGTCACATGCGAGTCATCTTAAGACATTTCATCCACATCCCAAGCTTGCTCTTATAATTTTATGAGAGGTTAACAACTAGTCAAGAGAGACAATGATAGGTGATATACAAGGGCAAGGCTATGTAACCGATTGACCCCACTTAGTGTAGGGCAAAGGTGAGCTTGGAATGGATGATGGTATGTTTCTCCTTGCGAGGGATGTGAAACACGCAATAGTGCATTTTCTATTACCCTACAACTATTACATGTAGAGGAGCAAAAACTAATGTTATTTATGTTCATAAGTGAACAAATTTTTGGCAAAGATAGCCTTGATGGTATAGACTTTGTCATATATGTGAGAAATGTCATATTAGTAAGTTGGGTGGTGTGAAACATTGTACGTAGGTGGGTAAAGGATGAATTTGGGTTGGCGCAAATTATTTTTCTTGTGTGAGGGTGGGTAAAGAATGAAAGGATTATTAGGATGGCCCATGGGATATGGAGGAGGTTCATTGATTGAGGGGGGTTGAATAGACACTTGCATATGCATAAAATCGGCAGGCTTGGGTTGATGTATGTCCAAGAAATGACAATCTAGTATCATATTGGTATGATCACCCAAGGAAGACACATTTCTATTGCTTGAAAGGGGATCAACCATAATACCTTCCCTAGTCAAAGATTTTTTAGGAGAACCAAAAACCAAGTGTGCTTGATAGTCAAGGGTTGGGTCATCCAAAAGAACTTCATCATATGGGGGAGGATCAATGGTTTGATTCTCTTGTTTATGGAGAGTGGGGAAAGTGGGAGAAGGCTCTATTTGATTGTCTAAAGTCACTTTCTCTTTCATAATATTTAGCCTAGGAGGAGAGCTTGTAAAACAATCATCATAGGCCATGGTTAGAAGTGGTGAAGTAGCTTCATCACAAATAGGGGAGATAGCAGGAGAAGGAATTTTTTGTTTGAAGAGGTTTTTCCAAATGGTAGGGGCATTAGGGAAAGGATGAAGAATATTCCCATGAGTCCTAATAAGGATAGATTCTAACACAAAACTATCTTGTACACATCAAGGGTGGATAATATGAGAAGGATAATTGTCATGGGCATGGTTACGGAGTCTATGTAAGGTGATTTTTAGGAAGGTGTCTATGATTTCATTTTCATGTGCTAAAATATCTTCCCAAAGGGGATGAGGAGAAGAAAAAATAAGACCTTCATGATTCTCAATGATTGTACCTTCCTGTACCAAGATACCTTCATCACTAAAACGAGAGGTATCATGAGAAGAAAAAATTTGATCATCATGATTATATATGTTTGTGTTTGTTTCTAACACATCATCCTCACAAATAGGAGAGATAGAAGGTAGTGTAAGTTTAAGACAATTATTAACATTTTCATTTTCTAGACTCTCATAAAGAGGGAATGTATTGAATGAATGATTAACATGTTTATGTACTAAATTTTTATTTGAAACTTTAGAAAGAATTGAAACTAACATTTTTGAAAATTAAAATGCAATGTAAATACTTAAAATTCAATGCAATTTTCAGATTTCAAACAAAGTAATTTTCTGAATATAGTATGCAATGATCTGGAAATGAAATGTTGTAATTGCAAAATTGAAAATGTGCAATGCATGAAATGGGCTATGTTATGCTAGATTTAATGAAATTAATGCTACATAAACTCAACCATCTGATACAAATAGATAATGGGAGAAAATAGAAGCCTAAAAATAGAGTATTCAGCTCTGTAAAAGGTCGTTTCAAGAGCTTAAAGGGACTAGGTCGCCCAAAATGGCAACTTAGTCCTCCTACTATTTTGTTTTGAGATTTTTCAAGAATTTTGGATGGATTTGGGTGGTTTTTGGTTTGTATAATGTAGACCTAAAATGAAAATTCAGAATTTTAATGAGTTTGAGTGATTTAATATGCAAAAATGCAACCTAAATGCACTTTTCACTAATGCACTATTTTAAATCCCTATAATACAAATTAAACAATGCACAATTCAATGCAATGAAAACCTAGGATGAGGATGGAATCCAATTTAGAAAAGAGGGGATTTAAAAGTCAGGTTCACCAAAATGTAACATTTTTTTGGGCACCTTAATTCTTTCTTTCTCTTCTAGGGTTTTCCCTTAAAAGGAGAAAGATGGGCCAAAATGCTTATGTCACATTCAAAGGCTATGTGTTAATGGGTGAGTGAATGCGAATATGTGTGGGTTGTGATGATCTATAATGTTTAAATGAAATGATCTAAGTGCAATAAACTGAAAATAGAAGAAAACTATTGATATAAATCTAGAAAGTACAACTATGTTTGGAAACACATTATGATATACAGACTTATACTAAATAACCTAAGAAAGCTTATAAAACAAAATGAAAAGCTATAAAACTAGAAATGTGCACCTAGGTATGAGTTTTACAGTTAGGAGAACTTTAAAATTTTGAAATATCTGATTTTTATATTTGGTGGGACACTTGTGCCAAGTTGGGCGACCTAGTCCTTTCTCAAAATGATTTTGAGAAACTAGTTTGAGGCCTATTTCAGCCAAATGGGTATCCAGATCCATAGAAGTCTCTAGAAAATAGGCACACTAGGACTATGCCACCACAACTTGTGGGAATGTCCCTTTTTCCTTTTTAGGAGATTTGAAGGGGGAATCTATAGACCTTAACCTACACTTCTTCTCTTGGTAATTTCTCGGACCTGGAACTACAGAACTTGACCTGTAGGTTTATTTTTGTGAATGCTTTTACCTAGCTAAAAATGAGGTGTCTTAAATAAGTCTTCAATCCATTCTTCAAGTCTTCCAAAAAACCTATGTTTGCAAACACACAAAGGGAGAGAAGAGAATATGGATTGTTAGGGCATTGGGGCTTGCCTTGGTCAAGCCCTTTTTAGATAATTAAATAAAGTGATGAAATAAGATAATAAATCATGAAACAATGGAGTGATGATGTTAGTACCTTTCCATGGAGATAGATCTTGATTTGTTGCAACAATCCAACCCTTAAATACTTTAGCAAAGGATATCTTGATGCCTCGGGATGTAAACCGTAGGTAGCTTGAGAAGAGAGGTGGATGAAGAGTGAAGAGTTGTCAGTAATGAGTGTTGCATAATGTGATAATTTGGGGTTTTTAGGCTTATTTGTGGGCAATCCACCTAATAAAAATCATTATTTGATCCTCGATGTCATCAGGAAGGAGAAATAGACCAAAACCCTAACTTTTCCCGCTCAAAACCTTGAAAATAGCTCCAATGGGACTAGGTCACTACCTTGGGTGACCTAGTCCACTTGAATAGGACTAATTTTCCTAGATGGGCGACCTAGTCCTGCAAGAACCGTTTTGCTACCTGGATTGTCTAAGAGTGAAGAAATCAAGTTTATATGATGATTTTACCAAATATTTGATCAAATTAAGCTATGGGATGCATAATAAGGGGTTATAGGGGCCTATAAATTATGATGAAAAGGGGCTATTTAGGTCCAAAATCCATAGGAAAGAGTCTAAATGATTGAAAAGTGTCAAAGGCTACACTTTTTGGCAACACAACAAGTAACACCAAAATCAAAAATTGAAAAATAAAATGAAACCTATTCAAAAGATAAAATGTCCACTATAATTTATTGATTTATTATTACTAATATTATTTAATATATGTATATTTATTTATTAAAAACTTATTATTGTTTATCTAAAATTCTAAGTTTAAAAGTTTAAAAAATACACAATTATTATCCCATCTTTTCTTAATTTAAAGCTAAGACAATGCAGGTTTTTTTAATATTTTAGAAAAATGATAGTTGAGATCATTTCAATGGTTTTGCATCCTTCTCTACAATTTTCAACCATTGATTTAAAAAATAAAGTCATTCATTTTATATAGGGAATACCTTTTATGTAATTAAATAATATTAATGCTAAATATATTATATATTTAGTAATTATTATTAATATATAATATATTTAACAATTAATAATTTTTATTTATATATATTACATATTCAATATAGTTTAAGTAAAATTGATTATTAATAGTAAGTAGTATATTTATCAATATATTTATAGAATGATATATATATATTATATATAATTAAACAAATATATTCATAATTAATATTATATATTATTAATAATCTATAGTATTATTTAGTATTGCCAATTAATTTTATCTAAACAATATTAAATATATAATATATTTAAATAATAATTATTAATCATTAAATATAGTTGAAATAAGATATTATATATTAGTTATAATTAATAAATATACAATACATTTAGTTATACAATATATATTTAACATTAATATTAAATATATTATGTATTAATAATAATTACTAAATATATAATATATTTAATATTAGTATTATATATTATACATGGAAAAATAGAAGGCAAGATTTCTTGCAGATAGCTATTCTACTCGATAGATTTTTGGTATCACCAAATTGGTTTGTAGGAATTTATTTGGTAGAGTCAAAAAATTTACCCCAACCTGGATCGGATCACTTTCCTACATTATTATTTATTAAGGCTAAAGGTTCTTCCCCTACATTTTGACCAGCTTTTAAGTTTGACTCAATGTGGTTTAGGGATCCAAATTTTATGTCTCTTTTGGAAAGCTAGTGGATCCAAGCTCCATATGTGCAAGGGTCATTTTTGTTAACAATCTGAGTAACTGAGAGGGGGAGAATCAATTATCATAAAAGAATTTTCTTGACCTTCATTAATCTGGGGAAAACTTAAATCAATTAGATAATATATTCTAACAAATATGTACATGAAAGCACATAACAACACCATGCACAATGAAAATTAGAATTTACATGAAACCTAAGAAGGGAAAAAAAATGGAGAATACTAATTATCAATTATATAACATCGGTTAAGGTGACACTGGTTAAGGTGATTTTTACAAAGGCTCACTACCAAATTGCTCAGTGTAGGTAAGGCTCACTGTCGGTGGGCTCATTGCTTGACTATTACAACCAAAGATAAAAACGATCACCGATAAAAGAGAAAGGATCACTGCCTACAAAAAACGGCTCATTTCTAGAAGAATGATGAAAGGGAATCCATTGTTGAAATAACTATAACCAATAATCACACCAGAAGAAATTCACTATTTTTTGTCTATGGTATACTTTCGCACAATGTTTCGATTTTCATATTGGAATTCACCACACTTAATTTCATCGAATAGAATCAACTCTTACTTATACCAATCCATGCATTCATAATCTTCCTAAGCCAGTCAAACACAATACCATTTCAAGCTTCCATAAAATCCTAAGTCGACTAGACACAATTTGAATTAGGTCACCACAAAAATTTCTCATGGTGGAAGGGAATGAAATGTGGGCCATATAGAACCTCCTCACTCAAATCAATATGCTACATATTAATCATAATATCTGGAACCAAGGAATAGGATATACTCATTACAATGCAAACAATGTTTCGGGACACGTTAACCACTTTACACATCGGTTCAGACCCATAAGAGTGTATCTCATTACATTACAAAATGAATGGGACCAAGACAAGAACAACCAAGGATAGATCATCACATCACATAATTTGGAGCACACCAATGTGTATCACAAAAGCATCAAAACTGAACCTTAAACATCAGCCAAGATATGCTGACATCAATGACAACCATTAATGACAACAATCAACAACATAAAATTCCAAACAGGGTAAGTGCACCAATTTGTGACACAATTTTGGTGCCAAAATACAAAAAGAATCCCATAATAGGCCATATTGCACTCACCAAATTTGGTGCTTGCCAAATAGGCTTTGTAATACCAAGCCTATTTGGCGTGCGCCAAATGGCTTGAGTTTTGCAATGAGTGGAGATGTGTGAGTTCTCTTTATTTTTTGCAATGAATTTTGGAATGCATTTTTCTAAACTCTTTTATTTTTGCTTTCTCTTCCAGGGAAACTATATATGTGAAATAAACATTTAAGTATAAGTTGACATTTACATATGGACATTTAATTTCTTATACTTTAAGTTATATTACATGTATATAGGTAGGATGTTTGAGAGTGGTTTCAGATCTCTAGGAATTATAATGAAAATTCTAGTTTTTGGAAGATCTTAAAAATTTCAAACTTAGTCAAATTTCAATAATCAACAATTCAAATTTTAGTAATGAGGAGGTCAGATTTTATTAGTCAACAAGTTGTATCATATTTCTCTCTCCTCTCTACTCTTTATCTCTCCACTCCCTCTCTCTCTCTCTCTCTCCCTTCCTCTCTCTCTCTCTCCCCTCTCTCTCTCTCACCCCTCTATCTCCTCCCTACATCTGCCTCCCTCCCTCCCCTCTCTACTTCTCTCTATCTCTTCTCTCTCTACATCTCCTTCCCTCTCTACTTATCTCTATCTACCCTCTCTCTCTCTCTTTACCTACCTCTCCCTCCATCACTTTGTATCTCACTTATGTCTCCCTCCCTACCTATTTCACTCTCTACTCTCTATCTCTCCTCTCCCTCCCTCTACCTACATCTCTCTCTCACTCTTTATCCCTCTCTTCTCCCACTTTCTCTCTAACTCTCTCCTCTCTATCTCATAATTCTCTCTCTCTCCCTCTCACTCTCCCCTCTATATCTCACCACTCTCTCTATCTCTCTCTCTCACACACACAAACCTTTATCTCACTTGCTAACACTCCCTCCCTCCCTCTCTACTCTTTATCTCTCCTCTTCCTCCCTCTCTCAACCTCACCCTCCCTCCCCTTATTTTTCTCTCCTCCTAATCTCTCTCACTATTGTCCCTCCCTCCCTCCCCCTATTTCTCCCTCAATTGAATTTTTCTCTATCTCACCATTCTCTCTCTCTCACTCACACACACATGTATCTCCCTACCTCTACCTCCCTCCCTCCCCTCTCTACATTTTATGTCTCCTCTCTCTTTCCCTCTCTATACATACCTCTCCCTCCATCACTCTCTCTCCATCCCTCTATATCTCACTTATGCCTCCTTCCGTACCTCTTTCCCTCTCTACTCTCTATCTCTCCTCTCCATTCCTCTACCTACCTCTCTCTCTGTCTCTCCATCCCTCTCTCTAACTCTCCCCTCTCTATCTCACCATTATCTCTATCCCTACCTATCACCCCATCCTCTCTAAATCATCATTCCCTCTCTCCCACTTTCCCTCCTTCCCTCTCACTCCCTCCTCTCTAAATCACCATTCTCTCTATCTGAATTTCCTTCATTCCCTCTATATGTCTCACTTATCCCTTTCTACCTCTCCCTCCCTCCAACCTCCCTCTCTCTCTTTATCTCTATTTTTCATTCTCTCCTTACCTCTCTACTCTCTATCTCACCACTCTCTCCATCTTACTCTCCCTCCTTCACTCTCTCCCTCATATCCATCCCTCTCTACTTCTTTCTCTACCTACCTCTCCCTCCACTACCTACCACTCTCTCCCTCACCCCTCTTTCTATCTTACTCTCTCCTTCCCTCTCTACTCTCTATCTCTCCCCCCCTTCCCTCTCTAATATCTTTCTCTCTCTCCCCATTCCTCTCTCCCCTAAATTTCTCTCCTCTCACTCTCTCTACCTCTCACACACACTCACCTCTATCTCCTCCTTTCCTCTCCCACCACCCCTCCAATCTCTACTTCTCTTTATCTATCATTTCTCTCTACATATCCTTCCCTCTCTATTTATCTTTATCTCCCCTCTCCCTCTCTTTACCCACCACTCCCTCCATCACTCTATATCTCATCCCAGGGGGTAGGATGGAAAGACTTGAAAGAGAGAGATGGGGAAGAAATGGGAGAGAGACATAGGGAGGGAGGGTTAAGGGTAGAGGGTAGAGGGTTTAGTGGTTTAGGGTTTAAGGGTTAAGGGTTTAGGGTTTAGGGTTAAGGGTAGAGGGAAGAGAGATAGAGGGAGTGAGTGAGTGTGTGAGAGAGAGAGACCTAAGAGAGGGAGAGGGAGTAGGATGGAGAGTCTTGAGAGAGAGAAAGGGGGGGAGTGGGAGAGAGATATAGGGTAGAGGGTTAAGGGTAGAGGGTAGAGGGTTTAAGGGTTTAGGGTTAAGGGTAGAGGGGGGAGAGATAGAGGGAGTGAGTGAGAGAGAGAGACTTGAGAGAGGGAGAAATGGTAGGAGGGAGATTCTTGAGAGAGAGAGGAAGTGGGAAGAGATAGAGGGTAGAGGGTTAAGGGTAGATGGTTAAGGGTTGAGGGTAGAGGGTTTAAGGGTTTAAGGGTTAAGGGTAGAGGGCTAAGGGTAGAAGGGAGATACATATAAGGAGTGAGTGAGTGAGAGAGACTTGAGACAAAGAGAGTGGGTAGGAGGGAGAGAATTGAGAGAGAGAGAGAGAGAGAGAGGGAGAGGGAGTGGGAGAGAGATAGAGGGTAGAGTGTAGAGGGTTTTAAGTGTTTAAGGTTTAAAGGTTAAGGTTTAAGGGTTAGGGTTGAGGAGAGAGAGAGAGAGAAGAGAGAAGGTGATAGAGAGAGAAGTAGAGAGGGAAAGAAAGGTGGATATATTGAGAGGAGGGGAAGGAGGAGAGATAAATAATTATAGAGGAAAACTAAGTAGAGAGAAGTAGGTATGAAAGGAGAGATATAGGAGAGGTAGGGATGGAGAGAGAGGTAAGACAAAAATAGAGAGTTCTAGTTAGATAGAGGGAGGAGGAGATAAAGAGAAGTATAGAGGGAAGGAGAGAGAGAAATGAGAGATATAAGAGAGAGGATGGAGGGATATGTAGGGAGAGAGGGGTGAGATAGAGAGAAAGAGAGTAGAGAGGGAAGGGGACAAAGAGAAGTGAGATAGGTGATACAGACGTGTGATGGAGCTGAAAAGTATAGAGGTAAGGAGGAAGGTGGAGAGATTGAGAGGGAAGGAGTGGGAGAGAGAAATATGTATAGAGTGATAGGTTAGATAGCAAGAAGTAGAGAGTAAGGTTGGTGAAAGGAAGAGAGAGGGAGAAAGAGAGGTGAGAAAGAGAGAAGTAGAAAGGGAAGGAGAGAGAGGGGGAGATAGAGAGTAGAGAGAGAAGGAGAGAGAGAGAGAGGGAAGTAGAGACTGAGAGAGAAAGAGGGGAGAGAGAGGGAGAGAGGGATAGGTAGGTATAGAGAGAGGTGATATAGAGAGTAGAGAGATGTATATAGAGATAAAAGGAGGAGGGGAGATAGATAAATGTAGAGAGGGAAGGAGGGAGGGAGATAGATATTGGAGAGGGAAGGAGAGAGAGATGGACATGTAGAGACATAATTCTTGATCTTAAGGAAGATATTGTTAGATAAAGGGATGGAGATAGTGAGAGAGAGATCTAGAGAAGAAGAGATGAAAATGAGTGAGATAGAGAGAGAAAGATAAAATTTGAACTCCTAATTACTAAAATTTGACATGTTGATTACTAAAATTTGACTAAGTGTGAAATTTTTAAGATCTTCCAAAAACTAGAATTTCCATTATAACTCCTAGAAATCTAAAACCACTCTCAAACATCCTACCTATGTATACATGAAATATAATTTAAAGTATAAGAAAGTAAATTTCCATATGTAAATGTCAACCTATACTATCCCTGATAGAGAAAAAAAAATCAAAGAGTTTACAAACATGCATTCCAAAACTCATGAAAGACATTTGGCTCTCGCCAAATTTGGCACACGCCAAATGAAGCAGCCCATTTGACGCACGCCAAATTTGGTGAGTGCCAAATTTGGTGAGCACCAAATTTGGCATGCGCCAAATAAGTTGCATTGGGAATTACCAACCCTATGGATTTGATTTTGCATTGAGCATCCGACCCAAAGTTTTGGACAACCATTTCATGAAAAATCTACATGATTTTTTGAAAGGGTGCCAAATTTCTTCATATTTTTGTTTGTGCTCCCCATCTCATTTGCATGTCTTTCAATGCAAGTTTATACAATAATTGCGATAGAATTAACCTCTCTCTTATCTATCTAAATATATATTTCTTTTTTCATTTTTATTTAGTTAAGGTTTTGATCCATGACTTCTATTGTAAATGCCTTCATTTTTGGTCAAAAACCAACATGTGCTAGTTTTAGGATAGATTTTTACTCATTCATCAAAATGTGAAACAAATTACATTTTTTGAAACTAGACTCCATTCTACACATTATGAGAAAAATAAAAATCAATTTTCGATTAGTTTGCAAAAATTTTGGGAGGGAGCACACTCAAATTTTAACTTTTCAGGATGTGCCCACTTTGAAAATTCATAAAATATTATATATTCATTAAATTTTTTTTCCAAAAATGAGGATAAAATAAATGGTGTTAGCTAATTTCTCACCATTGGGATTTTTTAAATTCTAAAAAAAAGTTAATTAGAAAGGGGGGAGCCCTCAGGCACTATGCTATTATTTTTGGATAAAAATAGGACCTATTTTGGCACCCCCCCCTTTTTGAAACCCTTAATCTTAATTAATTTTTTTTTTAAATAGTAGCTTAGAAACTACACTCGAATAAATTCAACTTTTTTTCTTGCCGCATATTGAAATTTTGAGCATAACTATCTTCATTTTCTCATGCAAATTAGATTTGATTGATTTCAGAAAAAGAAAAAGAAAAAGAAAAAGAAAAAAAAATTGGCATCTTAAGAGCCAAAATTACGTCACAGATTGGTGCACTTACCCACAAACGTATGTTCATATGTTTTTAGAAATTGTTTTTTGTCAAAGGTAAAATCAAATTCTAGAATGTGCATACTTTCAAAAGTATTTTTCATCAAAAAGATGTTATTTCCAAATAACTAGCAGTTGCAAATGATCAAATTATTTCCAAAGGTCTGACTTCGGATTTATATGAGGTGCAAAAGAGTTTACAAGTTTATTGGGAGGAATTGGTATTGTGTGAGGAAATCTACTAGAGGAAAAAATCTTGTGAGTTGTGGTTGAAAGAGGGGGATAAAAATATGAAGTATTTTCATGTATTTTCTCAAATTAGGAAATTTAAGAATGTAATATTTAAAATTCGTGATAGTGTTTTAGGGAATTGGTTATATACTAAAGATGAAATCCACAATTAAAGTGTTCAGTTTTTTTCAAATTTACTTTCAACATTGGTTTGAAATTCCTCTAGTCTTGATCAAGAAAGAATGGAGATGTTGCAAGCAATTCCTTCTTTAATTTCCCAAGTTAAAAATGAGGAGTTTCTAAGGCCTTCCACATTAGAAGAGTTGAAATCAATTGTTTTTTCTTTAGCACCTGATAAGGCCCCTATCCTTGATGGATTTACTAGTGTTTTCTTTCAAAAAATGCTAGAATTTTATTGGAAATGATCTCTTGAAGGCTTTGGAAAAGTATAGGACATCAGGTACCATGCTTAAGTAGTTTAATAGGACCCATATAGTTACGATTCCAAAATTCAATATTCTAAAGTCATTTTCTGAATTTCACCCTATATCACTTTGTAATATAGTTTACAAGATCCTTACAAAGGCCATATACATGAGGTTGCTTTAAATAATTCCTAGTATAATTTCAGAAGAGCGGGGAGGTTTTGTTCCTAGTAGGGAAACAAAAAACGGATCCTTGGTAGCACATAAACTTCTACACTCAATATCCACACATAGTATTTCATCCTTTTTCATAAATATTGGCATGTTAAAAGCATATGATATAGTAGATTGGTCATTTTTAATGCAAGTTTTGAAAATGTTTGGTTTCTATGTTAAATGGCGTAAGTGGATACTATCCTATTTGTCAAGATAAAAATTCTTAGTTCTCATTAATGGTGTACCAACAAGATTTTTTAGTTCCACCCAAGGAGTTAGGTAAGGTGATCCATTATCACCTTTTCTTTTTATTATCCTAGCAGAGGCTCTTAGTAGAACTATTTGAAGCTCTCATAATAAAGGCTTGAGAAGATGGATAACTATTCCTTCTAGTGATATAAACATTACACACTCTTGTTTCTCATATGACACATTTTTGTTTAGTTGGGCATCACTTCAGGAAGCCAAACACATTAAAATGATCTTGGATAATTATTCCATTGTGTCTAGTCAAAACATAAATCTAGAAAATTCAAATATTTATACTTTTAATATATTAGTTGGTTTTAAGGAATAGATTGTAAGGTTGTTGGGGTTTCAAATAGTAGAGCCTCCTTCTAAATATCTTGGCATTCCATTTTTCACTAGTGCAAGTAGGGTGTCCTATTGGGATAAGGTTGTACAAATAATTCAATGAAGAATTATAAGTTGGAAAGGTAGGTGGTTGTCTTTATCAATGATAATTTTATTGGTCAAGTGAGTTCTTTCTATAATTCCCAATTATTGTATGACAATTGAAAGCACCTAAGTAAGTAATAGTGTTGATTGAAAAATTAATCAGGGGATTTTATGGAAAGGAAATATAGATAATAAAAAGATCCCCCTAATCTCATTAGAAAATATGTGTGGAGAAACAAAAAGGTGGGGCTAAAATACATAATTTTTCAGCTAGAAATATGTCTTTACAGGACATGTTGGTTTAGCATATGTATTCTAAACCTCATGCTAAGTGGTACAACATTATGCAAGAAAAGTACCTAGATGTGTCATGCCCAATTCAAATCTTCATAGTCTCCAACCCTTCTCAAGGCTATGTAATGTGGAATTTTCTCTTACATTATAGAAAGGTAATTACTCGTTACCTTTCTTGGGAAATCCATAGTGGAAAGAATGAAAATTTTCAGAAGGATACCTGGAATGGATACACTCCTCTAAATTCAGATAATGTATTTCAAGCATGTGAAGTCATTCTAAGAGCTTCTTGTGGTGAAAAAGTTGAAAGTTATTTTTGGGCTGTGGATGCATACTTTGGGAAAGTATTTTGGAAAGATTTTTCCAATACTTCTCTATCAAATGAGAAAACGGAAAATTTGGAAACTACTCTAAATTATAGACATGTTTATGTGTCAAATGTTGAAGACAAGATAATCTAGGCACCTTCCAAATATGCAGAATACATTGTTAAATTGGGTTATAGAGCTATCATGAGTAATGGTATTTTTGTTGATAGTCAAATAACATTGTTATTTTGTTGGAATCCTCTAGTTCTCCCAATAGTAGGTTTCTTTTCATGGTTGACCCTAAAAAATAGAGTTCTTACAAGTGATAGATTGGCCAAGATTGGTATTGCATATCAATTTAGGCATGTGTTATGTAATGAGGCTATGGAAGAGGTAAATCATCTTCTCATTAATTTTCCTTTTTTGTATGCTTGTTCTAAATTCATCACTAGAAAATTAAGTTGGCATTTTCCATTGCCAAGGTCTTTGTGGGAACTATTTACAAGTTGGCTAGTATTGTACAAATCATCTTTGTTTTCATGTATATGGAGAGTGGTCCCATTGGTGGTTGTGTGGATTTTATGGTCAAAGAGAAATAAATGGATATTAAGGGGTGAAAAAATTAAGTTGGAGAAAATAATGTGCAAAATAGAATATTCAGTGTCTAGAATAGTAAACGCATATGTTCAAAGAAAAAAACATGTTGGTTGGCTATTCTCAGAATGGGATTCTAAAATATTGGAGAGGAAAAATCTTATTCTACCTTTTAAAGGGAGTTTGCATCAAGGTATTATTCAAAAGGTGGATAGACGTAAGATGATGTGGTCTCCCCCGTCACCACTCTTTTTTAAGTTAAAATTTGATGGTGCTTCACATGGTAATCCAAGGAATTCAGGGCCAGGTATTGCAATTAGAGATCAACATCTAGTTCACTTATGGTGGTAAATTCAATTCATTTGGCGTCAACTACAAATATCTTAGCTAAAGAACAAGCTTTGTTACATGTTATAGAGTTGGCATTGGTCTTAAATGTTAAGAGATTGTAGATTAAAGGAAATTCATTATTCATTGTCAATGCATGTAAGGAAAGAAAGCTTTAATTAATTGTAAAATTAAATATATCCTTGAGTAGGAATGGAAATTAATAGATAAACTAGAAGTTTTTTGAATAAACCATATATATAGGGAGGGAAATTGCTTCGATGATCTTTTGGCAAATATTGGTTGTGATCAAACCTAGTATGAAATATTATATGATCCTACCTTAAATAATTCACGAAGCCACTATGGGATATTATTCAAAGTGAAAGTATAGGTTCCTAATGTTATGATAGTTTCTTGGATAAAGAATAAGTAATATGCATTTATAATTTTCAAGTATTCTTATCATATATGCTTATGTTGTTAGAAAGGTTGATAATTCTATATGTAGGTATAGTAATCATCTTGGCTATGGTTTCAATCATTTTGGCTTCAAGGTTAAGGATTTCACCTTAACTTTTAAATGTTAAAGTGATGTACTCATAGATTCATGCTCTAGTGTTCTCGACACCTTCTGCACTGATATGGATGCTCATGTTTTAAAGCTACCTTTTGATTCCCTGTGTGTTGAGATAGCATAAACAATAAGGGTTAAGTGAGTTTGTACACCTCAAACCTTGCTAATGTGATATTTGAGTGGTGTTTATGAATCACCAAATCTTCAAAATCCTAGGGTCTCAAATGTGCTTCAAACGAATAAAATTGCAATAAGGGTAGTGAATCGGGATTTTCAAAGGGACAATCATGCCTCATCTACACGGATAGATCATGATGTATGATGGAGGTAGGGTTTTAGTAAAATCATGCAATGGCAGTGTTGATTGATTAATCTAATAAAGAAAGGTTTGAAGAGAGCGAAAGGAGTTATAGGGTTTATAGACAAGCAAGAAAATATTCCTTTTATAATAGAAAGAATTGTACCATATTTTTATAATAAATCCCCATGCATTTGCTTCAAGACAAACACTTAGACAACCTTTTCAAGGTTCCTTATTAAAAATAATAATGCCAAGTAGAAATGTTGGTGATGCCACAACTTTCTATCTATAAATCAAGTTAACAATGAATATTATTTAGGTTTCATGAGTCAGAGGGATGGTATACTCCTTACTGAAAGGTAGGAAAGTAGTATGAGGGAACGGAAAATCCTGACATCCGATAAATTTAAAGAATGCCCATACCACTTGAAGAATTGGTCAAATGATGACTTGCAAAGTTTGAAAGGACTTTAGAGATTGGAGCTTGGGTCGTTCATTTATTCCTCGCCTCAAAGTTCTAGGATCATCGATCTAAGTCGGAAAGGACTTTGACAAACAAAGTTTAGGATGCTCATTTATCCCTCACCTAAAAGTTTGGGGGGTCAATTTTCTCGCTTGCAAGTTACCATAATACTTGAAGAATTTTTCAAGTGCTATCTTGTACTGATGAAGACCAAAAGGACTTTAGAGATTGAATTTTGAGCCATTCATTTATTCCTTGCCTCAGAGTTTGAGGATCAGTGATATAAGTCTAAAAGGACTTCAACAGTTGGATTTTGGTATGTTCATCTATCCCTGGCCTTAGAGTTCAAGGATAAATATATTCTAACTTATGGGTCACCATAACACTTGAATCATTGTTCAAGAGGTATCTCTAGCTTTTGAACTCTGAAAGGACTTCATAGATCAGAGTTTAGGCCATTCATTTATTCCTTTCCTCAAAGTTCAAGGATTGATGATCTAAGTCTAAAAGGACTTCAACGAATGGAGTTTGGGATGTTCATTTATCCATTGCCTAAAATTTTGAGGATCAAAGGTCTTGATTAATGGTTACCATAACAATTGAAGCATTGGTCAAGTGATATATTTGACTTGCTAATTCTAAAAGGACTTTGGGGGTTAGAGTTTGGGCTATTGATTTACTCCTTGAACATAGTTTGAAATGAATTTAGGGTTCGATGGTCAGGGTGTTGTTTTACTATTTGCCACTATCCTTTGAGCATGTATCTTTGTAAATATGGCCTTATGTGTATGTCATCGCATTAGCCAAAGGGCATTTTTTATTTACGAAAGTAATTATTATATTATTATATAAATATGCATAGGCTATGAGCCTTTTTCAGCTATGAGCCTTTTGCTGAAAAAAAATATTATATATTATACAATATCATTACTATATCTAGTATTATATATATTAAATACCATCATATAATAATAATTATTAATTATTAATTAATAATAAGTATATTATGTATTTATAAATAATGAATATTATTTAAACTATATTTAATATATAATATATATTATTTATTAATTATATTAAATAATATTTAATATAGTTTATGTTTATCTAAATAATTGTTTTAAGTTCAAATAACTTTGGCTTAGAGGGAAGACACAAGTTGAAAAGTTTAAATCGTTGTAATATGATAATGACAGTAGAGAGGAATGATAAACATAACAAAGATAACAAAATAAGACTGGGCCCATGAATCAAGGACTAATTCAATTCCTTAGAGTGTGTTGGTTAAGCCCAACCAAAAGTGCATACCGTATATTACAATATGTTTATATCATGTTTTGTATACAAATCATTAATTTTTTTCTTAATAAAATAATCATATATAAATCATTGAAACTAAATATATATTTTTTTTAAATAATATAAGAGGAAGTGAATCATGTAGTATAATTATGTGAACCAATTAATTTATAAATAAATGTATCATATAGATAAGAAAAATAAAAATTATTGACATGAACATAAACCTAAAAAGTAAATAATCTATCACAAGATCAAAATTCACATAGCATAGTAACTAAGGATCCAACAATGTGAAGTCTAAATTGGAAAGAGGGTTTTCATCATCTAGGTTACTTCACCCTCCATTAGGAAAGTATTTTCCTTTATGATTATGCTTTTGATCAATTATACATGTAACTTCATCTCTTTTAGCCTATGAACCTATGGCTTCATGGTAAAATTTTGTTGGCTTTAAAAACTGCTATGTCTCACAAACCTCGAGAATGAAAATCAAGACCTACACTAGGGGAGATATATTTTTCTAGACTAATGAGTCAAGAACCATAGTTAGATTTTCAAGGAAATTAAGGATAAATTGTGATGCAGGAGCATCCAGTGGTGTAAGGGCAATCCTACATCACCCAAAAATATATTTACTTTCATTTAGAGTTTTGTATATGTTTTTGCATTTCTGGATACCCTTTTCGTCGAAGAAGAATTCCCAACTTTCAGAACTGTTTTTCTACTTTTTTCTGCTCGACTACTATTTTTAGCAGGTATGATTTTGAAGGCATGAGAAGATAGAAATTTAAGGGAAGCTTCAGGACAGAATAATAAACACTTTGGTAAAAGAATCAGGTGAAGATCATTCTCGGTTCAAAAGTTATTCAAGTTTCAATTTCTGCTTTTTGCCCTAAAAAATCTTCAGAGCTAATTTTGAGGGACTTAAAGGCTCCAGATGGGCCCAAAAATTGGTAGAAAACGAAAGTGGTTAGCCTTTAGGCTCCATTTTCGGGCACTTCATTTTTGCAAGACCTTTCCGAAAAGGTATTATCATTGAAGATCCGACAGTTAGATCTTGAGTTAGGGCTTCCGGAAGTTTGTGCATAATTAGAATGTTGTTTTTGGCTCCAAACAGAGGAAATGGGGCTATTTATGGGGTAGTTTCTGATTTTTGTAGTTTTTGGAGAAAGAAGATCGCATGCTGCGAATAAAGGAATTTCTCTAGTTTCTTTCTGTAATTTGCATGTATTGCAGAACTCGAGGATTTGAGATCCTCTGCATGTAAGATTTTCATTTTTGAAAATAATAAGGATCTCAGTTTTTTGTGTGATTTTCTATGTCTCGGGTTGCACCCTCATCAAGTGGTATCAGAGCGGGTTTTCTTGAGCGTGTGGACAGATCGCCGCTCGTGAGGCAGTTCGCACCAGGACTGTGGTTGTGGGTTTAAGATATTCAAGATGCCTCCAAGAGTGGTGCGTGGTAGGTGAGGTGGTGCCAAAAATGCTGGTGGAAGAGATCCATTAGTGGCCGAGGGTTTCAGAGCCCTCCAGAGACAAGTTAGTGCATTACAAAGAGAGTTAAGAAG
Source organism: Sequoiadendron giganteum (assembly GCA_007115665.2). NCBI lineage: Eukaryota > Viridiplantae > Streptophyta > Pinopsida > Cupressales > Cupressaceae > Sequoiadendron > Sequoiadendron giganteum. Next base: position 111,587,452 of record CM021101.1, read on the forward strand.
AGGGGTAAACCCAAGAAGGGGAGAAGAAAGTGAGGATGAAGAAGAGGTAGAAAATTCAGATGTAGAAGAGGAAGAGGAAGCTATTGATCAAGATCAAATGCGGCTAATAAGGGCCATTTTGAAGATCGAAAAAAGACCTAGAGTAGAAGTTCCTAGTTTTTCTGGAAGTCAAAACCCAGAAGAGTTGATTGATTGGATCAACGAGTTGGAAGAGTATTTTGAGTATGAAGAAGTAGAGGACCCATATCGGGTTAAGTTTGAAAAAATGAAGCTGAAGGGCCATGCGAGTATCTAGTGGAAAGAGGTCCAGCTAGAAAGAAATAAGAGAGAAAAGGGAAAGATCACCAGATGGGATCGCATGGTGGAGAAACTGAAGAAGCAGTTCTTGCCAATGGACTATGAGTTAGATCTATTGAAGAAATTGCAAGGGGAAGCAAGGAAGTAGATCTGTGAAAGAATACATAGAATATTTTCACAAGATGATCATCAGAATGGGACATGCAGAGGCCAACAAGGAGAAGGTAGCCCATTATCTTAATGAGTTACGGCCGAGCATTCAAGAGGAGTTAAGCCTGGTCAGAATGGCCACCATTGAGGATGCTTACCAATTTTCACTGAGAGTTGAAGAGAAGTTGAACAAAAGATTTGATAGTAAGCAAAAAGGACGAGGAGGTCAAAGCAGAAGATCTTTTGGAAGCCGAAATCAGGATGAGAAGAAAAATGAAGATGTGGGTACTAGTCAAAGCCAGAGGAATGATAACTTCTACTGCCCACGTGATCAGAATGGTGGTGATCAAAGAGGTAGAGGACGAGGAAGATTTGGGCAAGGACCTGGAAGGGGTGGTTTCAGAGGAACTTGTTTTCGATGTGGTGAAGAAGGGCATTGAGCCTATGAATTTCCACAATACCAAGGAAGGACAGACAAAAGGCCAGAAGGTCGTGCAAGGGTTGCGCATGTAGATGAGGAGGCTCAATCTGAGCATTCAGATGATGCTACGAATAGGGGAATTTCTGTAGTTTCTTTCTGTAATTTTCATGTATTGCAGAACTTGAAGATTTGAGATCCTCTGCATGTAAGATTTTCATTTTTGAAAATAATAAGGATCTTAGTTTTCTGTGTGATTTTCTGTGTCTCGGGTTGCACCCTCATCAAGTGGAGAATCCCTAGCGGTTAGAAGAGCCCTGGTGACTAAAGAGAAGGAGTTAGAACAGAGGAAGAATCTGTTTCGCACAAGGTGCAAGTGTGAAGAAAAATGTTGTGATGTCATTATTGATGGTGGGAGCACTGATAATCTAGTGTCAGAAGAAATGGTTACAAAGTTGAAGCTGAAGAGGGAAAGGCATCCACATCCATATCGGATTGCCTGGTTGCAGAAAGACCACAAAGTTCTAGTCAATGAGCAGTGCCTGGTGAAGTTCAAGATCAGAAGCTATTGTGATAAGGTACTCTGTGATATCATCCCCATGGATGCATGTCACATGTTGCTGGGGAGGCTATGGCAGTTTGATAGGCGAGCTGTACATGATGGCCATGCAAACACTTATTCCCTGATGAAGGATGGAGTCTGCCATAAGTTGAAACCCCTAAAGAAGGTTTAAGAAAAGGTATGCAGTAGTGCTAGAATTTGTTATGTTGATGGAAGGAAATTTTTAGAAGGCATGAAACATGAGCGTGTGTGTTATGCATTGATTCCTAAAATGGATAAGGAGGGTAGTGAGAAGGTTCCATTAGAAGTTTCTAGGTTATTGAATGAGTTTCAGGATATTGTTTCTAATAATGTACCTGAGGGTTTACCACCAATGAGGAAGATCAGTCATCAGATTGACTTGATCCCAAGAGCCAATTTGCTGAATAAGGAAGCTCATAGAATGACTCCTGTAGAAAATGAGGAGTTGAATAGACAAGTTGAGGAGTTGTTGAGAAAGGGTTTGATTCGAGAGAGTTTGAGTCCATGTGCAGTACCCGCAGTACTAGCACCAAAGAACGATGGGGAGTGGAGGATGTGTACAGACTCTCGGGCCATAAACAAGATAACAATCAAGTATAGATTTCCCCTGCTAAGGATGGATGACCTGATGGACTATTTGAGTGGAGCTCAGTGCTTCACAAAGATTGATCTGAAGAGTGGATATCACCAAATCCGGATTCGAGAGAGAGATGAATGGAAGACCGCCTTCAAGACCAAAGAGGGCCTGTACGAGTAGTTAGTCATGCCTTTTGGGCTAACCAATGCACCGAGCACATTCATGTGGCTCATGAACGAGGTACTGAAAGAGTTCCTAGGAAGCTTTGTTATTGTGTATTTAGATGATATTTTGATATTCAGTAAGTCACTGGATGAGCATATAATGCATATTGGTAGAGTCTTTGAGAAGTTAAGAGAAGAGAAATTGCTGATTAATCTAAAGAAGTGTAGTTTTCTGAAGAAGGAGTTAGTGTACTTGGAGTTTGTTGTCTCGATAGAAGGTCTGAAGATGGACCCAGAGAAGGTGAAGGCTATTCTGGAATGGTCTACCCCAAGAACTGCTACTAAGGTGAGATCTTTCCATGGTTTGGCAAGTTTTTATAGAAAGTTTATTAGAAACTTCAGTAGTATTTTTGCACCCCTAACTGAAACAATGAGAGGGGATAGAAAAGAGTTCAAGTGGAGCACTAGAGCAGCAAGGAGTTTTGATCTATTGAAGCAGAAGGTGACAAAACAACCTGTTTTGGCTCTCCCAGATTTCAATAAGGTGTTTCAGGTGGATTGTGATGCCAGTGGTTGTGCCATTGGAGCAGTGTTAAGCTAGGAAGGTAAGCCCATTGCCTATTTCAGTGAAAAGTTAAATGATGCAAAGAGAAAGTACTCTGTATATGATTAGGAATTTTATGCAATAGTTCAAGCATTAAAGAAATGGAGGCATTATTTGTTGCCGAAGGAATTTTTTATGTATACTGATCATCAAGCATTGCAGTACCTGAGTAGTCAGGGAAAATTAAATCAGAGGCATATGAAATGGGTAGAATTTTTGCAGAGTTATACATTTGTTTTAAAACATAGGAGTGGGAAGTCAAATAGGGTTGCAGATGCCTTAAGTAGGAGGCATACATTGTTGATAGAAATGCAGATTGAGGTGGTTGGGTTTAGTGAACTCAAGACATTGTATCTGAAAGATCCTAATTTTGCAGAGGCTTGGAAAGCTTGCAAGGAACCTGTTACAGTTGATAGGACAAAGTGGCTGGATTTCATAATTCAAGAAGGCGTGTTGTTTAAGGGAAGTCAACTGTGTATTCCGAGGAGTTCCATGAGGGAGAACTTGATAAAAGAGAAACATAGTGGAGGAATGGTAGGACATTTTGGTCGAGATAAGACCATTTCCATTATCAGTGAGCATTATTATTGGCCTCAGTTGTCACAAGATGTGAAGAAGTTTGTGCAGAGTTGCAAGGTATGTCAAATGGCTAAAGGAGTGAGTCAGAATACCAGGTTGTATCAGCCCTTACCTGTACCAGAGAGGTCGTGGGAGGATATAAGTATGGACTTTGTTCTTGGTTTGCCAAGGACACAGAGAGGGAATGATTCAGTATTTGTGGTAGTTGACAGGTTTTCGAAGATGGCATATTTCATCCCATGCCAGAAGACCCATGATGCAGTCCACATTGCTAACTTGTTCTTCAGAGAGGTGGTGAGGCTACATGGTTTGCCAAAGAGTATAGTCTTAGATCATGACACAAAATTTATTGGATACTTTTGGAGGACCTTGTGCAAGAAGTTAAAAACAGAGTTGAAGTTTAGTTCTGCACACCATCCCTAGACTGATGGGAAAACTGAAGTTGTGAACAGGAGTTTGGGTAACCTACTGAGATACTTGGTAGGAGATAAACCAAAGGGATGGGATTTGATCTTACCCCAGGAAGAATTCGCTTACAAAAATTCTGTCAATAGAAGCACTGGTAGATCACCATTCCAGATTGTGTATGGAAGTAGTCCTACGACTGCTCTAGAATTGAGAAAGATGGACCAAGAGAAGAAGACAAGTGCTGAAGCTGAAGACTTTGCAGAATGCATCAAGAATATGCATGAGAAGGTAAAAGAACACATTAACAAGATGAATATGCAGTATAAGACTAAGGCAGATCAAAAGAGGAGGTATAAGGAATTTCAGATGGGTGATGAAGTGATGGTCCACTTGAGGAAAGAAAGGTTTCTAGTAGGAACCTATAACAAATTGGAGATGAAGAAGTTCGGTCCCTGTAAAATTTTGAAGAGGCATGATTCAGGGAATGCATATGAGGTAGAGTTTCCAGATGGATTCAACATTGTAGATTTGACAGAATATCATGAGAGTGGCACAGAGGAAGTACCAGCAATGGAACACTGTGGTATTCCAACACCTACTTCAGAAAAGGAGGAGATCGAAGAAATCTTGGATAGCCGTTTGGGAAGGAGTACCAGAAACAGGCAGTATGAAGAATATTTGGTGAAGTGGAGAGGAAGGCCTGTGGAAGATTCATCTTGACTGTCTAAGGTAGAGGTTGACCGTTTGGGTTTTCCTCAACCATCTGAGAAGTGACGGGGTCACTTTTCAAATTACCCTAGGTGTCTGATGCAGGAGCATCCAGTGGTGTAAGGGCAATCCTAAATCACTCAAAAATATATTTACTTTCATTTAGAGTTTTGTATATGTTTTTGCATTTCTGGATACCCTTTTTGTCGAAGAAGAATTCCCAACTTTCAGAACTGCTTTTCTGCTTTTTTCTGCTCGACTGCTATTTTTAGTAGGTATGATTTTGAAGGCGTGAGGAGACAAAAATTTAAGGGAAGCTTCAAGATAGAATAATAAACACTTTGGTGAAATAATTAGGCGAAGATCATTCCCGGTTCAAAATTTATTCAAGTTTTAGTTTCTACTTTTTGCCCTACAAAATCTTCGGAGCTAATTTTGAGGGACTTAAAGGCTCCATATGGGCTCGAAAATTGGCGGAAAATGAAAGTGGTTAGCCTTTAGGTCCCATTTTCTGGCACTTCATTTTCGCAAGACCTTTCTGAAAAGGTATTATCATTGAAGATCCGACAGTTAGATCTTGAGTTAGGGCTTCCAGAAGTTTGTGCATAATTAGAATGTTGTTTTTGGCTCCAAACGGAGGAAATGGGGCTATTTATGGGGTAGTTTCTGATTTTTGTGGTAGTTTTAGGGAAAAGAAGATCGCATGCTATGAATAGGGGAATTTCTGTAGTTTCTTTCTGTAATTTGCATGTATTGTAGAACTCGAGGATTTGAGATCCTCTGCATGTAAGATTTTCATTTTTGAAAATAATAAGGATCTCAGTTTTCTGTGTGATTTTTTGTGTCTCAGGTTGCACCCTCATCAAATTGATAGGAGTGGGAAAATACTTCTTACTCTTGGCTCCCAAAGGCCAAGGAGGGTAATACTTAGGGTTTATAACTAGGAAGTTAAAGAGAAATAATAAGCCATTAAGCCTTCAATTAAGTTATACCCTATGTATAAGAACACCCTATATTTTTTCGCAAGACATTCACTATAATGGCTCATTGATTAATAAAAGTAAATGATCCTTTCACAAAAGAGATAGCTACAACCTATTTATGCAATTAAAAATGTACGTCTTTACCTAATATGATTTAAATTACAAAACATTGCCTCATAGATAACTATTACATAAAGAAATATGTAATACTCTATATATGATCATAAAATATAGGCTATGAGAAGATGTTAAGGAGTTTAAGGTCTACTAGATTATTTACACTAGTAATAAATTACTAAATTAATCTAAAGTACATGTGTTGCTGGTGGTTTTAGCACAATCAACTTGCTAAGCAATAAATGAACTATTACTCCTCTTTAATAGAATAATTCTCTACTCCAATGTTCCTTTTGGGTCGGGTCCTGATCATGATGGATAACTAAGTGGTTTCAATGTAAACATGTTTCAACAAGGGGTGTGGATTATTTAGTTTTTCTTGAAAATACGTCAAAGAAATGCAAAAAAAAATAAAAATTATTTCTTGGAATTCACAACTAATTGCATAATTATAAGATCTATGTTATTTATATTCCCTTTTACCTATTAAAATATTATAAAATAAAGATCAAAATATTGAATATTTAAGAGAGAATTATGAACTAAAATTAAACAAAAAATAGTAAGATTTATTTAATTTATCAGTTCTAAGTGGTTAGAGAAAATCCCAATGACCACTATTCACACATTTGGTATTAACACAAATGCAATATTTAAAGGTAATTAATCAATCTCAATATTTTGAATTCATATCAAATCAGATCACTATCAAACATGTGAAAATATGAGATAAAACTCTACTCAATGCAACAATAACATAACAATTCTCATCAATTTACTCAATTCAAATATATAAAATAAGCATACCATCACTAGAGATCATGATCCAAATGCATGCAAATATGGTGTAATCATTTGATTCAAAAAAAGTGTTGTGACAAAATTGAGTAGGAAGTTACATGCTGAAATTGCACAAGATCTTTGAAAATACAAAAGTTACAATCCTTTACAATGAACCAAAATCTAAATTAAATAGACATGTGCATCCCAAGATTCATGGATCTAGAAAAAGAGTTAACTAAAGTCTAACTACGGTTCCTAGATATGATCTTGTAGCATGGAAAATGGTCACCCTTGACAATTTCACACTAGGTTTGGCTTCCCCCTATGTGCTTAGACCTAATTATACATTTAATTACTCATTTTATAAAAATATTTGAAAAATCAAACAAGGGGAGATAAAAATGAGAATTTAATATTTTCTCCCAAAACTTTGGGCCCCTAAAAGGATGGGTCTGGTCTACGGCACCCCACACCCTACACCGTCACTTTTTTGGCTCCTTTTTGGATATTTTAGTGTTGATATTTTATTATTTGAATTTCCAAACTCATTTTTCGGCTATTAGTATTTGATTTTAAGGAAATTAGAAGAATTGCATTTAAATACAAAGTATTTCACCATTTCAATCCTAATGTATGTTTTTCAAAGAAATTGAAATTATTATTGAGCAATCAAGAATAGTCAAGAACAAAATTATCAATATTATTGCAATATTTGTTCTATTCAAGGATCATGTCAATTATCCATTATGCTTTCATATGAGTTTGTTCATGTTTTATGATTATTTTTTTTGTGAGTACTAACACTTGTAGGATTTCAATCAACTAATCAAATTCTACTCGAAGGTGATGATTATGACTTTATTCCATCAAGGAATTTAAATCTAAGTGGTGATTTAATACATTATTAAATTTATTACTTTTCTATCATTTAGCCTCTATTTGACCAAGGGTAAGCTCTATTTGTACATCATCATAGCTATCATGAAGATAGAAATACAAAAATGGTGTTTGACTTAGGAAAGCCCCTATAAGGCACAATCCTTCCCCCTCTTTCATGTGTGTAGGTGTCTTAGATATAAAGCAAAGTAGAGGAATATTAAGTACTAAATTCTCATTCATGCATTTAATACCTACAAGTTGACAAGACACAAAAAATGCATTTTTACATCAGTAGATGAAGTTTCGACAGTGACTCTGGGAGACTAGAACCTATAGGCCAAAGACTTGAAGCTTTTGATTTAAGATCTAGAAATTTAGGAGTCTAGTATAGGGCACATCATGCCCCTAACTAGCCAATTCAACACAAAATTTCTAGAAAAAGTTCCTTAGTGTCCGTTCTTTGTGTTTCTAAATTTTATTTCTTAATTTTTGTTGCATATTACTTAGAAATTATTAGCGTATTCCACATTTTCATATTCAACCTAGGAAAAAATTGTATCTTAAATTTTAGTCAATTAACAATCAATCTATGTCATTCAAAAAACTATACATAAAATAAAGAATTAGAAACTTGATCCACCATTCTAACTCTTCCATTAAAGTTTGCAGTCAAGTGAATTTGAGATCGTTTCTAATCCTTAATGTCCCATATTGGGAGAAGTATGATTTAGGATCTAGATCCCTTTTCCTCATCAAACATTTTGGTAAAATTGATTGTTTCTTACACTTTAAATCTTCTAAAATCTAAAAGATATCATTTTAAAATTTGAGTAAGATCTTTTTTTTTTTGTATTATTCAATTTTACACTCATATTCATCATAATAATAATTGAAAAAGTAAAAAATTACATTTTATTTTTCATTCATAGTACAACTAGCTAGTTAATTTTAGTTGTATATCCTATTTATAATTTCATGGATAAATCTACATTAGGTCATATAAAATCTAAAAACATATTAATTTTTTTTAAGTGATCATTTAGTAATATGCATATAGTGAAAAAGTGAACTATTATATTGTTTTTGTGGCATAAAGATAGAAAAGTTTTACATTTCTAGAGAGGATAAGTAAATTTGTGTGCTTTACAATATGAAAATTGCACATTGAATTACATTTATTGCTTTAAAATTGTGAAATTTGCATGCATATTTTAATTACACATAGAATATTTATAATTTGGTGTATTTTAAAAAACTACAAACTCTCAAACCTAATCACTTACAAATTGACTACTCAAACATTGTACTGCAACTCCAAATTTTGAATTTTTAAAAATTAAGTTAGCTGTCTAGGGCATATCATGCCCTTGACCAAGCTCTTTTTTATTATTGTGATAGTAGCCTCTCAGGGTCTTCTATCCACATCTTCTTTCAATTGTTGTTTTTATTGTGTTGTAACCATCTTTATCTTAGTGAATATAACTAGTAATAATACACATTCACAAGGTCTAATGTTTTTGGGAAATTGATGTCCTCTTTGAGATCTTTGGTTGATATTTCATATTGTGTCCTTGGTAATGCTTTTCCTACAAATAATGAAGCCTAAGTCCCTTCATATCCTAATCCATATCTTACCAATGGAGATATCTTGATGCAATATGAAGAAACCATAGAGGACTTCTTAAGAAATATAATATCTAACCTTGGAATTGACACTGTCCTTTATCCACCACTAGTATTAACTACTCACCCTAGTCAAAAATCAGTAAAGCCTACCATACCATCATTTAGAATTTTTTCCTCCTCCCATAAAGAGAGTCCTTGATAGTATATACCCTACCCATTATGCATGAAAGCACTTATGGAAGCCAATCAAGATGAACCCATGTCCACTAAGGATCCTCTATCATATGGAAGTAAAGCAAGTGATACGGCCATTAGTTTCGAAAATTACTATGACCAAGGATTCAAAATCCTTGATAAAAAAATTTATGGCATAAAGAATTAACATGAAATATTTAATAAATAATGATACAAAATAAATTGTCTATCAAGGTCTCCATCTCTACCTAAGATATTTATTCTAGCCTCAACTCTACAACCACTTTCTAATCCAATTGGAAATGGCCTCCTTCTAACTTCAAACCCTTTATCTTACATATAAAATATCTTGTGGACACTTTTATAATTATAATTAATCACCTTACCATCTATGCGTACACCAAAAGATTAAAAAAAAGAACTAAAAATTTACCTTTTTGTGCATATCATAAAACACTTGGTCATTCTATAGATGAATGTTATGCTTTAAAGAATTAAATACAATGGTTGATTCAATTATGTGACATTTATTTGGACCCATAAAAATAATAAATTATTTATTATGGTTTTGCTCCTTGCTATGTGACATTTTCAGTATCATAAGATGAACATTTCCATGCATAGGGGCACACAAACTGTTTTTTTGTGTAACCATTATTCATTAATAAGAGAAAAATTATAATATTCATCCTCACTTGGGGGGAAAGAATAGTTAATCTTATGTGGTGTGTATCATATCCAAAGGATCCCCTCTTCAATTATTAGTCTCTTTAAAATATTATTGTAGCAAGTAGACTAACATTTTAATAAGGAGGGCATACTACCATACATATTATAAATATTGAATAAGAATGGTCCCTTTTAGTGGTAATGTTACACATGACATATGCTAAGGTGTGATCTTAATTCCTACATAATGTCCTCTTTAGTAGTAATATCATATAGATTTTCACTAAAATGTGGCCTTTTGAATCTATGATAGTATCCCCTTTGTGAAGGTATTATGCATGATATCTTGTAAAGTGTGATTTTTCATGTCATGTTATGTTCCCTTTTGGTAGTATTATGCTTGATATCTCCTAAGTTTTGGCCCTTCGTTTCATGATTTGTCCTCTTTTAGTGGTGGTTTGATGTATGATACTCCCTCAGGTGCAACTTCCTATGCATGGAGTAGTTTCCTACGAAATATAGTGACCTATTTAATTTCATACACTCTTTGAGGTGGTGTTATTTATAATTCCCTTTGAGGAATAACTTCTTAATGTTCATCCCTCATGACGTTAAAATTTTGTACACCCCCTAATGTGAAGTTCATCCCCCATGAAGTAAAACTTTGTACACCCATTAAGGTGATGTTCATCCCCTCTGACATTAAAATTTGTATACCCCTTGAGGTGATTTTGTCCCCTACATGACATTAAAATTTGTGTGCTCCCGCAAGCATGATTTACAAAATAGTCCATAGATTTGGCATAACACAACTTGTTGATTCATGAACTTGAGAATATTTTAACATGGTCACCTAGCATAATATAACTTTCTTATTAGTTCATCCTCAAGGTTCTTTAGCTTGGAGGAGAATTTCCAACACACAAAGTCTTCTTAGGAGTGGGATAAATTGGAAGATAGGCAATGGTAATAAGATCAAGTTCTCAGAAGATCCTTGGTTACTTGATACCCCTCTGGAAAGATCTGGTTTCAGTAATCTTATGAGGCTAGCCTAAAGGTTCTTCGATATCCACATTAGGGACTATCTTCTTGGGCCTCTTGGGGCTAGGATTTGGAAGGATTTATCCCTTTTCTGCGCCTTTTCCCAGGATCTTTGTTGCCTGGCTAGGTCTCTTCGGGATTTAATTTCTTCTACTAGGCTTCCCTAATCCTACTTAGGAGATGAATTTTTTTGGACCTTTGACAAAAAAGGTGATATATTTGTCAAATTAGCGTACAATATACTGACAAACCAGGGTGCTATGGTTGATCCTTGGAACAAGGTTTGGAACCACCATATGATCCTGATAGTTAATTTGATTCGGTGGACCACCTATCACAACATGATCCTTACTCAGGACAATTTGACTAAAAGAAGATTTGATATCCCCAATAGATGTTTTTTATGTAAATTTTGTGAGGAAACTATAGACCACTTACTGTTACACTACTCGTTTGCTGTTGAATTTTGGGGAATGGTTTTTGATTGATTGGGTATTCTTTGGACCATTTGTAAGGATATCAAATCCTTTATTTTGAGTTGGTGTGGTCCTTATATTCACCCCTTTACTAGAGAAATATGGAACCAGGTCCCTCCCATTATCTATTGGTGTTTATGGAATGAAAGCAACAACAGGATTTTTAGGAATAATGAGATGATTCCTAGGGAGGTCTTTGGTATTGGTTCCCACCTTATCGAGGAAAACGTCTCCCTCTTCAATGGGAAAATTCTAGAAAAGGGACCCATTGAATGTGAAATTAAAATGGTGAGGGCTTGGCATCAGAACCTGGATGCAAGCTCTTTTGACAAATCCAGATCCTAGGCTAGGAGTAACACCATTTGGGAACCTCCAGATAGAGGATGGTTTAAACTCAATTTTGATGGAGCTACAAAAGGCAACCCAAGAAGAGCTAGTATAGGAGGTGTGATCAAAGATTCCAGAGGTAATCTTGTGGTTGGTTATGCTGTAGGAATTGGCTTCCAATCTTCTATGATTGTGGAAACACATGCACTACTCAACGGCCTTCAAATTTATTCTTCTCTGGGGATAGAGAACCTTCACATTGAAGGTGAATCTAAGTCCATTACCGATGCTATGTACTTTGGCAGATTGCTTGGATAGAGTACGAGGGATATTCTTTTTGATATAAGGCTCTTTTTATCTAAACTAAGGTTAAGGAAAATTAACCAAATTCATAGGGAGGGAAAACAAGTGGTGGATGCCTTAGCTAGCTTTGGCACCTTTTGGAATAGCTCTAAATGTTGGAAAAAGTTGGGGAACTTACTGCCAAGAATTCAAGACCTAATCTTGAAAGAACAAAACCCTCATTTGTTAAGATGACTTCATTTTTTTTGATTCTAGGGGTTGCTTGGGGTGTCCACATGATTGTACTTTGGGCTTGATGGACAGGCTTAAAAGCTAAACTGGCCTACAAGTGAAAAATTTCAAATTTTCACACTAATACTATGCCAAATGAAGGCAGATTTTCAAGAATGTATGATGTGTACTTCGTAATTATGAATCTGAAGGGTCGTACCTTGCGATATCTCCTTATGGGGATTGTGTTAAATTATCATTTCATCCTTAAGCCAATGGATTTAAAACTTGATGTGACAACTCATTCTGAGGGAAAGCTCCCTGTTGGCTCTTCCATTTCTGCTATTTTATATTTTTGTCCCAAACCCATTTACCTTGTTATTAATAAATTTGGCTCCATGACCATTCTACCTAGATTTTTGTGCAAAGACAACGTGGCTAATAAACCTCACTCTTCCATCATATCTTGGACTTACCTAGACGTAATCGCTTCAAGATCCCCATTTATGATATTGCTAATCTTATGATAGGTGATTTTCCTTTTCATGCATGTGACCTGCACACTACCTTGATTAACCAACATAGCTTTATTCACCTAAATATCCATTATGTGAAGAAATCCCTTTCTTTAGGTGGTATCTCTAACATTTTTGTTTTACAAGTTCTCTGGTTTTTTCCTGTGCAGGTACAAATCATTTGTGGAAATTGTCCACAGACAGAGCTTGATAACTATAGTGAATTCTAAAAATATTCATTGGTTTGACACATCTATGTCGAGAGTGGCTTAGTGGTGCAAGAGCACCAAGTTGCTTTCAAGCGTCCATGAGGCCATTTGTAAATAGTTTCTCTATTTTGTGTATTGGGTCTTATAATAAGGTTTATAAAACAATTTTATAGGTTTTTGAGTCTTAGGAAGTAATAATTGAAGTCATTTGTCAAATAATGTTTAAAGTTGTTCCATATTGTAAAAAATTGTAAAAGTTGCTCAAAAAGTTGTCAAGCAACTTGTCAAAAATGTCATTAAGGTGTTTTGTCAAAAAACTAGTTAAAAGGTGGTTGAAGATAGTTGGTTTTTTTTGGAAATGTATAAGTACACCCTCCAAAACTCGAATTGAGAGGTTGGAGACATTATTTTGGAGTTTGATGAATGACAACCTCAAGTTTGGTGTGCATTTTATAATTTCTACATTGTTTTCAGGTTGAAGTTGTGATTTGCACAGACTGGTATGGATTCAAATAATAGAGTATCATATATGGATGGAAAGGTCTCTGTTTCTAGTTTCTAATCCTTTTTGTCTCATTGAATTTTATTGAGTTTTGGGAAGATATGACTATTTTGGTGAGGGCAGGTTTGAACACTGCCCAAGGTTAGCAGTTTTGGGGAAAATACAATAATTTTATTTTCAAGCATTGGATCTTTATACAAATTGGAAGGGAGGTCTGTAATTATTTTATCCTAAATCTCACCAAATGGATTGACTTCATTATTTGTTTTATGGAAGTTATTAATGACTATTTGTTGCATTGAATTGTGGGTTGTTATGAGAATGATTACATTGTGATCTAGAATGCACTTAATCATTATTTGAGATGAATAATTTCATGAAAGTTTTCAAGTGAATGGAATGTTGAGTTGTGAATCCTCTTTGCTCTACATCATAGTGGTATCAGAGCCCAAAGATGCTCTATGAAAGTTGTTTGTGGTTTGTGTGTGGTTGTTTCCAGGTTGAGGAAGGAACTTGATTGCCTAGGTGTGGCAAGGTGAAGTGGAAGCAAGGAGAGACTTGATTGTGAAGATGGAATTTTTAAAGAGATGTTGGCAGGCTGAGGATTCGTGAAGGAAGAAGGAAAGAGAGGAAAAGGAAATGAGAAAGAAGGAAAGACAAATAGAGTTTGAGGAAGCCCTAGAAAAGATAAGCCAAAGGTTGGAAAGATTAGAAAAAGAACACCAACTTCTTAAGGAAGCACAAAGGAGTTGGAATATACCAATTTAAAAGAGGTTAAGATGGCCTCTAAAGAAGATTATGAAGAAGCAAAGAAAACAAAAGAAGGCAAAAAATGAGACAGAGGTAAAGTTTGAATCTACTATTCAAGTTGAGCAAAATAAGTTACAAGTTGAGATGCATGATATTTTGATTGTGTTTGAAGATGAACAAACTTATTTGTTGGTTAATGAACATGTTGATGTTGAGATTAATGATGTGGTTATTGTTGTTACTCAAATAGTTGATGAAATTTTTTTTGATGAACAAGTTGAGAAGGTTGTCGATGTTATTGATAACCCTTGTATTGATACTCAAGTTGATGATAATAAAGTTGTTGATAACATTGATGTTGATATTCATGATCAAGTTGTTGTTGGTAATAAGGTTGTTAATAAAGATGTTGCAGATCTATTTGATAATGAGGTATATGAAGGTTTTCAAGAGTATGATGCAAATTATATATGGTACTCTATTGATAATAATGAAGATATAGATGATGCTATTGAGGTTTATAATGAAGAAATGGAGTTTTGGAGCCTAGATGTTGAGAAAATGATGGAGAAGAGATGGTATAAGAAGAAGAGGAAGAAAAAACCATGGGTTAAGATGAAGATACAAGTGTTTTTTATTGTAGATGATAGTGAAGAATCATTTGTATTTACAGGTGCTTTATTTTATGCTAACTCAGGGGACTTGAGTTTTTTCTTCAAGGGGTGTATGGTGCAAGAGCACCAAGTTGCTTTCAAGCCTCCATGAGGCCATTTGTAAATAGTTTCTCTATTTTATGTATTGGGTCTTATAATAAGGTTTATAAAATAATTTTAAATTTTTTTGAGTCTTAGGAAGTAATAATTGAAGTCATTTGTCAAATAATGTTTAAAGTTGTTCCATATTGTAAAAAATTGTAAAAGTTGCTCAAAAAGTTGTCAAGCAACTTGTCAAAAATGTCATTAAGGTGTTTTGTCAACAAAGTAGTTAAAATGTGGTTGAAGATAGTTGGTTTTTTTTGGAAATATATAAGTACACCCTCCAAAACTCGAATTGAGAGGTTGGAGATATTATTTTGGAGTTTGATGAATGACAACCTCAAGTTTGGTGTGCATTTTATGATTTCTACATTGTTTCCAGGTTGAAGTTAAGATTTGCATGAACTGGTATGGATTCAAATAACAGATTATCATATATGGATGGAAAGGTCTCTATTTCTAGTTTTAAATCCTTTTTGTCTCATTGAATTTTATTGAGTTTTGTGGATGATATGACTGTTTTGGTGAGGGCAGGTTTGAACACTGCCTAGGGTTTGCAGTTTTGGGAAAAATACAATACATTTATTTTCAACCATTGGATCTTTATAAAAATTGGAAGGGAGGTCTGTAATTATTTTATCTTAAATCTCACTGAAGGGATTGACTTCATTATTTGTTTTATGGAAGTTATTAATAATTTTTTGTTGCACTGAATTGTGGGTTGTTGTGAGAATGATTACATTGTGATCTAGAATGTACTTAATCATTATTTGAGATGAATAATTTCATGAAAGTTTTCAAGTGAATGCAATGTTGAGTTGTGAATCCTCTTTGCTCTACATCACTTAGTTCCTCTAATAGAGAATCTCGTGGGTCATGACCCTAACCTATTCATGCAATATTCCAATTCCTGGAAGGATTAGAGAGTGACTGTGGGAGGAATATCATTTGAAGCTAGTGAAGATGTGATAACGTAGGCTACTGGGATGCAGAGCATGGGGAAAAATTATCTAAAACACACTAGGACCCAGGATAATGACAACATGAAAGCGTTCTTTGTGGGGAGTGAGGAGTTGGTTCATAACCAGTTGGGCTTCGAACAGGAGGCCCTTCCACAACCCTGGCACCAAGTTTTTTCGGACCTTATGAAATATGTGATACTCGAAGGCAGTGTAGACATTCAAAATATACTCACGCATCTAAGCATGCTTTATTCAACATTATTTCATATATTAATTAAATTAAATAATTTAATTAATTCACTAAGCTTATCTCTTTAATTAAATAATTTAAATTATTTAATTATCTCCTATAGTTCCTGATTTAATTAAATCACATATATTTAATTAAATAACTCATATGCATTTTCCTTTCGTTTTATTTAAAACAAAAAAAACAAATTCAAATCAAATGTCATATCACCTAACCTCCTATTAGATTAATCAAATCCTGATTAATTTCATCCTAATCACCTAAATCCTCTAGATTCATCCACTTGCACAATAAATCATTTAAATTGATTTATTAAAACACCTATTCTCCTCACAAAGGCATATTCCTGAGGAATATGCCCTCATTAACTCTCTTGTTTGACTTTTTTTGCCAAACACAATTCCCCCTAAAAACCCTCAACCATATTCATTTATTTCCATTTTCAAATTTGAAATGGGCGCATTGGCCAAAACTTGCACAAGTATGGGCCAATCTCATTGTGACAAGTGGCTCTCTCTCATTTGTTGGGTTTTAATCCCACATTGTTCAATATTGGCCTCTCCTCTCTCAACTTCTCCTATAAGTTCAATGTATTTTCTGTCATTTTTCATCTACATTTTAGAGCATCCTCAATATAGGCAACTTGAGTTCATGAGCATATCATTATCTATCATCTAATTAGCTCGGCAAGGATTGGGAAAGGGCTCTTTCACATATTCAAAGAGCACCAATCCATCATAGAATAGGTTGAAATAAAGGTTGACATCAAGGTTGGTATTAGAAGTTGAGCATCCAAATTAAACAAAGATTGAGGTGTTGACTTTGGAATCAAGAGAAAATGAAGACAAATGGAGTAGGGTTGGAAATCTGTTTGGAAACAAGATTTGGAAAAGAAAAAAAAATAATGCTTGATTAAGCTTCCATTTTCTACCCTTGTTTTCTATTTAAACCAACTCGCATTTCTTTTTGAGTTTAAAGTTAACCATTTGACTTGATCTTTTAATCTGGTTAAAATTGAACTTAGAAACTCACTAGTTTTCGTTTCGGTTTTAACAATTGAACAAAGCAAAGTTCACATCTCATTTTGGTGCTTTAAAATGAATCAAAATCACTACTTTTGAGGTATAAAATAAAAAAATTAGTGTCATGCTTTGAAAATCTTTTTTACAACTTAATATCATTTAAAATATGTATGTGCTTCATGACGATCTTGAGAATAAAAAGTATTTTGGTGATATTAGTTTGTTTAAAATATTGTCATCAGATTTCATTTGGGTTCTAAAACTGAACAAAACTTGTCTAGTGTGAGAAAAAGGCATTGTGAGTTTTCTCTCTTTATTCATGCAAACAAAGATGATCGAACTACGGATGCACTTACTTGCTATTGTACAGTTTTAGAGAGCGTGCCTTGGTGGGAAAAAATACTCACCCCAAGGGAACTACTCAAAGCGGTAACAAGCTAAATGCCAAGCTATTCCCAACCGGTATACAAATTCGAATGGTGAGGAAAGTTCATCATTATAGAAGTTCCTATGGAGAAGCAGGTGATACTCTTTATATGGGTTGATCTTGCCTCTCGTGTGGCATTCTAAACGGGTACCCTGATTACGAACCAATTTGTAGAAGCCAAAATCCTTATCTATTTTGTTGATACAAAAGGTCATGTCCTTTGAAGCTGCCCCACGTTAGCACATTTGAAGCCAAAGAATGCAAGGGCTACATATCATAGAGCCATTACACTAATCTTCCATGACATGATACACAAAACTGTTGAAGATTATGTGGATTACATATTGGCTAAACCAAAGAAGAGACATAACCACATAGCAACCCTAAGTGAAATTTTTGATAGGATGGAAAAGTACAAGGTCAGGCTCAACCCAAAGAAATGTATCTTTGGGGTACAATCAAGAAAGCTTCTAGGGCACATAGTGTCAATGAGAGGGATAGAAGTGGATCTTGCAAAGGTAAAAGGAATCCTCGATATGGGAGCACAAAGAACACTGAAACAACTCAGAGGATTACAAGGCAGAATCCAGTCCATCTGAAGGTTCATAGCGCAACTGGCAGACAAATAGATTGTGTATTCACATCTACTCCACAAAGGGGTAGCATTCAAGTGGGATGAAAAGTGTGAATAGGAATTCAACAAAATGAAAGAATATCTACTTGTGCCACCTGTGTTGATACCACCCATTGTAGGAAAACCATTGATCCTACACATCTCAGCAACATCAGTAGCTTTGGGTGCTCTTCTAGGTCAACATGATGAAAATGGAATAGAAAGGGCTATCGATTACATCAGTAGGACAATGGTTGGCCATGTGTTAAAATACACATTCATCAAGAAATCTTGCCTAGCAATAGTTTTTGCTTCACAAAAATTTTGACACTACATGTTGGCACATAAAATCAAGCTCATTGCCAAAATAGATCCCTTAAAATATCTACTATTAAAATCTATGCTCACGGGAAGGATGGCTAAGTGGGTAATGATATTTTTAGAGTATGACATTGAGTATGTGGAGCAAAAGGAAATTAAAGGACAAGTTATTGCGAACCAGCTAGCAGAAGCTCCCATCTATGCAGAGAACCGATTTATATCAAAATTTCCAGATGAGTCCATCTTTAATCTCAACGTAGCTGATCACTGGAAACTATATTTTGACAGTTCACACACACAACATGGATCGGGAGCCGATGTATTCTTCATCATCCCCCAAGAGGATTGTATACCAATATCTTACAAGTTAGCATTCTCATGTATAAACAACATTGCAGAGTACGAGGCTTCAACCATAGGTCTTAAAATTGTGGCATAGTGGCGAATCATGGCATTAAAGGTCTATGGAGATTCACAACTTATCATTAACCAGGTCAACGGTGAATATGAAACTAAGGATGATAAGCTTACACCATATAAGAAGGTGGTAGAAATACTCAAAGAATATTTTATTGATATCACTTTTGAGAAGATACCAAGGGAAAACAAAAGAGTGGTTGATGCAATGGCAATAATTGGATCCTTGCTAGATATCCCTCGTAATGTCTACATGAATTCCTGGTAGAGAAGCTTCTCATACCAAATTTTGAGGTACCAGAGCTGGAATATGTGTGTGAACTCGTTGGTCCTGATGATCTTTGGTATCATGATATTTACAAATATCTAAGATTAGGAGTCCTCCCAACCAACATTACCCTGAACCTCAAGCGAACCTTTGTCAAGTGATCCTTATGTTTTATCATTGTAGGGGAAACCCTTTTTCTGTAAGAGTATTGATGGAACCCTAGTATGTTTCTTAAAACCTGAGGAAGCCCTAACTGCTTTTACTGAGGTACACAATGAAACTTGTAGTTCACACTCAAGTGGTATGACCTTGGCCAAGAAGTTACTAAGAACTGGATACTATTGACCGACAATGGAGAGAGAAGCACACAACTTTTTTAGAAGGTGTCTATAGTGCCAACAACATGGAGACCTCATTCTTGCACCAGCTCAAGAATTACACCCTATTGTTCCACCTTGGCCCTTTTCTCAATGGGGGCTTGATCTCATAGGTAAAATCTCACCCAGCTCATCTAACGGCCACAAGTTCATTATCACCACCACTGAATATTTCACAAAGTGGGTCAAAGAAATTCCCATGACCTACATCACTTGAAAGAAGATATTCAAGTTCATCCTGAACTACCTCATTTTTTGATACGGTGTTCCCCAATCCATTATCTCTGATAACAGGACACCTTTCAAGAATCAGGATGTCTGTGACATGTGTGAAAAATTCAAAATCCAAAATCCAACACCGCTTTTCCACACCATATTACCCACATGGCAATGGCTAGGAAAAAGCTACCAATAAAACCATTCTAAAGATCCTTGATAAAATAGTCAATGACTTCGGTCATGACTGGCATCTGTAATTAAATCCCGCCTTATGGGCCTACCACACAAGCATCTGCATGCCAATAGGTGCCACCCCATTCTCCCTATCGAGATCGAGCATCCGTCACTGAGGATATCATTGCAAAACTTCATCACAGATGAGGAATATAGGGTTAAAAGACTAAATGAGCTGGAGTTACTAGATGAACGGTGCATGGATGCCCTAAATCATCTACAAGTCTACCAAAATAGCCTAAAAAGAAGCTACAACAAGAAGATCAGGCAATGCACCTTCCAAGTCGGCAAACTTGTGATGAAAGAGAGCCAAAATAATGTGCCAAAATCCAGAGAGCAAAGGAAAATTCGAGCCCAATTGGCTAGGACCTTTCATCATCATAGCTAGCTATAAATTAGGAGCATATCAATTAGCAACACTAGAAGGTGAACCTCTGTAGGAGCCTCTAAACAACTCTCACCTCAAAACGTTTTATGCCTAAGAACTTGCAAGGTATAGAACCAAAAAATACAAAAAACTATCAGAAAAAGTCCTGAAAAAATGGTTACCTTGATGAAAACCTGGCAAACAGGTGTGTTGGAAACAACAAAATAAAAATTAAAAAAATACAAAAATCCTCAAAAAATCAAAAACAGGATTGAAAACAGTAAAGAAAAAAATCATCCTCTAGTGAAAACAACTTTGGTGGTGCTTTGGACAAGTACCTTGGTGAAAACCTGGCAAACAGGTGCCAAGTGTAAATAAAGGACTCCCCATCTACCAGGATCTACACGAATCACTCATCCATTCCATCACATTTCATTAAACATCCTTACACCCATCCATGCTGGTGCAAGAGCACCTAGGCTAACCTCCATGTTTTATCTTTCTATTTTGGCTTATAATTGACCTTAGCCAAGTCAGGGAGTTTAAGCATGTTTTCTTTAAACCTTAGATGGTCTTGTTTTTGTTTTGATTAGGTGAATTAGTCATTAAGACTAAGGTAACAATTTGCCATTGTTTGTAAGTATTGATTTCTTAATGTTTGTTGTCTAGGGGAGATTAGGAGTCTTTAAGTTGTTCTAAATACTTAATGAGGTTGTAAAGATGCCTTAAGGCCATTGAATATGTTGGTTCCTCAATATCTTGAGGGAATGGTGGTCCTAAGAAATAGGCTAAAGGCATGATGAAAGATGTCAAATGTATAAGGCAGTTTACATAGTTCGTTGCATGCAATCCGGTTGCCTTTGGATTCCCTTGGGAATAGGAAGTGGAGGAGTTCGACCAACAAGCCTAGAATCATGGAGTGGGCATCTATTATGAACCAAGGCTCATATCTTTAGAGAGTTAGTAATTTTTGAAAAGTGTGAGTAGTTTTGTAATCAAGTTTTATGAATGAGAAAAGAAGGTCTACAAACTTTGTGTTTACTTGTTGATACCGACTTTTATTGAGTGGATGTGACTGTTGAGGGACTGAATGCATTGAGTTCATGTTGGTTTTGTGTTGATAGAATAGTCATAAGTATTTTTCATTTGATATAAGCTGGTTTAGATTAGACAGTAGTGTTAGCTTAGTGATTTTTGTTTTAGAGCTCCTACTGGTCCTGTCTTGACCAATCGGTGCTTTCATGGCTCCCCCATGAAGTATTTTCTTAGGAAACACCTAAGGATGGGTGGAATGGTAGGGGATTCAATAGTGTACATAGTTGTTAGTGTTAGGAAGCATGAAAAAAAGGGAAAATCTTCTCTTAGCAATCGATCTCTAGGCGAGCAAGAGGAGAAGCATTAAGTGCTTACTGCAGGGGGACGAAGTATAGTATGGCCAAGTACAGTTCCAGGTGGGTTAGGGATAGGTCTTGATGTGATAGGAGATTTGGAATCTTACAAATTCATTAGAGTAAGGTTTGAAGAGGAAAACCAGTGAATTCCTAAAAACTAGACTTACAAACCCTACATACCCTAGGTTATAGGAGTCCTCTATATAGACACTGTCAGACCAAGAGACCAATTGAGCGATTTAAAACTTCCAAAAGGGTATTAGAATGTGCTTTTAGATTTATAGAGTCTTTGGAAGAATTTTGCAAGAAATAGCAAAAAGGGACTGGTAAAGTCTACATGGATTAGGCCTGTTTTGAGGTCTTCATATGATGCAATCTTGAGCCCGGTAAGGATAGTGCTAAAGAACTCTCTAAAAGGGATCCAATTGGAAAAGGTTTGATGGTACTCAATAGGAAAAACACCCTTGCAATGAAGAGTGATGGAGAGTGAGATTTTGGAGAAGAAGACACTTAGAGTTCTCTAAGTGAGGAAGGAAATTGAGAAGGAATTTGAAATTGTAAAATGTTGTTTGACCTCCAATGTGAAGCACAAAGGGAGAGCTCTTAGAATAGAGCTAAGATTGGACTTAGTTAATCATCTAAGCCAATCAGGACCTAGAGGAGACTAGGTTCCTAGAAGATGCAAGGTAGGTCTCTTAGCAAGGTGCAAGCAAACCGAGGAGCTCACACATCATATTGGTATCAGAGCTTGAATTGATCAGGCTTGTGGTGGATGTTTCAACCTGCTGAGTCAGTGGGAGAGAATACATCTATGGAAGGTGCTACAATGGTGACTAATGCAGAGTTAGCCAAGAAGGTAGAGGAACAAGAAGAGGACAACAAGTCCCTAAGAGAAAGGTTGGCTCGAATGGAGCAACTTTTGGATGAAATCCAAGAAACAACAAACAGAGTAAAAGACAAGGTAGATTAGAAGGAAGAACAAGAAGCAAGGAAAAGGAAATAGAGTTGGAGGAGGAAGCTCCAACCCCTGACCCTGTGATTCCTGGAGAACCTTTCTTAAACGCACTTAAAGCATTGAGTGGTAAAGCTTTGGAAGGTGTGCCACTATTTAGTGGACAAATGGATCCAGATTCAGTTGTGGATTGGATAGACAATATTGAGAACCATTTTGAGTGTGATGGTATCTCAGAGGCACAAAAAGTTATGGTGGCCAAGTCTAGACTAAGAGGTTCAACTCTTACTTGGTGGAAGTTTGTGCAAAGTGAAAGGGAAAAGGATGGAAATGGTCCTATAGTTACTTGGAAAGGTATGGTAAACAAAGTGAAGCAGACCTATCTTCCTGATGACTATGAAGTTCAATTGCATAGAAGGAGACACAATCTGAGACAAAAAGATTTAGATGTCCAAGCCTACACTGAGGAATTTCAAAAGATATGTTCGAGATTAAGGGTAGTAGAAGATAAGAGCATTAAGCTTGCAAGGTATTTGAATGGTCTCAAATGGTCTATTCAAGAAGACATGAGTTTGGTGAACTTCAAAACCATTCACCAATGCTATCAAATGGCCTTGAAGATAGAAGAGAAAAGTAAAAGGAAGCAAGAGCAAACCTCCAAAAGTATAGGTAAAGGAAAAGATAGTAGAGGACAAAGAGGTGGCTATGGTGGAAGAAGTTCTGAAACAAAAACTCAAGGAGACACAAAATACAGTGAGCAGCAAGAAGGAAGCTCAAGTAGAGGTGGTAGAGGAAGGAGTTCTAACTCTAACTCTAGAGGAAGAAATGGTGGACAAGGAGGAAGAGGCAACAACTTTTCCAACATGAAATGCTACCATTGCAATCAAATGGGACACCCAACCTATAGATGTCCAGAGAAAGGTGGTTCTTCACATGGTGGTGACAAGAGAACTAATCTAGTTCATGAGGAATCCAATGTAGCTGATAAACATTCTGAGGTTCCATTACATTCGGAGGAAGGAGAGAATCTCATGATGAGGAGAACTTTGATAAAGGATCTGGTGAAGGAGGATCCAAGCCAAAGGAGGTCTTTGTTTAGGATAAAGTGCAAGATGATGGGGAAGGTATGTAGAGTCATCATAGACTTAGGTTCTAATGACAATATTGTGTCAGAGGAACAGTCAGCAAACTAAAGTTGACAAGGATACCCCACACCAATCCTTACAAGGTCACTTTGATCAATAAAGGCCAACATGTGTTAGTGAATGAGCAAGCATGGGTTGAGTTCTCTATTGGGAGGTATAAAGACAAAGTCTTGTGTGATGTGCTACCTATGGATGCATGTCACTTTCTCCTAGGTAGACCATGGCAATTTGACTGTCAAGCCATACATGATGGAGGAAAGAATTCATATTCTTTCAAGAAGGACAATGTGACCTTCAAAATTCAGTCACTATTAGAAGATGTTGAGGTGAGGACAGCAGGTTCAAATGTTTTTGTGGTGAGTGAAAAGGAGTTCTTAGAAGCTTTGGAAGAAGGTGAAGGAGTTGGTTATGCATCGGTGCTAAGACCAAGAGAAAGAGATGAAGGTAAGGTGACCAAGAAGGCAGAGTTACCAAGGGAGATTCAAGACATGATGTAGACTTACAAAGGTGTAGTGAGTAAGGGACAACCAGCAACTTTACCCCCTAAAAAAGCCATAAGTCATAGGATAGATCTTATCCCAAGAGCTACCCTTCCCAATAAGGCAGCTTACAAAATGACCCCTCAACAAAATGAGGAAATTGCTAAGCAAATACAAGAACTTCTAAACCAAGGTCTCATCAAAAAGAGTATTAGTCCATGTGTCGTACCCACTATCCTAGCACCTAAGAAAGGAGGAGATTGGAGGATTTGTACTGATTCAAGAGCCATTAATAGGATTACCATAAGGTATAGGTTCCCTATCCCTAGGATTGAAGACCTAATGGATTGTTTAGGTGGAGCTAAGTATTATAGCAAGATAGACTTGAAGAGTGGCTATCACCAAATAAGGATACATGAGGGAGATGAGTGGAAAATAGCCTTCAAAACTAATGAGGGTCTATATGAGTGGCTTTTCATGCCATTTGGATTATCTAATGCCCCCTCCACATTCATGAGGCTCATGAATGAAGTACTCAAAGACTACATTGGAAAATTTGTAGTGGTATATCTTGATGATATATTGATCTATAGCAAAACAAGAGAAGAGCATCTAAGAAACCTAGAGCTTGTTTTCAAGAAGCTACAGGAAGAGGAGGTGATGATCAATTTGGAGAAGTGTGAGTTCATCAAGACAAAGATGGTGTACCCTGGGTTTGTGCTATCTCAAGGAAATCTGAAAATGGGTGAAAGCAAAGTGGAGGCTATCATGAATTGGCCTACTCCAAGGACAACAATTGAGGTAAGAAGTTTTCATGGTCTTGCACAATACTATAGGAAATTCATAAGGCATTTTATTGCAATTCGTGCTCCTATGTCAGATACTATTAAGGGAGGCATGAAGACCAAATTTGTAAGGAAAAAGCATGCTAACAAGTGCTTTGAGTTTCTGAAAGAAAGGATATCTACCCAACCTATTTTGGTGTTGCCAAGTTTTGAGAAGTTTTCACCATTGAGTGTGATGCTAGCAATGTGGCAATTGGAGTTGTTCTAAGCCAAGAGGGTAGACCGGTGGGTTTTCATTCAGAGAAGTTGAGTGAAGCCAAAAAGAAGTACTCTTCTTATGACCTTGAGCTATATGCATTGGTTCAAGCTCTAAGGAAATGGAGGCACTACTTGCTTCCTAAAGAATTCATTGTATATTCAGACAATCAAGCACTTAGTTTCCTGAATTCACAAGACAAGTTGAGCCACAAACACATGAACTGGGTTGAGTATTTACAAGCTTACACCTTCAATATCAAGCACAAGAAAGGTGTTCTCAACAAAGTAGTAGATGCATTGTCAAGAAGAGCTCTCACAATTCAGGAAATATAGTTGAAGAGCATGGGAATAGATCACTTCAAGGATCAATATGCAGATGATGAAGATTTTGAAGACATTTACAAGGTATGTGTTGAATACGAGAACCATTTTCATAGTAAATATGCTGAGTATACTTTGCAAAGTGGTCTATTGTTTAAAGGAAATCAATTATGTGTTCTTAGAGGTTCCATTAGAAAGAATTTGATACAAGAAAAGCATAATGGTGCTTTGAGTGGTCACTTTGGGATCACTAAAACTCAAGAACTTGTTCAAAGGTTCTATTTTTGGCCTAAGATGAATATTGATGTTAGAAGGTATGTGGAAAGTTGTGTGGTATGCCAATAGGCCAAGGGCACTTCTTCAAATTCAGGCCTTTACCAACCACTACCTATTCCTACTAGGCCATGGGAATGCTTGAGTATGGATTTTATAGTTGGCTTACCCAAGACAAGGCAAGGTATGGACAGTGTTTATGTAGTTGTTGGCAAATTCAGCAAGATGGCTTACTTTGTGCCATGTAAGACAACTAATGATGCCAGCCAAATAGCATCTCTTTTCTTCAAGGAGATAGTGAGAATCCATGGGTTACCTATCAACATTGTATCAGACCGAGACACTAAATTTATGAGTCACTTTTGGAAGACTCTTTGGCAAAGGTTAGGCACTAACTTGTCCTTTGGATTAGCCTACCATCCCCAAACTGATGGTTAGATTGAGGTTGTTAATAGGAGCCTTGGAAATCTACTGAGATGTTTGACAAAGGAGTATGGGCAACAATGGGATCAATTGATTGGCAAGCTAAATATTCCTATAATGACACTATAAATAGATCCATAGGGAAGAGTCCCTTTGAAATTGTATATGGCCTTCATCCTAGAGGAGTGTATGAGATGAGAAACATGAAAGATGGAGTGAAAGGAAGTGGATATGCTAATGAATTTGCTTATGCAATGCAAGAGATACATGATACAGTGAGGAAGACTTTGACAGAGAACACCATGAAACATAAATCCAAGGTGGATGAGCATAGGAGGATAGTACAGTTCAATGTGGGTGACATGGTTATGGTGCATCTAAACAAGTCCAGACTTCAAAAGGGAGTCCCTCACAAGTTGCAGATGAGAAAGATAGGTCCCTGCCCTATCTTAGCTAAGTATGGTGATAATGCTTTTAAAGTTGAGCTACTAGATGACAGTGGACTATCCCCTGTTTTCAATATTGCAAACTTAGTCCATTAAAAAGGACCACAACCATACATGGATCAGAACCTTCATGAAGTGATTAGGGATGTTGAAGATCTACACCTACCTACTACCACAGTCTCAGGACCTGACAGTATACTAGACACTAGGGTCTACAAGAAGACTAGAACCAAGGAATAAAAAGAGCACTTGATCAAGAGGCGTGGCCAAGCTGATGCTGATGTAGTATGGATAAAGGAAGCTAAGTTCAAGAAGATGGGGATTGATCCAAGCCTCATCAATCAAAGGGTGGATTGAACTTTTTGTTTTGGGGAGGATGGTGCAGGAGCACCTAGGCTAACCTCCATGTTTTATTTTACTATTTTGGCTTGTAACTAACCTTAGCCAAGTCAGGGAGTTTAAGCATGTTTTCTTTAGACCTTAGATGGTCTTGTTTTTGTTTTGGTTAGGTGAATTAGTCGTTAAGACTAAGGTCACAATTTGCCATTGCTTGTAAGCATTGATTTCTTAATGTTTGTTGTCTAGGGGAGATTAGGAGTCTTTAAGTTGTTCTAAATACTTAATGAGGTTGTAAATATGCCTTAAGGCCATTGAATATGTTGGTTCCTTGAGATCTTGAGGGAATGGTGGTCCTAAGAAATAGGCTAAAGGCATGATGAAAGATGCCAAATGTATAAGGCAATTTACATAGTTTGTTGCATGCAATCCGGTTGCCTTTCGATTCCCTTGGGAATAGGAAGTGGAGGAGTTTGACCAACAAGCCTAGAATCATGGAGTGGGCATCTATTATAACCCAAGGCTCACATCTTTAGAGAGTTAGTAGTTTTTGAAAAGTGTGAGTAGTTTTGTAATCAAGTTTTATGAATGAGAAAAGAAGGTCTACAAACTCTGTGTTTACTTGTTGATACCAACTTTTATTGAGTGGATGTGACTGTTGAGGGATTGAATGCATTGATTTCATGTTAGTTTTGTGTTGATAGCATAGTCATAAGTCTTTTGCATTTGATAAATAAGTTGGTTTAGAGTAAACAGTAGTGTTAGCTTAGTGATTTTTGTTTTAGAGCTCCTACTGGTCCTATCCTGACCAATCGGTGCTTTCATGGCTCCCCCATGAAGTATTTTCTTAGGAAACACCTAAGGATGGGTGGAATGGTAGGCGAGTCAGTAGTGTACATAGTTTTTAGTGTTAGGAAGCATGACAGAAAGGGAGAAGCTTCTCTTAGCAACTAATCTCTAACCGAGCAAGTGGAGCCTGGTTAGAGAGCTAGAGGAGAAGCATTAAGTATTTATTGCAGGGGAACGAAGTATAGTACATCCAAGTATAGTTCTAGGTGGGTTAGGGATAGGTCTTGATGTGATAGGAAATTTGGGATCTTACAAAGTCATTAGAGTAAGGTTTGAGGAGGAAAACCAGTGAATTCCTAGAAACTAGACTTACAAACCCTACATACTCTAGGTTACAAGAGTCCTCTGTACAGACACTATCAAACCAGGAGACCAATTGAGCGATTTAAAAATTCCAAAAGGGTATTAGAATATGCTTTTAGATTTATAGAGTCTTTTGAAGAATTTTGCAAGAAATAGCAAAAAGGGACTGAAAAAGTCTACATGGATTAGGCCTGTTTTATGGTCTTCATATGATGCAATCTTGAGCATGGTAAGGACAGTGCTAAAGAAATCTCTAAAAGGGATCCAATTGGAAAATTTTTGATGGTACTCAATAGGAAAAACACCCCTACAATGAAGAGTGATGGAGAGTGAGATTTTGGGGAAGAATACACTTAGAGTTCTCTAAGTGAGGAAGGAAATTGAGAAGGAATTTGAAATTGTAAAATGTTGTTTGACCTCCAAGGTGAAGCACAAAGGGAGAGCTCTTAGAATAGAGCTGAGATTGGACTTAGTTAATCATCTAAGCCAATCAGGACCTAGAGGAGACTAGGTTCCTAGAAGAGACAAGCTAGGTCTCTTAGCAAGGTGCAAGCAAACTGAGGAGCTCACACATCACACTCACATCCATACCATAGCTTGAGTTGATGCCCATATCATATTCCACCATAGTACTACTTGGCATATTCCGAAGGTCAGTTTATCCTACCTTTATCGAAGTAGTCTATCGCACCATGCTAGGGGCATATTCCTATACCTGCATTGGATTGGATTCGTTTATATTCTCATGATCTTCCTAAACATTAAAAAGTCCAAAAACATTCAAAAAAATCATCAAAAAACTCAAAAACATGTCAAAATATCATAAAATCTTCAAAAATTCTTCATTGAGTCTTGTCAATCTTTCACCTTGTCCAAACTACATCATCTTTGAGCTTGAACATAGGAAAGGTTGATCTTTGATCATCCCCTGAGATAGTTAGGGTCAGTCCTTAGGCGTCCGTTGCAATATCAATCAGTTTGCCCATCTATCTCATCATTGATTCAAGTACTTCATTAGTTGAACTACGTGGTCTCTGTGTGTATAACGTAGGCAAGGCTAATATATGGATGAACTCCTGAGACCCATAGGATAGGTCTTTAAGTTAGTCTCTTCATCATAAATCTTGAAAATACCAAAAACATTGAAAAATGTGAAAATACCAAAAACATTTGTAAAACACTTCAAAAATACCAGAAACAGCCTCAAAATATCTGAAAACCCAAAATGGTCCATCCATTTCATCTCACTTTTACCCGTGAATTTTATCACTCCTAATAAAATCAATCATCGCCTTCACCCTTTGGTAAGTCAGTCAGAAGCAAGTCTAGCGGGTTCAAAAGTGAACACTCTAATCGTCAGAGTCTTGAAAGTCTAGATCAGCAAATCAAAAAGTTGGTCAACTTGGAATATCAATAGATTATCACTCAAATTAGTCCCATCAAACCCTGATCACAACATGTCCTAGGATGAAGCTTTCCTACGATGGACATAAGCATCAGGTACCCCACAGTAGTTAGTCTTGGCTAGCAATAACATTAGTTTGTTTGGTTTGATTTATTTTGTCTTTTATTGACTTATCTTATTTTGTGCTCATTCCAAGGACCTCTCGATGATACCTAAAAAAATAAGGTTTAGAGAGAAAGGAATGGGGCAACGATCATTATCTTTTTATCTATTGTGCTTATTGGATATTCTTGTAAAATAACTTCATCATGCATACATTTTTTTTGTAGGAAGGAGGTTTTAGGTATCTTGTTGACCACATAAGAAGGCTTTCCTTTTTTATGTTTTGGCCCAATATGTCTAGAATGTCTGAACTACATTCTAAATAAGCTCATGTTTGTCAAGTGTGAACAAGAGTACTCCTATCTGTTTGACGAGTCAAAGTCCATCACACTAGGTGCCACACCATCCTGGTTCTTAATATCTTGATACATCGCACCTATGTGTGTTATCAAACATAAAGAAGGGTATGCTCTTTATCTCTCCCATCCTTGGATAAGCAATACATCATCATCATTCATCATCATATCCAATAAAGTCTTGATGATTAGTGGACTTGTTGGACTTCTGCATCTTCTTGGATTTAGAGGTTGATACCTCTCATTCTTCTACTTTTCTTTCATTCAAACAATGCATCCATCATTCTTCTATCCTCTTTCACGCTAACAAGGAATCCATCCTACATCTTGCATAATCACGTCATATCATCATAGCACAACATCATCCATCACATCCATCTCACATACATTTCATATGCATTTAAGTTGTTTAGGATAATATTAATTTTTTTTTCTAAACATCTTCCAAACATCTCATTTTCATCATAATTATCATATATATCATATAGTCTAACCGTCCATACATCCATTTTGAACCTCTTTGTCATGAGATCGACCTCAAATCGAATCTTTTCGCTCGATCTCTTGAGGGGGAAATGTACTAAATTATTTCTTTTAGTTGGGGAATTTGAAAAAATTAGAAGTTTTTTTTAAATTTCAATGTCAGCAGCATCATTCTTGGAATCAATGCAATGAGTACATTGCTTCAAAGAGGGGAAAAATATAGACATTCAAAATATACTCATGCATATGATCATGCTTTATTTAGCATCATTTCTCCTATTAATTAAATAAACCAATTTAATTAATTTGCTAAGCTTATCTCTTTAATTAAATAATTCAAATTATTTAATTGTCTCCTATAGTTCTTGATTTAAT
Source organism: Sequoiadendron giganteum (assembly GCA_007115665.2). NCBI lineage: Eukaryota > Viridiplantae > Streptophyta > Pinopsida > Cupressales > Cupressaceae > Sequoiadendron > Sequoiadendron giganteum. The sequence goes on from CM021101.1 coordinate 111,618,439, forward strand.
TAAATCACATATATTTAATTAAATCACTCATATGCATTTTCCTCTCATTTGATTGAAAACAAAAAAAACAAAATTCAAATAAAATGTCATATCACCTAACCTCCTATTAGATTAATCAAATCCTAATTAATTTAATCCTAATCACCTAAATCCTCTAGATTCATCCACTTGCACAATAAATCATTTAAATTGATTTATTAAAACACCTATTTTCCTCACAAAGGCATATTCCCAAGGAATAAGCCCTCATTAACTCTCTTGTTTGAATTTTTTGGCCAAACACAATTCCCCCTACAAACCCTCAACCATATTCATTTATTTCCATTTTCAAATTTGAAATGGGCACATTGGCCAAAACTTGCAAAAGCATGGGCCAATACCATTGTGACAAGTGGCTCTCTCTCATTTTTTGGGTTTTAATCCCACATTGCTCATTCTTGGCCTCCCCTCTCTCAACTTCTCCTATAAGTTGGATGCATTTTCTCTCATTTTTCATCTACATTTTAGAGAATCCTCAATATAGGAAACTTGAGTTCATGAGCATCTCATTGTTGATCATCTAACTATCTTGGCAAGGATTGGGAAAGGGCTCTTTCACATATTCAAAGAGCACCAATCCATCATAGAATAGGTTATATTTCATGTCTTCTTTACATGCTTGATTTGGTTTTATCATTTGTTTTGAAGAATTTTTTATTATTCTATGAGGATGTTAGAATTATGCTAACCATATGTAGATTTTGATGTCCATAGGTAGATATAAAACCTAATTTTTCTACCACTTCCCTCTGTTGAATCATCTTAGGCACAAAGTTCTGTTAATTTTTTCATTCTTTCTGCTTATGGATTTGGAAAGTTCTATGGAAAAATGCAAGGAAATTACTAGCCTTAACCTAGAAGATATCCCTCGTCTGCCTCTCCTCCAAGGGCTTATTATGAGGCTTTATCATTTAAACCTTGCTTTATGCCCACCTAAGCCCATTTCTACTATCTATGTGGAGGAATTTGAACCTCTTGATGTTGCTAACATCTCCCCTACTAATTCTGAAAGCCCCATTCACAAACCCCATATGGGTTCCACTGATAATCCTAACGCCGAGTCTCCTGATAAAAAATTCAAAGGAAACATAGAGAATTCTCTGACGAGTGTTGTGGCTAGTATATGTGAGCTCAAGGCTACTTCAGAAGAAACTTATTACAAAGCCACATAAAAGAAAAAGGGTAAATATGTAGGAAAGGATTAATGGAGCCTATGGCGAAAGAGGGCAGAGGGAAAAATGTTGTGGGGAAGGATTCTAAGGGTGAGATAGTGGTGGAGGTGATGGTTATGACTAGCGGAGAGACCACAATTTAGAGGTCTGGGAGATTGGCAAAAAATAATAATAAAATATGGGTGGTGGTGGACTCGGAGGATGAGCAATCAGACAGTAAAGACTATAAGGAGGAGGAGATGTCCAAAGAGGAAGAGGACAGAAATGGGAAAGGACTCCACACAATTCCTGACAACAACAAAGAGATGAAAGAGAACTCAACCTCTCAGTCCTCGCACCTGCAGGATGTTGAACTTGTTGAGGACTTGAGGGTCGCTAATGAGGGAGAGGAGTGTCATGTGCTAAAAGAGAGAATGGACAAGTTGGAGAAGAGATTCAGGTGCCTAACCTACTTCATGATGAAGCTAGTCCACTTTGTCACCAACACTCTATCTGTGGTGATTAAACATGAACTGGAGGTGAATAATACTTAGGAGGATCAAGAGTGGGTCGAGGATGATGTTGTGGACCTCCTCTCAAAGAACTGTGATAATGCCAGTTAGTTATATTTTGGTATGTGTTTTGGTGCTTCTGTTGTTATTTCATGGTTGGTTTACTATTTTTTGGCTAGTGTTTTTTGATACTTGGACTTGATATTTTTTGGCCCATGAGGCTTGATGTGTAAATGGTACAACACCTTCTAGATGCTACTTACTTTATCAAAAAAATAATTATCGATGGAGCTATTTATTTTATGACATACCTAGCATAATGCAACTTCCTAGCCTTGTGAAACTTATCATATTGCATGGAAACTTAGTATAATATAACTTGCTAGCCAATAGATCTATGTAGTTCATGAGTGGTTTATCATAACACATTCTACTAGCCCTTATGAGAGTGATATTTGTAGACATTAAAAATTGTTTGAGGCCCATGACTCTTAATTCCCTCATAATTCTTTCATCTTCATTCTTCATAATTAAATAATTTTAATTATTTAATTATTTCCTAAAGTCATATGTCCTCTATTAATTAAATAATTTGAATTATTATATAATTAATTAATTCTTATTCATTTTTTTCTTTGATTAATTAAATAAATGATATTTAATTGTGTCACTAATTAAATTTATCTTCTTTCTAATATTAAATAATATCTTTATTATTTAATTAGTGATTGGCCATTTAAATGGAAAAGGATTAGATTTATTTTCTAACTCATTGAGTTTTTTATATCGATCTTATCTTACATCCCATCCTTATCCCTCCTTGTCTTGACTAACCTCCACTGTTGATTAAATTATTTTTTAATTTAATCTCAATAGTTCATCTTTTCTAATTTAGCCCTAACCCTATTCCATGCCTTATCTTTATTTCTTGACCATCAATTAATTGTCTTTCAATCTTGACCTTTCATTTGAAATCAGTTTTCCTATAAAAAGGATTTATCATTATCATTTCTAGATCCTGAAAAGTCTTAGAAGTTTTAGACATTATAGAAATCTTCAATATTTTGTTATTGCTATTGTCTTTATGTCATATTTTCATACTCAATAAAAAATATGAGGGTATTTTTTATATTAAAAAAAATGGAAGAGTGTAATGAAGGTGATTCATGGAATGCATAAGGGTTTGGTAAGATCTTTCATGTTTATGCTTCGCATCCCATTGTTCTTCATTATTAGCTAGGGGTTTAGTTTGATTTCATTTTATACTGCTAACCTGGAATTTTCCCTATGCTACATTTGGTGAGCCCAACATTTGTTGGAGTACATGAGACACTAAGAGGGGGGGGGTGAATCAATGTCTAGATAAATTAATTCAATTTTTCGACTTTTAAAACCCTTTTTAAACCTTTTGAGAACAATATGAATTATGTTTCTTGAGTTAACATGTGTACCAATCCAATTTTCTGATTTCTAATTACATAAACATGAGTGGAGAATTGTATCACTATGAAATAGTAAGATCACAAATGAAACAAAATAAAGAACCATAACATAGTGAATTTATTGAGTGAAAAATCCTCTTGGGGTAGAGAAACCACTTGTAAAATCACCTCACTAGCTTAATGGCCCTCACTGGTTACAAACTGCCTCATTGGAAAGAATGGCCTCACTGACCAAAGAACCTCACTGGTTACAAGAATGCCTCACTAGCAATTAACCAATGTCTCACTAGCAATGTGTCTTACTGACATTAAGTGTGCCTCATTGGAAATGATCAATTTGTCTCACTGACTTGATAATTTTAAGCTCACTATACATTTCTCAATAAATAATAATTCAACTACAGAGGATCACTCTGATTCTCTAAAAAACATATTTTACCTCCAATCTAATACACTTAATATCTTAAATATTTAATTTTCTAGAATATTTAAAATACAAAACATATTAGTGATACAATCTATTTTGCATCATGTTTGCAAAACTTCTTTACAAAATTTTGTTTATACATTCAACATGATAACTCTGTGAAAAGCACCGAACATCAAACAGTGATAAATCATTGTTTATATAAATATTCCATGTTCCATTTTTAAGATGCCATTTGTCTACACCAAAAATTTCATATGTAAACTTTAAAACCTATTACAATAACTATTTCCATAAGTACCTCTCAGTTGCAAACTTCCCATGTACATTGAAAGGTAAAAATAATGATCAGAATAATCTATTATAACAAAATGATATTTCAATTTACCCATTTTCAAAAATAAAACCTTTACCCACATGGAGAATGCAAACCGTAGTCCTGAAAACTCATACAAGGGTTTCAACATATTAGGAAACATTAATCACATAAAACAAATGCTTAGCTTCCCTTAAACTTCTTCAAATCTTTTAAGTAGGTTGAGAACAACTGAGAACAATTATTTCAAAATTTAACCAAAACAACAACTTCCAGCAACATAAACTGAAGAATATTACCCGAGAAGAAGAATCCTAAAAACTAGTTTTTTTAAACTGGAAAACCATTGTGAATCAAGCATTATCTTGTCCATGCAAACACCATCATCAACTGCATGTAAACCATAAATCCTTCCTCGTGCTCTTTACCTTAAAGAATAATGATAACCAAAACAACACAATGGTCTTATGTGTGTTCGAGAAGCTTCATTCATATGTTTTCCAAGCCCTAAGGCCAAGTCAACATGTGCCAAAACAATGAAATATCACTGTGTCGGTCGGTTTCCATAATACCTTGAAAACCATTGGAATTCGCATAGTATCTTGTAAACTTTTGGGGAAGCCTTATCAAATATTACTTTACAAACTTATCATTATCATCATAAAACAACATTCTCTGCATTCGATGCCTTTCGAATAAGAAAAAAATCATAGGAAAAAATATTTCCTATAAAACATTTTATCTTCCACATGATAGTTGTAAGTATTAATAAATACTTACCATTTAATGACCATGAAAACTTGTAATTATTCCTTACCATGGAGTCATATAAATGTGCCTTCTAAAATATTGAATAAATGACCTTGTATTGCACAACAACATGAAACTAAAATATTATGATGTTGGTCATATCAACTTTGAAATTCAAAAGCCACCTCTATCACATGCAAGCTATCAAACATATTATCATGTTACCATCTGATGCCACAGTGTCACCATACATAGTTAAGAGTATATGAAATAAAAATGATCATTTTGTGAGTATGATGATATCATGTGATAACTGAATATCACTTGCCTTCACCTGAATATAAGGACCTGTTCAATAGAAAATGTAATATTTGTCATCAAGAACATAAACACCAATCTGCCATAGTCACCAACCTACCATCAAGGAATATAATTTATTTGTGTGTCTTTGAAATCAAGGGCAACAACTGAAGGACAACAACATTTAGATAAAAGATTCTACAAATTTCATATAATTTTCTTTGTTTTGCAGGTTTTTTGTACGGTCCGATGCAATCACCAAGCCAAATTGATGTAATCACTTGTGGAGTGACACAACTACTTTTCATTAGGGAATAATTAAATTTTCTTTAATCTTGAGTTATTTATGTTAGATCTAAGATACTTAGGTTTCTGGTTTATCAGTTTAACTTTGGTGTTAGATCATACAAATCATTAAATCACTTGTGTTTGGTAGATTTTTGGTTATTTTGTAAGTTATGGAATGTGTGACGCAACTGGCTATATTTTGCCACAATTTTCCATCCCATCCATCACAACCCTCATAAAATTGAGCTGCATTTGTTTTTGTGAGCCACAATCGACAATCGGTGAGCCACAGTTGTTCTCAAACCGTATTTGATTGTTACTATGCACCGCATCTGCAAATTTTATGACAAAATTGTCTATTGAGGGTTTGCTATTAATTTTTGCAAGTAATTTTTATTTTTTTGCATTTTTGGTTTAGTAGATTAGGGTTTTTAGTTACTGATATTTTGTTGGTAGGATGTGGAAACTTTTCCTCTTGTTTTTCAAAGACTTGAATTGAAATTACTAATGAAATCTGATGCAAAATGTTTGTTGAAGGCTTGAATTTAAAGAAAATTATTTGTATTAGAATAAAACACATTTCACTTGGTGTCTAAACTAAACATTTGCCTATTGTGTTTGGTACTTTTACACACTTCTATTTAGATTAGATCTAAAATTTAATAACAAAATTATCCTCTCCCTTTGCGCACTTGTGCAATTCTGGGTGTAAGAGAAATTGTTATTAACTTTAGAGGGCATGCCTTGGTGGGAAAAGGTACTCACCTCAAGGGATGACCCAAATGGGGTAAAATCACAGAGTTGTGTCACAGTTTATAAAGGAAATGGCCAATACTGATCCAATTTTTAAACTTAAATCACTAAAAGGTGGCATATATATTTTGAATTTTGAAATGGCGTAAACTAATAAAATATGTGTTTTTTAGTATATTTTATGTTTTTTTTGTTTTAAACTTCAAATTTTTTTTAAACTAGTTTTTAATAAATTAACACTATAATTTAGTTGTTGATAAAATGCTAAAAAGTGAAGTTGCAAGAGAAGTCAAACTTTTTATAGTAACTTTTATTCTTTTTCTTTCAAAAAATTTGTGTCTATCTATAACTTGAAGCTTTACTGCATGGATATATTTTATTCCAGTTCTAATAAATATATATTTTGAAATAAATATTAAAAGGTGTGTGAATCAAAAAATAGTTGTTTCCACTCGACATCAACTTTCATATTAAATATTTATCTAAAATGACAAAAAAAATTTCATCTTGAAATAAATTCTTTTATCTAGTGCATTATATATTTTTTAATTTTTTAAATAAGTTTTAGTATTTTTCCTTGGCATGGTAATCAACCTAATATTTTGTGTTGGTAACCTACTTTTAGTAAAAATAAAAAATAATATATAAATAATAATTAAACTATTAAAATAAATATAGTTTTGAAAACTACACTTATAGATCTAAATAAGGGTATTTTATATTTTTTTTAAATGTTATTTACATTAGTAGGAGTTATTGAAACTTCAAGTTTTTCAAATAATTTTATTTTTTTGGTAAATTGGACTCAAACTGGTGCTCCATATATTTTAGCCAACAATTTTAGCTGAAAAAGTTGTGGAAGTATCTAACTTAGCTAGGATGAATCTTATTAGATCATATGTTTGACCAAAATTAATTTGTAGTTAGAAATACTTAAATTCAATTATGCTGATAAGTTGGTTGAAAGTGTGACATAGCTTTGTGCTTTTACCTAGTGGTAACGGGCTAAAGCCAAGTCTTTCTTAACCACTAGAAAAATGTGTGATTGCGAGGAAATTTCACAATCAACAGGAAGTGGTGTGTGGTAGATCTCCTTCACTATCTTTATGATATTTAATCCCTTGTTCTAAGGGTTGGGAGACCTCTCACAATGAGTATGTCATTGCACCCCTTGAACCAAAAGCCCTTACTAAAAACCTCTTGTTGTAGAAAGCCTAGCCCTTCGTTCATTGCTTGGTATAGTGCAGTGTAAAGTAACATGCTCGAAGGTTACTCAGTAGTGACTCCCTTGAGTAGAAATAGAAAATTCCCAAGAAGTAATGACCTAGGAATTCAAAGTTGGTGACCCCAAGAAGTGAGTGCACTATAAGGGGGGGCCTATGCCACCAAAAATTCAGAGATATATCCACTCTTGAGAAGGAAAAGTGTTCAACACTAATCTGGGGTATTTAAATGAGTTGGACCAAGTATACAAACCTTTTCTACTATGATTGTGCTTGTTTTCAAAATTTTGGTATCAAACAACCCATGAAAAGACAATGTGTTTGAGTGTTTGTTGAACTTACTGAACAAAGAAAACAACTCTAAAATTTGGAAACTAACAATCAGATCAAATTTTTTTTAAACTTGACAAAATTATTGAAAGCGATATTTTGTTCACTTTGAACCACAATTGCAAACTCTGTCAATTGCAATTGCTTATTAAAAGCTACAACTATCATATAGAAAGATGAAATTAACTATTCAGAACCGCAACTGCTATATAGAAAGCCGCAATTGACTGTCTAAAATTGCAACTATCATTTTGGAGAAACCACATTTGATTGTGTGAAAATGAAATTTCCCACAACTCAGAAAAAAAAAAAATTATTATCACACTACCAAACCAAAACTTAGAATTTGTCTTTGATTATCTCTTTAATAGTGATCTTTGAACAAAAACCAGATAGATTTGCTCAAACCATTGACCATTACATCTTTTAGTTGATCTAGTCTTGAAAAATAGGCATTCCACTTGCAAACTATAGTTACATCCTAGGGGTCATAATCACCATTAGCTTAGTTGAACTCTTAAGGACATTACCTTATACAAATTTTTAGAATAGGCCAACTTTCCATACTTTGTTAAACCATTGCTTCAAAATAGATTGTCATTGGACCAATTCATTTGCCACACTTTTGAGTCTCTATCATTTTGGTTGTCTTTTCCGAATTCACAAGTCTAGTTTGGGCAAGCTCACTTTGTCTTGGTCATTTTACTTGGTCCCACACAAGTCCTTTCACAAGTCAAAATTGAAGCATTCATAAAACTTTGAATGGTTAGTAATCCTTCTCTTAAAATCTCCTAAAATTTGATAACCCTTTTAGTTTACACCTTGGATTTAGAATGCTTCCATAACATACTTGGACATTGGATGTCATTAACACCTTACTTTAGACATTTAGCATCTTCATTTGACATTATTATCGGATTGTACCCCTTATTCCAAAAGCTAATTAGTTGCATTAGTTTAGGCATACCCTATTTAAAAAATCCAAAAAAACATAGATTAAGTTCATATCATTTATATCCATAGACATATCATTTGCATTACCCATTTTGAGAAAATCTTACATGGTCGAAACTAGGTTGACAAGAAAACAAAGAGAAATATGGCTGACCCACAAGACTTTATCAATCCATTCTCAAACCCCTCACAAGGGACTTCAAGACCTCACAAAACCTTATTGGACAATTTCATCACTAGAGACCAAAGAGGACAAGTTTTAGTTGAAGACATAGAGGTTGTTTCTCAAGATCCAAAATTTACCTCTTTTGTAGATGAATACTTGGCACTAGACCCCCAATGATATTTGGAAAATTTATTAACAAAAGGTGCCACATTACCTCTTGGGTTTGACATACATACATTGCAAGATTCATCTACACAAGGAAACAATACAATGGTCTCCTTCAAGTAAACACATTGATACCATTTGGAGCATCTACCCAAGTGACAACAATAGTCCATACATCACCCTTTGGCACATCAAACATGACACAAGGTCTTAACTTCACCATCGGGACATCATTTTTAAATCTAGTCGGCATCAATTGTGCAAGAAAAATTCCCAAAGCTAACATAAACATGACAAATTCCACATCAAGCATCAACACCGCTAGTTCCATACCACAAATAGTGGTTTCAAAAATATGAACTATGCCTCTCATATAATTTGGAAACCAACACAATCCTTTGCATAACATTCACATTCCCAATTATGTCACCAAAAATTGTATGCCTTTGAAGAAAAGGACCGTTTTGTGCCTAATTTGATCCTATTTTTGGCATCTTAGTCCCTAAATAACCCCTTTCCAAGCCTTATTTAAAAGTTTTGTAAATAATTTTAACAAACTCTCACACTTTCCTAGGCTTTTCATCAATAAATCAACCCTTTCTTGTGACAAAATGACCCCTTAATGCACTTATAGGTCCTACTTAAGTGTGTTTTAGAAGACAGTCTCGTTAAGCATCATTAATCGCATTTTAATTCTCAACACCCACTTTAAACTGCTCAGGTGGACTAAGTCACCACCTTGGGCAACTTAGTCCCATGTGGCATAAAAATCACAAAATAAATGGAATCCATTTAATGAAGAGGTTAAGAACTCTTGAAATGATTTAGTTTTAATGGAAAGGGATGTGTTGTAAAAGAACAAGGTATCTGTGTAACCCCCATAGAGTCAAATAAAAGTGATGATCAAGATATTGCTTCATCTCCAAACACTTTTTTCGGTGATGATGAAGGGTGCACAATCTACTAAGAGGGGGGTTAATTAGTAGATCAAAAATTTGTAACTCAAATCCACATATCGTAAATCCCACACTTGAAATCAAAGCAAAAAGATAATGATAATAGAACATAAGAAAACACATATGCACAAGTGAACACCAGATATACATGGAAACCTAGGAAGGGAAAAACCACAATGAGAAAATTTTCTTGGATCTACTTCCCAAATCCAACTCACAATGCAAGAATATATAAGTTAATTTTACACACTAAAGTAGGTAGCAACCTACCAGAGACACCAATCCCCTAAAGTGTATGTAGGCACCAACCTACTAGAAACACCAACCCCCAAATGAAATAATACAATAGGTACAACACCAACCCCATTGGATTATAATGATAAAAATTGTGGATCTACTAGCTAACTCAATACATATAGTTAGTGTTGCAACTAACACCCTTACTCTCTAGAAATGGTCTTCTGATACAAGAACACACACTAGAATATAATTATCAGTTTTATCTTCACCACTTTCTCTTTAGTTTGCACAAGTGACCAACTATTCTTCATATAGGTGTAATTATAATACATGCAGACACACATTGATACATCTTGATGCATATAAAAATCCAAAATATATACATGGTCCATTAAATTAACACTCTTTCATGTTAGCCAAGGATTTGTAAAGGGCTAGGATGAAAAAATTTGGACCTAGATTCAAATTACATGAAATGTGTAGTAGGTCAATCCAAAATAAAATTTATTTCCAGCAAAATAACTTGATGTTGTGTGCCACCACAAGAAACTTAAGTAGGTCCTATCTTAAAAGAACACACAATATTTGAATTCCATATGCTACTAGCCATTATCACACACACCTTCAAAATAAATTAGTTGACAAACAAGAACAAATAAACTTTTGTCACTTAAAACTTCTTACACACTGAACATATCATGTGGAAACTTAGGAACATGATAAAACTAGTGTATGCATACTCTCCTTCGAAACTGCATTTCTTAAAGAAAATTTGACCATAATTGTATTGCTTGAGAAATCCTCTGCCCAAAAGATATCCTTGAACAACACAAGACACATAATTTTTTTTGGACCATCTCTATCATAAATAATATATGCAAGCATGATATTGCAAGTATAAAATATTCATACAAACACTCCCTAGCAACTGATAATATATATTTCTTATTTTGTGTTTTGATAGTAAAATTGCCAACATTGAATAGATTAAACTTCATACCTACAACACTTTAAGTCAAGGGGAATATAATGATATTTCAAAGTGCTCCAACTTCTGACTATATACTTTGACATCATTGGCAACCTTTGACATCAATGACAACCTTTGTTCAACAATCTCCCACTTTGACATTGATGGAAAAAACCAAAATGTTGGGCTCCAAAAACAAATTTTGGACCACCAAAACTTATTTGGATACACATGAACACGAATCTTCTCCTTTGAATGATTTCTTTGTTGTATCATTTTCTTTATTCTATCCCACTATAAAAGATATAATATTATAAGATCATTATTATTTCTAACCAATTCAAAATTTTGAGCTCACTTTGTCCTTATTCCTCAATTCAACATTTCAACTTCACTCTCTCCCCCTTTGAAATCAATGGAAAAGGGTCAAAAAATGACCCCCCTATAATATTAACCTTTTCAGACATATCCTTCAATCCACAGGACAATAACTTTAAATTTGAATAATTTCTTTGAAACTCCTTGATTGCAACAACATTTCTTTCTCCTCCTTTATTCACTTCCAAAGCTCTAAAAAATCCAAACACTTGTTTTCTTGTTGATCTCCCCCTTAGTTCATGCTTCACTTCCTCTAAATGTATACCACAAGAGAACTCAACCCTCTAGTGGTAGGGAGATCAAGCTTGCCCTCAATCAATGCTTCATATTGATTCAAGAGGAGGGAGAAACAACAACCAAATTTGGTTGAAGAAGCTCAAATGTCCTCTTAGGAAGTGGCTTCATGAATATATCTACAACTTTATCTTTTGTATCTATATTATCCAAAATTACTTTCTTCTCTACAACCCTTTCCCTCAAGAAGTGATACTTTGTTACAATTTTTTTTTCTTGAGTGCATCAATTGTAGATAGAGAGACCAATTCCTATTTCATGCTCAACCAAGACACAAAATTTTCATGAAGAAATAATGAGCCACCACTTGTGCTCTTCCATTCGTCACACATTCAACCCAATCTACATTTGTGTATGCATTCAGAGTCAAATTTTTACTCTTTGGATACCATAGTCCAAACTATTCATAAACCCTCAAATATCTAAATATTCTCTTTATTGATTTAACATGAGTCTCTTTAGGTGTTGCCTCAAATATGGCAACCATTCCAACTACATTCATAATCGGGCTAGATGTTATTATATACAAAAAAATGCCAATCATAGATCTATACAAGGTCTAATCTATAGGAATAGATTCATCATCTTTACTTGATTTCCAACCTATAACCATAGGTGTTCAAACTATCTTTCAATCTTCCATCTTGAACTTATTCAACATCTCCTTTATGTACTTGTTCTATGAAATGATTATGCATTTGTTTGATTGTACAATTTGTAACCCAAGAAAGAAAGATAATTATCCTAACATAGACATTTCAAATTCATTCGGAATTTTATTTTGAAATTTCTTGTACATGTCTTCATGGTCTTCAAAAATAATATCATCATAGACCAAAACTATCAACAATTTTTCTCCTTTTGTTTTTATGTACAAATTTTTATCTACACTTTGTCTCTAAAATCCTTATTGCTATAAGTATCCATCCAACCTTAAATACCAAGTTTTGGGAGCTTTTTTGAGTCCATACAATGCCTTCTTAAATATACAAACATGATCAAGATTATCAGAACATTGAAATCCTTTTGGTTGTTCAATATAAACCTCTTATTCTAGCTATCCATTCAAGAATGTTGAATTCACATCCATCTAATACACATTGAAGTTATTGAATGTAGAAACAGCTAAGACCATCTTGATTGCATCCAATCTTACCACTAGATAAAATGTTTCTTCAAATTATATTCCTTGAACTTGAGCATATCCTTCACATACAAATGAAACATAACATAAAAAATCATAGGCTACCAATAAATCTCATCTCATCTCATATATAGATAAATACTATATAAGTAAATGCCACGTAAATAATAAATGAATAAAGATCATCATACACATACATTTCCATAATCAAATGAAACATAACATATGATAGGCTACTAATCAATATGATCTCATCTCCTATATACATAAAGAATAAATTATTAAATCTCATAATATAAGATTCCATATACCAATGTATATATGCCTCTAAGAGAAACAATATATAATAAACATATAATGAGCTTGCATACATTTCGTACATAGTATTTCAAAGCTACTAGCTTATTATCCCACCCTCTAAGGGTTCTAGTGATGTTGGCACTACACCCGACCCTAGTTTTGGTGGGCCCCAAAGTAAAAGTACAAAGTTGTGCCACACTTTATAAAGGAAACAACCAACACTAATCTAACTTTTAAACTTGAGTCACAAAAAAGTGGCCTATATGTTTTGAATTTTGAAAGATGTAAACTAGTCAAATGTGTATTTTTTAACTATATTTTATGTTTGTATCTAGAAAATTTAAAAAAAAAAGTTTTTAATAAATTGACACTATAATTTAGTTTTTGATTAAAGGTTGAAAAGTAAAGTTACATGATATTTCAATCTTTTTATAGTAATTTTTTTTCTTTAAATTTTTTTGTGTGTACTCATAACTTGAAACTTTACTGCATGGATATATTTTAGCAAATTTTGATAAATATATATTCTTAAATAAATATAAAATAGATATGTATTAAAATATATTTTTTTCCATTTGACCTCAACTTTCACATTATATATTTATCTAAAACAGAAAAAAAAATTATACTATTTTGATATAGATTATTTTATCTAGTGCATCATATTTTTCATAATATTTTTTAATAATTTATAGTATTTTTCCTTGGCATGGTAATCAACCTAATATTTTTTGTTGATAACCTAATTTTAGTAAAAATAAAATATATATATAAATAATAATTAAACTATATATATATATATGAAAACTACACTTATCGATCTTCAAAAAGGTATTTTTATATTTAAAAAAAAGTTATTTACATGAGTAGGAGTTATTGAAACTTCAAGTTTTTTATATATATTTTTTGGTTAATTGGCCTCAAAGTGGTGCTATATAGGCATTTAGCCAATAATTTTAGTTGGAAAAGTTCTGGAAATATCTAACTTAGAGTAAATCTTATTAGATCATATGTTTGACCAAAATTGTTTTTTAGTTAGAAATATTTAAATTCACTTGTGTTGATAAGTTGGCTTAAAGTGTGACACAGCTTTGTACTTTTACCCCCTAACATAGTGGTGTGCAATACCCATAGATGTTGGTTGCATAGATCCTAATCTATTTGACCTTCTACTCTTAGTAAATTTATAAGCTCTTTGATCTATTTGTGCTATTCCCTCATATAGAGATAAATATTATTGGCCCTCCCATACTTCCCTCATGACCTCCCTCTATGCCTTATAGATTTTAATAGATACCTACACCATCCCTTATGCCATCAACATCCTCCTAGTGGTATTTTTCTATTATCTTATTTAGGCTACCTCAGGCTCCCTCAGGCTCTACCACTCATTGCAATAGTTGGGTTTCATCCTAATCCATGAGTATCTGTTACTTCTAAACTATTAGTGTTCTCCTTCCATCTTCACCCTACAAATATAATTGAGCTTATACATTCTCCACTTGTTCCTTGTATTTTTATTACAATAATCTAGCTTGATCTTGACCTATAATTTCCCTATTTGTCTTGGCATAACCTAAGCTAATAGGGAGCCACCATTATTTCCATATTTATTATTTCTAATCTACCTTAGGCCCTTTTCATCTTTATTTTTAGCTTATATTTCTTTATTGATTACTCCACCAAATCTTCCCTATCCTAGTCTCTCTCCTCGTGACACTCCTACAACTATGGAATAACCATATCTAGCTACTCTTGCAAATCCCCATCATCAATATCATCCCTTCCCTCCTCTCCATCCACTCCCACATCCACCTCAATCTAATCATCCTCCTCCTATTTACCTTCCTCTATAGATGTCTCCCTCCTCTTCCTCCCATGTTCTCTCCATCATCTCTACCCCTTTCAAGTACCATCTACCTGTGTAGCATAGCTAGATGAACGAGAATTTGTTAACTCCAACATGTATCATAATTTTCTATATTCCCCATGTGAAACACCTCTATCTTATGTGCCCATGGTACTACTTGCAGTCCTTGCCAATCATCCCTCAATACATCCATGCATGTGAATCCCTCATGGACCAATATATTGAGTCACCTACAAAAACATGGTATCAATATAGGAAATGGTCTATGACAACTGATGTCACCTTCAAATTTTTCAAATTTGAAGTGCCTATGCCCTTTCAGTTTGATGACAGAGGCAAGGATTACGTCTTACTAAATTTGTCCCAGAGACACTCTTTGTTGATTAAAATTTTTCAACTCAGAGGTCACCTTGAAAATCCACTTGGTAGAATATTTTTTGGTGTATATGGTAAGATGCCTGCTCAATTTTAGACCCCCAAGATAAGTTTTGATATGCCTTTTAATCATTTTCTAACTGCGATCGGGCTAAAATTAGTGTTCTGAAATGTTTCACATTTCACAATTGTAAAGGAAAACCATTTAAATTTTTGGTCTAAACCATCTCTAATTCTGGTTTCATAAAAAAAGAGGTCATATGATGTATTATTTTAATGTTTTTTAGTTGCGATGAACGCGTCCTACAAGTCAGTTTGAAAAGGAGGTACCAAAAATCTAATGGTTGGGAAAAACCGTATTTAAAACCCATGTTTTAAATATTTTTTTATGATCACTCACAAAAAATCATGACTGCAAGGGTCTCGGTTTGCGCACAGTAAATTTCTTCCAATTGGGTAGCAGGCGAAATTAAATTTTCACTCATTTCCTAAAGTTTAAAATGCAAATTTTTTAAATAATTTTTAATTAAAATGCATGTGAAAGGAGGTTTTAGGGAAAACTTGATATTGCAAATGTTGATTATTTTGCAAACTTTATAAAACCTTAATAAAGTGTTTTCCCCACCAACATGCTGGAGGAAATGCTCATGATAGAGGGAGTTGGCGGGGAAGGCAAGAAAAGAGTGTTGGGAGGAGTTTAGATTTTATAAAGACTTTATTAAACTTTGACAATTCGTATTAAAAATTTGACAAAGATTTTCCTCTATTGTTTCAGGCTAGCCCGCACCAACAAATGATGTTGGAAACTTAGAATCGAAGCCAGGAAGTGGGGAGGTGAAGTCTGGCCATTTTTTTGTACAAAATTTTGTTGAGCACTTATTTTTCACCATTTTCATATGATTTAAATGTATTTCATTGTTGTGAGGAGATTTCACTATGAAGTGGGCAAAAAATTAATGTTAATCACACTTTTTTCTTTTTGAAGCAATTTTTCAAAATGTTTGGAGGTTCAATATGGTTGTTGCTCCATCCAAAAGCTTTCTCAATGTTTTCCTTTTGCCTTGGGACCATTTTTGTAACATTTTAAGCTTTTTTTTAGTGTCGATAAGTAATGAAACGACCCAAATACAAAAATCATTCCTTGCATCTCATTCTTTTTCTATGCAAAGATTAATGCATTATTTGAAGGTTGTAAATGGTCTACAATGAATATTGTTCCACGAAAGAAGATTAAAGATGAAAAACATACATCCGAGAAATGGTGAAAATATTTAATTGGTAATATAAAATTCCACAAAGGATTATTTTTTAGATAAATGCTTGACAAAATGTCAAACTAAATGTTGTGTAAAATGAAATTTTTAAATATTAAAATGTAGGTTAAAATAATTTTTTCAACTATCAATAAGTGGATTTTGTTTGGGTTACTATTTTTCACTTGCAAGGTGAGAATGAGGGAAAAGAACATGTTTGCACAAGTAGGTAAAAATTTGCACAAGATTTGTAGGTTGAAAAGGGATGATCAAACTTCAATTACAAAGAGGGAAAATGAAGAATGGGGGTAGTATTATAAAATGCTATTCAGTTTGGAAATAAACGGAGCTCAAGTATACCATGTGTCCATTGTGGATTAATGTTAAGGATTTTCTCTTCTCTTCTCTATTCTCCAAAATGAGAAGTTGTTATTATTTGTAGAGGTTCCAGTTTTCTCTAGGTCTTGGGATATTGTAATTTTGCACAGGGTTGTCTCTAGGTTAGGAATTCCTCAAATTTCAAAGTGCAATGTTGTAATCCATTTGGTTAATGGAAATCAAATCAGTTTGTAGATTATGATGAAATATGTCACATTGTAATGCCTCTATAATGTATGCATTCATATGTTTTTAATCAAAATACTCAAAGATTACAATGGTTTGTGTTGCACATTTGCCACAATAAGTGTTTGGATTGATGGATTTTGTTAAAAGAATAGGTTAAATTGTGCATTTAAGATTTATGAAAATTTTGTAGATGTGTCCTAAAGAGACATCATTATTGTAATGCAGTGGTGGTTTAATGGTCACTACTTTTGTATTCAGGCTATTACCAAATAGGTTTTCATCTTGAATTTGTTATGGACAAGGCACTAGTCTAGTTTTTTCCTTTTGTGTAAACCCTAGAAGGAATCACCATTTAAAATATCAATGAATATTTTCCATTTTCAAGTTTAATTCATTAGGCTTTTTGTATCTCTATGGAGATTAAAGAACATAGAGATTATGCTTGGGAATGATCTAGTTGTAACTCATTTGTGTGTTTCTGAGATGAATATGTCACTTAATTTATCATTTCTCAATGTTGATTGAAGGTGAAAAGGGACCATGTCTAAATGTATTGAAATGTATAACATCCTTTGTACATTTATTTGACAATAATCCACTTGTTAGACATCTGTAATGTGTTGTTTAGTACAAGTTTCATTAAATGTACAAATCTTTGAATAGGAACGCCCTCTTGAGTTTTGTGGAGCTCAAAGTGTAGAAGGTTGGTTATAGCCTTGTTCATTGGCCTTACGTGTCCTTGATGTGTTGATAGTACAAGACCTTTGTCTTAATCTCTTGATCCCTTGGTTTAGGCACTTTGTTTTTACTTAGGATTAGGGGTTGCAAGAAAAACACTAACACCAACCTATATTGATGCATCACTTTCTTTTACCATTACTAATTAATCACATGGATGGTATGCTCCACTAAGTAGTGTCTCTACTAGGTATAAGGGAACTACTCATTATCCCTAGCCCTTTCCTTGAAACTTTTCCATGGCCTCTAGATGATTCTCTCAATGTATTCAACCACATTTTATCAATAATCCATCTCCCCATCCTCTTATATTTATGTATACCTCTTTAAAGGCCTAGTAAATTTCATTCTTGGTCCCTCAGCATATCTACTATTGGCCTTAACAAAACTATGCACTTCCATGCCTAGATGTAAAAAAACGTAAGACCATATCCCAAGCTCTATCCATCCCTATATATAACCATATCCATGTCCTTGACAAGCTATACCAATATTGAAGAATCCTAGGCATGGACTACTCCATCCAAGATCATCCTCTTCAACACCTCCAGCCATCCAAGTGGGAATCTATGAGACTTCTTATCTTTCACCCTTAGTCCATCCATTAATGAAGCTAAAAATAGGGGCAAAAGAGTCAATATGGTCATCACTTACATAGGTCCATCTCAATGCCATCAATAGGAAGCTCATCTATCATAAGCACCCTCACAAAATATAGCTCAACTATCAATAGGTCATACTCTATGAGATAACCATAGATTAAAATTTATAGAATCCACCACACATCCTCTAAGATGGTGATCATTTCATTTGTCAATAGTAGAAAGAAACTCCTCTTATTCTGCCCTAATATGAGGACTTTATGGTATCTTGAATAAGCCCACTACCTCCAAGAACTCTATGTCCACACCCTCTCATTGTTTGTGCAACCTCATCATTGGTAGTTGTCTCTCCCTCAACTATAGGGGAGGTAGAAACTCATGCACTCATCAAAAATATTAGTTATAATCTTTCAAAATCAAATCTATGTATTTCTATCCTAAAAAATGCAAGCACTACTTTGTGTAGGTGTCACAAAATGAAAGTCCAAATTTATATTATGTAAGTGTCAATCAATCCCAGTGTAAATGCTACTCTAACCTCCATAATCATGTTTTAACACAAGAAATATATTACCTAATGAAAGTGTGATCTAGCACATGTGCTATAATCCCCTATACAAGCATAAATTTGCATGTGCAACCCCTTTCCTAGGAAAACATGATATTAAGAAAGAAACCCTCATACCAATTTAAGCATGCCTTTGTAGAAGGGTAAAATCACAAAGTGTCAAAATTTTATAAAGGAAGCAACCAACACTAATCCAACTTTAAAACTTGAATCACTAAAAGTGGCCTATATGTTTTGGATTTTGAAATGATGTAGACTAATAAAATGTGTATCTTTTAGTATATTTTATGTTTGTTATCTTTTGAAAAAAAGTAAAAAATTATTTGAATTTAGCTTTTATAAATTGAAACTATAATTTAGTTATGGATAAAATGTTGAAAAATGAAGTTACATGAGACATCGATATTTATATAAAAAAAAATTCTTTCAAATTTATTTGTGTAGTTATAACTTGAAATTCTAGTGCATGGATATATGTTTTTTTTAGTTTGATAGATGTATATTTTTAAATAAACATTAAAATGTGTGTATTAAGACACAAATATTCACATTTAATGTCAACTTTCATATTAACTATTTATCTAAAATAGGAAAAAAAATATGTACCATCTCGATATAGATTCTTTTAATATCTAGTGCATCATATATTTTTTCAATTTTTTCTTACCATTGTAATCAACCAAATTTTTTTGTGTTGATAGCCTAATTTTATTAAAAATAAAAATATTAATTAAACTATATAAAAATATATATTTTTGAAAACTACATTTATGGATCTATAAAAGGGTATTTTAACATTTAAAGAAAAGTTATTTACATGCGTAAGAGTTGTTAAAACATCAAACTTTTCAAATAAGTTTAGTTTTTTGGTAAATTAGCCTCAAAGTGGTGCTAGATATGCATTTAGCCAAAAAAAATAGTTAGAAAAGTTATGGACATATTTAATGTAGCTAAAATGAATCTTACTAGATCATATGTTCGACCAAAATTTATTTTTAGTTGGAAATACTTAAATTCACTTGTCTTGATAAGTTGGCTGAAAGTGTGACAAAAATTTGACGTTTATCCACAAGCAATATTTCCATCTAGAAGTGTCATTTCATGCGAAAAGAACATTTCTATTGTGTAAGAATTAATCCTTGAGGTGGAAGTATGAATAGTGATCTACACTTGATAGTTTCATATGGTCACTCCTATGTTCTTCCTACTTCTACCCACATTTATGACCCCCTAAACTACCCATAGGGATCCAATGTTAGATACATATGCCTAGTATTGAGTCTTTTGGTTGCTAGAATTGATGAACTCTCTTCACACAATGTTTGTCATTGTGTTTGAGCACTAGTGTAGAAAGAATACTCTAATTTTGAGGATCTTTGAATGCAAATGATCTCTAATGCCCCACTAGGCCTATTTATAGGCCTCACAAGCCTATTTCAGAGGCATGGGCTCTAATTTTCTAACTATCTCCCCCATTTCTTCTAATATTTCCATATTTTAACCTCTTTAGCTAGTTTCTCTTCCAATCACCATCATTTATCATCTTTTATACCCTTCTAACATCCATTTATTCTTTTCAAGTGTTCACCCTAAAACTTTTTTCCAAGTGACCTCTTGAAGGGGAATCATTCCTCCACCATTCTTCCATCAATTCTTCCACTTGACAAGGGCATATTTTTTATTTCTTTGGCATGATGTTGCTTCCATCATTCCACCACCTTTCTTTAATTAGTTCTTCTAGTTGAGTGGGGTATAGTTTTTCTTTATTCGACATAACACCACCTATATTAGTCACAAAGTCATATTTGGTAGGGTAAAATTTTAAACAACCCAAAATTGACCTACAATCACATTACTAATTAAATAAAAATTCAAATCAACTATTTACTTTGAATTAATAATCTCCTAATTCCTCATAATTAATTAATAATCTAATATTTAATTAATTATTACCCATGTCCATAATAGATTAAAATTTTATTTAATTAATTATGCTTTCCCTTCCTCTAGAAGTTGATTAATTTATTTTTATCAGTTCTAACACCCACACAATAATTATTCTAAACCCGATTAACTAAATAATCCATGATTGATTAATTATTTAATCCCCCTAATCATCATTATCATTTTCTTAAATTATAAATTTGAATAAATCCCCAAACATGCTATCATGTGCAACTCTCGCTAACCCTTGCCAATGCTCACAAATGTGTGGGTATATAGAAGTCACCATAACCTTCCATTGGTTTGACACACATGTGTGATATTTTCTCACAAATGTGTATCCACCCTAACTTTCCCCTTCTATCTACATGTCACACACCTTGAATTCTTCCCTCTTTAATTTTCAAAACTTCTCGACATGTCAAGCTCTTGTTCTTCCGAATGTGTGTGCACAAATGTGTGAGCACACCTAGCCATCTTTTCCATTCTGCACATAATTTTTATCAAGCCTCCACTTTTTGACACTTGTCAGAAGACTAAGCCTCCATATTTTCGATTAATCATAGCCCTTCACCCCACAATCCATCTCAACCCTACATTATTTCCATTAAAAATGTATAGATTGAAGACTTTACTTCAATCCTAAATAAATCCACTTGAGCTAAATTCATGATGTTCATTTGCCTCTAAAATCCATCCAAATTGTCGTGATAATGTTTATTTTATATTTTAGAGCTTTAAATTTCATATCCATAGTATCAAAAAATTGAAGAGCAAACAAAGTGGAGAAAAGTGCTTTGACTTCAATCTAAATCAGAGACATGGAGTGGTAAAATTTAAAATATATTTTTTATTCTATTATCTTTGTGTTTTTTCCTTTCACCATTTTGTTACTTTCAACATTGTAAATTTTTTTCTTTACTTGTATGGGATTACATACAAATAACTAGATGGAGGCCTAAAAGCGCTTAAGGCATTAGAAAAGTAAAGTGTAATTGGATAGAAGAAGGTTATACGTTAGATTAGTTGTATGATCCTCGTTTCATTACTAAATAAAATATTTTTGTAAGACTCCTCATGGATATTGGCTCGGGTAGTTAGGGAAATTCTTCTTGTGTCCTCAAATATTGAATAAATATATTTTATCTATATCCTTAGAGAATGGTAAACTTGGCATATTATATAGCTATATAGGCCTTAGAAGAGATTGCTAATTTGCATGTTTTATACTAGGGTGGGTTAGCCCAAAATAAAACTAATAGATTATTCAACTTCTCGCAAATGATTAGCTAGAATAGTTGTGTGGTGTGGATAAAAGGAAATCTAGTATTGTTAAAATATTTAATATTATTGAGCATAATGGAGAGTTGTATTATGGGGATCCTATGTGGGTTTCTCTTCTTTCATTTTTAATGATGGCTATAACTATGTGGTATTGTGTGTAATTAGCTTTCTTTGAATAAAGCTAAGATTTTAACCTAAAAAAATGTAATTTTATTAAAATAGTTCTAGTATAGAATAGTAACTATAGAAAGAAATTAAATCTTCCTAAAGTAATTATATTATTAGATATGTAATAAATACATCTATTTTTGGGGCTCGTAAGGATGATCCTAGTAGAAATCTTAGAGAAAATGTGAAGTGATATTCATCAGACGAAGGGTGGATAAAGGTGAACTTTGATGGAGTAGTTCAAGGTAATCCAAACCTTCCAAAAGTGAGGTGCATTATAAGGGACCAAAATGGAGAGTGGATAGCCATGTGGAAAAAAAATAATGATGGATGGTACTAATAATGAAGAAAAGTTCCATGTTCCTTGGTTTGGATAAAATCTATGCAAAAGAATTGGGTTCTCAAAAGTCCATCTTGAAGGAAATCAAAATCATTGATCAATGCTATTTGGAAGAGTGTAAATCCCAATTGGAAATTGGAAAAATGGTTAATACAAATTGTGAGGGAGTTAACGGGTTTTGAAGAGTTTAAAATATCTCACATTTAGAGGGAAGGGAATGTTGGAGCTGACCAATTATCTAAAGATGTGATTGAGATTTCTGGTGATTTTGATGGGACACTGATGTTTAATATTGGCCAGTCCACACCCGCGAACTAATAAATATGGTCAAAGCTGCAATCTGTCACCTACATAAACAATTCCCTGGAAGGATACGAGCTACCAAGACCAAGCTAGGGTTTGGCAGGAGTCTTAAATACGGAAGGATGTGGATGATGGTGGATTTCTATTAAAACGAGCAACAAAAGGATACATTGGAATTATCGATCATGAAAACCTCCATCTTCATAGGTGCGAAGGAGAGGAAAATGGCATTCTTCAGCATGGTCTCAGACACTAGGCTTGAAACGAAATTCAATGCATTGGATCAGGATACTTTGGAGGTGATAAAATAGATACTAGGGGCAAGAATTCTCTTTTCCACCTATCATTTTATAGTCAATTCAGATTTATTTTCCATGTTAATGGCATGTCTATTACACATGAGGGAGGAGAAAGTCATGGTGCAGTTACTATTATGTCATTTAGTTAAGGTGTAGTGGCGTGAAGCCATGAAATACTACTTGAGCATGGCCATGGGGCATTTGGGGCTGAGATCGATAGGTGACATTTGAGCACAACTATCATTGCCAATAAATGGCCCATGGATTCCAATCATTATTTGGAGCATAGGTGAAGATATTGAAGGATAGAGCAAAGACAAAATATAAAATAGAAACAAATTGCTATAGTAGAAAAACATAATTTTATTCATTAACTTGATTGATTAACAAAATGGCTACAATAGCTATTTAAATAGATGCATTGCAATAGTTTACAAAAATTGATCTGGGAAACCTCTAATCAAACACAAAACTATAAAGGAAACAAACTAAATTATCACAACTAGTGATTTGGTAGATTCTAAAAAGAAATATAGAAACTATGAGAGTACTGTGAGAGAAATTAGAAAGTTTCTTCCAACACTCCCACTTAATTTCGACCATCAACAACTCCCAAATTTTTCCTTAGATATTCAAAACTATCCTTTGGTAATGCCTTGGTAAAAATGTCTACCAGCTGATCTTCAGATCTGCAAAATTTAACATAGATTTCTCCATTGTTGATCAATTCTCTAATGAAGTGATACCTTGTATCAATATGCTTGCTTCTTTTGGGAAACATATGATTCTTCAACAATGCAATGGTTGACTTGTTATCACAAATAATTAGTGTTGGTTCATCTTGATTATGCAACAAAACTGACAAAATTTGACGCATCCAAACAACTTGACATGATGCAACAGTTGCGGCTACATTTTCTGCTTCAACTGAAGAAAGTGTCACTATAGGTTTATTTTTTGATGCTCATAAGACAAATCCTAATACCATATGAAATATATGTCCTGATGTACTTTTCTTGTCATCTATGCTACCTACAAAATCACTATTAGTATATCCAACCAAATCAAAATTATTAGTTTTGGAATATAGAATTCCTTATCCTAATGTTCCTGCAACATATTTGAGTATTCTTTTCCCAACTTCCCAATGAGAATTTTGAGGTGAATCCATGA
This sequence comes from Sequoiadendron giganteum, assembly GCA_007115665.2. NCBI lineage: Eukaryota > Viridiplantae > Streptophyta > Pinopsida > Cupressales > Cupressaceae > Sequoiadendron > Sequoiadendron giganteum. The sequence continues at coordinate 111,643,021 of CM021101.1, forward strand.
ACCTTGAAATCAAAATTACACCATACATGATGTCAGGCTTCGTAGCTATAAGATACATTAAACTACCAACAAGTTTTTTAAATCTGGTTGGATCAACATTTGACCCCTTATCCTCTTTGCTCAACTTTGTTCCTGTGACAACTAGAGTTGATGCATGATTACAATTCAACATTTTAAATCTTCTTAATACATCCTTGGCATAGTTGGATTGAAAAATAAAAATTCCCTTATCTGTTTGAACAAATTCAATACCCAAAAAGTATTTCATCAAGCCCAAATCTATCATTTCAAACTCTTTCATCATATCTGACTTAAACATGTCCACAGACAAGTTTCCACTGAAAATAAAATCATCAACATAGAGACATACAATCAAAATTTGACCTTCATCATTAGTCTTTATATACAATGTAGGCGCACTATTGCTTCTTCTAAATCTATTACTTATCACATATGAATCAATTCTACTATACCAAGCCCTTGGTCCCTATTTCAATCCATAAAGTGCCTTTTTAATTTATAAACCTTATTTTCATGACCATGAACTTCATAACCAGGAGATTGTAAAACGTAAACCTCTTCATCAAGAAAACCATTTAAGAAAGTTGATTTCACATCCATTTGAAAAACATTCCAATTATTATGTGCAGCTACTGCTAAAACAGTTCTAATTGTGTCCATCCTTGCAACTGGAGCAAAAGTTTCATTATAGTCAATCCCATACTGTTGTGAAAACCCTTTTGTGACTAATCTTGCTTTATGTTTTACAATTTGGCCTTCAGCATCAAATTTAGTTTTATAAACCCATTTAACTCCTATGCAATCTTTACCTTCAGGTAAATCTACTAACTCCCATGTTTTGTTTCTTTCAATAGAGTCAATTTCTTCATCCATTGCCTTAATCTAATTATCATCTTTTACTACTTCTTCAAAATAACCAGGATCACTAGCAAATAGAGAAAAATATGAATTCACATTTTCATCTTCATGATCATATATTTTTGTTATGCTTTTTGTTTTCTTTCCTTTATACCTTTTTATTAATGAAGCAAGTTTTGGATTTGATTCATCACTTAATTTTGAATTTGGATTAGAGAGATTTGAATGGGATGATGATATACCTTGCACAATATCTCTTGGTAGAGTACTTGGTGGTGTTTGACCACCTTTTTCTCTTGGTTCCTCCTCACTATCATGTATAGGTGCTCCACCTGTGACTATTTTATCAATATTTGAATCCCATGCTTCTTCTTCCTTAAATTCAACATCTCTACTAGTAATCAATTTCTTTGTAATTGTATTATATAATTGGTAAGCTTTTGATTGCTCATCATAACCAATAAAAATGCATTTTTCACTCCTATCGTCCAATTTACTTCTCAATTCAGATGGCACTAGAGAATAAGAAACACATCCAAAAATTCTAAAATGAGAGATAGTATGCTTCTTACCATTCCATGCTTCTTGGGGGATTTTATCCCTCACAGTCTTTGAAGGAATCCTATTCAGAATTTACACTGCACATGCCACTACTTCTGCCCACAAATCATTGGATAAAATTTTGGCCTTCATCATGCTCTTGGCCATATCCATTATAGTTTTGTTCTTCCTTTCAGCTACTCCATTCTGCTGTGGTGTATATCTTTTTGTAAACTGTTTCTTAATTCCATGATATCTACAAAAATCCAAAAATTCATTAGAACTAAACTCACCACCCCTATCAGATCTTAGTACCTTAATGTAAAATCGACTTTGTTTTTTTTTCAAAGCTTTAAACTCCTTGAATTTATCAAATGCTTCAAACTTCTTCTTGAGAAAGTATGTCCATGTCTTCCTGCTGAAATCATCAATAAATGTTAGGAATTATGCATTGCCACCTAAAGATGGAGTCTGCATTGGCCCACATATATCAGTGTGAACTAATTCTAATGGTGTCTTTGCTCTGTATGAACTTTGAACTGGAAAACTCTCTCTATGTTTTTTTTCTAAGATACAACTTTCACATGTACTAGCTGGATGATCTATAACTAGTAAACCTCTCACCATATTCTTCTTTTGCAATAAACTCAAACCTCCAAAATGAAGGTGACCATACCTTAAATGCCAAAGCCATGTATGATCTAAGTACACTGTTTTGAAATTAATTTCCTCCTTTCCTTGAATACAATTAATTTGGAGGGGGAACATTCTGTTTTGTGTCATTTTGACCTTTACAATTAATTTATCATTGGGATTTCTATCCAAAATTATGCATTCATCATTTTTAAAGTGAACTCTATACCCTTTTGTCATTAATTAGCCAACACTCAAAAAATTATGTTTTAAACTAGGTACAAAGAAAATATCATCAATATGTCTCTTTTCACCATTCTTAGTCATGATATTAATTGTCCCTTTCCCAGTTATAGAAACTCTACTATCATTTCCCAATTTTACTTCTGATTTTATAGAACCATCCAAACTAGCAAATAATTCTCTATTTCATGCCATATGGTTACTACAACCACTGTCTAAAAACCATACATCATTAGAGCTTTCTTGAGCCACATTACAATTTATGAGTAAACTTCCAAAATTATTACCAGATACATCTGAATAATTTTCCTTTTGTTTATCCCCTTTAGCTTGTTTGATTCTACATTCATTTGCAAAATGCCCAAATTTCTTACAATAATGACACTATATGTGGGACTTATCATACCTTGATGATTTGAACTGATTTCTTCCACGTCCTCTATTGCTGACATTTTGATAGGATGAATTACTTCTTCCTCCTTGATCTAAACTTGTGTTTTCACTTCTTCCTCTTCCTCTTCCTCTGAAGTTTGATCTTCCTCTTCCAAATGATATTTGTGTTTTGAAAGTACTCTCCAAAGAAGAATTGTTATTTCGATTCATTCTGGTTTCATGGGAAAGCAAGGATCCCATCAATTCATCTATTGACAATTGAGACAAGTCTTTTGATTCTTCAATTGCAACAACTATTGCATCAAATTTATTAGGAAGACTTCTAAGAACCTTTTCTATCACCTTTTGATCAGATATATTTTCACCATGTATCTTCATCTGATTTACAATATTCATTACATTACTGAAAAATTGATCTACATATTTTGATGAATTCATTTGAATATTTTCAAAATTCCTTCTTAAAATTTGTAATTTTGCAACTTTTACTTTAGTTATCCCTTGGTATGAATTTTCTAAGATTTCCCAAGCTTGCTTAGAACTAGTTGCAATAGAAATTCTAGAAAAATAAGGTTCATACATTGCTTGTTGAATAAGAAACAAAGCCTTAGAATCTTTATTTTTCTTTTCCTTAAGATCATCTTCTTGTGTTTGTGACAAAGTAGACAAATCCTAAGGTTCTACAAACCCATTTTGAACAAACTCCCACAAATCTTGTGAACAAAACAATGTCCTCATTTTTATTGCCCATGTATCATAATTTTTACCTATAAATATTGGAATTTGGGGCACATCAAGTTAAATTAGTACTGGATGCCATGATGTTATCTCCTCTTCCTAATCTGCACTTATCTTATTTTTCAGCAAAAAACCTTTCAATTCATTTCTTTATATCAAATCCATAAAAGAGTTTCAAGAAAATACAAAAAGACAAATAAATAAATCCAATACTTAGTAGCTTCAACACACTCAATAGCTACAACAATGATCACACATTTGTCTTATCTCTGTTAGTAGCTTTCAACTTTCTGAAATCTTCATCCCTAATCATCTAGCTCTGATACCAATTTGAAGGATAGAGCAAAGACAAAATATAAAACAGAAACAAATTGCTACAACAGAAAACATAATTTTATTAATTAACTTGATTGATTAACAAAATGTCTACATCATTTGTTTAAATAGATGCATTGCAACAGTTTACAAAAACTAATCTGAGAAACTTCTAATCAAACAACAAACTATAAAGGAAACAAACTAAATTATCACAACTAGTGATTTGGTAGATTCTAAAAAGAAATATAGAAACTACGAGAGTACTGCAGGAGAAATTAGAAAGTTTCTTCCAATAGATATGGATGCTCACATGGTAGAGGTCTCAGGTAATAAAAACCTTCTGAAGGAGCTAATGGGAGCGCGCAAGCTAGAAGATGAGTTCGTGGCCTTGGCTCTGTCAGTGGCTGTAGAGTACCAAGGTTGATTGGGGGAGGAGGGAAATGGTTTGGACGTGGTGGTGATTGAGGTAGTAGACTAGTCGGGGGTGGCCACTACAAGTGGAAAGCGTCAAATTATAGTTTTCTTTTTGTATTTTCTCATGTCTTAAGATTAGTTAAGTGATGTATTTGGGTTAAGAGTTTTTTTTTTTTGGGTCTAATTTATGGTATTTCATAGATTCATGCCTAATAATTTATTGTATTAATATTTTTGATAAAATCAAAGTTTTGTGGTTGTCGTGTTGTTAAAATTTACTTGGCAATGAATTTTCCATGACGGTGAATTGCGGACGATGAATTTTCCTTCGGTAAATTTGCTAGCTATGCCACTAAACATTTTATTAATAAGATATGAGTTTACAAGTCTTGGTTTAAAAGGAACATACTAGTAGGAAAGAACTAGGAAGAAAACCTCTGGTTATAGCTCTGAAACGAATAGAAAAAAGAAACAGAGAACTTTAACCAAAGCCACATAAAATCCCCAAACAATGTGACTAGATAGGATTTAGTGTGCAATGGGTACGCCGAAGAAGTATAGAATTATAATCAAGGATTATTAGTATTATTATTGAAATATTATATTATCACTATTATTATAGATTTTTGTTATATAATAACATTATTATATTTTTATTTTTATTTATTTACTATTATATTATTATTATTTTATTAATATAACAAGTATGGATTATGTTTCATTATTATATTAATGATTGGATTATGTATTATATTATATTACATAATGTGATTATATTTGTAATATAATTTATTATATTATATAAATATTTATTATATTATGATATTATATTTTAATCTATTATAATAAAATTTATTATATTATTATATATTATATGTATATTATTATTATATTGTATTATATCATATTGTTAATTGAGTGGATTTGGATTCTGGATCAATTGTTAGGATAAAGGTTGAGATCAAATAAGTAGACTATAAAGTTAGTTTTATATTATTATTATTGTTATATATGTTTATTATATAATAATATTAATATATTATTAATATTTAAATTATTATACTATTTGTAGACACTGAAAATTGGTCTAGGTCTGCGAACACCAATTTTGACATAATTTTCTACTATCCATGGTCATGATTAAGTAATGTTAATTATTTAATTACCTTTCTAACACATATTTCCTCTATTAATTAAATACTCCTTTTCAATTAATTCACTAATTCACTAATTCATTTATTCAACCTTGATTACTTAAATAATCATATTTGTTTAATTCTGTCGCTAACTAATTAATTCTTACTTCTTAATTAAATAATTTATTATTTACCCATTTCTCACATTTTAACTATAATTAAATATTTATTATTTAATCATTCATTTAACCCCCTTTATCTATAATTAAATATTTATTATTTAATTTATTCAATTCCACCTTTGCAATAGTCAAATTAAATAAATTATCTTTATTTATTTAATTTAATCTCTCATTTTCGAATGTTATATTAAATTAACATTTAATTTATATTTATTTGTTTATGTCACATTCTTCTATCAATCAGTTAACTAATCATTCACTCACCTTCTGACTCAAGATCTATTTTTAGTTTTCTAGTTATCGCCGGATTCAACATTTGGTTATCTCTGCGAGAGGACTCTTTGTCACAACTAGTCAGTTAACTAGTTCCACCTCATATGCATGATGTGTTTATTAATTAAATATCTTTAATTAATTAATTAACTCATGTCTGCATTTGAATGCATTATTCTTCAACTTCTAACTTTGTCTTTGACATTCAAAGTCTGTTTCTTCTATTTTCAAAGACTCTTAACTAAAGATTAAAATCTTGAACTCGTGTTCTAACTCACATTCTAACTTAATCTCTATCCTGCAGTCTTTTCTGACTCATGTTCTAACTCATGTTCTATCTGATATAAAACTCACATCGCATGGCATTCATCAATCTCATCCGTCGATCTCTCTTTCAATCTGAGTCGATCGTTCGAAAACCCAAATTCTATAAAATGGCATGTCATTATCATTATTCCTCCTCCCGAATACATACACTTTTGAGAAAAAACTTATTTTCGATATTTTTCTTAGACACTCAATGAAGTTATGCTTGCATCAATACTGAAAATTTGAGGGCAAGAATACTGAAACAACAAAATGGAGAAGAGAAATCAAGATAATTCAAAGGAGTGAATGCATATTCAGTGAGACATTTTCAATTAATTTGTTAGTTATTCATTATGTTTATTTCCTCATTCTTTGTTGTTTGATTTAGATTAATATTGGTTAGATTAAGATTATCATCATTTATTCTAGTTGTAGATCATAATCGAGATTTTATTCTACGTTACATTTGGTGAACCCAACATAAACACGCTCCAAATTTGCACATCTTTTTGTCTTTCCGTTTTTCTTTTTTTTGTAGGTTATCTTACGACGCACCACATCTCTTCAAAAAAAAGACGCATCTGTCCTCGCGCACCACATCTTCCATATTCCACGACTCATTTGCCATCCTGAATCACATCCATAAAGTCCTGAACCGCATCCACCTGTCAACAAATTTGTGAACCACATTTTCCTGTCAACGAATTCACAAACCACATCCACCTGTCAACATCGAGCCACATATGTGGCTCGAAATGCCACATCTGCCTGGTAATCTTTTTTTCCAATTTTTTGTCATTTTCGTACATTCATATTTTCATTTTTGTTGGTTAGGTTATTTTGATTTTCACTAATGTTTATTTACAGTTGCATTAAGTTGGATTAACCTAGTGTTTGCAAGATGAATCATAGAAGACCATAAAAACACAAACCATTGTTTTCTACAGGACAATCAAAGACACCAAAAACACAAACTACTAATCAATTTGCATGCAGGACCTAATGCCTTTGTTTTTATTTTAGCAAGCTTTTTGTTTGGTAGATAGATAACTATCATTTGGAATAAAAAGAATCACTTTCTTCTTTGTTTGGTGTGTTGCACATATTTTTCACCCTTTACAATTTAGTATATCGGAGTATCCTCTCCCCTTGCACAGTCATGTGATCCTAGGTGTAAGAGAAACGGTTACTGACTCTAGAACTTGGGCCTATCCTAGTGAGAAAAATTACTCACCCCAAGATGACTCAGACCGGTAAGACGCTTTAGCCAGTGACTTCCACCCAATATATAAAAATGGATTTCTGGAGAAAGCCCAAAAATCATGCACACTATTCTGACGAGATGGATAGAAATGGACTCTTATCGATGTTGGATAGTGCCCCATGAACGGAATTCCCTTACTAAACACATTGTTGTAGATTTTCCAAAATCCCATCTATTTGCTAGCACAGCATGGTCGGCCCTGTGAAGCCGTCTTATATTCTTACAGTTTATGTGTGGAGATGAGATGTATTCCATGGGAGTTTCATGGGTATAGTAGCTTGGCTGCCCCATATAAGTGAGTGTCATGGAGGGGAGCCAGTGGGGTCAAGCTAATAGTCATCTGCCATAAATATGCGTAGTTGGATAAATCCAAGTAAGAACTCAACAAGTATTGTCCATAAAGCCTAGGTTGTAAATTTTTTCGAGTCTTAATAGTTCTATCATCACAAAATGAAAATACATTGATTACTATGCTTTTTTTTGTTGTATTCGTCAAAAATCTTGATCAACAAACAAATTCAGTCAAAACAACATTTGAAAAACTTCAACTATCAAAAACATGATTTGCAAATATCATGTTAAACACCACATCTATCTCAGTGAGTCACATCTGTTAGGGAAAAAGTCACATGTGTCTATGAAAAAATTTCATTTTTTACAGTCTAGATATTCCGAACCGTAACTGTCAAATTGTGAGTCACATGTGTACCTACAAGCCGCATCTATCAATTTTCAAGCCGCAAGTGTCTGTCAGAAATTTTAGGTTTACAAAGTCCATATATGTCACTGCATGTGTATTACCAAACCGCATTTTTCATAACAAAAACCGAATCCATCAATTCACTGCAGGCACATTGGTAAACCGCATCTCTCATAAATAAAACTGCATCTATCAAAAAGTCCAAACTTTGTCAGTATCCGAAACAAGGTTATAGCCAAATCACTGCATGCACATTGGTAAACCGCATCTATCAAAATTTAATCCGCAACTGTTAGGTGAACCGCATTTGACTGTCAACAAAAAACTTTGAAAACTGCAAATTGAGCCTGAAACATAACTGTCACTTTTGCTTCTGGTTTCTTAAGATCAACCTTGGACAAAAACTAGAAAAAATTTGCTCAAAAACCTTGCATTATTAGGTGTCATATACGTCTTAGTCACAGTCAAACGTCTTAGTCATCGTCATCCTATGTTGCATGCATATAGATACTTCCTAAAAAATTACATATCATTGAAATAGATAACTTTCCTCATCATTGGATACATTCATGTTCTGAGTTGTCACAAGTCATTGAACCTAGTCACTTTAGTCCTATTTGTGAATATTTCTAGCTCAATAGTCTAGTTTGGGAAATTCACCTTGTCAACTATCCTTGTCCTACAATCAGGTTCCTTGGTCAAACATAATTCTTTGCATGCATTTATTCCATATCTAGTAGGTTATACCCATCTTAGACTCATTTATCGTCATATTCTACTCGAAATTTGGCATATTGTCCATCCTACCATACGTCATCTTAGTATAGGTCATTTTAGAAATCATTTTAGCAACATCCTTTATTGTCAGAAAATCCAAAAACATAGACATAGGACATATCACTATTTAGACATAGTTGGCATTCCCCAATTTTGAGAAACTTTTCATGGTCGAAACAAGGTCTCAAAAGAAATAAAAATCAATGTCGAATCATAGCGAGTTTTTCAATCCATTTGAAAATCAACCGTCAGGGAAAGAAAGACCACATAGATCTTTTCTTGAGAAGCACATCACTAGGGACACACATGGACAAATTTACATTGAAGACATAGATGCAGCAGTACAAGATCCTGAATTTGCATCCTTTATGGATGAGTGTTTGGCAAATGATCCCCAATGCTATCTAGAAAATTTTCTAGTAGAAGGTGCCACACTACCACCAAGATTTGATATTCATACTTTGAAAACACACTCTACTCAACTGTAATACCCCTCCGTTTTGTTTCTTGTTCAAGTTGCTTTATGCTATGTTTGGTTGCAGTTACTTTGATACTGGATATATTTTGTTATGATGTTTTGATCGCTACTATTGAGCGACAACTATTATTGTGGGATGTAGTTATCTGATTATTGTTTCACATGCATTATGGATTATGATGTTGTAGAGTTAACATGAGATGCTATTATGAGATTACTGGATTATGATGGAAGTGTCAGTTTCGATAAGTGTATTGGTGAAGAGGATGGTTTCGCATCACTCGGTTGTGAGTGCCCTACGAATCTGTAATTTCTTCTTCATGGTGTGTATTATATGCTGGATATATTGTATGATGTTGTTTACTTATTTTTTCAGGATTGCAGGTACATGACATCGACTCCACCTGGTTTCACAAGTTTGAGCATGTTGATCCAACGGTTAAGTTGAACGGGAGATAGTAGCTAGGTAACATGTGTCAAGTTTACACCCTAGCCTTAGTGTGTCGTCAATTGTGTGTGTCGAGTCATTGTCTGTCTTGTTTTAATGTTATTTAATTCTGAAGGATTCATGATTTGGAAAATAGATATTTAGAATAATTGCATTTAAATCATGTTGATGGTTATTTAATTTAAATAATGCAATGTGGATAAAAGTTTATATTTAAATTAATTAATTATATTTAAATTATTTAATTAATTAAATTTAATCCAAGGGGGTTGAATTTAATTATTAAATAATTAAATTAATTAATTAAACGTGATGCAAGAGAATGAAAGGAAATAAAAAAATTAAAATTAATTTTAGAATTTAATTTCAAGATTTGGGAATTAAATTAGAAATTGTAATTAAATGTTTATTTGGAAAATTAGTTGTAACTTTGGAAATTAATTTATTATTTGAAATTGCATTTTAAATTGAAATATTTAATTTGCATGTAACATGAATTAGGGTTGTATTGGGTATTTTTGTTTTATAATGAATGCATGTTTTAATTTTAGGGCAGGGGAAAAGTTTTAGAAAAAAATACATTTTTACAGCAGAGAAGAAATTTTGGAAAATTGCACAAGAAGGGTTTGAAGAAAGTTTTGATTGTAGAATTGATTGAAGGAAAAATTGTTTGCATTTGTTGGGTTTTGGATTGGATTCATTGGAGGATTGAAGAAAATTCAGGAAATCTTTGGAGGAGGCTTGCATCAGAAATTCATCTCTTCCTGTAGCTTCTTATACTAGGTTTTCCTCTTTGTGTTTTATTGTTCTTAATTGTTTTTTTTTAAATAGTAGTGATTAAAGATTTGTTTGTTAAATCTGTTGTAGAAATCAAATTTGATATTAGAAGAAAAGAATTAAATAAATTTATAGTCTTTGCTTGTGAAAATTCTTGAGTGAAAATTGTGAGAACCTCAATTGAATTTAACTTATTTGGGGAAATCAATTATGTTGTTATTGAAATCAAACATAGAGATTGAACAACGCATTTAGAATGTTTTTAGAAAATGAAACCCTCTATTTATTACTAAAAATCAGATTTTAAAATCCACAGGGTAGTTATATTTTTCATGGTAAAATGGTCTGGTTGCGTCATATATAACTCCACTTACACAAACTGGGTTATCAAGAAATTTAAAGGGTTTCTGCACCTTGAAATTTTCTTATCCTTGTCAAAACATCGCAAATACCCAGATCGTAGTTTTTGAGTTATGCTTGAAACACGAGACTGTTGTTAAGTTATTTTCCTATGGCTGCTCTGATAATAAAATAATAATAAATTGATATTTATAAATATTAATATTTTATGTATTGTTATTATAATATTAAAATATTATTTAATAATATTTTATATTATAATTTATAATATTAAAGTATTATATTTATTTATATTAGATTAGTGGAATTAAAATTATAAACATATGGGGAAATTATTGTTTATTTTAAAATGACATGTCAAAGTTTAATTGAAAGAGTTAAGTATTTGATTTAAAGAATGCCTAATTTAAAATTTAATTGTGGAATTTAAATTCATTTGTAAAAGGTCTAATTATTAATTTGATTTAATTGGAAAAATATATATATGATATTGGGTTATAGTCCAAATATTGATCTTATTTTAACACAATAAGTTATGGAAGAGACCAAATGTTAATTTGATTAATTTTATAATGATTTAATTTGCAAGGGAAAATTGGTTATTTAATTTAAAGTGAAATGTTTTGAGTTATAGTTGAAAATACTTATTTTGTTAAGAACAAATAGAGAATAAAATATTAGTGTAATTTCTCCCTTATCTAAAAAGATGAATTCTTAATTCAGTTTTATCGATATAATGAATTACGTAATGAAATAAAAAATGGATTTAGAGTATCCAAATGTAGTTTCCTTTATTGCCTTCAATGATTATGTCTTTCATGTTTATGCTTTGAGAATGGGTTGAATACTTGTTAGTTTATAAGTCTTTCAGATGGTCTGTTGTTTGTGAGGGTTGTCATTATGATGTCAACCTGTTGTGAATTCTCTTGGTAGTGCATGGGATCGTGTTGTTTGAAAAGTAAATTCAAGAATTGATTATTATGAAGAGACAATTAATTATTTTAATTTAATCATTTTCTATTTGAACAATTTATTTGTTGAGAATGTATATTTTATGGTTTGAATAAATGGATGTATGTAATAAGAGTTTGGAAAGGGAAACTTTTAGATGAGATTAGCATAGGGTGTTGTTGGAAAACTAGAAGAAATATAAGGTTTGGGTTAGGAAATTGAAAAGAATTATTGTAGAAGATTTATGTTAATTTTAAAGGAAAACAATGGATTCAACTTAAATTATTTGAACTAGTCTATCCTTTATTATAAAGGCACTTATTTAATTTTTTTTTCAATTAATTTTGAAAGGGCAATAGTTATTATGTTTTATTTCCATAGAGCAAATTAATCGTTGTAATTGGAATATTAAAGAATCTATATAATTGAGTTTATTAATATATATGTTTGGTGTATATATAATATGGAGCATATAAAAATATGTTAAGGGTAAATTCATTATCGTATTTCGTTTTAATAAGATGTATGCAATATATTATTAAATAGAGATTTAAAATGGATTGATTAGTGTATATGGGTAAGTGGATAGAGAAACGATATTTTATTATATTAAAGAGATTGTTTTTTTTAAATAAGAAATTTAATAGAGATTTAAAATGGATTGATTAGTGTATATGTGTAAATGGGTAGAGAAATGATATTTTATTATATTAAAGTGATTGCATGTTCTAAATAGGAAATTGAATGAAATCTAAGATTTGGTTAGGAAATAGAAAGAGTTTACTTGCATGGATTTGTGTCAATTTAAAAGTAAATTAAGAAGTTGTTTTATTGATGAGGCAATCAATTATGTTATTTATTAATTTCTATTTAGATTAATTGAATCATTGCGATGGATTATGAAAGAGATATGGATTTACTATATCCAAAAGTAGTATCTTCCTCATGATTATCTTAAAGGATTTAATTCTCTGTATTCAGTAAAGGGAAGTAAGTTTAATTGTTTTAGATTTCCAATAATGAAAGGGGAAATAGGGGTTATGATTATTTTAGATGATCTAGTTATCATGTCTTTGACTTTGTCAACACTACCTATTAAATGAGTATGGATTTAGGAAATCCAAATATTAGATTTGATTAATGACTTGAATGCTTTTGTTGCTATGTCGTCAAGTTGCATTGTTGGTTTTGGGATTTAGTGTTAGTCATAAATTATAAGTCTTCCAGGAGAACTTAGAGGATGAGAGTTGTTGAACCTTTATGTCATCCAATTGTTTTCCCTTGGGTAGTGCATAGCGTCTTTTCAGTTTACTCAGTTTCTTTGAAAGGGGATCTTTTGTACCTCCTGTGAAAGGAGTGGACTATGTGATTGTTGCCTCCAAGATGTTTGGAGTGAGTTCTATCTTTTGTTTCCTCATTGTTTTGGAGTGGATTATGATGCCTAGTTGATATGCACTTGTGTTTCCCTTGGTGGATTGTTTGAGTGTGTATTGTCGAATAGAAGAGTGGCTTTTGTTAGGGGCCGGAGCCCAAAGTGGTAAACTAGGTAACCTTCAGAAGTGAGTTAATCAAGTGATAATTAAATTAACGTACTTAGATGATTAGGATGTAGTTCACACTAATCAAGATAATTTAATTCTCACTCATAGACACAAAGGCTCGTATAGACTTGGGATGAATGACAAGGCCTGGAATGGCATAGTCATTTATCTTGTCAGTACGAGAGGTATTTGATGCCGCATGAGTGAGTATGAGTGTTGAGATTCGGTTGAGGCCACCAGGATTATCAGAGCCTATGAAGGATGCCCAGAGGAGATCTCATGACTACTATGCGATGACACTCTATCTAGGACAACTGTTTTTAATTGTTTTATGTGTATGGTTCTTTGAACATACTTGATCTATTTTATGTCTGGAAGCAATGTGACCTATGTCAGTGATGTTGGAGTTGTACTTGATTTATACTTGTATGGTAATTTAGTTGTACTTGTTAGTTCATTTGTTTGGTTATATCAGTATGAGTCTGCCTTTGGTTAGAGGTAGTAGAATCTTTGTCCATGTTACTTAGTTACTATCTCCTAGCATGGGGGGTGGGCCTTCGGGTACCACTTGGTTGGGTAGAACATGCACCAAAATCATTGGGTCCCCATTGATCTTCAGTACTTGGTGGCGAGATATCCAGATGGGCAACTCGAGTTCTTGTGTTATTCTTGCTTTGTAATATTTCTATTTGTATAAGTTATTTTATCCCTCTTATGTTTATGAGGTGAAATTATGTAGTTGTAATACATTTGTACTATTGCCTCATTCTGGGAATGAGTGATGTAACTATTGGATTAAGATAATGTTTATGAGATTGTATCGTGGTTGATTATCTTATTAGGTTATGTGGTATTCTTATGATGTATGATGTTTATTTCATAAATTTCATAATGCTATGGTTATATGTAATATGTATGTGTGGATTTAAGTAATCCTAACCTTGTAGCCTTAGAGGTTGTTGTTAATTAGTAAGTGAATGTGTATGTTAAATGCATTTTATAAATTAAAAAAAATTGGTTTGCTTAAGACGTTAATTACAACTTTCTTTAGGGTTACTTGGCAGGGCATTACACAACCAATGCAAACTGCGACATCAAGTGATTATATTCCCCAAATCACCACAACAATACCAACCAGCATACCAACTCAAACATCGTCAATTGTAAACACAACCCCTCTCAACATAAAACAAGGTTTACAATTTACTGTGGAGGAAACTTCGTCAAACCCCTTTGGCACCAACATGACTGGTAAGAGATCCAAAGTTGGCATGAATATACGTATACCAAATCAGAACATGCAAACTGGATATATTCCTATACCAAATTAGAACACGTAGACAAGATATATTCCTATACCAAATCAGAACACGTAGACAAGATATATTCCTACACCAAATTAGATCACATAGACAGGATATATTCCTATACCAAATCAAAATATTCAAACAGGAAATATCCCCAATCCGAATTAGAACATTCTAATGGGATACATTCCCTTGCCAAATCACAACCCATCACAGAACATGGCATTTCAAAATATCTACATTGATCCAAACAACACCAACAACATGTCCTTGACACAAGTATATTTCCTCCAAAACCAAATTCAAACTCTTCAACAATAGATGGACAACATGTCTATGTTTGGAAAACGAACTTTCTTAGTGCAAGATCTATGTCCATGTCCATTCGACAAAGTGCTCTATATGACACCTTTCCCCCATGGATATATTATACCGAATATGCCAAATTATAATGGGAGGAAGAATCCTTTGGAACACATTAGATAATTCTTAGCAACATGCATGGGCATATCGTATGACCCCACATACTTAATGCGACTATTTCCACAAACCCTCATAGGGATAGCATTGGAATGGTTTTCTAAATTACCATATGGTTTACGATCTTGGGGTGAATTAGCTGAGATGTTTGTGGAACATTTTTCCTTTAACATAGACAATGAAGTAACAATAGAAACCTAGTGCCACACAACACAAGAAGATGATGAAACTTTCACAACTTTCTTCCAGAGATGGAGAAGTCTAGCTAGAAGGTGTCCAGTCGAAATACCCGAAAAACAAAAGGTTGCGATATTCCTTGAAAACATCAATCCAAAACTGAGAGGTGACTTATGGGTACATTATTGCACTTCATTCCTAGACTTGGTACAAAAGGGGATCATCCTTAAAAAGGGCGTTATTGAAAAAGGCAAAATAAAAGTACGAGGAAGAAGCCCAGTTGTCCAACATCCAAACGCACCAAATGATAGAAACAAATTTTGGTCTAGAAACAAGAATGCCACGAATGATGGCATTGTTGATGCTAAAAACATACATACGAGACCAGTTGTCACACTTAGAGGATACAACCAAAATGCAGACATGATGAATAGTCCAGATCAAACGGCTAATTATGTCCAAAATTCACAACAAAGACCACAAAGGAGATTTCCTACACATGAATTTGCACCTTTAGGACAACCAATCGAGATGGTTTTCAAAGAATTGATTAAACATAATCTATTTAAGCCTTTGTAACCACGAGAATATGATCCTTGATAGTTTAAACCCTCACGGTGGGACGACAATGCCTATTGTGACTATCATCACACAAAAGGACACAACCTACAACAATGTTGACGGTTAAAGAATATCATACAAGACTTTGTTGAAAACAAAACCATAGAGGTAAATGGGCAGAAAACTACTAAGAACAGTGATCATTAGGTCTTCACAAACCAATTACATGACCACAAGAAAGGAAAAGCCTCCAGTTCAGGAACCAAGAACAATCCATCTACCAACTACACCAATACCAAGTATGACTATGGTAAAGGATCAATCCTAAATCACCTCCGTGCTGTCATTGAAGAGGTTAACACCATCATCAAATTAAGAAGCACCCGAAATGTGCTGTGAACACATACAAAACTAAAATAACTATTCCAGGTCCTTCTTATATTTGTGCGGGGGTTTTTCTCAATTGATTGAGGAGATTGTATCTAAACTTGAACCCTTGCGTAGGTGGCTTAGAAGAAGGACCTGGAATAGTTATTTTAGTTTTGTATGTGTTCACAGCACACAACTTTGTCAGAAGGAATTTACAATGCCAGCAACATGGAGACCTTATTCATGCACCAGCTCAAGAGCTTCACCTATGACTATTCTGATTGACATATAAGTCTGTCAGAATAGTCGTGTTCTACAAATATTTGTGAAGAATCACTCGATGTTCTAGTGACAAAGTCAATAGTTCGAAGATAGATATTTGTGCGGGGGTTTTTCTCAATTGATTGAGGAGATTGTATCTAAACTTGAACCCTTGCGTAGGTGGCTTAGAAGAAGGACCTGGAATAGTTATTTTAGTTTTGTATGTGTTCACAGCACACAACTTTGTCAGAAGGAATTTACAATGCCAGCAACATTGAGACCTTATTCATGCACCAGCTCAAGAGCTTCACCAATTATCTATCTTCGAACTATTGACTTTGTCACTAGAACATCGAGTGATTCTTCACAAATATTTGTAGAACACGACTATTCTGACAGACTTATATGTCAATCACTTTGAAGAAATGGTAGGATATTTGACCAACTCGCATCATGCCACATTTTCCCAGCAAGATTACTCAACTGAAAAGTCTGATCATAATGACCCATGACATCTTGAAGTCCTAGTCTATCAAACCAAAGTTAGATGAGTCTTGGTAGACGGAGGAGTAGTTTTGAACCTGTGTACCCTAAAATTTGTTAAGGCATTAGGATTCTCAGAAGACTACGTAGACACTTCTAAGAGTATAGTCATCAAGGCTTATGATGATGAGGAAAGATAATCCAAAGGAGTTGTCACACTCCCTATCAGAATTGGCCTAGCAATTATGAACACTAGCTTCCAAGTCTTGGATCTCACCCTTCCATACAACTTGTGGTTAGGCAGACCTTGGATACACGCAATAAAATTCGTACCTTCAACATATCACCAATTTCTTAAATTCCCTTATAATGGCACCTAGATCACGATTGATGGTGATCAAGATCCTTTTCAATATTGTACGAGCCTAAGGGAATTCCACAATGACAACTACCAATTAACCAAGAAGCTTCATCATCCACTTTATCCCTATACGTTGACCCATCACATCTTACCAAGTCCATTTCATTCAAACCATCATCAAACACTCCTAAGGTCTAGATCCAAGACAAGGGTTGTGACGAATATTACATAAAGGCATCATATTGTGTTAGTCAACTGATTCCACCTAAGGCATATGGATTACCCATGGAAAATAGAAGGCAGTCAGTAGTCACATTCGATGTTCTCCCTATAATGACATTGACCAAATGGGAAGAGTTAAGTGAAGAAATTGTGGACCATGGTGATATTACCTCCTGGTTGTATCAAGAAGACAATGAAAACCCCCCGCTGTCTATTCAAATAGCAAAGGACCAATATGGAAAAGGCTTTAAGATTATGCATAACGAAGGCTATGATGGGCATAGTGGGTTAGGACTACATCAGAATGGAAGGACAAAACCGATCACTATCTCACCACGACCAAAATACCTAGAGCTAGGGTGTCAGCTGCTTAGAATTGGGTTTCCTAGTACTTCGTTAACATTTCAAGAGAAATATTGTGCTTATGCAGGCATCGAGACATCTCATAAACCACTTCCCCCAGTCTATGATGAGTCTCACTAATCACTTCCCTTGGTTTATGATGAATCTCCCGACACACGTGATTGGGAATGGGATTCTTTTTCCTCTACTAGTACTATGAACATAGATGATCTCTTTGGAGAATTGGACCTAAAGGAAAGACCTGTACCAGAACCAACTAGTCCCCATCATAGGAAGCACTTGTCTAAAGAAGAATGGCATAAATACTATTATTTGGAAACCTTTGATCGTGCATCTTGGGTACCTACCGAACCATCTTCTGATGACTCAGCCCTTACTATAGTCCCACAACAGAATATACCTACCTATAAGAAGAAGAACAAGAAGGAGTTAGTCCAAAACTTATGTGATCATTTCAACCACTCTCTATTCACCTTGTCAACTCCTACCTTTAAAAACACCAGTGATGACATGCCTCTCATATATCTTGAACTTATCAACTAGGATCAACAAGGTACACCCATCATAGATACATTCAAGAATGACGAAGCAATTGCTGAGTTCATGGGACTTCGAGAAGGCATACCAAGAGGGGATCATAAATCTAGTTTTACCATAGACTTGGATGATAAAGCATATTTTGGGGAGTCTATTTACACCTCTAGTCACAAAAATGAATATAAAAAGAAAAAAGATGAAAAAGAGGAAAAAGATGAGTACCTAGGTGAAAACCGAAAGGCACCTTTGGATGAAGAAACAGTCAAAATAAAGGACGTATCCGAGGGTGAAAACCTCTTTGAGGCACCCAAGGATAGAGTTTTAAATATTCTCCCCATTGAACAAGAAAAGTCACCAAGGCTAGTCTCATCAATATGGGCTACTGCTCTATAAGATGGACCCATAGAAAGATCGAGAGAATCTCTACCAAATGGAACACCATCAATAGAACAAATCCTTTTAGGAGAAGGGCTAGCTAGAGTCAAACAAATAACAGGTCTCTTAGGCCTTTGAGGGGCATCAAAGACATAGTTAATATTTACAAACTCATCAAAACTAGTGTAATAATTATTTGAAGGCATATTCTCAACATTGATCCAAGGAGGATCAGATGTGGAAGGAGATTCATCATTCACCAATGCAACACCTCTAGAAGAGAGTGCATTGGAATGCAGAGGATATTCATCATTCACTAATGCATCATCTCTAGAGGAGAGTGCATCAGAATGAAGAGAAGGTAGAGTAAAATTAAGAAAAGTATCAATGATTTCATCTTTTTGCAACAATATATCCTTCAAAGCAAGAGCAATCTCATGAGAAGGATCAAAGACACTGAGTGACATTGGTAAATCCAAGTCACCATCACATGCATGAAATGGAACATCATTACTGCTTTGGATAAAATCAGAAACAAAACTAATAAAAGAGGATATTAAATTTATTTTGAAAATAGTAAGTTAAATATGATAAATAACGAATAAACAAGTCAACTGATAATAAAACTAAGGAAAACCAAAAATCTAGATTTTTGGAATTTTTTGGTATTTTCTAGGTTCTAGTAATTTTGCATTTTCAGAGGTCTTTGGAGTGGAATTTGGATTTCAAACTTTCATCGGTTCCTAAAATTCAATAGCTAAAGGCATTGTATTTTAGGGATTGAACTAGTCCTCTTGGAGACCTTTCCAACAGTGCAAAGAGTTCTTAATTTTGAGCATTGAGCCAAAAGTTATGACCCTACCAAGTTAGGGTAAATAGGTTCCTAGTTTTTGAAAAAATAATTCTCTTCACGTCAGGTTCACCAAAATGTAGAGAAGGGGGATTCACTACTCATAAGTACTCTTCATTCAGAGAGCCTCATGGGGTGAACTTCCCTAAATTACCTCAAGGAACAATGTGAAAGTTTTAGAATCTGAAAGAGTAGGTCATGAGCATTTTTTGGACAAACTGATAAGATCTCGGCCAAAGGATGGAAGTGTAGGTTTGGGATGACAATGCGACATGTTGGTGTCTCTCTAACATGTTGGCATTTGTATCGACCAAAAAGAAAAAATATCAAAGAAATGGAAAAGTGACTACTAATAATAAGATTGCTAAGAAGTAACATAATGTAATAGAGTTGAGATAAAGTGAAATAGAAATGATAAAGTAAGAGAATAAGAGAGAAAATTCTCACAACAATCCAAGTAATGAAGCCTCCAACATGTGAATGTCCTCAATATTTGCATGCATAAGATCTAGGGAAATTGTTGGGGCTATATAGGGGTTTGCCTTAGTCAAACACTCATTTTGGTTTTCCCACCTCCAAGGACAACTAGATAGATAGAGAGAAATAGAGTATGCAAGTGTGATGTGATAATAGAAAACCTTGCTCGAGGAGGAGAACTCGTATCTCAAAATGTAAGTGATAAAAGAAATCCTCACTCGAGGAGGAGAACCTGTATCATGAAGTATAGATGAAATAGACAAGGGATGTGTAAAATACCAAGATGTTCAAGGGCATAAGATAAGCGAAGTATCAATTGCAAGGATTAAAAAGGAGGGATAATTGTGAGAGCCAAGAGTTGTAAAGAGTGTTGTGAGAACGTGAGAGCTTGAAGCCACTGTAGTAAGTTGTATGGAACTATACAAGAAAAATAACAAGAGAGATTGTGCCAAAGCTGGGGCTAGAAAGAAACTAAGGATAGAAGAGAGCCAAATGGATGGAAAAGATAGCATTTAAGGGAGGGAAAGAAGCTTCTTGAGATGTTTCAAGGCATCCCGAGCCATTACCATAAAAAATTGAGATGACTAAGGGCGAACATGAACGTAAATGGTCATTTGAATGTTGAAATATCACAGGATGCTAGTGTGGTGCACAGACGTCTACACAGTGTGCTAGTGTCTAAACATATCATGCTACAAAATGACAAGAACATGAGAAGTATTAGGTTTAAGGAAAAGTTGACACACAAGGGTGACTACTAAAAAGGGGTGCTAACCATCCTGAGAGGGGGAAAGGCTGACGCAAGGACTAAAATGAGCCTACATAGGATGCAATGGGAGTGGACACTAAAGAAGACACAATAATGTATGTGAAATTGTGAGTGGTGCAATTTTATGACTATACATGTTCGTATCTTGACGATGAAAAATATCATAAAAAATATTCTATAAAGAAAAAAATCTTAGGGGTAATCACAGGCAAAGTCTATGGTGCCCCATGGTGTGGTCAAATACAATAGTGTAACATAATTGTAAAAAACTGATGATCTAATATTATAGAAGTTGGAGTATAATCAAATTATAAATTTAACAATATATATAATTGATCAAAATCATTTTTCTAAAAGTTATCCATTCAAAATTATACTTTAACTATTAAAACATACTAGATAGATAAATAAACATACAATAGAAATTGCTTAATATTTTTTTGCATTTTACAATTAAAACTATACTAATAAACATACGACCATTAAATTTAGACCTAAGTAATAAAATAGATATATGGACATTGTATTAATATAAAGTTTTTTTTAATTAAAAATATTACAATGTAATAAAATAGTAAAACATATGGATGCAACATGCATTGGTCTTTATAAAATCATTGTTTTTACTATCAATTCACAAACACTTCTTGATAATTTAATTTAGTTTTAAGTCTTCTAATTTATAATAAAGATGTCTTTCCTTATAACATAATAGTTGAATCGTTATGATTCATTATTTATGGATAAATATGTTCACTTACTTTTCTTCCAATTGTCTCTCGCGTCCAATTCTCTTTTGACCATAAACTTGTCCCCATTCTTTGACCACCCTCTCTATACATATATAATTAGAGAAAACTTATTACTGAAATATTGACATCTTTGTTCTTATATAGAAAATTGCAATCCAAATTAAAAGTCATCTTTGAATTAAATTGTCACAAGTAGAAGAATTCAATTTGTCAAAGTCACATAAGAATTGATCCTTAACATAATTGCATCTCTGAAAATTTGAATGTTAATAGATGACATAATCAATTAATATACAATCATCACGACCAAGAAAAAAGCTATAAGACCACAATAATATTAAAAAATATCACTGACCTCGGACTGATTTTGACCAACGCCATTAATGAGAGCCTTGGATGCCTTGTGACCGACTTGGTATTAACTTGGAGCCCCACCATGGGGCCACACCTCAACCACTCAAGGATACAAAGTTTGGCAAAAATTCTCTTCATCGTTTTCCATGGACACTCAGACCAATCACCTCTTACCACATCTGGCAAATCCTTCATCACTGCATTGTCATTAGTTGCAGAAGTTGGTTGTGTCTGAATGGGTCCATTCAAACTTTCCCTGGTCTGTTGTCAATGGACTAAAATTCACCCTAGAAATCCGTTGAAGATGAAGGGTCCAGGAATTTTCAACGCTAGTAACTTTACGAAGTTTGTCTATGGTTTCTATTTGTTCTGCCCTTCGAGGGTAAAATATTCCTGCATTGAAAATATGTAGTGGGTAGAAACTGACTCTGGATGAGCGATAGCATGGATGAAGATGGTCTTGACCAGGAATACTTGGTCGGCTGTTAAGAATGAACATGAAAGCATAGATATTGGTTGGCTGACTGGAAAGAAAATGAAACCATTTGTATTTCCAACACAGCGTAGAAAACGAGCGGAAAGGCTGCAGGCTGCTATTAGTATAATGAAATAGACAATAGGGGAGAGGATCTATTAGTTGTGCACTCTAATTTCGTGCTTCTTAAAATTCTATATGGAAATTTCAAATCACTCTTTTTTTTTGCAGCAGCAGCTTATTTGGCAAGTCCCCTACTTATAACTTTTGTTTCAGGACCACATCAACATGCTTTTTGTCAAGGTGTCCAAAAAGACCCAAAAATAGTGTGAGACCAATAGTTGTGCATTCACAGCATGGGTAGTTGAGCGCTGATGTGGCATCACATGATTAGTTGATTTTTAGATCAAAGGAATACATTTTTTTTAATTATGGACAATCAAGTTATAAATATTAGGCATTATATAAACAACTACTATCACAACTATTAGACATTATATAAACATCTACTATCACAACTATTGAAACATCCTCAACTATTCAGTCCTCTCTCCTAGGATTTAGTTAAAAATTAAGATTTTTGAAAGTTCTTTTAGGTGGCATTGAATTAGAAATTAAGATATTTGAAAGTTCTTTTAAATGGCCTTGATTGTAGAGAAGATACCATCTACATGGGTAGATCAGCAAGAGTGGAGCCAATCTATGACATTAATGGAAAAGTAAGCTTTCCTACACATAAAATAGTGTACACATATAATAGTTTAGGAAAATTTCTAGGGAAAGAGGGTACTCTTATTTTAAAAGTTGATATTTAGATATATACAAAATATACAATACAAAATTGTTTGTTTTCTTTTTCTTTTAAATTATTATTTTTATAATGGTTATTTATGAAAAACACTTTTAAAATATTAAGTCATGTCTTAATATAATTTAAATTAT
Organism: Sequoiadendron giganteum; assembly: GCA_007115665.2. Taxonomy (NCBI): domain Eukaryota; kingdom Viridiplantae; phylum Streptophyta; class Pinopsida; order Cupressales; family Cupressaceae; genus Sequoiadendron; species Sequoiadendron giganteum. Next base: position 111,666,490 of record CM021101.1, read on the forward strand.
ATATAAGTTAAATATATAATTCAAAATAATCTTAATATAAATTTTGAAATTTGTCTTGAATTTCTCCTTTCACTTGGTAGCATTTTAATAATTATGATTGTATTTTATAGCGAGAACATCTAAATATAACAATACAACTATCAAACTCAAGGCCTAAATATAGCTATATTGAAAGTACAAGTATCAATCGTAACTTAATCCACTCTAAATGAAATTTTCATTATCTTTAATAAGGAACTATTGTAGAGGGAAATTTTTTTATAAGCCATTACAATAGAAGTATTGTATGTAAAATATGAAACATTACCCTTATAAAGAAACTATTGTGGAGAAAAACAAGATTGATAAACCTATACAATAAGAGTAGTGCATGTATAAGCTAAAACACCCCAAAAAAAAAAAAAAAATTAAAATAATACATAATATTTTCACCCAGTGAAATCTTTTTGACTAAAAAGTCTAACATAGTGATTTTTTCATTAATGCAAATACTAAAGTATTCTCCTACATAATAGTAGATCTCTCTTACATCACTATTAAGCATGCATGACTATAAATAGATACACTGATTGCATGATTAAAAAAAAAAATCAAAGTAACATCCAATTATTTCTTTGGATTAAAATTAGAAAAGTAACAAATATAATTACATTTTTTTTTAAATCATTCACAATTTTTTGATCAATTTGCAAGGTTGATTCTATCTAGACTATTAAATATAAAAATCAAACAAAAATTATCCAACAATAATAATTTAATGTAAGAGATTTGAAAATCATCATTAAGAGATTTGAAAAGAGATGATGCACAAGAATTTAAAACATGATAATTACATTATTAATAAAGGATAATTGTTATCGGGGTTGGAAAAATTTGGACACCAATTTGACACCAATGATGCAAATTTAAGACTTATGCTTTGAATGAATTTGTTCTTTGATGTACCACATAATTCTCATTTATATCATATTAGATTCCTTGGATGGGCCTTCATTTATAGCAATTTCATTTTACTATTTCTTTAAACCTCCACTTGGGTATCTTTTAATGTTTGTGTTTCATACATTCCATGAATATGAGCAGTTCCATTTTTTATAAGTTGACTAAAACAATATTAGCACACCTATATAAAGCACCCAATCAAGAAAATAGTTTGATCCCATCAACTATAATTTCATCACCTTTTGACTACTTAAAATCATGATCTCTATTTTCTTGATAGTGTGCACCATTTTGGACATTATTGCCTTCAAGGTTCAAGACCCTAAGGGAAATACGAACTCTATTTTACTTGATCATATTGTATTGAAGATCAAAATTTTCAACATTAATTTGAAGCTAAGCATGACACTCAACATGAATCTATTTGTCAAAAACCATATCAAGCTTAGCTTCAAGTTTTGCAACAATAAAACCTAATTGTACTACTATACTAAATCATACTATTCAAAGAAAAAAATCTTACATTCTCAAGCTCTATTTTTTTTTCCATTGTTTAGGTAAACAATATATTTTTAGATATTTAAATCCTCTTAGGGGATATATATTTTTTCTTTAATATCTTAGCTTCAAGTTACATTGGACTAATTTTCTTATTAGGGAATTAATTTTGGTAATTTTATGTCACATTATTTTCTCCAATTGTTTAAATGGGTTTTATTTAAGTTATATGTACACATTTCCTTGACATTATTAAGGAATGAACCCGATTTTCCTTTTTGTGGCTAGTTTTAAATTATTTCATAATTAATTTATTACATATTTCACTAGAAACATATCAAAGAATGCATGTCACTATCTGAAAAAAAAGAAGTAGATACTATAAACGTAGAGACCATTTTAGTACTTTTTATGTAGCCTTATTTCTTATTTTTTATGGATCTGAATGGCTAGGTTTCAATTTCTACCAAGTAACATTTTTTCTTAGTTTTAGGCACCCCATGATAAATACAATAGCCTAAGCTATATATAACTAAGGTTTTCTTAAATATTGATAAAATTTCTTATTTTTGTTAGCTTTGTTGGTGAAAATCAATAATTAATTTGAACATAATATGAATATAATTTATCATAATAATTTTTTGAAACATAAATGAGACATTATTAGAAAATAAAATCAAATTTAAATTCAATGAATACTATATTTTATCAATATATTAATGATCAATGATTTTGTTAAATCAATAGAAAATTTAATAAATTCTAAATGAGAAGTCCACACTTTTCTAAAACACCTTAAAATTATAGGGAATTATATAATTTATTGATGAAATTGAAGTGATGTTGCAAGTGCTAAAAATAATAATTTTTATTTGTCACTCTAAATATTTAGGGGCACACAATCTACTAAGAGGGGTTGAATTAGTAGATCCAATCAATTAAAAAATTTCTAGAAACCTTCATAACTACTTTATAGATTTTTAACATGAAGAGCGTAAAACCATACAAGCTAGTAAGTAAAGCACAACATGAGATAAAACATAACACCAAATTTATGTGGAAACCAAATATGGAAAAACCACAATGAGAAATTATCACAAGAAGGAATATAATGAGTGAATTTTATAATATAATGTAGGCATTGACCTACTAGAGACACCAATCCCTAAAATATTTAGTAGGAATCAACCTACAGGAGACACCAATCCCCAAAATATTTAGTAGGCATCAACCTATAGGAGACACCAATCCCCACTAGAACAAAGACACCAATCCTTTCCAAAACAATACAATAGGTAGAACATCAATCCTAGGATCAAAATAGAAAGAATGGAATATTTGAAATTTAATATATATATGCACTAGTAGACACACTGATATTGGTACTCCCTCTTTTCTATAGGCTATTTTTACATACATTCCATTCATTAAAAAATTATACATGCAACTCTTGTGGCACATTCATTGATACTATTGTTGCATTATAATTCATCTAAATATTTAAAATATATACATGACACTACATTAGCACACTTCTAAATCGGCCAACCTAGATCCGCAATGACCTAGACAACATAGGGTTGACGTAAACTCAAATTACATGAAACATGCAATACATCGGTCCAAAATTGCATCAAAAATAAGATGACACCTTGTGCCACCTTAGGAACTTTAAATAGGTTCTAACCTTCACTTTGTTTGAAGATTGAGGATATTGTGATTGATATGTATGTTTGCAACATGTGCATGAATATATATAGTGAACTGTCATTGATGTCAACATTGTGTTTTGATATCTACATTGAGGTACAGTCGGTTTGTGAATCTGCATCAATGAGCATGGAGATGATAATTCAACATAGAGGTGTATTTATTTTTCTTCGATGTTATCTTGAATATTTGACAAGTCTAAAACACAGTTTTTAGTGTATAGAGCATTGGTTTTTGGTCCATATTGATATGCCTTGAATTATTTTCATTTTCTTTTCTAAGGAAATTTTGGTATGTGTTTGAGGACCTTAAATCCAAAGTTTCATGTCTTCATCTCCTCCAATGCTAAATTTATTATTGATAGAATATATGATTTACCAGTGACACTATATTTAGAATAGAGTGTATGTTTGGAATGGTTTTCATTCCACTATAAAAGAATATTTGGATATTGATATTTTTCGGGTGTTTACAAGTGTCAAAAGGGTGTATAGTCCATATGGTTTTTGTTTTGGAGGTTTGTGTGTTAGATTATGGATAACCAGTTGGTGTATTTTGGTATTGTCTCACCTACGATGTCGACCTAATAAGTTTGAGGTTATGCAAAATTAAAAGAAGTGTTGATCAGTTATGTTGAAGCTATTATAGTTTCATTCCCACCTATTTGAATGTGTTATAAGTTTTGTATTGTGGCATGAAGCATTTTTTGGGATGACAAGTTATGTTATGCATGATACATCTAATTAGGCCAACCTAATTGATGTTGTAGGTGTTTTGTGAATGTAATGGTTATATATGAAAGATATTTTTTGTTTTATAAGATGTGAGTTTGTGTGTGATAGATATGTTGTGAATGTGAATTTTGAATACAACTGTGTGAAGGTAGTGTGAATGTAAAGTAGAGTATAGTGTGGTATTAGAGTAGCACAAAGTGTGTTTATTCAGTGTTTTGAGCTTCAGTGGACCTATATCTCTTGTATATTATTGATACATTATTAGAAGTTAAAATCTTGGTAGTGAGCCACCCCTCTTTTCCATTTCTCTTAGCCTCTGGACAATGAGTCCTTGAAATAGTGATTCCAATAGGTAGTGAGCTATTTTGTAATATTTTATGACTGGTTATAATATATTGTGAGCTAATCTTGACCCTATTTTTTCCCTCTTTGGATTTTCCATCCAAATATTTGGTGTTCATGTGCTATGGGTTTTAATGATTAATTTCATGGTTTCTTTCCTTACTAGAATTCAAATATGATGTGTGGAATGAATTTATAAATGTTTAAAATATTTTAGAGAATACTAATTCACCCCCCTCTCAATATTTTGGGTGTTTCATAAATTGGTATCAAATCTTGGTTCCTTGGAAGAATCTTAATCACTTGAGGAAGATCTTGGAGTTTGAATATATGGCTACTAGCAGATATCCTACTCCTCTAGAAAATAAATTCTATGGTTGGATTCATTGAAGAAGATTGGATGGTTCATATGAATGGTGAACTCAAACTAGCCCTTGAAGATCTAGAAAGAACTGAAAAATCAGAATAGAGATCTAAAATAAAATTTCAAAGAAGCAAATGAATGCATTAGAAAGTTGAAGGAACAAAGCAAGTTAAAATAAAGACAAAATAAGGTTAAAGAGATTTTTATGCAATCAAATGAAACAATCACTAGTATGGAACTGCGAAGTGAAGAAGGAAAAAGAGTTGAAGAATGCCTAAATGACAAACTAAAAAGAAAATCAGAAGAATATTCGAGACTTGAAGAAGAAATTATGACTTTGAGATCAGATCTAGAGAAACCAAAGAACCAAGAAGAAAAATTCAACAAAACCCCTACCACACTTGATGAAATGATTGCAAATCAAAATATTTCTAAATAAAAAGGTTGATTAGGGTTTGAAAAAGGAGAAAGCTCAAAAGCAAATCAGAAACCAAATGATGAAAAGAAGAACATTGAGAAAAAGAAGATTGAAGACAAGAAGAGCAATGCCAAGCAAGTTCAAAATCAAAGGAAAGATTACAAAAGGCCACCTATTAGACAACCAAATGCACAATGGTACCCACCTTTTAATGGTTATTGTTATTCCTACAATAAGTTAGGACATAAGGCTATATAATGTAGAAGCAGAATGAATCAGTATGTTCAATCTTTTCCTGGTTAGTTCTTTACATGAAATATATTTAGTCATAAGGCTAGATAATGTACAAATCAAATGATGAATGGTTACAATATTGGCATAAGGTTTCAATATTTCAATTTTGTTATTATTATACATGTGAAATCGTTATGGGAATAAGCCTAATATATGCAGATCTAGAGTTGGTGGAAGTAAGCTAGTTCAAAATGTTGTCACATGTCACAAATGCAATAAACCTAGACATATAGTCAAATTTTGTAGAAGTAAGAATGTGAAGGTTTATTTGATAAATAAGAATGATCCAATGAATAAATTTGATCTTGTAGACATGCAAAAAGAGATTAATAAGATCTAGAAAAATAAAGAGGAGAATGAGGTTAAGGATGGGTTTGGACAAATTTTGGTGTAGATGTTTCCTCTAAAAACTAAATAAGGAGCAGATCAGGGGGTTTTAATAGAAATTTAAGCCCCTACCAAAGATATGGTGTTAACTATTTTATCATGATGGAATAAGGTATAGGTTGACATGGTTAACCTATTAGTGAAATCTTGGATGAAAAATATCAAAATGTGAAAGTTTTCAGAGAGATTCAAGGTGACTGTGTATTACAGTTAGGGTTTATCAGATTTTTTCCTAGCTTAAAATCATTGCATTCAATGGGAATTAGGTCATTTAAAAATGTTTTTATAAGTGATTTCACTCAACATAGGGTCATTTTAAAATGACCATTTGAGGAGAGAAGAGATAAGAAGGAGTGAAATTTAAAGAGATTGAAAGTGGTGGTGCATGAAACCCTAACAATAGAAATTCAAAGGTATTTTATAGTTTCAACTTTTCCCTATGTTCTGGAAATGCTTTTAAATTGTCATAAGATGTATACACCACATGTTGTTGAGGTTGTAGACTAACCCTGTCCAAAGTTAAAATGACACCCTAATAAATCAATGGTGGCAGACCCAAATGGTGCATTCTCAGATATCCCTTTTATTGTGCTACATACATAAGATGTAATAATTTATATCCATGTGAATTTGGAAGTGTAAAATCAATCTAAGCTAGGTGATGTATGGTTTAAGGAGATCACTGGAGATATTTTATATTGAAAACCAAGTTTGAGAGCTTGATGGTGAAGAAGATTGACATTTTAAACAATTTCCCTAAATTTTTATGTGTTGATGAGTGCTTCAGATACACTTTGAGCAAGATTCATGAAATATTTATCTAGTTAGATATATTGCACATTATCAATAGGGAGGCTATTAGGTTTTTTACTAGGTTATGCTCATTTAGACTAGTTTCGGTACTCAAGTCGATGAAGAATGAAGTGGTGATGAGGCTGATAGGTGCATATTTTGATAAGGGATCCCTAACAATCAAAGACATTAGGGAATTGATAGTTAAGTATGCATCTATGATGATTAAGTATGATTTTTTTACTAACAAGGAAAATTTAGTTTCCACAACACCTATAAACACTACATATGAGATGGTTAAGAAGAGAGAAAACTATGACTTGTATGAATTTCTTAGATCACAATTACTAGAGAACTTGTAGAAGACTAAGGACTCTCGATACCCTTTCAAATTTGGTACCTTGATCATTTTTTTACTATTTTACTTTCTTAATGAGCTTCTTAGAACAATAAACATTTTATGGTTGAAGGAAATACCAATGGCATTTCAAATTAGAGACCATTTAAAATGAGATTGGATGACTCTAACACTTAGAAGAAGGAATTATGAGGATTATTTAAGACTTTCCAAGAGAATATGCAATCCAGAGAAAGAGTTCTAAAGAGAATGGTTGAGAAGTACAAGAATGATATTACTTTTATGTTGACTAAGTATAATTACATAATGTAGGTTGTTAAGACTATGACTATTTAGATTCTAGAGATGGGATACAAAATTATAGAGGAAGAAATCACTATTTTGGTAGATATTATGTTGAGGAAGCCTAGAGACACCTTTGAGGAAATATTTGGAGCATATAAAGAAAATTCTATAGAAGTGCACGTGGAATAGAGGCAAAACCAAATATATTAAATAGTTGAGAAGATGATTGCACAAATTATGAAGATGATTAGTCTATCAAAGGAACAAGTGGTGAAAGCCAAAAGTACATATGGCGCGAACTAGGAGGTGCAAAAAGAATATGAAGATCTTGTAGAACATATGCCCCTCTCTGGTTGCCTCGAAATACTCTGGGACTAAGCCCTCTATTAGTGGAACAAAGATAAAGGAGTCAACAAGTGCTCTGAAAAAGCAACAAAGTGCATCACTGAACAAGAGAGTAAAGTAAAAAGAAAAGAGAGAAAGGTTTTTTGTGTTTGATGATGAGGAAGATGAAAAAAATAGGAAATAGAACCATTGGTCCAAAAAATAAAATTTGGAGTGTCACGAGCAAAAACTAGTATAAATAAAACAAGAGTTAACATTGTAGACATGGACAGTGAAGTAGAGTTGGAGAAACAAAAAGAAGGCTACAAAATTTAAATGAGGGACAAGAAAGCCAAATCTAGAAAAGGAGAAAAAGCTCCCAAATGAAAGAAGAAGATGGATAAGTCTTCCTTGGTAAGATAACACAGACCTCTAAAATTAGAAGAAAATTATTTAATTGTGAAACATAAGAAAAAGGGTTCTATCACAATGGAGTGATGAACATTGCAGGACCTATTTCCCTAGTTTTATTTAAAATGTATGTTATAAGATGCAAATAAGGAACAAAAATTAATTCTGACTAAAATAACAATCAAAAGATAGATCTGCAAATGGGAAAATTTTGTGTACCTTTCACGAAAAGTCACCTTTTGAAGCTCACTAAGGAATCATTCACTCTATGGTGAATGGGTCCTGAGTAGGGTTTCAAGAAAATATTTTTGGATTCTCTTTTGTTAGGTCTAGACTCCCAGATTCCAAGTGCTCACTGTTAGACAATTGGAAATAAAATTTGTAGAAGAGTTTCCATGATTTCACAACTTTTCTTGCAACTTTCTTCAATTTCTCTCTTCAAAGGATCTTTCACCTAAAACCTACAATCATACATCAAAGAGAGAAAAATGTTTTTTGTTAGGGAATGGGGTTTTGCCTTGGTCAAACACTATTTTGGTAATTAAACCTTGAAATGAAATAGAAAATTATGAAGGAATGATGAATGAAAAACAATATGTAACAACTCACCAAGCCTTATTTGAAGCCTTGGATAATAAATCTGCAAACTAACATGAAGTGGCCTAAATGAATATAGATCTTGATCATGAAAATTTTCTTGAAAAAATTCCTTTGATATGCTTGAATGGATCTTGAACACTGCATCACCATATTAGCTCAAACAACATGCATGATGCAATAAATCTTTGACATGATGATATAAATCCTCATTGCTGCAATAATATTCAATAATCTTCCCTTGAATGCCTTAGAAATTCTCTTGAATTGCTCCTATGATTCTCTTGTGAAAATTACTTGATTTCTTGAGAGTCTTAGGATCTTATGATGAAACATAGTGAAATAACCTTATATTTATATGTATGTTTAAGATTAATTCCTGAAATTCAATTATCACAAGCTAACATTGAATTGTGGATTTGAATTCATTAAAATACCTCCAAAAACATATTTTAAAGGGGGTCTTAGGTCTAAGTGAGGACCCATTTTCCATAGGACGAATGGATCCTAGGCTACTTACCTAGAACACATTGCTCAAGGTTCAACATTATGTTAAATTAGGGTCCTAGGTCTAAGTGAGGACCCATTGAACCTATGGAGAATGGGTCCTGGGTCACTTACCTAGGACACACATCTTTTGAAGTTAAGTGTTGTTAAATGAAATTTGTGAATGTTGGGTTTTATCCCTCATAAATTATATTTAATTAGGCTTGGATTTGAACTAAAGGGGCCAATTAAGGAAAATTAACCTCAATTAATTAACAAATCCCTAGATTAGTTTGTAAGTGTAATGATACGCCTTACAACACCAAAAATAAGAAAAAATTAAGTCCATTTTATTTTAAAAGGCCCCTAAACTTAAGGGTAAGTGCACCAAGATGGTTCCCAAAAAGGGGACTTAAGTGGACATCTTTTTTCTGAAATCAGGAAATACTGACCTTGGACATGAAATTGAGGATACTTACACTCAAAATTTTGAGATGGAACAAAAAGAAGGATTCAAGTGCTCTGAGTCTACTTTCTAAACTACTAATTTATTTTGAAAATGGTTGAGATTAAGGGGTTCAAATGAGGGACGTACACAAATTGGTGTTGTTTTTTTAGGGAAAACATAGCATATCAACTCTTGTTCGACCCTCGTACGGTGAACTTTTTTTTAGTATTTTTAAAATCACAATAGTCAGAAGTTAGCTAACAATATGTAGTTGATGCATGATTTTTCTGATAATTTTTTAATGAATATTGAATATTTTACTAATTTTCGAAGTGGACATTTCCTGAAAAATAGAATTTTGGCCGTGCAACACCTAAAAATTTTGGAAACTAATTGAATTTTTTTTAATTTTTAATTTTTAATTTGTAGAATGGAGTCTAGCTTCTAAAAAATTAATTTATTTAAAAAATCGATTAACGGTTAATCTATAATGAAAAAAATACCAAACACTGCTTTTTGGCAAAAAAAAGACCTAAAAATAAAATAAATTATGGATGAAAGGCTTAACATTTTTAGAAAGTGAAAAAAATTACATCGTTGGATAGCTAAGAGAGAACCCAACATTACCCATGTGTTGGATTTTTTCGATATTGAACCACGTGCAATCCTGACGATGAGCACGAACTCGATTATATGAAATATGGTAGGTTTTTTAAAAACATGTCTCTAGTTGTTGGGAATGCCCTCCAAGCCTTTGGTTTGGTATTCCAAGGAAAATACCAAGCCTAAGGCTCGGGAATTCCCAAAGCAAGATATAACGCGAGCATGTTATAACGCGCTCACATTATATCTTACTTTTGACATGTTTTGTGAATGCATTTGTTGCATTTTGTGAATGCATTGGCAAAACGTGAGCGCGTTATAATGTGCTCACGTTTTGGTCTACATTGAATTTTTTTTCTTCTCTTTTTCTTATCTCTTTCCTCTTGTTATCTTTTAGGGAAACTATATACATGAAATAAACATTTAAGTATAAGTTGACATTTACATATGGACATTTACTTTCTTATACTTTAAGTTATATTTCATATATATAGGAAATATGTTTGAGAGTGGTTTCAGATCTCTAGGAGTTATAATGCAAATTCTAGTTTTTGGAAGATTTTTAAAAGTATAGACTTAGTCAAATTTCAATAATTAGCATGTCAAATTTCAGTAATTAGGAGGTCAGATTTTAGTAGTCAACAAGTTTTATCATCTTTCTCTCTCACTCTCTCGTTCTCTCTACTCTCTATCTCTCCACTCCCTCTCTCTCTCCCTTCCTCCCTCTCTCCCCTCTCTCTCTTCTAGTTTTTGGAAGATCTCACAAATTTCAAACAATCAAATTTCAATAATCAGGAGGTCAAATTTCAGTAATCAGAAAATTGTATTATTTCTCTCTATCTCACTCATTTTTATCCCTTACACTCTAGACCTCTCTCTGTCTCTCTCTCCTTTTCCCTCTAATTCTCTCTACCTCACTTATCTATCCCTCTCTCCCACCTCCCCTCTCTACTTATCTCTATCTCCCTCCCCCCCCTCTCTCTCTCTACCTACCTACCTCTCCCTCCATCATGCCCTACCACTCTATCTATTTCTCTCTAGCTAACCTCTCTCTCACCTCCCTCTCTCTCCCTCCATACTTCTCTCTCCCTCTCTTCTTCCCTATCTACTCTCTATCTCCCAATCTCTATCTACCTACCTCTACATCCATCAAACCTTACCACTCTCTCTATACCTCTCTCCCTCCATCCCTCTCTACTTCTCTCTATCCCACCTCTCTCTCTAGCTATCCTTCCATCTCTACTTATCTTTATCTCCTCTCTCCCTCTCTCTACCTACCTCTCCTTCAAACACTCTTTATTTCTCTCTATCTCACATCTCTCTCCCTCACTACATCTCGCTCCCTCTCTCCCTCCCTCTCTACTTATATATCTCTCGTCTCCCTCTCTACCTAGCTCTCCATCCATTACAACCTACCACTCTCTCTCCATTACTCTCTATCTAACCTCCCACTCTCTCCATTCATACCTCTCCCTCTCCTTCCCTCTCTACTCTCTACCTCCCTAATCCTTCTCTACCTACTTCTCCATCCATCACTCCCTAACACTCTATCTACACCTCTCTATCTTGCTTCTCTCCCTCCCTCACTCATTCCCTCTCTACTCTCTCTACCTCTCCTTCCCTCTCTAATTATCTTTATCTCCCCTATCCCTCTCTCTCTCTCTCACTAGATGTCTCCCTCCCTACCTTTTCCCCTATTTACTCTCTATCTCTCCTCTCCCTCCCTCTACCTCTCTCTAACTCTCTCTCACTCCTCCCTTACCCTCTTTTTCTCTCACTCTCTCCTCTTTATCTCACCATTCTCTCTTTCCCTCTTTGTAACTGTCCACTTCTCTATATGTCACCATTATCTCTCTACATATCTTTATCTCACCTATCCCTCTTTACCTCTCCCTTCCTCCCCTCTCTCACCCACCCTCCCTCCTTCCCTTTATCTCTATCTCTCTCTACTTCTCTCTATCTCACATATCCCTCTCTAGCTGCATATCCTTCCATCACTCCCTACCACACTCTCTCTATTGCTCTCTCTCTCACCTCTCTCTCACCTCTCTCTCTCCCCCTCCATACCTCTCCCTCTACTTGTCTCTCTACTCTCTATCTACCTAATACCTCTCTACCTACCTCTCCATCCGTCACTCCCCACCACTCTCTATACCTCTCTATATCGATTCTCTCCCTCCCTTATTCTCTCTCTACTTCTCTCTACCTCTTTGTCTTTCTCTAATTATCTTTATCTCCCCTAGCCCTCTCTCTCTCACTAGATATATCTCTCCCTACCTTTTCCCATATCTACCCTCTATCTCTCCTCTCCCTCCCTCTACCTCTCTCTCTCACTCTCTCTCACTCCTCCCTCACCCTCTTTCTCTTTCACTCTCTCCTCTCTATCTCACCATTCTCTCTTTCCCTCTCTATAACTCTCTCCTTCTCTATATGTCACCATTCTCTCTCTACTTATCTTTATCTCACATATCCCTCTTTACCTCTCCCTTCCTCCCCTCTCTCACCCACCCTCCCTCCTTCCCTCTATCTCTATCTCTCTACTTCTCTCTATCTCACCTATCCCTCTCTACCTACATATCCCTCTATCACTCCCTACAAAACTCTATTTATTTCTCTCTATCTCACCTCTCTCTAACCTCCCTCTCTCTCCCTCCATACCTCTCCCTCCATCTATAATTCCTTATCTACTCTTTATCTCTCATGTATCTCTACCTCTCCTTCCCTCTCTACTTATCTTTTTCTCCTCTTTCCCTCCCAACCTCTTTCTCTCTCTCCCCAATCCCTCCCTCCCCCTATTTCTCTTTCCCCCTATGAGGGTTGAGAGTGTAAGGTTTAGTGTTTAAGGTATAGGGTTGAGGTTATTGGGTTAATTGTATAGGGAATAAGGTTTAGGGTTTAGGATATTAGGTATAAAGTTGAGGGTATATGGTATAGGGATGATGGATGAGGGTTTAGGGTTTAAGGTATAGGGTTGAGGGTTGAGGGTTGAGGGATAGTGTTTAGGGTTGAGGTATAAGGTTAAGTGTATAAGGTATATGGATTATGGTTTAGGATTTTGGGTATATAGTTGAGGGTAATGGGTTGAGGATATTAATTTTAGGGTTGATGGTTTAGGTTTTAGGATTTATGTACAAGTTTAAGGGTTGAGGGTTGAGGTATAATGTTTAGGGTTAAGGGCATGAGGTTAAGTGTATAGGGTATAGGGATTAGGTTTTAGGTTGTAGGGTTAAGGGTATAAGGTATAGGGTTAAGACTTGAGATTGTAGGGTTTTATGTTTTAAGCATAGGGGTTGAGGGATACTGTTTTCATGGTTTTAGGTATATGTCTGTGGAT